>CM042690.1:249609388-250209388 GCA_023614405.1 Avena insularis
TAACTAGAGAATACTAAGCTTATGAGCAAATCAAGAAAGAAAAATGATGAAATTATATTTCTTTAGAGTACTTTTTATCTTTTTCATTCAACTCTCAAAAATAGTGTTGCTACTGACCGAGCCAGGTTTGCCAAAACCAATTAAATTAACTCAATGATCCCAAAGTGATTCCAATAATAACAACAAGATCAATCATATAACCATGAATTGAAAACTAATATAAGATATGCAAAAGAGTAAATGATAGAACTTCTCATTCATATTCCATAACGGCAAATCACACCAAGGGATACATATCTAACGAGAGAGGGGACACTTCCATAATGCAAACCATCCTACATGATAACTTCTCTATTCATGATATGACTCTACTATAAAGGTAAAAAGATAGAAGATAGTGATGTGATACCGCGGCACTCCCCCAAGCTTGGAACAAACCAAGGGGATGCCAAACCTGATGACGAATTACTCCTTAGGTGGTGGTGGTATTCTCTCGATGAGCTTTTTGATCAATTTCCCCAAGTGCTCAATCTCAAAGGTGAGGGTACGAATCAACTCTGAATTTTTCTTGCCATCGTGCTTGGCGATGTAGAAGTGTACATTGCACGGTCCGGACAACTTGTCCTGGATAGATGTTCAAGGTACCTCATCACGAGTGCGACATTGCCACACTTGCGTGGTTTTCCCACTATCGTGGTATCCACCACTACGATATCCGTTGTTGCGGTTGTTGTCGCGTTTGTCGGCATAGCCAGCCATGACCATGTCAACCTCCTCGCGGTCCTAGTAACCGCGCATTCGATGTTTTCCTTGCCGATCACGTCTATGGCCGAGGTCATCGTCATCATTGGAGTGGACACGGTTTTTTACCGAGTCCTCCCTATCGGCCCACCTGTTCACGATCTCCATCAGGTGGTCGATTGTCTTGGGCTTCGAGCGGCCCAGCTCCTCCCTGAGCTCTCTACGGCACACGCCGCCATTGAACGCGTCGATTGCGTGATCCTCAGAGATGTCTTCTGCGGAATATTTTATGATGGACCATCTCTAGATGTACGACCGCAGCGACTCGCTAGTCTTCTAGTAGCAGCCTCTCAATTCTTTGATTGATGCAGGCCTTTTGTAAGTGCCCTTGAAATTCTGTACAAAGCTGTAGACTAGCTCTTCCCAGCTACGAATTGATCCGCGCGGGAGGTTGTTAAGCCACGCATGAGCGGCGCCTTGCAGCTGTAGCTGGAGGCATTGCATTGCTGTGCTTGTGGTTCCGCCGTGGAGCCTAACAGAGGAGATGTGATCCTCCAGCCAGATATCTGGGTCCTGTAGGCCATCGAATTTCGGGTTCTCTGATAGGAGTTTAAACCCCTTTGGCATTTGCTTTTGTCGAATGGCTCTACTGAAGCAGCTGGCGCCGCAGAGCTCTATCTCGTCGTCTTTCAAGTCAGTTGAATAGGCACGCCTTGCATGCATCTTGTCAACCTTGCGTTGCGTGATGTCATCACATGCGTCGTAGTCGTAGTCGTGCCGCCGTGAGCGGCATCACCGTGACAGGTCGTGGCTGTCATTGCTGGAGGAGGGTGAAGAGTAGCGTTTGGCCAGAGCTTTATTTTTCTTTGGCTCCGGTGTTAGCTCCTTGATGAGGGAAGCTTCGACTAGCCCGAGGCCCGCGATCGTAGATCGGTGCATGGCAGCCTGCGGGTCCCCAGCCGATGGCTAGTTGTTGAGGAGGTACATGGTGTCCGCTATCACTGCTGCTTGTGGCGTTTTCGGGAGCACATTGCCTCGAGTGTCCACCGTCATGGACGAGAAGTCGAGGACTCGCGCGGCTTCTTCTCGCTCCTTATCGGTGAGGTGGGCTAGTCGAGAGCATCTCTTGCCGGTCATATGCTCATTGCCCTTGGAGGAGGATCCTCCCATGGAGGAGAGTTGAGCTCGCCGAAGGCTCGACTCATCTTCCGCCCTTCTGCGCGCCTCGAGCTAGGCGATTACTTGTTGCTAGCACTTGGATTCTTCCTTGAGAACTAGTGATAGCCCATCAGCATGTCTTGCAATGAGTTTGGTGGCAGGGGGTTACCCCGCAAGGCCTCTCGGCAATGAGCCCACTAGGCATCATTGAGCTTGATCAACACACGCTCATGGGTGTGTTCGTTGCCAGTAAGGGTCGGGTGATTCTCCTACCCGTTGTTGGTGGGTGCTCCATTGGCGAGACCACCATTCGCGACTAGTATACCTCTGTTGGAGGGACCAGTACCGATGTTGTCACGATTGCCGTCGTTGTCGCCTATGTTGACGACGGCGCACATGTAGTGATTAGGGAAGTTGTTGCTTCTGCAGCTTTTAGATCTGGAGCTGTAGGCTCCATCCTCTATGGCCAGATCGCCCAGATCGAATTCGCGACTACTGTTGTTGTCCGTGTTCCCGACTATTGTCGAGGCGTTGAGCTTGCTTAGGGTGCCGATCAGCAGTGGAAACCACGATGTTGGAGCAATCGCAGGGACCGTCGGCTGATCAGGGAGGCGAAGCGTGCCTAGCTGACCGACTTGGAAGCATAAGCTCCCGATCGCCAGGCCGATCCCATCGCCCACGGACTCGAAATCTAGGCGAGTGGCTGGCATGTGCACGATGAAGTCGAAGGCACCAAAGAGGAGGCGAATCTTCACTGTTGCGAAGTTGTAGATCGCAGTTGATGGGGCCGAAGAAGCCGCTACATCAGCACTCCATGTTCCCATAGACGACACCAATTGACGAGGGTTGAACTCATCAATGCCCATTGTTATGGACTTGGGTTTTGGAGAAGGAGGGAGAACTGGAGGCATCAATCGGCTAGCAAACAAGCACACAGGGACGCAAGGTTTACCCAAGTTTAGGCCTCATAGAGGACCCTACTCATGCTTGTCTGCTCTTGGAATTATCGAGTGAGTCAAAAGTTACAGGGGTGCGCAGATGCAATCTAGCGAGGTTGTGGAAACTAAGTTTGTGATTGTCCTCCTCGCCATCCCCTCCTAGCCTTTATATAGATAGGCTAGGTCTAAGGATAGCAGGTCGAGTCAGTTACAAGTTAGGGTTTTCCCTTTAAACTTTCTATCTTTGAGCTTGTCGTGTGTCGCAAGTAGTCAGAGTCTCCTTCGGTCACCCGAATCTTTGATTGGGCCTTGGTAACGCTGTGGGCTTCTGCCAGATTGGACCGTATATGCTAAACTCGAGTACCTATAAGGTATTCCCATGTCAGGCACCAATATCCCAAGCACCGTACAATATGGGACCAAAAGAATTAAAAGAGCTTAAGGAGCAAATTGATGAGTTAGCCAGAAAAGGATTTATTCAGGAAAGTGTATCCCCATGTGGAACTCCAGTAATTTTTGTGGATAAAAGAGATGGAGGACATTAGATAAAAATGTGTGGTGATTACAGAAATCTCAACAATGTCACCATCAAGAACAAATACCCATTACCAAGAATTCAAGATCTATTTGATCAAGTCAAAGGAGCTGGAGTGTTTTCCAAGATTGATCTAAGATCAGGATACCATCAGATAAAAATCAAACCTGAAGATGTTCAAAAACAACATTTGTGTCAAGGTATGGACATCATGAGTACCTCGTCGTACCTTTTGGATTGACCAATGCGCCAGCTATATTCATGAATTTGATGAACAAAATCTTCATGCCTTATCTGGATAAGTTTGTCATAGTGTTTATTGATGATATTTTGATATACTCTGAGTATAAAGAAGAGCATGTAGATCATTTGAGGATAGCATTGCAAATATTGAGAGAACATAAGCTCTATGCTAAATTCAGTAAGTGTGAATTCTGGTTGGACAAGGTAGAATTTCTTGGTCATCTGATCAGTAAGGATGGAATTGCCGTAAATCCGTCCAAAGTGCAATCAGTGTTGGAATGGAATGCACCAATTAATGTGAAACAAATCCGAGGTTTCTTAGGCATGGCAGGCTATTATCGGAGATTCATTAAAGGTTTTTCCAAGATAGCTGGACCAATGACCAAATTGCTAAGAAAGAATACACCATTCATTTGGGATGAGAAGTGCGAAGCAAGTTTTCAGGAATTGAAAACCAGATTAACCACCGCACCAATCTTAGCAGTTCCTGAAACAAGAAAAGATTACACAGTATATTGTGATGCATCCAAAGAAGGACTAGAATGTGTGCTAATGCAAGATCGTAAGGTGATTGCGTATGGGTCTAGACAACTCAAACCACATGAATTTAATTATCCAACACATGATTTGGAGTTAGCAGCAGTAGTCTTTACTTTAAAAGGATGGAGGAATTTTCTCTATGGAGCAAGATGTGAACTATACACAGGTCATAAAAGTCTCAAATATTTCTTCACTCAGAAGGAGCTGAATATGAGGCAGAAAAGATGGTTGGAGTTGATTAAGGATTATGACCTTACAATTAACTATACTCTAGGAAAGGCCAATGTAGTAGCAGATGCTTTAAGTCAGAAGAGTACGGATACTCAACCCATCAATAGAGAATTACCAAAAGAGTTGCAAATGGATTTGGAAAGGTTAGAAATACAATTTATAAAGATAGAAGTTCATGTAGGCTTACCTACCATGAGGGTTGTAGAAGAGCAAAGTAGTGATCTTCATCATGAGATTTATCGACATCAACTTGATGATCCATTCATTCCCGAAGAAATCAGAAGAATTTTCGAAGGACAAAAATCAGTTTTTCACCTAGGAGATTATGGATCTTTATGGTTCCAAAACCGTCTTTGTGTACCAGATGTACCGGAGATCAGAGAGGTGATACTCCAAGAAGCACATGAGACACCATATTCAATTCATCCAGGGAGTACGAAGATGTGCATGGATCTTAAGGAATTATTCTGGTGGAATAACATGAAGAGAGACATTGCAAAATATGTGTCTGAATGCCATACTTGCCAAAGGGTAAAAGCAGAACATCAAAGTCTAGCAGGACCATTACAACCTTTGGAAATTCCGAAATGGAAATGGGAGTAAATTGGTATGGATTTTATCACAGGATTACCCATGACATCGAAGCGGAAGGATATGATATGGGTGATTATGGATAGATTCACGAAAAGCACACATTTTTTCCAGTACATCAAAACGATAATGGCGAGAAGTTAGTGGAAATCTATGTCAAAGAGATAGTAAGTAAACACGAGTGCCCAAGAAAATTGTATCAGATAGAGGATATGTGTTTACTTCGGCATTTTGGAAACAATTACATGAAGCACTTAGCTCAAAGTTGGATTTCAGCATAGCCTATCATCCCGAAACTGGAGGCCAGATGGAAAGGACTAATCAAATTTTGGAAGACATGCTTAGAGCTTGTGCATTAGATTTTGGAGGTTCGTGGGAAGATCATCTACCATTGGCAGAATTTTCTTACGACAATAGCTATCAAAGTAGTCTGAAAGTAGCACCATACCAAGTACTTTATGGGAGAAGTTGTAGATCACCAATATGTTGGTATGATCCTGGTAGTAGCAAGGAATTTGCACCAGATTATATCAAGGAGAAGCAAAATATCATCGATATTATTAGAGATCGATTGAAGATAGCTCAAAGTCGACATAAGGGTTATGCTGATCAAAGTCGAAGATCATGGCATCCAGAAGTCGGGGATATGGTATATCTCAAAGTCAGAATATAACAATAGCTTATGCTCTTGAGTTACCAAAAAGACTGGCTCAAGTTCATAATGTTTTCCATGTGTCACAACTATGGAAATGTCTTAAAGTTCCCGATGATGCAATTACACATCAAGAAATTGAGTTACAAGAAGATTTGACTTATGTTGAGAAACCCTGTAAAATTCTGGAAGAGAACTAGAAAAGATTGAGAAACAGGGCAATCAAATACTTCAAGGTACAATGGGAACATCACCCGGAGCGAGAAGCCACATGGGAGAAAGAGGATGACTTAAAAGAAGCATATCCAGAACTATTCAGGTACACATCAGCAAACTTCAGGACGAAGTTTAATTTAAGGGGGGAAGTCTGTAACACCCCAACATTTAGGAACCAACGGAGGGTAGAAATAGGAATCTACGCATATGCATGCATTCATCTGTAAAATCCGGGTAAATTTTTCTCCAAACAAAAACCTAAAGAGATCAGAGTTTCTTTCACTATCTAGAGGTAGGAATAGCTCTCTGTACTGATTGCTATAAATTTTGACATGGCCTTTAGGCATTATTGTGTTTTGGAGGGGAATATTTTGAATTCAAATTTGAAATTTAAATCAGTTGAAAAATATTTGAAAATTAGAAGTTAGAAACATAAAGTGGTTTTCCAAAATGAGGTATTAACATTGTTTAATTATATTATAGATATATTAAACAACAATAAGAACTTAAGGCATGGAAATTTAAATAAGAAATGAATTCTTATTTATTTTCTTTATTCCATAACAATATTACAAATTGAGATAGATACACCAAAATAGACTATTACAGGGAATAGAATCTAATGAAATAAAACTTTATTAACTTATAAGAATATCTTTACAAGAGGATAAGAAGGAGATTACAATGAAAATCTATATTACCTATCTATTCCTATACTGCATCTTGAGCATCCAGATCTTGTTCCTGCAAAATAAGATAAACCACTCAAATAGAAATAAAAGGTTAGTTGATTATTTTTACTCTCAATGGTGAACAGTGACGTGCACTGTTCATATTACATCATTGAGTAATTAAAAGAGGCAAGTTTCACCAATATGCAATATCTGTTCTTTTCAAGTAAATAGCTTCAATGCCACATTATAAGCCAAGTAGAGAGGGGTAAGTTTCACCAGGACAGTAACCAGTAAAAGGATAGGAAGTGAAAGTTAGTTCACTTGATCTGGTCCACAAACAGCCAAGCAGCAAGGCAGCTTGGTCATCTAACTGCATGTTGTGTGCTGTCGACATAGCAACAGCAGTCCAAGCAGTCAAAAAGGAACACTAAGCCATGGCACAGCTACTAGTGATCACATTCTATCTTCATCTTCTCAAGCACACGACAAGAACATAGTGAGCCTGTCCACTTCCCAAACAAATACACCAGATAGCTTACCGAATCAACCATGAAATCACCACAGAATGGTGACATAAGGAGGGGGTGATGCAGGAGGATAGCAAGGACAAGTACAAGGTCACAGGAGCAAGGAGGAGCAGAACCAGAACCTAGGGTGTGTGCAGAGCAGGCTCTAGGGAGTGATCAAGTCACCAAGATCAAGCCAGCAACATCAAGCAACACCACAACATCACCAACAAACAAGTTGTGTGGTGAGTTTAGACAAAACCATCACATGTTAAATCTTAGATAAGCATATGTTGTTTCATATAAGATCTTCTCAAAAAACACCCAAGTGGGGTGTATCCAGCACAGAAGAGATAAAATAAAGCACAAACAATCAATCTTTGCAAACCACTCCAAGATCTCAGCTTGTGCATCATTGATCTTGGACAACAAGACATGTTTTTACATCCACATATACATCAGCCTTAAGTGAATATTTCTAGGCACATCTTATAATAGTAGCACCTCAGGAACTATTTCATCTTAAGGATTTATATCAAACAGCATGAGCTGGCAAGTCATTTTCTTAAAGATCTATAAGAATCATTGTTTACACTTAATATCAAGGCATATCTGTGAGGATCAGTAGGTAAAAACTTTATATACATATGCATATAGGCCAAAGAAAGTTCATATGCATATAGGTTAATGTATATAACAAAAGTTTCAAACCATTTTAGCCAAGCCACACTAGGACACAGGTAGAATTTAGCCTAGTACTGGAATGAACACTTGTGTACCATTCCAAGGAAGGTGTCACAGGTATCCATTCTAAACCAAACAAAGCATACACAGAAAGTTGCAAGTAAAACTGTAGAAAGTCACTCAATCATTTTCCAGGAATAAATAACCAAGAATCATATTACATTTACAAAATCTATCATAATCAGAGAATCATATGGAGTATCAAATCAACTCCAATCTGAACATATCAACACAGGCCAGTGTATCAGAATTCAGTGAACCATTACTGATAATGCTATTGTCAGTACCAAGAACATTAAGTAGTAAGTGAAAACCACACCACTAGAATCAATAGCTAATATCTTAGCACAGTATTATCACCACACGTACTTCTAAATCATTCATTAACCTCAATAATCAACACAGCGGGATAGAACCCTAACAACACAGCTAAACCCTAATCAGGGATTCCTCACCATAGACAACCATAGAGTTGCAAGGGAGAACCAGAGGAGAGAGAGATAGACTTACTCGTGGTCCTCGCTGAAGTTTAGAAGAGGAAGCAGAAGGGTCGGCGAGCGCACATGGCGACATGGGGAGCACCCGAGGGCGCTTCAACCCGCGTCGAGCCATGAGGCGGTGGCCACAGCCACACAAGTAGCGGCGGTACCATAGGGCCACCAAAGTCGCAGCACAGCATCACAGGGGCGGCGGAACACCACATCACCAGCAATCACCAAACCCTAGGGTTCGGGGTGGAGGCGGCCTGGACAGAAGGAGAGCCCAGCAACAAATCAAACTGGACCAATCGATGGAGCAGCGTCGACTGCCCCATCATGCACCAGGGCGGTGGCCGGAGAAGCCTAGGGAGGCTTGAATCGCGTGATGGCGGCGTTGGTAACACCGCGTCTCCGCGGGGGCGCGATAGAGAAAAGTGAATGTGTGTGTGAGAGAGAGAACTGAGTGGTACTGGGCCACTCATTCAAAGAAGGTTTGACCAGCCCAAGTGGGCCGAGTCAAGGTTGGGCCAGCCCAATGGGCTTGGTCTAGATTTAAAAGAAAAAAATCTGAATAATTTATCAAAGGACCAAAATACCCCTAGGACTTTAAAAGTTCTAAGAAATAAAATATAAATCCTAAAAATATAAATAAAATACCAATGAACTCACAAAAGTATCCTCTATTCAAAAATATTAATAGAGAGAATTTTAGGTAATTAAATTTAGAACTGTTATTATGGATGTATATACTCCTTTTGGAATTTTATAAAAATATACAAAACACTTAAAATTGAATAAAATTCATTTTTAAAATCCTAAAAGGGAGTACTATTATAAAAAAAATACTAGTTTGTATTTTTGAAAAGTAAATCAAGTGTGATAAAAGTAAAGTCTTATTTCCTTAAAGGAATTTTAGTTAAACATTTAAAAGAGATAAAAATTAAATAAACTCATTTTTAAACTCTTAGAATAATACTAGTTATCCTAATAATACTAAATATAAAAATTATAGGAATTTAATAATTTTTGAGTAATACTTTCCTTTTATTAATTAAAAGAAACATAAAACCTTTATAAGGTGGGTAAAACACGCAAAGAAGGAAGATAATAAATCGTTGCGTGACATTGCTATGCATTGCATATTGCTTCTTTAAATATTGTCCTTACCAGGCAATACTGGTTTTCTGTAGAAACCGGAGCTCAAGATCAAGTGGAAGTATCCTACTTCACTACTTTGCAGTCACAAGGCAAGTTCACCACTTGCTCATGTCCTTTGAAGAATCTTTATAAAAGTATTTGAAAATTGTGTGTTATCACCTATGTTCTAAAAGAGACAGAAAATTAATATTTTCCCAAACAAATGAATGCTATTATCATCCTAAGTGATGATAAATACTAAGAATGACAATGGAATCTAGGATTCCAATTGCCGAACAACTAGGGCTTAATAACCCATGACATCAGTGATTCTAGCGTCGTATAATACGCGTTAACCATAAGATTTGGAATGGGACGGAGAAGTCAGATGTAACTTCTTCCTCTCGCATGTATCCGGATGCGCAGGTCGTGCCTGTTATCCTTGTAGTGTGCATTAATTGGTAATTCATAGAGGATATGCAGCATATGGGTGGGAACCCTCAACGTCCCACGATAGTTCTGGCATCTGAAAGGTCTGTACCAACCATTGCCATAATTCAAGATGTGGGCATGGCGTACACCAAGGGGACATGCGGGGTCACGAAGGGGGCAGTGATTGGCTTGGATCACCTACTGGGCCCCACATCACGGAATTGTGGATGGAAAAGTATGCCTGGTTGTGCAACAAGGAGTTGATCTCTCATAGGTAAAGTGATGCACCTCTGCAGAGTGTAAGAATTATGACATGTTACTCCCTGTTCCGGAAAGGAGCTACGAACAGGACAGCAAAGGAACTCCATGAAGTTCTGGTCAACCTGTGAAGGCTGATGGGCATAGTTTTTGGTAATAAAATCAATCGTTGAAGAAATGTTTACTAAAACTGCATAGTACCAAGGACTTATAGTCCGAGGTGGTAGATAGAGCATCAAACTTCCCATTTTGCATATTGTGAACCTGCTGGGTAACGCTGTTACTCACTCTTTCCTTTGAACCCCTTGCTAGACTATGAGAGCCAGAAGGATGACAAGGTGTATGCTACGGAGGTCCAAAACGACGTCTACTTTGAAGAGCCGGACCTGTCCGGTGGAATCGAATGGATGGACTACGGGATACACTATGGAGTTAAAGACAACGAGTCAGAGTAGTTGTCAGGTCGTAATGTAGTTACCTAGGTTGAGCCGAGCAGCACGAAAGCTATTGAGCTCATGTATTTCTTATCGTTGTGTCTTCCGTTCTTCCGCTGAACTTATTAAATAAATTATATGGTTTGTAAGTTTGAATCACTTGAAGCCTCGAACTTCTAGTATTGTAATAGTAATGAAGTGTGTATGTTTATAATATGGATCCGCAATGTTTCGGTTGTACCACTCTGAGAGATGTGTTATTTACAGAATGGTGTTCTGTGGATGTCATGTCAACGTCTATAGTATACTACACATGCAGTGGTATGCTGGGTCACTGCAGCCGATGATAGCGAGGGAGGGGTGATGTGGGGAGCTCAGGGAGAGAGGGCCG
This sequence comes from Avena insularis, assembly GCA_023614405.1. Lineage (NCBI taxonomy): Eukaryota > Viridiplantae > Streptophyta > Magnoliopsida > Poales > Poaceae > Avena > Avena insularis. Next base: position 249,620,289 of record CM042690.1, read on the forward strand.
GGAGCGCGGCCGATCGCGAGAGAGGGGGTGTTTTTCATTAAACTCGGACTCTTATGGACTCCTTGTATGTCTACAGTCATCACAATTGTTCTGTACACGTTTGTGTCATTGAGTTTATAGTCATATATTTTAGATGATATGAATGTATGATTCCTAATTTTTCTGCAAATTTCTTTACTTTTTGACTCTCTGGCAAAAAAAAGTTAAATGGCTTAGCATGGTTTTGTTTATTTTTCTTGTGGTTTTTTGCAGCAAAAAAAAATCTGCATACATCGAAAAAAAAAGAGTCCCTGCGCAGTACTCCAATGGATCAGCGGGCAGGATCGGGTGCGATCGAGGGCAAAACTTAATTACTCAGGGTAAACACATTCGGCTGAAATATTGGGTGATGCTAACTGGGATAAATTTGGGAAATTGACACCAGATTAAGCCTGGTAAATGAAAATAAAAATAACCATAGAAAACAGAGTAGAGAAGAATTAAGTTTGTAGGATCGACACAAGTATGTTCAACGCGCGTTCTTCAGGTACTCGAGGCGGTCGCGCTCGCGCTGGGCCTGATCCTTTTCGACTATCTCCTTCAACACTGCCATGTTCTTTCTGAGGATTGGGTTGTCGAAATCCCCCATCTCGAGGGAAGGGCAGACCTTGCGCCACGCCACGTTCCTCTGCCTGCACCCCACCGGATGCTTCCTGATCACCGGCGGCGCCGCCGCGGTCTTGGCGTTGGGCTCGGCCGGGTGATCGTCGCGGAGATCCATCCCCTCCGCGCCCAGCATGTCCAGAACATCCCAGAAGTCGTAGGCGAGGCGGCTCGCGCGAGAAACCGGCGGCGACGTCTGCATGGTGATGAATTGGTGATCGATCTTAACGATCGCCGGCGCACGTCTGCTGATGTGTTTCGTCGTATGAACGGAGGCACAGAGCGCTGGAGAGAGGGCCGGACGACCTACTTTTGTAGGCAAAAAAAATCAGTTCTGTTTGGGTCGGATCCGGCTTCCTTCTCCGTGATGGACTCCGACTATGGCCGAGCGTCCAAGGTTTTTGTGCTTATTGCTTAGGACATCTCTAATCGATATATAAAAATTGGTTAGAGGAGTAAAAGATGCTTTTTTTACTTCTTTAACCGAAGCTAACTGAAGTCTAGAGCAAATTATTTATTTATCGGTGTCTCCGATCTCTATATTTACTTATCGGAGGCACCGATGAGTAAAAGATTCCATCCTCCTTTTTTGCGTTCACACTCAAAATCTCCCACCCTGCCTCGAGCTCTCCTCCGTCTCCGGCGACCGCCGCTTCTAATTCCTCCCTCCCGCCGGCCCCCCTCCCCTCCGTGATGGCCGGATCATCTCGCCGGCCATCTCCGCCACCTATCCCCAGCGCGCGCCGGCACCGGAGCCCCCCCGCCACGAGCTCCTGCGGCCGCTTCGTCTTCCTCCTCCCGATGTCGTTCCCCTCATCGATTGCCGCCACAAAAACATCGCTGGCAGCCCCGCCGCTCTGCCGGAACCCCGACGCCGGTGTACCGCGGCGTGCGGCAGCGGGAATGGGGCACTTGGGTGTTGGAGTCACCGACCGCAACACCGACAAGGAGGTGTGGGTCGGCTCCTTCCAATCCGCCGAGCAGGCGGCGCGGGCGTACGACATCGCCAATGTGCACCTCCACGGGAGCGAGTGCGGCGAGCTCAACTTCCCGCTGGAGGTGCTGGGGCCGGTGCAGGAGGTGGAGCCGCAGGGGCTCCGCTGCCTTCTTGTGGCAGCAGCGGGGAGGAGGAGGCGGAGGCGCGCCCGAAGAAGAGCGTTGCGACGCGGCGGTGGCGACCGTGCTCGCCGACTACAACCCTGAGCTCATCGAGAAGGAGCAGAAGGCGCTAGATGCCTTCATCGAGGCCAAGCGCAAGGCCGACGCCGCGGCGGGGAAATAGGTGAAGAAGGAGGAGGAGGCGGGGTCGTCGGCAGCTCCGACGCCGGCCACGGTGAAGAAGGAGGAGGAGGACTGGGAGGACGTGTCGCCGACGCCGGAGCCGGCGGTGATCGAGCTCGACTTTGACTCCTCTTCCTTCGAATGGAACGACGAAGATTAGGGTTAGGTGGTCGAATTCGGTCAAATTTTGTCAAATTCGGCCGCCTTTTGGTTGTAGTATGTAAATACTGTGTTGAATATATATGTTACTTTGAAATTCAGTGTGAATTCAGTTGATTTTGATCGAATTTGGAGGTGATTATTTGATTTACTCAACTAACTATAGGAGATCGGTTAGGAACGGCTACCGGTTAGAGAAGTATTTTTACTCCTCTAATCGTTTTTGGGCAGTTTACTCCTCTAACCGATTAGGAATCGGTTAGAAATGCCCTTAGGTCGCTTGTGGGCCAACCCGATAAATCGAGTTAGTGGTCTAAATTGGTTTATGGTTTAAGCGCTGTGTTGCGTCAGGCCGTCCCAATCAAGATCCCGCAGATCCGGAAAAGACTCAGCTAGCGTTCCGTGTTAGAGCACTTCCACTCGATTGGGCCTTTCCAGGCTGATATCTAGGGTTAACATGCCTGGACAGATGCAACTTTCGGCTTAAGAATGGTCAACTTTTCACCCGATGTTTCCAAGTGTGCTTGTCGACCTTTTTGAAATTTGGCCAAAGTTTGTTTAAATAGAGCAAATTTCGTACTAATTTGACGATTGCATTACATTATAAGCGTTTTCATACATATTTTGGCGAATTCGGACATATATCCAAATATGGTTTATAGTAGGCTAAAAAAGTATAAAAACACCCCTAGTTCATGTCAAGGCGGCGGTAGAACACGGTGTAGTCGCCGCAGTTATCATCGTCGTCGTTCCGCGGCTTGTAGCTCGGTGCCTAGGAGCTGCAGCCCTGCCCGGTGTCGCCGCCGCGCCACTGCTACGATGAGGGCCCAGCCAGCTCTCGTCAGAGTCGGAGTCCTCGAGCACAACGAGCGGCGCGCTGTCTAAGGCGAGAGGCGTGCTCGGCCTGCTCCTGTAGGCGATGGAGGCGTTCATCTTCCTCCCGCTCGTAGTCCGACCGGGACTAGGCGCACGCGGCTGCGCCTGGCATCGGCGGGACGTCGTTGAGTGACTCCTCCATCGCCATCTTGAGGAATAAATCCCCCTCGCCGTCAGGCGAGGCCCACTCCGTCAGCTCCTTCTTCGACTTGCACAGACCGGTTCCGAGATCCTTCCTAGGACTGATGAGGTGAAGATGACTGCTTGGCGGCGATGCAGCGCACCGCTCGTTGATGATGATCCGACGGGAGCATGTGCACGGCGGGGACTCAAGCTCGGGCTTCACTGGCCAGAGCACTGTCGTGCTGCGTGGCAGGGTGGAGTTGCGCATCGCTGAGCTAGATGAGCGTGAGGCGGACGCTGACGAGAAGGACGACGCGCCGACCATCCTCCTCGGCATCCAGAAGCTCCACCGGTGCCGCAAGAACGATGGGGGAGAGCGCGGTGGGTACCCTAGCCACAGGGTGTTGCCGGCCGAGATGCGCTTGAGGACGGTGAAGAGGATGAGGTCAGGCGCACTCCACCAAAGATGCCGACCTTCGGTGTTGTTGCGCGTCGGCGCCCGGCCCCCACCCTCGTGGTAGGCCAGCCACTGCTCGCGCCACTCGCCGAAGTAGTTGTCCCAGAACACCTCGCTCTCGGGGAGCTTCCCCTCCTCGGGGTCCATGCCGGCGATGGCAATCTGGATCTCCTTGATCCTTGTGTGCCCTTCTAGCACCGGCGGCACGAGTAAGTCGCCCGCGCTCAGCTTCCAGGTCGACGGGCACCAGAAATCCGACGTCACCGGGTAGCCAGCCTCGTGGAGAAGCCGAGCCTCCCACGGCTGTAGGGAACGGCGGCCGAAGCCGTTCACTGCGGTGGGGTCGTTAGGGACCTCTCCGCCATTTCTTGTGCCGAGCTTTTTTGTTTGGAAGTGTGTGGACTGGGGGAGGTGGAGGTGTGTGCTGAAAACGGTGAGGTTGGCCGGCATTTATAGCCATTTCGGGAAAGAGCGACGAGGGTGGGAGGGGTGTAGCGACGAGAGCGGGAAAGGACAGGAAGGCGGGCGGGCAGTGGCGCGCCATTACACTGTTGCGTGGGAGATTGGACAGGCAGCTATTGCCCGTCGATGCGACGCATGAGCCGAGACGATGAGGATGAGATCGATCACCGCTTTCTCGCTGACAGTCAGGGCCACCAGCTTAGTTTTTTTCCAACCGTTTCAGTTTCATTCGGTGTTTCCAGGCGACACCCAGCGTGTTGGGTTCGGCCGATGAAAGTTGCACCAAATAAGGCAAAAAATCAGGTCCTAAAAACATGAGTGGGAAATTTTTTATCGTACGGACGAAGAAAAAAGGTATAGAAAGGCCCTCCTTGGAATGGCAGTCGAGGTGCTCTTACAATACCACCTCCCTCTGTCTAGTTCCAGTTTGTTCATCGTCGAATTGTTCATCACCAGGGCGTTGTTGCAGAGACTGGGTGTACTTGGTATCTCCACGATATTAACATATACTCTTTTCAAAAAAAAAGTTCCAAAATGGTTGTTTTTTCTTCGCTGTAGAAAGTACCATGGAGCGGCTGTAATGGCTTTTTTTTCTCCTTTATCCTGAGGCCTTTGGCATGTCGGGACATGTCGTTGCCCAAGAGTAAAAAATCTGTTGGAATTGCCGTGTAAAATTATAGTGAAAAATTTAAATCAATGCAATGTGTCACGAGATCATTGGGCAAAAGTGGAATCTACGGTACCGAACACAGATCATTGGGTCACAGATCAACGACCGGACGAGTGGCGCACAATGTTCACAGGCGTGATGAACAGTGCGCACAGCGCTAGCAGCGGCTGAGCATAATATATCAGGGATATTAAAACTGAGTCAAAGAGGAGGCCTCTCACGACCCCGAATATCTTTGGCCGTTGGATCACGTCATACTTAAGTTTTTGGCCATCGAATGATCATCAAATCCTTGTGGGCTGAATTATCTCTTAGGACACTTCTCTGTGCGTCAAATAGCCTCTCTGTGGTTAATTGGGCCTGAATGCTACTCAACCCATTACTTTCTTTACTGGACTGTGATACAAGGTTGTCCGTTAGGTAGGTAGGTAATCAAGGGGAAAACGGAATGTGAGGACGAGGAGATGCGAGGATGCCGACACCTAGCTAGATGCGACCGATCGAGATGCGCACTCCCCAATTCGATCGACCACGAGCTGGAAGCTGAAGCCGTGCATCGATCTCTCATGCGGATGCGGTATGCGTGGACGGCCACATGCTGGAAGCTGGAGCATGCCCTTGCCTACCGTTTCATGGCGACCTGATGGGTTGAGTGATCTTCAAGAGGGTGTTAATTTTCAGTTCTTCCTAATACATCAGTGCGTGAATTGACGACACCGAATGATGATGGTACGTTACAATACTGTCCTATAAAATCTCCTGCTTCAATTTCTCTCCATACTACTTCCACTCGATAGCAACTTCCAAGTCCAATGGTGCTCTGCTAGGTTGATTTTCTTTCAATGAAATCCAATTTTTCTTCAGATATAAGAATTCTCACCCTTTCTAATGCAGAAATGTATTTCTTTGCAGGTTGTGTTCGTTGTGCTTCAGCTCCTTTCATTCCGTTGAATCTTGGTGATTGGACAAAATTTTCGTCTGGTTAGATTTCTTGGACTCGGTATTACCAATGGCTACTGGCATAAAATTTAGGTGCCAGGGATAATTCAGTTGTTATTGGTTTGGACGGCGGCTTTGACCTCGCTCCCCTCTTACTCGGTGATTACAGGCAATGAATTTTCACTCCCCAACGTGCCTCTCCCTTACCACTAGAAAAATCCCAAAGATCTCTAATCTTTTGCCATACGTTTTCCTCCTTCTAAGGTTCGATTTCGAGGTCGGATTTATGAGAATTTGATTTTCTACCTCGGACCGTATTTGTCTTTTCTGCTTCAGGAGCCACTGGTGGGGCAATGGCAGTCCATAGGAACTCTGTTCCATCGGGGCTACAACATTTGATAAGTATATGAAGTATATTGAAAAGGATGTTGCTCTTAAGCGTATGTTCCAGAGGGTTAACTGTGGTGAACCAGCAGTTGAGGATACAACTTCTAATTTTTTATGTTTTGTGAGAGCGATACGAGCTGCATCATGATGTTAAAATATCCGATCGTCATATCATTTTTTTACTTGAGATCGTCATATTGTTATTGCAGTTGTTTTGTCCGATCAGTACATCATAGAATTTTTTTTGTTGTTTTGTCTGATCAGTTCAACATAGAATGTTTTTCTTGCCTCGCAAAGATATTGTACAAGGGTCGACAACGCTCCCGTTGGGGATAAGCTCAGTAGGCGGGTAGGCAACTAGGCTTAAGGATTAGATTAATATGTATAGTATGGAAGTATAGAGCTTAGTCACATTTCTAAGGGTTTTTAGTATCCACTGTAATTTGTGCATACTGTTTACATGGCCTTTGCATGGTTTAATTAGCCGGCATCCCTAATTCAAATGTTGAGTTTTCCAACGAGTTAGCCTCTCTGCTATTATCGCTGGCCTCTGAATACCGTTTTGTGATGCTGGATCTGTTCCTATATTGTGATATATGGCCATCACCTTGTTTGTGTGTGTTTGTCCCCACTCCAATATATACATGATGTACTACAGCTCCCGATTCATAGCTGTGATAGTCTGGATATAATCCAAATATGCTTCTGGCGCTGTCTTGTTCAAAGAGAAACTGGTCCATGATCGGAAATGGGCTTCAGAACTTATGCTAGAATATTCATAATTAATATTCTACACTCTTAGTACAATTGTTATTTGGTAAATTCATGGCTTGTCCTGGCTTGCTCACAAATAGTTTGGCTATTGTTTACATTCATTGTTTTGGACAATGCTCTACTTTATTCTCAACAGAATTCAGTATAGCTTGATTATAAATATTTTTTTCCATCACTACTAAATATTAACCTCTTTCAATATTTTGTTGAATAGCTCTATATATTTTTCAAATTTTTACCATTATATTGCAAAAATTGACGGACGCGGCAACGCGCGCCATCATGATCTAGTAGTTATAATCTATGACGTTGGATCACAGATCGACGACAGGACGAGCAGCGCACACTGTTTGGTGCGCACAGTGCTAGCGCGCTGAGCGGCCGCGAAGCCCACCGGGCTTAATATATTGGTATTACTTTACTATATCTTCTTTAAAAAAAAACGAATTTGCGGCTTGTTGGGATGCCAAGTAGGAACAACTAGTAGTACTGTAGATGGGGCGCATTTGGTCGTCCGATCTTTGATCAGTGGACCATCATAGGCCCAGCAGCATACACCGTTCACGTCACCGTATAAGAGCTAGCAGGAACCGCAAATAGCAAACCGTAAATATCGAAGTACAGAGCGCTGAATCCGCAAGTACTCGCTTCGCGGGAGGCGGCGCCGAGCAGTGTCCGTAAAATCTAAACTAAATTATTTGAATTTGCGAACAGAGGAAGAACAACCTTCGCGGCAAAATTCAGAGGACGAACACCGCGGATTTCAGTTCGATTTCAGCATAATTTACATACTAATTCTACACAAAAGCCTACGGCGCACACTTTCTACACAAAATACGGCTCCCCGAGCCTTGCGCGTCGCCGGATGGTGGCGGAGACGGCGCCGCCACTCTAGTCGAGGTGGATCACCGGAGGCTCCTTGGCCTTCTCCGCCTCCTGGTGCCGGAGGCCTTCCACCGCGCGCTCCTCCGCCTCCTGGCGCTCGATGAGGCGGAGCGCTTCGGTGAGCTCCCTCTCCTTCGCGGTGACCTCATGCAGGTGCGTGCGCTCCGAGCGGCGGAGAAGGCGCATCAGCGCGCTGCTCCGCCTCGTTGGAGTTCACGAAATCTCTCGAGACCACCGACCAGCCATCGCTCTCGTCGGAGCTGTCGCTCTCTCCGGGCGTCACGCAATCATGATACCCGGAAGAGCTTGAGCTCGACGGAGACGGCGGGCGTGGCCGCGACGAGCCCGTCTCCGAGGTGGTTCCCCTGTACCATGCGGGGGCGTAGGAGAGGAGCGACGCCGGCATGTGCGTCGAATGCACATACGAGAGCGCGGCGCGCTTCTTGGCGCCGACGGAGCGGCTACGGGCGATCTCCTCCTCGGTTTTGAGGAGCTGGTCGTGCGAGCAGATGCGGCGCTTCCTAGACGAGCTCTCGGGACGCATGACATCGAGGCGGAGCGTTTGGTGGCGGTGGCGTAGGGAATGGTGGCGGTGGCGAGCTGGATTTGATGGCTGGAGAGTTGTCGGCGACAGCGGAGAGGGAGAGGGCGCGCGACGGAGAGGGCGCGCGACGGAGAGGGATAGGGTTTCGCTCGGGTCACTCTCTCCGACCGCTAGATATGCTGGTCACAACGTGCCTTTAACGGGCCACCAAAAAACAATTACGGACTGGGTGAGGTATACGGGTTCTGATCTGAGTCAAAAACCGAGCGCGGCCCGTACTTCTCCGGAAAAGTTCAGTTTTGACCCCTTGTACGGTTACTGCTAGAGATGCTCTAAGCCATAGCGAATCAGTGTTTCAGCACATTATTATCTACTATTTATTGGCCCTTTTCATTTCTACCTCTTCGCTGATAATTCTTGGCCACGACTACCCCCTCGGTAGTTCACTGAATGTTTTCGCCCTACACGTATCTCAGTAATTTCGACAATTCTTTTGTATAGTATTTACCTAATTCTTCCACGAGGCACCTTTTTTGGCCGGCATTTTCAGACGGTAGTTAGCCTCAGTCTACAACACTATTTTTTGGCTCTTTTTTTTTTGACCAATCGATGGTAATTTTCGGTCGTAGTTTTTTTTTTTTGCATGGCTTTTCGGTCGTAGTTTTTTTTTTTTGCATGGCTTTTCAGTCGTAGTTTTCCCCCCGAAGTTACCCACAATGACTCCTCAACAGTGAATAATTCTCCAACCGTATATGTCATGAGCGGTATTTTCTAGGATTTTTTTCCTATTCTTTGGCAAAAAATTTCCGCCACACTTTTCGTACCGTAATTTCTACACGGTAACTACCTTTCGGTACTTTTCCGCGTGCGCGTAATTTTTTGCCTGTAATTTTTGTGTACTTGTGTACTCTTCGACACTAATTCGACCATTCGCCATCTGTTTTGCTAGGGGAAAATACTACCGTAACTTCAGACAACAATATTACATTACATATTATAATCTCTGGCAATACTTTTAACCGATTAGTCGTCCATGTTCTCCCATCACGCCACGCCGCGCCACGTTTTCTAGTACTATTATATTATACTTGGGGAGCACGGCACGTCTTTAGGGGCGTTGCTTCCAAGCTGCGCTCCCTAAAAGATATACCTATGTGTTTTTTAAATTCTTTTTAGAAAAATTCGAATCAAATTACGAACTAAAGTCATAGCCATTCATAAGTCCAAGCCACCAAAACGCTGCCAAGTCCGGCTACATATTATAGACCATGAAATATGCGATGCTACTCGCCGTTGACGCTCACACCGCTGTCGTTGGTAACGTTGTTGCCGTCCTCGCCCATGTCATCGATGCGAGGGCTCTTCCGGCAGCATTGGTGTCACCGATATTGGTAAGGTCGGTGGTGGTGTAGGCGGCCTTGTGATGCCCATCTCCACGAGGATGTCGTTGTGGATCTGTGCATGCGCCGCCTTCACCTCATCATCGTACATTGACGTGTCGGCCATCAAGAGAGCGAAGTCCTCCTTCCTCTTCTTCACCACCACTCTCGACATTTCGAGCTCGGTCTTTTGTTCGCCTCCTTCATGATATCGACCCACCTTTCGCCTGCTTCTTGTCGGTGTTGTAGTGAGCTCGATGATACCTCGGTGAAGCACTTATCGATATCCGTTTGCACCCTGCGCTACGCCGAACACCATGTCGGCGTCCTCTCTATTTCCTTTGAACATGTTACGGCGGGAGAAATCGCTTGGAGCGGTGCGCCGTCGCGGCCACTGACACGCCGATGAATCTTGGCACACATCATTGAGGTCAATGCTTCTTGGTCAGAGGTCGTTGGTGCTTGGGGAGAACACATCTTTGGGGTTGAAGCCGCCAGACCCGCAATGCTCAGCATCATGGTGGTCGGAAGAGAATCTTGGCCTTGAGAGCAGCGTCGTGGCCGCGCTCTCCTAGAATTAGATCGGCTATGACAGCGACCCTACCCTAAGGTGGGATAGTGGATTCGCATGGAATCAAGTTGTGCTCCCTACCTCTTGCCAAGCCAACGGCGCCTTGTTGGCTCAGCATCGCAACACCCGCTGCCTTTGTCACCTTCGTCTTATCTTTGCAGCGACGCCCATTGCGCTTGTCCGTCGCGAGCTTTCACTGCATGCAGATTTCATGCCACTCCTCGTCGCCCACCCCATCCAGCTTCTCCTTTGGCGGCGGCTTCTTGTGTGGCTTCTTAAAAGTAGCAACGGGACCCTTGTTGGGCCCTTTCGTCTTGGGTGGCACCTTGGTCCTTGATTCCTTCAGCGACATGACTATGGCGGCGCGGCGGAGGACGGTGGCACGACGGAGGATCTGAAGGAGAGAGGCGGGCGGTGCAGCGGGATATGGAAGGGAAGAAATGGACGTTGTGGGGGATATGGAGGAAAAGAAAAGATAGGGAAAATAGTCAAATTCGCACAGGACCAAGGCGCTCGTTCAGGGCTAGCCCACGTGATGCTAGCGTTGTGTCCGGCACGGCCAAAGGTGCCCGATGGATCAGGGACGGGTGGGCGCTCGGACATAGTATTGGGCCACGCCGGACCGAACGTGCCCTTGGGGCTCGCGGCTGGTCGCGCAATCGTGCGCGACGCACCCAATAGCCGCTTAGGGAGACCTTTAGGGAGCGCAGATGGAGATGCTCTCTAAAGCCTGATGCAGTCAAGCCTTGTCAAAGAAAACCACGTCATTGAAAGTGCATTCTACATTTTAAGAAAGATCCTTCGATTTCTTTCTTTCTTTGTAGATGTGCCATGGCGGCAAAAGAAATCTGGATTTGTCAACTTTATAATAAATGAAATTACTCACCTTAAATAGTTGAGCACGATATCAAATTAAAAATACAACTACCCGCAAAAAAAATTGAAAATACAATCGACCATATGCAACTATGCAGTGGCGGGTCTAGGATTTTGCACTTTCCTAACAGCCGTGGCATAATATGCATTATTCTTTGCTACAGGTTTCTCAGAAGAGATGTAATCTCTCGGTCACACTTCATGACTCGGTAGTTCTAAAACACAAAATTACGAATCAATTCATCAATTCTCTAATTAAATTGAATTATAAGTTCTATTATATTTCTTTTGGTGTTTTTAAGTTTGGTTAGGGTTTGTATCCTATTCAGAAGGATGTGGACGAGGGTGATGTTCGTACGCGATGTCGGGTGTCTGGCCTCCTCCTTGCACCTCCTCCATCGCGGTTGTTATCCAAACTGAATCGCAATTTGTTAGGAACTATATGATGTTGATTTGTTGATTAATTGTGGTGTGGAAATGGAATGTGACCTCCTCCTGATCTATGGGATATATACCCAATAAGGCCTTTGTTTTTTGCATGGATAGATTTGTAAATGCCCAGCAGGTTAATCGTCTGTCATTTTTTTCGTGTGTCACACTCACACTAGTGCCCAGCTTTGAAATAACAAAGCCAACAACGGCGAAAGGATACAAATTGCTGAACCCAACTTACAACCTAAACCACACACCCACGCACACTACCGAAGACGCTACCACCGGAAGCGCGAACAACAGGTTCGGCCATTACTAAGACTACCAAGACTCGGAGCAGAGCATTAATTGCTGTTGATTTTGTTGCATGCGGTGAAGAGATAGTGTTGCAGGGTGATCTGAAGCGGGGAAGAGGTTGAGCACGGTCCCGGTCACCTCTACAACTAGCGAGGGTATGAATATGTTGCTGTAGTGAGAGAAGAAGAGAAGCACGACATGGAGAGAGGACTAGATCAGCACCAATTCACAGCCGCAGCTTAGAATAGGAGAAAAATTGAGTTGGTGGAGTGCGGGAGAATATAAAACGAATAGGCTGTCTAATAGTTAGTGATAATCCCGTGAATCGACTATCTGCCTAGTTGCTAGCAGACGACCTCCTTTTCTCTTACTATCCACCTCAACAAAAAAGGCTGCCGTGTAGACAGTTGATTGTACATCATATACATGTCTTATATAAAAGAAAGGTTCACATATGCATCATATACCGTAGAAAAATCAATATATAACAAGATATGTATTGCAAAAATACTTTCTAATGACATCGACTTATTATCAAATAATCCTCATGTAGTACCTGGATTAATCCTCAATCAATCGAAATACTAAGATAAATCTTTAAAACGCTAAAATCTTAGGAAGGAGGTGCCTATCAAGATCCGTCCTACCGCCATCATTGGCGTAGTTCATGAGTGTGCGCATAAGGCTCAAGGGGCGGGGTGGAGGTTGACGCCTGGTGTCAATGGGCTCGACGAGCTCCCCACCATGGTCTTCCGCAAGGCGATGCATGTAAATCCCGGGCCCGCCATTGTAGTAGATGCAGTTAGATTTAATGGTATGAAGTTTACCAGCGTCGACGGAGAGAGACCGGTGGCCAAGAAAGATGGCCCGGTTTCCAATGGTGTTGATGATCCGAAGAAGCTTGTTGTCGAGATCGACCCTGAAGACCTGCATGATGTCGTGGAACCGTGCAGGGAGACGCACAACCAGCAGCTCCCCTGAGTTGTTCACGAGAAACGAGGGACGCCAAGGCGCCTGAAAGTCGCCGGCGATGACGGTGGTGATCCTCCATTGGTTCTCCAGCACTGCGATTGTTCCCCTACAGTCCATGGCGTATACGCCGCCTTGGTAGGATACCACGGAGTCGAACGAGTCAATATCTGGTTTGGCCGAGAATGTTGAGAGTTGGCAATTCAGATTGACGACCGAGGCTCCGTGTTGATGATCATTGAAACCGTACAGCGCCACCTTCGGCCACGAACCCTGTACGACCATACGTCCGTTGGGAGCGTAGACGGGATACTTCATGGGGAAGCGGATCCTGACGCCTGTGATGGGGTTTAAGGCATAGTAGTTCTTCTTGGTGTTGCTGGGCCCCAGCAGGACGAGGAGGCCGTCCTTGTCCCTGGCCACGCAGGGGTAGTCGTGGAGCATGGGCAAATCTTTCAACTCGAAGTTGCCGGTGTCGACGTCGAGGAAGAGGCTGCAGCGGTAGTCATCCGCCGCGTCGGCGACGCGCGATTCGAGCATGACCCAAGAGCCGGGACGGGGGTCCAGGCTGCTCCGGGAGGCAATGGCGGCCTGCCAATCGCGGCACACGGCGCGGAGGATCGCGTAGTAGTCGAGGTCGTCGCCGGTGGATAGTAAGACGTCCGCGACGAGCTTGAGGAGGTCGGAGGGGAGCGATGACCAGTTCGCCGCCATCGCTGATGGTCCGGTGATTACGCTCGGGCTTAATTGGTGGTTATGGCTATGGGATTGGCTAATCCAGCCGGTCGAATATATACGCGCGCAGGTATAACTATAAGGCGTACGAATTTGGAAAGCGATCGACAAATCATTTCCGTTGATCCCGGCGGGTGAATGCCCTAGCCTGGCGTCGGTGAACGCGGCCATCGGTGGGACGCGCCGCGGGTACGTGGCGTGCTCGTCGTCTCGTCTTCCTTCCGTAATATACTCGCCGGGTGACGCGAGTTGCCCCATCCCCAGGCCCAGGCCCAGGCCCAAGGGAGAAGTGGCGACAGGAGCAAAGGTGAGCGCGGCCGAAGGATATCGGACGGCGACGCTTCATAAGTTAACAACCACAGCTCCGCCCTCCGTACGTGCGTCTCCATGGTCTGCGACTGCGAGGAACTTCACTCTGGTGCAGGTTTGGTTGCTGACAGAATCCAAGCTGCTGCTGCTGCTGCAGCATAGCATGGCGCCAGCGGCTCCCGGGGGAAGGCAACGAGCGAGGCACCTCGCCATGAGCTAGCCGACGAGCTGCGGCCCGGCGCTGTTGGCTCCGTCACGGAGGGAACGAGGTACTCACTACGGGAGAAGCTGAATACGCCGACGGCCGGGTCCCGTCGGCGTAGGTCCTAAATGCCGTCGGCGTAGGCTGGCCCGACGGCTACCGTCGGTGTATGGCCGTCGGCGTACTGTCCCGTAGGCGTAGCCTCTTCTCCCGTCGGCGTAGAAAAGCCGTCGGCGTATATAGCTATGCCGACGGCTTTCCACCTAGATGAATAACGGCCGTTTGGCTACGCTGACGGCTTTATCGTCGGCCTAGATTTTTTCAAAACTTTTTTTTCAAAAAAAAAATTTAAAATTTTTTTCAACTTTTTTTATTGTTTAACTTGTTAATCTCACGTGGACATTTTTAATTCTAAGTATACTTAATCTCAAATCAAATTGTACAATTAGTCAAACTTCCCAACCGGTCACCCATCCTAATACTACTCCAGCCCCAGCACGCTTAACTTCTTCGTTCCTTCCACATGAGCTTCCGACAAACAAACTAGATCTTGTTGTGAATATTATCATATCAAACCTATTAACCATTACACTATAATGTTAGACATATTTGTTTTTTTATATTTCATACAATTTTTTGAGTAAACAACAATAAATAAGTAATAATAATCTTGAATTCAAATAAAAATAAAATAAATTTTATTTATTTTGCTTTTTTTATTTAAATTTGAATAATTCATATCTACAAATCCGTAAATCATAATTCGATAAATAATATATCCAAATCGATCAGAAAAATGAGAGGAATCCAAATATGACATCCCTATCATCTATTTAATTATATATCATAAATTTTAAATATTAGACCAACTGAAACTATGTCAAGATTCATGAAACACCCCGCTTTTGGCACTCGAAAAATGAAAAATGGCTTTTTGGTGCGACGAAAAGGAAAACTTTCTCCTGCAACATTGTTCACCATCCCATGATACACATGTGTGCACAATATGGACACATTATCTCAAACTATACCACGATTATAGCAATAACATTGGTCATTTGACCTGAAATCTAGAAAACCTCGATTGAGATAGGCCATTTTGTGAAGGTTTTTTTAAGACTCAATGAATATACCAAGTCTGGTATTTTTCCATGGAACTATGTCATATAATATGACACCACGCGAAGGTTTTGCATTGTTTCGATCGTTTTTTAATTTTTTATGCACATTTCAAACTATCATTAAACTTCCTAAATCGAGGGGCATGATGATTCTTAGCTCGGGGACGAGTCTCACTAAACTTGCATTAGATCTCTGATGAAATATCATATTGTGAACCTAAAAATGATTTTTACAAAAAATCATGAGCAATATATCATGTACCTGTAGTTCAAATCTAACTCATTTCCTACCGATTCAGCAGGAATTTGTCTTTTTCACGAGAGGTGAACGAAAAGGTTTGAGATTCTTAGGTTGAGAAATTATCCATTCAATATGGTCTAGTATTTTTGAAAAATGTGGTATTATCATTTTAAAACTTTCATTTGATGGTTGCTTCACAAAAACACCCCGTTTTTTGCACTCGGAAAATAAAAAATATGTTATACGAAAGTATTTGTAGTTTTTATGTATTTTTTTGAATAAAAATATATAATATTTGAGTTTATATAGATATATCTTATTTTTCTGCAAATTTTGATATATTATATGTATTTTTCTGAATTTAAATGATTTAGTTATGATTTTTCTAAGATTAATATGGCAAAAAGAAAATAGCTACATGACGGCAAAGCCGCGGCATAAATCTGAAACCTTTGCCGGCGTAGACTTGACGCCGTTGCTCTGCCGTTAGCCCAATGGGCTACGCCGACGGTCATGTTTACGCCGACGGCGGCCGTCGACCTATTTATTCTGGCCAGTAAAAATGGACGTGGCAAACTCGCCGGCCCGACATTTTGCCGTCGGCATATAAAAAGGCCGTCGGCCTATTTAGTTATTTCCGTAGTAAGCTGAAGAGACGACGAATCTGTCCGGCGAAGACTGTATCGCCATTGCCAGATCGAAGTACACCACCACCGTTCTTGCATTCTCAAGTCGTGGCCGTGAGCCAGCTGCGAACCGGTCGATTGTTCCGTCGATCGTATATTTGCCGTATTTACTACGGGAAAAAATGTCGCTGCCGTGTAGACACGTGTGCCAAATGGATTAGAACACGGCAAAGTTTGTCTTTGCCGTGTACAACTTAAAAAGTACAGGGCAAAGTACGCGAACACGACAAATTTTTGAAAAAAAAACACGGAAAAGAAATATACACGGTAAAGACCTACAAAGGAACACGGCAAAGAAAAAACACTTGGCAAAGTCAACAGTGACACACGGCATAGGTGTCATCACGGCAACAAGGTGGGACCCGTGACTCCACAGGTCCACTTGACGGGAATGAGCTAACGGCTACATACGGTGGCCTCTTTGCCGTGTGTATTCTGTAGTATACACGGCAAAGACCATTGCTGTGTGTATTCCGCAGTTTACACGATAAAGTTCTTTTTTTTTCTTTTTTTCCATTTATCGCATTACTCTTAGGAAAATCATAAAAAAATCATTCTAATTCAGAAAAATAGAAATAATATATCAAAATTTGTAGAAAAATAAGATCTATCTATCTACACTCAAATATTAGATATTTATGTTGAATATGAATCTTCATGCTCGTCGTTTTGACCATAGTTTAAAACAGGCATAAGCGTGACGACGACGATGATCAGGCGAGTCCGCACACGTACAAGAACTAGCCAACAATGATCAGCAAGCTAGCTAACTACCGATCAATCCTGCTTGAGCTAGCTCCCTCTCAACTCACGTCATGTACGAGAAAACAATGTTTGATGGCCACAGGGGTGTATCGCTCCAGTTTACTCCTTTGATTGATTCTCACGAGGCAGCTTACAAGGTAGTACATGGGTGTATAAATATCCGGCAAGCGACGCAGCGCTAATACGAATCGGTGGTGAATACTAGTCCTACATGGACAGCTACTTGGAAACACACACGGAGACTAACGGACTGAATACACAAACGTGTACCACTCGGAGACAAGTCCGTCTACTACTCGTATACGGTTGAGGCACAGCACCGTTCCGGCGTCCAATCGTGCTTAATGCTAACAATCACCCCCTAAGCACGACGTGCTCTCTTCTGTACCGACCTGGGTCCCAAATACGCCAGCTGCTCTTCGCGGGCGTCATCCACGACATTGCTTTCGCCGCTCCCTTTCTCAGCACCCATGTCACCGACTTTGCTTTTGTCGGCTTCTCCATGGCTTCACGTCGACAGTCCTTTTTGTCCGCGCGCTTCTCCACGCCTTCACGCCGACTGTCCTTTTTGTCGGCGCCTTGAGACATTATACTTGGTTTGATGAAGTACTTTTATCAATGCTTCACATATTTGATCTTCTGCTTGCCGATACTCTTGGATGCAATAGAACAAATACGTAGGAGCTAGCTCACGTTTGTTGACTAGCAAAGCTAGCTCATGACTAGCAATTCTGACTTCTACCTGCTCCTAACCAACGCCGTCTTCTGGCTCATCCGGAGTATCAATGCACAGGTTGCCTACCTGTAGTGATTCGTCTTTTTCTTTTGAATCTCTTTCTGGCATGTTTCCTTCTAGGTTTTCTATACCACATGAAAAGCCTCTTGATGGATCAGCACCCCCTACTGTTGGGTCTCCTCCATTTGTCTGGCCACCAGTCCACACTCTTGGACCATCGCCTTCTGGCTTTGCTGGCCTGTTTGCTGGGATCGCTTCATCTCCCCCTCCTCTTATAATTGCTGGGCAAACAAGTGCGGGTATCGCTGCACATGCATCTGAGCACCCTTCTAGTTCCGTATCTTCTGGCCACGGACTAGCCTTTTCTTCAAACTCTTTGTCTTCTGGGAGAATCCCTAGTGTTTCTGGCCCGGTGTCCACGCCTGGAGCACCTCCTAGGCCTTCAACGCCTTCTGGTACCGAACTTGCTGACAAGGATAAGTTTGGTTGATCCATATTTTCTTCATACTCAAGATCCCACGTGACGTGAAAAGTTGGATATCCCGGTTCGTTGGAGCCCCAATTCCATGACTCGCCTTCCTCAAAGATTACGTCGCCCCTGACAACCACCTTATTGGTATAAGGATTGCACAAGCGGTATTCCTTTGAGCTTTCATAGCCCGTCATGATCATTGGAGTCCTCTGCTCCGCCAATTTACTCTTATGGTCTGACTCCATCTTGACATGCGCCACGCACCCAAAAGTGCGAAGATGATCAACCGAGGGTTTCCATCCGTACCATGCTTCGTACGGTGTTATACCAACGCCACTCTCGGTGGGCTCCATGTTCAGCAAATACACAGTCGTATTGACTGCCTCACCCCAAAATTTTCCTGGCAAGCCTTTACTCTTCATCATGCTCCGTGCCATGGTCAACACAGTTTGATGCAGCTCACCCCCTTCATCAATACGTATGGCTCTTATCTTCGCATCCACCTTGAACTCTTCGGATTCCTTGATCTTCTCGAATGCTTGTTGAGCTTGATCCTTACTTTTCAGCAACACAATCCACATGTATTTACTATGATCATCCACCACAAGCATGAAGAACTTATTGCCAGACGGAGTTGCGGGTGAAATTCCAACGCATAGATCACCATGAACTAGTCCCGAGGCTTCACTTGCCTAAAACGTGGCTTCACATGGTAACGGGGCACTCCATTCCTCGTGATCCACACACGGTAGATCGTGATCCACTTGCGCCACAATCTCCGTAGCCGGTGATGGAGGATCCTCCTCATCCTTCAGCTCAGTTACTTCGAGCATCAGCATCATCGGTCCATCATCTCCTTCCTGGGCGATGAGAGCCCTCTCCTTGAGCGGTTTCTTGCAATCCTTTTTGAAGTGACCGAGCTCGCCGCAGTTATGACATCTTACTTTCTTAATGTCAAACTTCCTCCGTGGTGGAGCGTCGTCCTCGTCCTCCCCTGCGATATACTTTTTCGTTGGGCGAGAAGCTTCTTTATCACTCCTGCTTCCGGATCCTTGATCGCCCTTTTCTTTGGCGACCACCGCCTGCCACTGGGCACGGGTAAGCGTGCTCTTCCGGTACCGCATCACCGTAGGTGATCTTCATCCGCTCGTCATGAGCCTTCAATTGTCCAACCAGATCATCCGTCGTGAGAGTTTTGAGATCAACGCACTGCTCGATCACCGACACAACGGACAAGTAACGCGGCGGCGCCGCGCGAAGGAAACGCCGAACGACTGAGATCTCTTCGAGCCTCTCGCCGAGCGGGCGAATCCCATTGACCAAAGTGGCTACCCTCGAGGCAAACGCGTCCAGAGTCTCGTCTCCTCCCATCTCTAGATTCTCGTACTTCTTCTGCAAGGTTTGTAGGGTTGCCTCGCGGACACGCTCGTGCCCAAGATTTAGCGTCTTGAGCGCCTCCCACGTCTCCTTTGCAGATTTCTTCGAGATCAGGTGCTGCATCACGTCCGCCGGCATCACCGAGCCGATGGCTGTGAGTGCCTGCTGGTCCTTGCGGTACTTCGACGCGCCCTTCTTGAACTCGTCGTCGCCGGGATCGACAGCCTCCCATAGATCGTTGGACTCTAGCGCCCACTCCATCTGGGTCGCCCACATCGTGTAGTTGTCGCGGTTGTACCGCGCGCACCGGAATACTCGCCCACATCCATCGTCGCTGTGACCTCCCGTTACGAGGAGATCCTTCACGAGGCTCTGATACCAATTGTTGGTCCAGCCCCGATCGCCGAGTGCAGTCCAGCGTGACGACGACGATGATCCGGCGAGTCCATGCACGTACAAGAACTAGCCAACAATGATCAGCAAGCTAGCTAACTACCGATCAATCCTGCTTGAGCTAGCTCCCTCTCAACTCATGTCACGTACGAGAAAACAATGTTTGATGGCCACAGGGGCGTATCGCTCCTGTTTACTCCTTTGATTGATTCTCACGGGGCAGCTTACAAGGTAGTACATGGATGTATAAATACCCGGCAAGCGACGCAGCGCTAATACGAATCGGTGGTGAATACTAGTCCTACATTGACGGCTACTTGAAAACACACACGGAAACTAACGGACTGAATACACAAACGTGTACCACTCGGAGACAAGTCCGTATACTACTCGTATACGGTTGAGGCACGGCGTCGTTCCGGCGTCCAATCGTGCTTAATGCTAACACTCCGTACGTGCGTCTCCATGGTCTGCGACTGCGAGGAACTTCACTCTGGTGCAGGTTTGGTTGCTGACAGAATCCAAGCTGCTGCTGCTGCTGTAGCATAGCATGGCGCCGGCGGCTCCCGAGGGAAGGCAACGAGCGAGGCACCTCGCCATGAGCTAGCCGACGAGCTGCGGCCCGGCGCCGTTGGCTCCGTCACGGAGGGAACGAGGCACTGCGCGAAGAGACGACGAACCGCTGTCCGGCGACCGGCACTGGTACTGCCGCTGCCAGATCGAAGTACACCACCACCGCTGCTGCATTCTGACCAAGTCGCCGGCTTCGTAGATGCTGCGAACCGGTGCAGTATTGTTCGGTCGATCGTATATTTGCCGTATTCACTACGGGGAAAAATGTCGTTGTCGTGTAGACACGGCAAAGCCGTGTGCCAAATGGATTAGAACACGGCAAAGTTTGTCTTTGCCGTGTGCAACTTAAAAAGTACACGGCAAAGTACGCGAACACGACAAATTTTTAAAAAAGAACACGGCAAAGAAATATACACGGTAAAGACCTATAAAGGAACACGACAAAGAAAAAACACTTGGCAAAGTCAACAGTGACACACGACATAGGTGTCATCACGGCAACGAAGTGGGACCCGTGACCCCACAGGTCCACTTGACGAGAATGAGCTAACGGCTACAGACGGTGGCCTCTTTGCCGTGTGCCCTCGCCTGCCCTTTGCCGTGTGTATTCCGTAGTATACACGGCAAAGGGTCTTTGCCGTGTGTATTCCGCAGTATACACGGCAAAGTTCTTTTTTTTTCTTTTTTTCCATTTATCACATTACTCTTAGGAAAATCATAAAAAAATCATTCTAATTCAGAAAAATAGAAATAATATATGAAAATTTGTAGAAAAATAAGATCTATCTATCTACACTTAAATATTAGATATTTATGTTGAATATGAATCTTCATGCTCGGTGTTTTAACCATAGTTTAAAACAGGCATAAAAAAATAAAAAAATGATCGAAACAATGTGAAACCTTCGCGTGGAGTCATATTATGTGACATAGTTGGGAGGAAAAATATTAAACTTTGTATATTGATTATGTCTCAAAAAAACCTTCACAAAATGACCTATCTCATTCGACGTTTCCTGACTTTCGGTTCAGATGACCAATGTTATGGGCAGAATCGCGACATAGTTTGTGATAATGTGTGTTGGAGATATGCCCTAGAGGTAATAATAAATGTAGTTATTATTATATATCTTTGTGTTTATGATAAATGTTTACATTCATGCTATAATAGTATTAACAAGGAAACCATTAATACTTGTGTGATTTGTAAACTTAATTTGAAGTCCCTAGTATGGCCTCTATACTTCACTAGCTTGTTGGTTGATTGATGATGTGGTTTCTTTGTCATGAACATTGAGATGTTATCAAACAACAAGATCATATCGTTAGGAGAATGATATGGTGGACATACTCCTATAGACAAGCGTAGCATAAAGATCAAGTCATTTCAATAGTTCAATTGCTATATGCTTTCTGATACATAGTAACCTAAATTCCTTCGACCATGAGATCATGCATATTGCCTTTCTTTGGATGGATGCTTTGATGTCATCAAACACCACACCGTATGGGTGGCTATAAAAGTGGCATTGGGTGTTCGGAAAGTATTGGTTGAAACACATGGATCAAGAGTGGGATTTGTCCATCCACATGACGGATAGATATTCTCTGGGCCCTCTCGGTGAAATGTCATCCAATTAGCTTGCAAGCATGTGACTTGGTCACAAGGGATCACATATCACGGGAACGAGAAAAGAGTACTTATCGATGTGAGGTTGAACTAGGTATGCGGAGATACCAGCGATCATGACCTCGGATAAGTAACATATCGTGAGACAAAGGGAAATTGGTATCGTATGTAAGTGGTTCATTCGATCGTAAGTAATCGTAGAAATATGTAGAGCCATATGAATTTCCAGATTCCTCTATTGGTTATTGTTCGAGAAGTGTCTCGATCATGTCGCATAATTCACGAACCGTAGGGAGACACATAAGGATTCGACGTTGTTTGAGTAGTTATGGTATTATGAGAAGAGACCGAATGTTGTTGAGTCTCGGATGGGATCCGGGATATCACGAGGTGATCCGGAATGGTCCGGAGAATAAGATTCATATAAGGAAAGTCCCATTTCGGAGTTGGGGAATGGTTCCGGTGTTTTCATCGGGAACATTCTAGAAGGTCCCGGAATGTCCGGCACTCCAGGGGGGGAGGGGTACATGAATGTGTCATTGCAAGATGGAATGATTGCATCATATACTAAGTGTTCTCGCTGTCCAAAATAAAGGGTTTATTTAATTCCTAAATTGGAAAAGTCAAATCGCCAGTTTTCATTACCGCCGATTTTGGAAGAGGAGAAGTTGAAACCGACTTGGGGAGAGTCCTCCTCCCAAGCCGGGCCAGCCCTAGATCGAGTTGGGGAGGACTCCTCCTCCCCATGGCGCAGCCAGCCCTCCCACCTATATAAGGAGGGCAGGGCTCCTCCTAGTACACACAAGTTCCTATCCTCTAAACTAGAAACTAGACCTAGACCCGGTTTAGAGCTGTTTGGTTTAGAGCCTTCTAATTGGTTTAGAGCCCTCTAATTGGTGTGTCTAATTACTAGACCACTAATAGCCTCTCTCATAAGCTCCACCATACTGCACGGCTTAAGCGAAGCCTGCGGATCTCCCTCTACCTCGGTACCACGCCCGTTGTCTTTCGAATCGAGGAGAGTGCTACAACCTCCGTCACTGGAACAAGGGAGAGGAAGGTCTTCGTCAGTACCGAGCGTGTGACCATTGCGAGGCGCTCTGAGGAACGCTGGCGCGGAAGGATCGTCTCTGCGATCTTGAGATCGGAAAGAATCGACTACATCACCCGAGAATCTCTCGTTAAACACTTTGGAATCTTGAGGGTGAGTTATTCCATCGACTCGTTGCTACAATCTAGTAGATAGATCTTGGCTTGTTTGTTTGTATGCGATAGAAAATTTTGTTTTCCATGCT
Organism: Avena insularis; assembly: GCA_023614405.1. Classification (NCBI taxonomy): domain Eukaryota; kingdom Viridiplantae; phylum Streptophyta; class Magnoliopsida; order Poales; family Poaceae; genus Avena; species Avena insularis. The sequence continues at coordinate 249,643,547 of CM042690.1, forward strand.
CGAAACCCTCTGATTGGTATCGAGCCGTGTCTATATGTAGATCTGTTGCACGAGTAGAACACAATGGTCATTGTGGGCGTTGATGCTTTTATTGTAGATTGCTTTTTGTGTACTTTGCATCTTGCGGTATGTTGGGATGAAGCGGCCCGGGCTAACCTTACATGACATCGTTCATGAGACTTGCTCCACGCTTAACATGCAACTTGTATTGCATAAGTGGCTTATGGGTGCTGTTTCTCCTAGCATGGTTAAGATCCAATTTACACGGGTAATCAACAATGCTAGTATCAATGTTGTGGGTCTTGTTCGTAAGTTAGAACGACACTTATGGAAAGCCCCAAACCACGTAAAATATGCAAAGAAAGTAGAAGCGTCTAACTTTGTTTTGCAGGGGTGTCAAATGATGTGATATGGCCATGATTGTGATTATATTTGATGTATGCAATGTTCCTTATTGTAAGTTGGCAACGGCGAGCCATATGGTTGTCTTTAATTTCTGTTAAGACCTGCGTGTCTATTCAAAATAGTTGTAATAGTTGAAGCTGGTGGGCGACAACCATGAAGAAGCGTCATTGACCTTGATGCTATGCCGAGATGATGGAGATCATGTTCGTGCTTGAAGATGGAGATCGGAAGCACAAAGAAGAAAGGCCATATCATATCACATATTATGAATTGCATGTGATGTTAATCCTTTATGCATCTTGTATTGCTTAGTAGACGACGGTAGCATTATAAGATGATCCCTCATGCACATAAATTTCAAGTTCTAAAGTGTTCACCCTTAGTATGCACCGTTGCCAAAGCTTGCTGCTTCGAAGCACCACGTGATGATCGGGTGTCTTTGATTCCGCGGGTGACTACAACGTAAGCAAGCCAGATTTGCTTATGCGGAAGCTAAGGTTTGTCTTGACGAGCCTAGCATGTACGAACATGGCCTCGGGAACACGGATGGCGAAAGGCAAAGCATGAATCATATAGTAGATATGATGAACATGATGATTGTTCGCCATTGAAACTATATCAACTCTCGTGATGATCGGTGTTGATGTAGTGGATTTGGTTCGTGTGATCACTAAAACAATGTGAGGGATGTTGTTTTGAGTGGGAGTTCACCTAGTTTAATTTCATTAATTAATTTGAACTCAATTTGTCATAAACTTAGTCTAAACTATTGCAAATATGTTGTAGATCAATGGCAGCCCTACCATCAATTTTAATGCGTTCCTAGAAAGAAAAGTTGAAAAACAATGGAAGCAACTTCATGGATTGGTTCCGCAATTTGAGGATTGTCCTCACGGGTAATTTGACCTATGTCTGGATGCACGCTAGGTGACCCACCTGCGGTGATGCTACCGATGAAGTAAAGAATGTTTACCTCGCTCGGAAGAATCGGTACTCCATAGTTCGTGTGCTATCTTGTATGGTTTAGAATCGAGCTTGAGAAAAGGTTTGAAGAGTCGACCCATATGATATTGTCGAGGATCTCAAATTAATCTTTGAGACTCATGCGGCAATTGAAAGTTATGAAGCTTGAAAAGTTCTTTAGCTGCAAGATGGAAGAGGGTAGCTCGTCGGTGAGCATGTGCTTAAGATGTCCAGACGCAAATAAACTTCAAAGTTTGGGTATAGTGATTCCTAATACTTTGGGGGTTTACCGCATCCTCCAATCACTACCACCAAGTTACAAGAACTTTGTGATGAACTACAACATGCAGAACATGAACAAAGAGTTGCCAGAACTATTTGCTATGTTAAAATCTGCAGAAGTGGAGATCAAGAAAGAGCACCAAGTGTTGATGGTCAATAAGACCACCAAATTCAAGAAAGGCAAGTCTAAACAGAAGGGACACTTCAAGAAGGGTGGTAAGAAAGTTACCATACCGACGAAGAGGACCAAGGCTGGACAAGCCTGAAACGAGTGCTTTTCTTGCAAGGGAGAAGGTCCTTTGAAGCGGAATTGCCCAAGGTACTTGGCAGATTTGAAGAACGGCAACATCAAGAAGAAAGGTATATCGATATACATGTTATTGATGTGTATCTCACTAGTATTCGTAGTAGTGCACAGGTATTTGATACTGGTTCGGTTGCTCATATTTGTAACTCGAAGCGAAGCTAAATAAACGGAAGCTAGTAAAGAACGAGGTGACGATGCGGCGTGGGAAAGCGGATCAAAGGTTGATGTGATCGCGATTACACTACCTCTTCATCTACCATCGGGATTAGTTTTATACTTAAATAATTGTTATTTGGTGCCTGCGTTGAGCATGAACATTATATCGGGATCTTGTTTATTGCGAGACAGTTACTTGTTTAAATCCGAGAATAATGGTTGTTCGATTTATATGAGTAATGTGTTTTATGCACATGCACCTTTGATAGATGGTCTATTCATATTGAATCTCGATAGTAGAAATACACATATTAATAACATTGAGGCTAAACGTTTGAAATCAAGCGATAATTTGACCTATATGTGGCACTGTCGTCTTGGTCACATTGGAGTGAAGCGTATGAAGAAACTCCATTCCGATGGACTTCTTGAATCACTTGATTTTGAATCACTTGAAAGATGTGAAGCATGTCTGATGGGTAAAATGACTAAGACTCCATTTTACGGTATGATGGAGCGAGCTACGGACTTATTGGAAATCATACATACCGATGTGTGTGGTCCAATGAGTGTAGCATCATGTGATGGTTATCGTTATGTTCTTACCTTCACGGATGACTTGAGTAGATATGGGTATATCTATTTCATGAAACATAAGTCCGAAACTTTCGAGAAGTTTAAGGAGTTTCAAAGTGAGGTAGAGAATCAACGTAACAAGAAGATTAAATTTCTACGTTTTGATCGTGGAGGTGAATATCTAAGTTCTGAGTTTGGCGAGCATTTGAAGAAATGTGGAATACTTTCGCGATTGACACGCCGAACACCACAGTAATAATGGTGTGTCTGAACGTCGTAATCGAACTCTCTTAGATATGGTTCGTTCTATGATGTCACTTACATTTGCCACTATTATTTTGGGGTTATGCATTAGAAACAGCCGCATTCACTTTAAATAGGGCACCGTCTAAATCCGTTAAACGACCGTATGAATTATGGTTTGGGAAGAAACCTAAATTGTCGTTCCTTAAAGTTTGGGGATCTGAAGCCTATGTAAAGAAGTTACAGGGACAAGCTTGAACCCAAAGCGGAAAAATGCGTCTTCATAGGATACCCGAAGGAAACTATTGGGTATACCTTCTATCATAGATCCGAAGGCAAAATCTTTGTTGCCAAGAATGGATCCTTTCTAGAGAAGGAATTTCTCTCGAAAGAAGTGGACGGAAGGAAAGTAGAACTTCGGCGAGGTTGTCGAACCTTCTCTCGAAATTGCGAGTAGCGCAGACCGAAGAAGTTCTGTGGTGCACCAATAAGAGAGGAAGCTAGTGATGGTGATCATGAAACTTGGTTGAAGTTGCTCTGAGCCTCGGAGGTCAACGAGAAATCGTACCACTCCATTGGTATGATTCCGTTATGAATGTCATGTTGGTGGACAACACCGATGACCCGAGACATATGAGGAAGCAATGATGAGCCCAGATTCCAATAAATGGCAAGAAGCCATGAAATCCGAGATTGGATCCATGTACGAAAACCAAGTATGGACTTTGGTGGACTTACCGGATGGCGGAAGGCTGTCGAGAACAAATGGATTTTCAAGAAGAAAGCAGATGCGATGGTAATGTTATCGTCTATAAAGCTCGACTTGTCGCAAAAGGGTTTCGACAAATTCAAGGAGTTGACTACGATGAGACTTTCTCACGGTAGCGAAGCTAAAGTCTGTGAGGATTATGTTAGCAATCTGCATATTATGATTATGAGATATGGCGGATGGATGTCAAACAGCATTCCTCAATGGAGACATTGATGAAGAGTTGTATATGATGCAACCCAAAGGTTTTGTCGATCCTAAAGATGCTAACAAGGTATGCAAACTTCAACGGTCCATCTATGGATTGAAGCAAGCATCCGAAGTTGGAATCAACGCTTTGATAAGGTAATCAAAAGTTTTGGTTTTATACAAACTTATGGAGAAGCTTGTATTTACAAGAAAGTGAGTGGGAGCTCAGTAGCATTCTTAATACTATATGTGGATGACATATTGTTGATTGGGAATGATGTAGACCTTCTTAATAGTGTCAAAGAGTATTTGAATAATAGTTTTTCAATGAAGGATCTTGGCGAAGCGCTTACATATTAGGCATAAAGATTTATAGAGATAGATCGAAGCCAAATATCATTGTCACAAAGTACATATTTGGACAAAGTTCTAAAGAGGTTTGGAATGGAAGATAGCAAGAAAGGGTTCTTGCCCATGTTGCCAATATGACCTTGAGTAAAACTCAAAGTCCGACATCGGCGTAAGATAGAGAAAAGATGAGTAAGACTCCTATGCCTCAGCCATAGGATCTCTAATGTATGCCATGCTATGTACTAGACCCGACATCGCATATCTTGTTAGTCTAACTAGCAGATATCAAAGTGATCCAGAGTGGATCATTGGACAATGATCAAAAACATCCTTAAGTACTTGAGAAGAACTAAGGATATGGTTCTTTCTTATGGAGGTGATGAACAGCTCGTTGTTAATGGTTACACCGATGCTAGTTGGAACACCGATCCGGATGATTCTAAATCACAATCTGGATACGTATTTATTTTGAATGGTGCAGCAATTAGCTGGAGGAGTGCAAAACAAAGCGTTGTGGCGAGATCTTCAACGAATCGGAATACATGGTCGCTTCGGAGGCTTCACAAGAAGCGATATGGATGAAAGAGTTCATTACAGAGCTGGGTGTGGTTCCTAGTCTTGGACCCAATGTCTATCTCTTGTGATAACATGGGCGCCATAGCCAATGCTAAAGAACCAAGGTCACACAATAAGCTGAAGCATATCAAGCTGCGTTTTCACTCTATTCGAGAACATATCCAGGATGGGGATATAAAGATTTGCAAAGTACACAGATCTGAATGTGGCGGATCCGTTGACTAAACCTCTCCCAAGGGCAAAACATGACCAACACCAAACTGCCATGGGTGTTCGGTATATTACCATGTAATCTAGATTAGATGACTCTAGTGCAAGTGGGAGACTGTTGGAGATATGCCCTAGAGGTAATAATAAATGTAGTTATTATTATATATCTTTGTGTTTATGATAAATGTTTACATTCATGCTATAATAGTATTAACAAGGAAACCATTAATACTTGTGTGATTTGTAAACTTAATTTGAAGTCCCTAGTATGGCCTCTATACTTCACTAGCTTGTTGGTTGATTGATGATGTGGTTTCTTTGTCATGAACATTGAGATGTTATCAAACAACAAGATCATATCGTTAGGAGAATGATATGGTGGACATACTCCTATAGACAAGCGTAGCATAAAGATCAAGTCATTTCAATAGTTCAATTGCTATATGCTTTCTGATACATAGTAACCTAAATTCCTTCGACCATGAGATCATGCATATTGCCTTTCTTTGGATGGATGCTTTGATGTCATCAAACACCACACCGTAATGTGGCTATAAAAGTGGCATTGGGTGTTGGAAAGTATTGGTTGAAACACATGGATCAAGAGTGGGATTTGTCCATCCACATGACGGATAGATATTCTGGGCCCTCTCGGTGAAATGTCATCCAATTAGCTTGCAAGCATGTGACTTGGTCACAAGGGATCACATATCAGGAACGAGAAAAGAGTACTTATCGATGCGAGGTTGAACTAGGTATGCGGAGATCTGACGATCATGACCTCGGATAAGTAACATATCGTGAGACAAAGGGAAATTGGTATCGTATGTAAGTGGTTCATTCGATGTAAGTAATCGTAGAAATATGTGGAGCCATATGAATTTCCAGATTCCTCTATTGGTTATTGTTCGGAGAAGTGTCTCGATCATGTCCGCATAATTCACGAACCGTAGGGAGACACACTTAAGGATTCGACGTTGTTTGAGTAGTTATGGTATTATGAGAAAGAGACCGAATGTTGTTGGTCTCGGATGGGATCCGGGATATCACGAGGTGATCCGGAACGGTCCGGAGAATAAGATTCATATAAGGAAAGTCCCATTTCGAGTTGGGGAATGGTTCCGTGTTTTCATCGGGAACATTCTAGAAGGTCCCGGAATGTCCCGGCACTCGGGGAAGGGTACATGAATGTGTCATTGCAAGATGGAATGATTGCATCATATACTAAGTGTTCTCGCTGTCCAAAATAAAGGGTTTATTTAATTCCTAAATTGGAAAAGTCAACCGCAGTTTGGTCAAACCGATTTTTGGAAAGAGGAGAAGTTGAAACAGACTTGGGGAGAGTCCTCCTCCCCAAGCCGGCCAGCCAGCCTAGGCGAGTTGGGGAGGACTCCTCCCTCCCCATGGCGCAGCCAGCCCTCCCACCTATATAAGGAGGGGCAGGGCTCCCCTCCTAGTACACACAAGTTCCTATCCTCTAAACTAGAAACTAGACCTAGACCCCGGTTTAGAGCTGTTTCGGTTTAGAGCCTTCTAATTGGTTTAGAGCCCTCTAATTGGTGTGTCTAATTACTAGACCACTAATAGCCTCTCTCATAAGCTCCACCATACTCGCACCGGCTTAAGGCGAAGCCCTGCGGGATCTCCCCTCTACCTCCGGTACCACGCCCGTTGTCTTTGCCGGAATCGCGAGAGAGTGCTACAACCTCCACCTCATGGAACAAGGGAGAGGAAGGTCTTCGTCGAAAATCGACGTGTGACCGATCATGAGAGCGCTCTTGGAACGCCAACGGAAGGATCGTCTACGCGATCTTGAGATCGAAAAGAGTACGACTACATCACCCACGAGAATCTGCTCTCGTTAAACACTTTGGAATCTTCGAGGGTGAGTTATTCCATCGACTCGTTGCTACAATCTAGTAGATAGATCTTGGCTTGTTTGTTTGTATGCGATAGAAAATTTTTGTTTTCCATGCTACGAAACCCTACAATGTGCCCATATTATGCATACATGTGCATCATGAGATTGCGAACAATGTTGCAGGAGAGAGTTTTCCTTTTTATCGCATGAAAAAGCCATTTCCTTCGGAGCGCAAAAATCGGGGCATTTTGTGAAGCAACACCAAATGTTCAATTCAAAAATGCTACCACCCTATTTTTCAAAAATACTAGACCACCTTACATGAACAATGTCCCAACCGGAGATTTTAAAAATCTTTTCATCCACCCCTGGTGAAAAAGACAAATTTCTGCCGAATCGGTAGGAACTAGGTCAGATATGAACTACAGATACATGATTTAATGCTCATGATTTTTTACAAAAATCATTTTTAGGTTCACAATATGATATTTCTTCAGAGATCCAATGCAAGTTTAGTGAGGCTCAGCCTCGAGCTAAGAATTTTCATGCCCTCCGTTCGATTAGGGTTTGACGATAGTTTCAAATGACCATAACTAACTCAAAAAAAATCAAAAAAATGCGAGACCTTCGCGTGGTGTCATATTTTGTGACATAGTTGGGAGAAAAAATATCAAACTTGGTATATTGATTATGTCTCAAAAAAACCTTCACAAAATGACCTATCTCATTCGAGGTTTCCTGACTTTCGGTTCAAATGACCAATGTTATGGGTAGAATCGCGACATAGTTTGTGATAATGTGCCCATATTGTGCATACATGTGCATCATGGGATTGCGAACAATGTTGCAGGAGAAAGTTTTCCTTTCTGTCGTATGGAAAAGCCATTTCCTATTTTTGGAGCGCAAAAATCGGGGCATTTTGTGAAGCAACACCAAATGTTCTATTCAAAAATGCTACCACCCTATTTTTCAAAAATACTAGACCACCTTACATGAACAATATCCCAACTGGGGATTTTAAAACCTTTTCATCCACCCCTGGTAAAAAAGACAAATTTTTGCCGAATCGGTAGGAAGTAGGTCAGATATGAACTACAGATACATGATTTAATGCTCATGATTTTTTAGAAAAATCATTTTTAGGTTCACAATATGATGTTTTTTCAGAGAGTGAGGCTCAGCCTCGAGCTAAGAATCTTCATGCCCTCCATTCGATTAGGGTTTGACGATAGTTTCAAATGACCATAACTAACTCAAAAAAATCAAAAAAATGCGAGACCTTCGTGTGGTGTCATATTTTGTGACATAGTTGGGAGGAAAAAAATCAAACTTGGTATATTGATTATGTCTCAAAAAAACCTTCACAAAATGACCTATCTCATTCGAGGTTTCTTGACTTTCGGTTCAAATGACCAATGTTATGGGCATAATCGCGACATAGTTTGTGATAATGTGCCCATATTGTGCATACATGTGCATCATGGGATTGCGAACAATGTTGCAGGAGGAAGTTTTCCTTTTTATCGCACGGAAAAGCCATTTCCTATTTTCGGAGCGCAAAAATCGGAGCATTTTGTGAAGCAATACCAAATGTTCAATTCAAAAATGCTACCACCCCATTTTTCAAAAATACTAGAACACCTTACATTAACAATATCCTAACCGGGGATTTTAAAACCTTTTCATCCACCCCTGGTGAAAAAGATAAATTTCTGCCGAATCGGTAGAAAGTGAGTCAGATATGAACTGCAGGTACATGATCTAATACTCATGATTTTTTATAAAAATAATTTTTAGGTTCAAAATATGATATGGATGTCATAATTGGATTCCTCTCATTTTTCTGATCGATTTAGATATTTTATTTGTCGAATTCCGATTTACGGATTTAAATATATGAATTATTCCATATTAAATAGAAAAAAGCAAAAAGAAAAATCATTTTATTTTTTATTTGGATTCAAGATTATTATTACTTATTCATTGTTGTCTACTTAAATAATTATTTAGAATCTAAAACTGAGATGTATGACATCATGGTCCAAGAGTTAATAGGATTAATATGAAAGTATTATCGATAAGGTACGATTTCTTTCTCGGAAGCTCATTCGGAAGGAACGAAGAAGTTAAGCATGCTAGGGCTAGAGTAGTGTTAGGATGGGTTCTCGTAGAGAAAGTTTGATTATGAGTGCAATTTGACTTAATATTAAACATACTTAGAGTTAAAAGTATCCCATATGAGAGACTAACAAGTAAAAAAAGTTTGAAAAAAACAATTGAATTTTTTTTAATTTTTTTTTGAAAAGACAGCCTCTTTGTCGTGTACGTGACACACGGCAAAGGCAGCCTTTGCCGTGTAGGATTTATGGACAACACACGACAAAGGCAGCCTTTGCCGTGTAGAATTTATGGGTGACACACGGCAAAGGCTGCATTTGCCGTGTTGGCTTTATGAACGACACACGGCAAAGAATAGACACCATCATCTCCAATGGGAACCGTTATCTCACTTTACTTTGCCGTGTCTACGTGTAAGACACACGACAAAGGCTTTGTCGTGTCTTCTTTAGAAAACACAAGGCAAAGGGCCTTTGCCGTGGCAAACGTTGTTACCGTGTGTATACACACGGCAAAGCCTTGCCGTGTTCCAGAAGGCCTTTGCCGTGTATATTGTCTACACGACAGCGACATTTTTTCCCGTAGTGATTCACATTTGTTTTCTGGTTATGGGCCTGTATATATACAATCACTGGTTATGGGGATATCGAAAATTCTCTCTTTTTTTTGGCCCAAATCCCAAAGCCCAGTGCCAGTTGTCCTCTTTTTTTTGGCAAAGTATTTCCTTTATTTCACACAGCAAGGTAACTCAGTGCCTGATGCCTACCAAAAGGTAGGCTAGAGCTATAACCAAAGCAGTGTACAGCCAGCAACCTAATGTTCTTAAGCCTAATATTACATAGCCTGTTTATAGAGGCACAGTGGGAGGGGAAAAGTAAGTTCAGTCTACACCGGAACGTCGTGCGGGGATCAGAACGATCCCGATAGGCGCGCTTTCCTAGCGCGTGCGCCGTCTTGTTGTCAGCGCGAGGTACCTTCTGTACCAGGTCTCCATTTGTATTCCTGTGATTCTGCACATCGGCAAGAAACGGTCTGAGCACCCAGTGGCCCGTCCTCGAGAGCAGATCATCTGTAGCTACATCATCAACTAGAGTCTTGCAATCTGAGAGGAAGCAAACCCTCCGCCATTCCATCAGCTGCACCACCCGAACTGCCAATTGCAGCCCCTGAGCTTCAGCCTGCAAGGCAGAAGAAGCACCTGTGGAAATTGCACTTACAAAGAGTTTAATGTTTCTCACAGGATCGTGTAGGTAGACACCCAAGCCTGCAATAGAAGCATCTACGTCCCTGTTGTATGCTGCGTCACAGTAGACAACGGCTCCAGGAGGCTGCGAGAAAGGTGCCTGAATCCTAGTTGTTGCCAAATTGTCGCTGGATATTGTAATTTCATCAGCATCCCCTATAGAAAGAACTGCTTTTGCAGCACATATTACTTGTGAAATAGACCATTCCTTTTGATTAAAAAGAAGATCATTACGGGCTTTCCAAAGCATCCAGAGAGTTGTAAAAATGCAATGAACTGAAGCAGCAGGATGCAAACTAGCAAGTAGACATTCAATAATATTTGAAGGGTAATAAGATTGATCATAGAAATCTGTCCTAAAACCCAAAGGAAATTCTCTCTTGGTTTCGCTCCAGCAGGCCACGCCATCAACCTGGCTCATTTGGTATGTCGCTAAACTGCCAGTGCTCCCCATTTTCAAAAAAATAAAATTGCAAGTGGCCTTGTCTAGCAATTTTTTTTTAAAAGACAGTCTATTTAGCCTTTCGGCTGTTTTTCTTTCGGTGTAAGTCAAAATTTGACGAAAAACAAAGTCTACATACACGTGGGCGTTCCGGGCTTATCCTGGGTGTTCAACTTTGCTTTAAGACTAGATAAATCGTCGCGCTTCGCCGCGCCATCTGCATGACATTCTGGCAATACGTGATATATGCGATACACTCGTGTGCTTTGTTCTATGACACTATAGACGGTACACCCGTAACTATTTATTCTGCTAAGAAACTATAGGCGCAATAAGTCTGGAAATCCAATTCGGACAATGAGTGCAAATAAGTCGATTGTTTATTCACACGTATATTTGGACATTCTATATTCACACACACCTTTCTTGGGAAAAAGAATATTGTTTGTGTTCTGCGTAAGAAACACAATTTCAAATACGCCAACGTGATTATTCTTTGACAATTTTGTCTTTTTCGCAAGTCACATGAAATGGTCCTTTTTTCTAAAAAGTTGTGTAAGAGCATAAAATGTCTAGATATAGACCTGGAATTTTCTTTCTTAATTTTTGACATTTTAAAATTGTTTTTTTATATTTTTTATAATAGGTTTATTTGCACCCATGAGCCAAAACACCACCTCCGTATTTTTTATTTTTAAACTACCGTTATTTGTTAGGCTAAATAGTTACTATACCTTTACTTAATTTATGCCAAAAGAGAGGGGGATTAGGCTGGCTGCGCCACAACGGGAGTAAGAGAGGGTGCAGTAAAAACAACGACGTAAAGCAGACACCTGCACTCCTTCACCATACGATCGAAGGAGCACCACACAAGTCCACACGTCAATGTGAAGAATAGGAAAATGGAGTCATATGGAAGTGTCATGGTAGGGATATGTGGCCTCAAAATGCTTGCATGTGATCAGACATAATATGCAAATTCCTGAGACCTGACAAACACAGCTGCAAAAGGAATCCATGTGAAAACGAGATTTAACTTATCCTGCCATGCTTGATTGAACAAGAGATCAGAAGCCAGCATAGATTTGGCAACAAGAGATCAGAACAGCAACATATACTATATAATCTGACCTGAATTTGAAGATATGATCTAAATAATAAACAAAATCATTGCAATCGGGGTTGGAGACGGAGATTCGAAGTTGCCAATCTAGGGTTGGCTGCCTATACATCATCCGTGGCGAGGGCCTGAGCAGCTGCAACATGGTGGAGGAGGCGGCAGCAGCGGGGAAGAAGCGAGCCATGAGGAAGAAGCGGATGAGCCAAGAGTCCGTCGACTTTCTGCTCGCCAAGGCCAAGGAACCACGCCCTATCCTCCGCGTCAACCACGAGCCTCTCGACAGCCTCAAAACTTCGACACCCGAGAGGCGCGAGAAGATGCGCGCAATCAAGACCAAGGCTGTTGAGAATCTGCAAGCGCTCCGGGACTGGGAGGCGGACCTCGTCAGGAGGTACCACACCTACTGCTACATAGAGATTGAGGTTGATGACGAGGAGGACAGCGACGATGACAAGCTCTATGACCTGTTGATGAAGAACAGTCCATCGGCTTTAACATCTGACAGAAATGATGTTGGTATGTGGACAATTAGGAAGAACTCTATATTAGTATAATATTATTAGCAAGAAAATATTTTTTAGAGAAAATAAATCTACAATATAGTACTTCCTCTGTTACCCCCTCTGTTTCAAATTCAGTGACTTGGGTTTGTGTAGATTCGAATGGGATGGTCAATAGGATTTAAAAAACATGCCGGTTAGTGGAGGCGCTGTGGAAGCATCGGTCATCCCGTGCTCTCCTCCGAAGAGCGAGCAAGCATGCTGCAGAGCAGATAGACCACGTCACTGGCTGCTGCCGTAGTTTTCGCTGTTACACTGATCATTCCCCTTCGGTCTGAACATGTGTCTTGCGTGCTTACAGCACCCAGAAATTCAGTTAGTTGAGTGAGCACACTCTGTTTTCTACAAAAACTTCTTGTAGAACTCCATGGCAAGGCGAATAAGTCATGCTGCTCGTGGTGTAGGAACTTGATATTGTTCTTTCTGAACCTCGTCCCCTAACTGGCACCACTTCACCTTGGCCATCCTCTTCCAATGATGCGCGTTTGCCCAGGTCACCTCAGCTGCTGACGTTTTTCAGTGCAGAGCTTTCTGAAGCTGAACTCAAGGTTCGACACCTTCCTCCATGTTCCACTCCCGCTGTCTGAACCAGCATCGTGCTGACAGAAAATGGTGCGCCTTGATTTTGGATATATATTTCTGGAGTTTAGTCTCTTGCTGACAAATTAGATCGTCCCTGGCATAGAAGAATCGTCACCCATCGTGCAGTTGACTGCTTAGTGCGAGAGTGCAACCAAACTGGAAACAGGCAAACAAACAAAAAAATCTCCTTCAGTGTTACAGGATTGAACTATATGCAGCACAGAAAGCAACCTAGCTACATGTTGGTCTTGGGCACCGCTGTAAGCGAAGCATTACCAACTCTGAAAGAAAAGGGGGAAACACGGAGTTTGCTGCAAAGGGAAAAAAAGATAATGTCAGGAACTCGCTACATTTTCTTCTTCTTTTGAACGAAGCAGCATTGCTTCACATGCCTAACTCGCCGCTACAAGCGCATTACGACCCTGCGAATTTGTCTTCCTCTGTTGCTTGTCCGTCCGCTTCCGGCTACGCCACAGTATCCTGATAGGTGTGCCTGGGAATCCGGCGTCAGACCGGAGCTGTTTGTGCATGTAACGGCGGTATGGCTCAGGGAAGAGTTTTGCGTCATTGACGAACAGAACAAATGTCGGTGGACGGATAGCAGCCTGCAGGAGAAGAACAAGGTTTACTTTAGCTCAGAAGAACGTTGCCAAAAAGAAAGGCTCAGAAGAATGAGAGTGGAGATGGTAGAAACAAACCATTTACACGAATAATCTGTACTCAATAAAGGAACAGAAATTACAACGGCAAGGTTATGGTTGTGACTTCAGCTTGTTTGAAAGGCTATCTTATAAGCACTGTAATAACTTAATAAGTAAATTCCGTGAGCTTAGAACAAGGCCATAGGTTACCTGTGTTGTGTAATAAACACGGCCTCTTTTGCCACCTCTTGTTCTTGGTGGTGCTTTGAATGATACAGCTTCTCTAACCACTTGGTTAAGAATAGAGGTGCCGAGTCTTCTAGACCTTTCCTTTTCAACCAAAGAAGCAGCAGAAATAATCCTGACAGCAAATTTATATACAACATATTAGAGAATGACAATAGAGGACAATATTCTATATGCAGTGGCGATGTCCGGAACACAAGTAACAGGACTAATATAGGCATGGACTACTCGTTAGCAACACAATTTCAATATGTTAGGTTAGCAAGAAAAACACAGCACCATGAGAAGCGACATACAACTTTGCTTAACAGTGAAAAACATATATACCCTGAGGGTTTATCACAAAGATTCATGTTTATCACAAAGATTGCAGGTATACGTGGACAGGGAACAAATTCAGAACATAACTACATGTCATGGTTTCAACATGGGTAAACTGCAGAGTCATGGCAACGATTTCTGAGCTGGCAAATACAGTCCAGTGTGAAAATGACATAATTTCGATAAAGAATGACATGCGACATAGGCCCCACAAGTGAATCAAGCACTGTGTTATTTTCCAGTTTACACATTTTTGCAATTGTACTTTAAATATGATAGCAAGACAAAAATGAGGGGGTGGGGTGGGGGCAGAACCAGCATAAATATGATAAAACACAGATAAAGATTTTGGAAGAGATATTATTAATCAGAGTGAAGTAACACAGTAAAGCTTGTAGGGTTATATACAGCCATGGGCGGACCTAGCGCCCCTCCAGCCCGGTCAGCCGCCTAGGCTTGCCGACGGTGCAACCCTTAAGATTTGTGAATTTATATAGTGATTTCGTCCAAAATTTAGCAGTTTAAACTCGTCTGCCCAGGCTTTTGAAAGTTTCTGGGTCCGCCACTGTATACAGCTACTAATATCTGAACGAAGTACTATCAAAAGACCAAGATAGTAAAACTAAGATAAGGGATTTACTTTTCAACGCTGTTCCCATTTATTGCAGAACAATAAACAATAGGTGCCCAGTCAAGTACACGAAGCTTCTCTCTTACATCAACCTCATAATGTGTAGTACTCTCATTGTTCTTGTTTGGAATCGTGTCCCATTTGTTCACAACAATGACACATGCCTTTCCCTCCCTTTCAATCCTTTCTGCAATTTTATAATCCTTGTTACAAAAAAAAAACTCTCTGTGTTAGAACAAATTTTGTATCTATATGAGTTGTTTGTGTGCACATGTGAATGGATTGGTGAGATTAATACCTGCTCCGTGACACATGCCATTGCTTCAACAACAAGGGCAACTACATCAGATCGACGAATTGCACTAAATGCGCGTTTTACTGATAGCGATTCAGTTGTGCTGCCAGCAGAAGCAACTGCTGCTCTGCGTCGGATGCCAGCCGTATCAATGAGTTTGTATTTCTGCCGCATTTGAAATATCATCATGTCAGTGTTGCAATGCGACAATGTCTGATTTCTCTTTCTTACATATCGTATCTAGAATTTATAGTTATAAAGATAAAGAAGCGCATTATAAGTGGATACAGTTGGGCTATGTACTTAACTAGTGAAGCGGGTCTGTATTGAAATGTTCAAGAGTTTATGAACAAACCTGCCCATCCTCTGTGGTCAACTCAGTATCAATGGCATCACGGGTCGTACCACTAACTGGGCTCACAATTGTTCTATCTTCTCCAACCAAAGCATTTAGAATACTACTTTTCCCAACATTTGGTCTTCCAACAATGGAAATAGCAGGAATGCGGTTTTCGTCTTCTTCATCTTCAAAATCATCCAGTCCTTCTAGTCCCTGTAATGCCCAATTTTCATATAAAAAATAACGTCATGAATGTTCCCAATACCTCAAAAATATTTTCCATGCATGCATTGAAGATAAAATCTTATCAGAACAAGTATTACATTACCTCGAATTTTTTCAGTTCTGAACAGACCAAATCAAGGAGCTCTCCAGTTCCAGTGCCGGTAATAGCGGATATTGGTATAGGTGTAAATCTTGCAAGAATAATAGCACGATGAGCCAAGCAACAAACAAATACAAATACAGCCAACTGTTGCATAGCTAAGGAAAAGAAAAACCATCATGGTTTATGGCAGGAAGGCAACCAGAGTTGAGAGACAATTGATTCTAACAACATGACCAACTCTTTTTGAACTTTACAACATAACTAACTGATGTACAGAGTACAGGACTTTTATGATCGTGCATGTCGAACAATTAAATTCTGCTACTTCAAGGTGTTATGGCCTATACAGTTGAACCAAGACTAATGTGTTGTTTGTTATTTTTATTTTAGCAGCAAAACACAAAAATGTCTGTTATAGTGTGAAGTTTTCAGTAGCTGCTATTGTCCAAAGTGTAACATCAAATATCATTCCAACATTGTGTAATCTTTTTGAAATGTGACTGAACTGCACAGTGTGAGCATAGTTTATGCTGTACTTTTATAGGCTCACCCTAATGACCAAAATTCTAATGCTTGCATTTGCCCCTTCCGTGGTGATTCACACTTGTTTACAGCAAGTATGATGCACTTGTGTGAGAAGTTGCGACGTAACCAATCAGCAATTTCTATATCAGCAGCCACAAGACCAGCCTGTAGGAAAGTGATACATCATGTTAATAAGGACATGCTTTGGAACAATTTACAGCTAGCAACAGGTGCTGAAGAAAAGTTAGAGAAACAAAGACACCAGAGAAGCACAACATGAGTCATCAGGAGGTAATGTACCGAGCCATTCATATTAGAGTAAACAGTGCTGCTAAGATTTGAAGATCTAATGTAATAAAAGTACCACATAAAATAGTTGCTCAAAATATAAGATGATAATTTCCTAAACCTGCCTGACCATCCACAAGGAATAGAAGGACAGCTGCTTCTTCAACAGCAGCAACAGCTTGCTTTTCAATCATTGATGGCATCCTAGCGATAGCAGCTTCTCTAGAGGCCAGAGGAATCCCATCCATACCAACAGTAGTTGTGATGGCAAGTTCTTCCATTACACCTGCTTGAGACTTTGATAGAGTAATCACACCCCCAGTATCAATAACCGTAAACTCTTGATCACCCCAAAAAGATCGCCCGTACAAACGATCTCTGGTTACACCAGGTTCATCAACAACGATAGCCCTGTTGCCCTGTTAGATATCATAATACAATACCATATCAATTTTTGCACTCAGATCAAACATACAGTGGTCTAAATTTCAGAAACTAACTGAAGTTATGTTCATATAAGTAGGTGGTATACCCCGACAAGACGATTGAACAGTGCAGATTTACCAACATTAGGCCTACCAATAACAGCCACCTTCGGAAGATTATTGTCTGGGATCTGAATCATGGATCGAATAGTATATCAGTTAACTTTACTTTTCACATTACGACAATATATTCATTAACATGTCAACTAGACGACTGATTATTAGAACATCAAGATAGACTGACATGTTTAGCTGTCGATGTCTTGTCCCTGATGGTTCTTCTTTTCTCCCGAACATCACCATCTGAAAAAGGTGGAGATTTAGTCTATGAATAAGTGAAGTGAATGAAGTAAGCTTTCATAGGAAGAAACCAGCATATCATTACTTGGAAAGCACAATTTCTACAGTCAACAATGTGATTGTTGCAATACTAAGATGTAAGGCTAAACTGTCTACAAATGTCTTGCCAATTACCAACATCTAGTTGACTAGGGTCCATGGGCTATCACACATTCACACTCCTCCTCTGGTTCTCCCCCGAGGGTGCCACCGCCACCGGATAAACCAATCTAGTTCTCTCCCACGACCCTCACCTCCTTCCAAATTTTTTCATCGGGTTGCTCTACATCATTAGTTAAGTGTTCATAGGAAAAAATCCTATCAAAGTGCACACTAGAATTGCGAATTCTCAAGGGTGGGTTCGACATGACTACCGCAGGCTTCAGAGTACTCACTGTAAATGCTAAGGGACGAGCGAATCCATTAATTTGCCGGGCCAGACGTAGCACACGGGGGGCTGGGGTCAGGTTCAAATTCCAGCACGAGACAGGTGGGAAAAATGGACAATACTTGCACTCACCTACGCGGAGCTCGCGATCGAGGCGCGCGGCGAGGTCGGCGGCGGCACGCCGAGCCTCCTCCTCCATGGCCTCCACGTCCATCTCCTCCTCATCCTCCTCCGCGCTGTAATACTCCTCTTCCTCCTCATCCCCCTTTTCTATCTCATCTCCATCATCGTAAGCGGGTTGCTGGGTAGCGGCGGCGCGAAGCCCGCGAGCGGGCGCGGGCGGAGCGAGGAAGAGGAGCAGTGGGCGAGGGGTGGAAGCCCTGGATGCGAGCGGCAGGAGGCGGGGTGGGGTTGGTGTTCTGGAGGCAGGGTGGAGAAGAGGCGGCCGCGAGGAGGAGGAGGTGGACGCCATGGCCATGGCGCGCGTCCTGGTGGAATGCGAGTTTGGGGGAGCGGGAGACGGAAGGGGATAAGGAGGAAATCAGAGGAGGGAGGAAGGGGTTATGGCGTTATGCATACGAGTCGCTGGCGCCTGGGACCCACTAGTCAGGTGAAAACGGTCGCGGTGACTGGATGACGGTGGCACGTCGAGTCGGCAGATTAGCTCCAAACCCGTCGGATGTTTTCTTTTCGAAATAGCCGTTGGATCCTGATGGGGATGTGGTCTCGTTTGGCTTTCTCTGTTTGAGATTACGGTGTTCTCGTAATTGGATTGAGTACAAGAAAGAAAATATATGAAGCTGTTGTCGAGGAACTTTCATATGGAGCCAGAAAAATGCTACCCACTCCGAGTAATAACAAATGTCACTGATTTAGTATAAATTGTGCATCGAAGGGGTATCAAAACAAGTTTACAGTGGTTCAAAACACTATTTCAAGCTCTTCTTTTAAGGCGAATCCGACCTTCTCAATTGGGAGCGAGAAATTGGTTATCTCCCCCCACCGTCAGATCGACCACCTAGCGCATATGTTGTGATCGTCTTCAGTTAAGCATGCTGTCGGGTTTAGTTAGTATATCGTTATTGAGTTTGGTTTCTAGTTAGCAGAATGAAACCATTGTATGACCGTTTGGTCCGTGGAGTAGTTCGTTAGAATCGTCGTTGTATGCTCATTCGACCAGTATCTTTATCTCACCGATTAGTTTACCGTAGCTTAGAGTCGACATTGGTCATAACTGCGTTGCCGCAGTAGGTCACCGTCGATGTAAATGTTGATGACCATTTGGTTTGTGTAGTAACCCAGTTGACTTATCGTCGAACACTGAATTAAATGAATCAAATGGTGCCAGCCGCACGTGCTGGGAGCCGCAATTCAGTGGCGTCATCATGCCTTGTTGTGCTGACCTCGGAAGTTTCTGGTGAGCTGACGTCACTATGGACCCCCACTGTTAGTTTGACCGAGTCTATGCTTGTGTGGCACAACATCGTCTAGACCCTATATGTTATTGACCTAAGCTAGAGTTGTCTCGGTACAAAACATTCCATTCACTCACGTGGAAGCTGACTCAGACCAGACCACACGTGTGTATATGCATTATCCACTCAGGATTTTTTTAAAAAAACACTTAATCTTAGAAAAATCATAACTAATTCATCTTAACACAGAAAAATAAAAATAATATAACAAAATGTTCAGAAAAATGAGATCTATCCAAATTTATCATAATATCAACACTTGTGTGGAATAAAATTTAAGAATAAATAAAACCATCACATATACTTTCTTGAATTCAAAGTTAAAGAAAATCCAAATGAACCAATCCAAATTTTAAACGGGAAACTAGTGGGACATTGAAATACTAAATGAAATGAAATCATAACTTTGTTTCTTGAGCAATAAAAATAGCTACAAAAAAATTGTCACATAAATAGCAAGTTAAATGGAATAAGAAATCCAAAAATAACAAAACCCTAATTATAAGTATTG
Source organism: Avena insularis (assembly GCA_023614405.1). Taxonomy (NCBI): domain Eukaryota; kingdom Viridiplantae; phylum Streptophyta; class Magnoliopsida; order Poales; family Poaceae; genus Avena; species Avena insularis. Next base: position 249,663,313 of record CM042690.1, read on the forward strand.
AAGAAAAATAATCTAGTCTTCAAGAATAAAATCCAACATCAGATTATTATTTCAAGACAAATAATTGCCAACCATAATAATTATAGGCCTAAGTAATTTTTGGTAATAATAATCCCAAAACAACATTTAGAGAAATTGTGAAAATAGATAAAATGATTTATAAATATTATTCCCTACTTGAGAATAATATTGAAGGGGTACTTTTCCCAACTCTAAATTGCTTAGCCAATATTAAAGTCAATTAGTAAAGGAAAATAAGATTATAATGCTCACATAAAGTAGAATGAAATAACCTTTTTCCTTTAATACGTTTGGCATCAAATTAAAGCATGGTTTGAAAGGAACTATTCCTTTAGTAAAGAAAAATACTTAAAATTATAAAATCCACTTAGAAACCCCAAACCCAAACCACACCTTGAGTAAAGTGTAGAAGTAAATATGCCATGACTTGTTGTACTATTGAACCTTGAGTGAGAATATTCATTGTTTGAATTATCATTGAGTGAACTAAACTTGAACCAAACTCAAATCCTTAAGAAAACACCAACCCAAAACCCTAAGCCTTACAACCTAAACCAAACCACAGGGAATTGATAACAAGGGATTAGAACACTTGCATATCATATATTATGCATCACACCATATTGACCCTCTTTAAACATTAGTCCTTACCATACCGATGATGCTAGTCTTCAAATCTGGATCTTCTAACGACTAGTAGAAATGTTGATTACATGGTCTTGCAATCAGAAGGCAAGTTCACTCTTGCATAAACCTTACAATAACAAGCTTGCATACCATGTGCAAGTTCTTTCTTGAATGTCCTTTAAATTACTTTCTAAAAACTACTTTTCAAAAGTATTACATTATCACCTTCATTCAAAAGCAAAATATCGTTTTCATAATGAGTATGGAGTACGGGTTACCGGGCCAGGGTGGTCGGATAATCTATTGTGATGGTCAATGGAAACCATGATGGTTCCCATCATGGGAAAAGATTCCATTGGAATGTGAAAGAAAATTTATGATTAAATAACAACTATAGTCATTCATTTCAAGATGATGTATAGACAATACTGACCACAGATCCTAGAATGGAAGGGTAAGTCAATTGGTATCATACTTGTTTCATATATCATCAGATTACTAGGCCGGGTTGTATTCCTTGCAAGGAATAACAGTGGGTGTGAGCATGTAACGTCCCCATCTTCTACAACAGGATGTCAACTCTAGTGTCTTAAAGACTAGGGCAAGTAAACGCTGGTCTTGGATGGGTTTATTGCACTAGTGGTTGAGAAAGCCAGTGATTGGCTAATCTTTAGACTAGACCTCAGACCAAGGAAGTCTGAACAGGAATATGCTCTATCAAGCTATCCCGGTTGTGTAACAAGTCTAAAGGTGTTTGTGGGTGAAGTAGCGCACCTATCGAGAGTGTATAAAACATGTCATGATACTCCCTATCTTGGGAAAGGATTATGAACACAGCATGAAAAGGAAGTCCATGAATTTCTAACAACCCGTGAAGGATGATAGACATAGTTTTCTAAACTAAAAGTTACCTATTCTAATACCCTGATTTCAAAAACTCGTATAAGCCTAGGATCTCCGATCCACGACAGTAGAGATAGTGCATCAAACAACCACATAGTAGAAATTGCTGACTACGCTCGTGCTCAATCTATCCTCTCAAACTCTTGCTTAGGTTATGGAGTCAATGACGGGATGCCAATCATGGAACTAGAAGATGGGAAAAGTTGTATACATGAATGATGGAGTTAGTCCATTGGAGTCAGATAGTTAGATACCTAGTCAGTACTAGTGGAGATAGAACTAAACCTAGACGGGAAACAAAATCCCAACCATAGATACCATGCCATTAGAACATTGCTAATGAAGCAATATCCAGCCATTAGTTATCGAGATAGACTTACAGATAGATCTAGTGCTAGATTAGACTACAAATTGTTTCTTGGCCCCGCTTTCAATGCAGGTCGAAGCCTATGGTTGCCGGGGTGGTTGAATGCTGTTAATGAGAATAGTAATTTGTTAGATTCTGAATTGAATAGGAACTTACCTAACGAACCTCATTGTCTCCTGGAAGTTTCGAAGATATTCTATGAAGATCTATGTTATGATTAATATAGGAAGGCCTTGGACCTGCGATGTTTGTGATGTACTGCTCTATTGGGTGTAATATTCGTGGAATGGTGTTTTGTGAGTGTTATGCCAACAACTTGGGCGCACTACAACATGCAGTGTTGTGTTGGGTCACTACAATGTGAGACTCAGTTAAGTGTTAACTAGGTCGATCAACTAAGAGCTAGTCGGATGAATCACATATCACGGATCAAAGAGAGTTGATCTAGTAAAGGGTTGGTGCTGATAATTCGCCTATAGCTTGATAAGGTATATCTTGAGGAAAAAGGGACTCAGACATAAATCGTATTGAAAAGGTATGTCAGTATGACTCTATGTGACAAGGGGTAACCTCGGCAATGTCCATGGTGAAGGACTTAGGGTTTCGCTGAAAAGAGAACGCTGGGATTTCGTTGGATATCAGGAAAACAATGAAGTCAAAGTCGCCTGGATATTGAAGAATCACACTATTACAAGTTGCCTGGAAGATTTTCTGTACCCTCGCTTGGGCTTCTCCCGTCCTATATATAATAGTCCGGGTCTCAAAGTTGTATGCGGATAGGTTTTACATACACGTGATTACAATACCAATACATTGTCGGTTCAGAAACTCTTTCCTAATACAATCAAAGTCTTTGTCGATTGCTTTCTTGGGCTATCATATAAAATCTTCATGGGCCGTAAGCCTTTTACCCAGCATAGGGTAGGGAATCATAAGCACCCGAGTAATCATACCTATGTCAGTAGCCCCCGAGACTCTACTTGAACCGCAGTTTCAAGTTGAGTCTCAAAGTTTCTTTTTCCTTCTCCTTTATGTTTATCTCTTTACTCTTTATTTTTCATAGGATTTGGTATAACGAGTCTGATGCTTTCGACGGATTGGGAATCAGTTAATTACTCTTGGGCAAAAACAAGGTTGTCCTATATCAAATTCAAGTCCCCAGGCCGGAACTCGGAATTTATTACTGGTGTAATTCAGTTCGGGCCGCTGAGATCTTACCAAATACTGAATTCCAGCTTCTATTTTATCGGGTACCCAACGCGTCCGTCGGGATTTTTCATCGTATCATTGATACGGATATTTTACTGGCAGAGTGCATTCTTGTGCGATTACCAGGCCACACAGGACGAATCCTGGGGTCTTACCTTCATGTTTCTGAACATGGCATTTGGATTTTTGTCGCGTCGAGTGCGATCCGAGATTTTTATCTTATTTGGCGACTCAAGAGCTTTTTGTTTTTCTGTAACTGCTCCCGATAGGAGTATTTGTTGAAGAATTTTTCACTTGTCTTTCTTTATCATATGTGCGCCAGCGCTCCTGATAGGAGTAGCCCCCGAGGCTATGTTTGGATATATGTATCAGAACATAGGCTCGAAATCTTGGATTAATGTCGACAGTGTTTCTCTAGGTTTTGTCGGGTGCATGACCAGTGCTTCTGATAGGAGTAGCCCCCTAGGCTACAGTCGTAATATTATATATTCGATTGTAGTCTCAAATCTTATTCTGGAGGAATTTGCTTCGACTCCAATTGTAATTTCTTCAGGTCATATCTCTTATAGCGAGCCGCAATTTATGCAATATCTTCGATGTGACGTCAGTAATGACGTATTTTATGCTGTTGATTTTCAGAAGACGCGTCTTGACAGGATGTTTCGTACGTGGGGCTATGTGGCAGTAATGATGATGCGTGATAGCGTATTCAGCGGAGTTTTTGACTGCACGTCCTCTCTCCGCGCGAAAATCGAGGCGTCACACGTTGTCCTCCTGTTTTTACCGTGGCCACAACTTTTTTAGATTTTTCCTTTACAGAATCCTTGTAACACGTGTCACCACCGTGCGATCTTCTGTCAGTTCAATTTTGCATCAAACGGTCCAAACTTCATACCCTTGATCTTTATAAGGGGAAGGAGAATTGTTTTACTGTTTTACCTCACCTACCTTTTCACCATCTTCTTCCTTGCGCTCTTGCTCCCTTGCAAACTCCTGCTCTGTGCTCATTGTTCCTCTTTTCGTTGCCATGGGCAAAAGTAAGGCTAGGACTTCCACTGCAGCAGCGAAGGCCACTAGGAAGAGGGCCGTTGGATGGGCTCCTACGAAGTGCACGGTGCAGGATCTCCGTGAGGTGCAGAACTCCGGCCATCTGACGGAGGGTACCTTCAAGCTCCCTGGAGACGAAGTTGCTCCCATCCCCGAACCTGGCTTGAGGGTAATGTTTCTGTCTTTTCTTCTCCGTGACCTTTCTCTTCCTATCCATGAATTTCTTCGTGGTCTTCTGTTTGTCTATGGCGTGTAGCTGTATCAGCTCAAGCCTAACTCTATCCTCCATGTCGCTTGTTTTGTCACTCTCTGTGAGTGCTTTCTCAGGATTCATCCCATTGGGGCATGTGGAAGCATTTCTTCTATGTTCGTCGTAATGCCACTGACACCATTGTCCATGACATTGGTGGCGCCATTTTCTCTGTTCGCTCCGACGTAGATTATTTTGATTTTAAGATCATTAATTCTGTCCAAGGCTGGAAGTCCAAGTGGTTTTATATCAAGGATCAATCACTTGAGGGCCAGTCTTTCGGTTTAAACCCCCTTGATCCTATGAAAACTTGCCGCAAACTCGACTCTTGGGACCAACGTCCTTTTGCCGAAGAAATGGCAGAAATCTAGCCCTATATTGATCGCATTTCAAAGCTGTGGCACAAAGTTGGCAAGGAATTGTCGGGTCTTCAGATTTTGGCATATTTTTTGCAGATCCGCGTCCAACCACTCCAAGCCCGGCTTTCTGGTATGTGGGCGTATACCGGGAAGAAGGACCCGATGAGGATTTCTTCGGAATACCTTACCCTCAAGGTATATGAAAAGAGGGTTCAAAACTTCACTACTCTTACCAAGAAAAGCCCGGTTCCATCCAAATGTGTTGTGGAGCCCTATGGCAAGAAAAACCGGCTCCCCGAGGTAAATTTCCTTTGCATTCATCTTTCCTTCCTTGTATTTGCGGATGAATTCTATCAATTGACTGGCGCTTTTTCCATGTCTTCTGCTTGTGTAGGACTTTGATCACTTGAGCTCACTTCCTCCTCTCCCTGGAAGCTGTGAGCCCCTGTCCATCCTTCCGCATCCGACGACCTCCCTGTAACTAGGACTGTTCTGGATGAGGAAATGGATTTTTCTGCTTCTGATTCTTCATCAAAGACGCAATCTCTTCCGTCAGCTCGCTCTGGAGATTTTCGCATGGAGCGTGCTGGTGATAAGAGGAAGCGTCCTTATGCTATAGAAAGGGTCGAAGACTCGGATGACTCAACTGATTCCAAACCTTTTGATGCTGCTCCAGTCTCGGCTGCTCCCGCCCAGATGAACTTGTTCCCCTTTGCACAGGATGTATCTTCGTAAGTGTTTTGCTACTTCTTTACTGCTTTATCGGGTAGTTCTGTTGCTGATGCTTTTTTCCCAATTGTTTGGTTCTTTTCTTTTGTAGTGACGATGATGAAGACCCTCCCGTGTCTCCTCTTCATACATCTATTGGCTATTGTCCAAAGAAATCTCCTCCACCGTCAACGGAGCCGAAGGAAAAGGTCGCGTCTTTTGTGGAGAAGATTATCCAGAAAGATGTTGCCACTTCGTCAAGGCAGCCTCTGCAAAAAAGGAAGAAAACGGTTGGTAAAGGTGTGGTGATATCCACAAATCCTGTTAATGTGGATATGAAAAATGTAAGTCATTCTATACTTCAGAATTTTTCTGCCCATAGCTTCTTTTTAGTTTTCCTGATATCCTCTCCCGCGATGCTCTTATTCAGCCTTTGATGCACGAGATGGTCGACATAGCCTCTCGCTTTATAAAAATCCACAGTGAAGCCGAAGAATTGAAGGGTATGTCCTGTTCATCTTCGAGATTTCTTTCTGAATTTTTCTCCTCTAGTTTTCATGATCCATTTATGCAGCTGCTGCCAAAGAATACGGAGTTATTCGGGACCAGGCGATGAAGTGTGCCGATGATTTGGAGGCCAAACTACGGGTTGCTGAGGAGGCTTTGGAGGAGTCTAAGCAGAAGGCAAGAGCTGATGCCGAAGAAGTGGCCAAATAAGTCGCTATTCGAGATGAAAATCTTCGATAGCGCTTGGAGGCCCTTAATGATTCTTTGACCCGTAAGTTTTTTGTCTTATGTGGCTTTATTTTATTTCCTTCCTTTGGTCATCAATCTTTTCCCCCCTTTTTTTATTTTAAGAGTTGACTGGCCAGAACCTGACGCTGCACGAAGGCAAGAAGGTTGATCCTTTGTCGGATGTTGTTAGCACCTTGAAGGCCAACAATGTTCGTGGGCGTAACCTTCTTGTCCGCTCCCGCCGTGCCTTCAAAAGCCTTCATGCCTAAGTGTTTCCAACCAAGGAGGTGCCTATCGTCGGATTAATGACAAGTACGCCATGAGGGGGTCCTCGAGGCGTGCGGAAGAGAGGGGTGTGAGACGTACGGTGTTCCGGGACGGTGAGCACACAATTTTACCCAGGTTCGAATCCGCTGGCTTTGGACGGATCCTACTCCTGCTAGCAATCCAATAATACGGCAGCGCCGGAATATGGGTTACAAGGGTTTCGCCTGTGCGAGTTGAGATTGTAGACTATTGAGGGTAGGTGCCCTAAAGGCTCTCCCTAGGACGGCTTATATAGATATCCGGCCTAGGGTTTACAAGAGAGATCTATCCGGCTACGACTAAGAGTCGGTTACAGAGTACATCTTCTTTTTTTCGAGAGTACGCGAATGCGTACCTTAATTTTATAGAAGGCAGAATGTATCTTACAAGAAAAGGGTCTCGGGTGCGAACAACCGGACCTCAGTGCTCCAAAAAAGAAGGAAAATGACTACTCTCTCTCTCCCTAAGTTGAACTCCTACTCCGACTCTCCCCTCGCTCGAAAGGGCAGACCTAAGCAAGGTCAGCTCCTCCACGATGTTGCCTGTCAGGGAGCTAGCCGACAATTGCTTCCTGACATTGCTATACACCCAGACGTTTCTGTTTTTCCACAGAGCATATGCCGCCGTGCAGACCAGGCCATCGAACCACCTCCTCTCCTTCTCCTCTATGCCACTCCTCTGCCGCAGCCACCATTCTTGGAAGACATCCTCTATCGTGGGAGGCGCTAAAGTCACACGTAGGGTCTGACCACACTGGTACCACACCTCCCTGGCAAAGACACATTGAAGAAGAATGTGTTCAGCCGTGTCCTCCTCCTGTAAGCACACAAAACAGCGTGACGTTTGGCTCTGCAAGCCATGCGCAAAACGTCTTTCCGAAGTCCAAATCCTATGTTGGGCCGCCAACCATACGAACAGCCTGCTCTTGGGGGTGGTCTTGCTTCTCCATATGGCCTCCACAATAGGGTGACGTACCTGCCCCTGCGAGAGGATACAATATGTAGACTTGGCCGAGTAGGTCCCAGTGGTTGACCATGGCCAAGAGAATTCATCCGGACTGTGCGCATCCCGCTCCACTCCATTGATAGCTATCCAAAGAGCTAGACATTCCCTCGCTCCACGAGGGGCCAAAGAGCCCGAGATATCAGTGATCCAATGGTTGTCCGTCAGTGCTTGCTCAACCGTTCTCGAGTTTTGCGCCCTCATGCTGACAGTTAATATCAGGCCTGGCGCGAAATTGGAAACTGCTTTGCCTGCTATCCATCGATCCCGCCAAAAAAGTGTGCTTCTCCCGTCTCCAACTCGGATGCGTACCAGACTATCAAACACACCCCTGGTCTCGTCATCCTTTGGCATTGGAAGGCCCTGCCATGGTCTCTGATGGTCCGTCCTCCATAGCCATTCCCAACGAATCTGAAGAGCTAGTCCTTGCCTCCTGAGGTTTTTGACTCCCAGACCACCAAAATCCGTCGGGTTACAGACTTGATCCCATGCAACCAAGCATTGACCACCATTGGCACGATCTTTGCCGGCCCAGAAAAAACCCCTGCAGCTCTTGTCCACCTCCTCTAGGAACCAAATCGGGGCCTCCGCTACGATCAGGTGATGTATCGGTCGAGCTGCCATCACCGACTTAACCAATTCAAGTCTCCCGGGCCTAGAAATCATACCCCTTTGCCATGCCGGCAAGACCTGCACCACAGTGTCCAACATGGGCTGCCACTGCGCCTTAGTGAGAGGCCGAAGAGCAAGCTGCAACCCAAGGTACCTGATCAGAAACTTGGCGATGGTGCAGTTGAGAATGTTGGAGACCAAGTTCTCCTCCTCCTGCCCCTTCCTCTGATAACAGTTGTTGACGTCTTGGCGTAGTTCACATGCAACCCCGAGGCATCTCCAAATATCGATAGTAATACTCTGACAAAAGCTAAGTCCTGTGCTGTGGGCTTGACAAAGAGCACAACGTCATACGCATAGATCGATATCCGCTGTAGCTGAGAGCAATTCCCAATCGGCGATATCAGCTCTTCCTCGGCTGCCCTGCAGAAAAGCAACGTGACAACCTCCATGCAAAGCACGAACAATTGTGGGGAAAGCGGGTCTCCTTGGCATAGTCCTCTAGCATGCTCAATTTTCAGCCTCGGAACTCCATTGACAGACACTCTGGTGCTCGACGTGCGTAGGGATATTGCAATCCAAGTCAGCCAGATCTCCGGAAACCCCAACGCTCTTAGAACCTCAAATAGGAAGGACCATGACACAGAGTCAAAGGCACGAGAGATATCTAGTTTTAGCAGTACCCCTGTCTTCCTCCATATGTTTAGCTTCCTAGCCATCTGTCGAACAAGGACGAAGTTGTCATGAAGGTTTCTTCCTCTGATGCAAGCCGACTGGTTCTTGCTAACCAAGTCCTCCATCTTGGGCCTCAGCCTGTTAGCAAGGAATTTGGAGAACAATTTTGCGAAGCTGTGCACGAGGCTGATCGGCCGATAGTCTCCTACCTCCTGGGCGTCCGCCTTCTTAGGGATGAGAGTAATGAGCGCACGATTCAATCTTCCAAAAGCGCGCCCATCGCCCACTGACAGCTTCAGTAGCGCCGCCATGATCTCCGGCTTAATAGTAGGCCATGCACGCTGGTAGAATGCACCTACAAAGCCATCAGGCCCCGGAGCATGATCCGCTGGCAGCTCCTTGATCACCCCCCAAACTTCCTCATCCGAGAACAACTCTCCTAGATCAGACAGAAGTTGCGTCTTGCGCTGCATCCCAAGGGCCTGTAGATCCAATGTGCTATCTCTGTTCTCGATGGTGCCAAGTAGCCTGTTGTAAGCCTCAAAGAAAATCTCCTCCTTGCGAGACTGGTCTGTGACCAACTCCTCTCTATGCTTAATTGCTGGAATAAAATTCCTGGTGTGGTAAGTCTTTTGGGCCTTCCCGTAGCCGGATTGGACTCCGTCTTCTCTCCTTGACTGGGCCACCCATGAAGCAAAGCTCTAACCCGAAGTGGGCCACCCTGGTCAGTGAGGAACTGTGAGGATACCCGGAAAGTATATCCCCAACAGCAGCCCCTAGAGGCCTCCAAGATCCAAAGTCGGATTTATCATCGTCTAGCTTGATCTTCGGCTTCCAGAATCTTGAAGGGCTCCTGAAACTTCACAACAAAAAATACGATCCGGGTCTTAAAAATAAGTCGGACCTATCAACAGGTTACTCGGATTTTCCAGCTTGATTTCAAACTAAGCCGGAACTTGGTTTCTAACACCACCTGACACAAGTCATGGTCAAGTCACGTCATCTGATAGGCATTCCGTCAGCACGACCGTTGGTGGGTCCACGGTTCGCGGAACCGAGGTGCCGTTTCAATGCGTGTGCGGAGATCGAGGCGACGTAATCATCACGTGGGGTCTTCCCAGTTCCTTCCACGACGCGTGGCGTTTACACTGTAGCATTTGCACGAATCTTGGCACAGTTAGGTGGATATAAGGGGTTAGGATTTTCTCCTTCTCCTTTCACCAGTCCTTTGCCTTTTCCTCTCCTTCCATTATCTCTGCGCGCACAGAGCTCTCCCGTTCCTCCCCAAAGAACTCCTAGCGCTGCCCATTCTAGGTCAACTGCTCGCTGGAGAAATGGCTTCATCTTCCTCTTCCGGCTTGGCGGCAGCGGCGGCGGCGGCGACGACGGAAGCAGTGGCGGAGAAAGAGAGCTTTCGTGGGCTCTGGATTCCCTGCACGCTCAATGACGAGGGTCTCAAGAACGTGGAGAAAGAAGGTCTCCTCCGCACCGCCGACTGGCGGAGCGGCTTCGAGGAAACCGTCCCCAACCTGCGCGACAGCGAGCGGGTCCACTTTGGCACCCACCTCGACAGAGGTTTGTCGTTTCCTCCCTCAGAGATCTTCTCTGAGGTGATTGATCATTACGGAGTTCAACTCCATCATCTTCCTCCCAACTCTCTCTTAGAGATGAGCGCGTACGCTTCGTTGTGTGAGGGCTTTCTTGGCATTAGGCCGAGTTTGACTCTATTCCGGTACTATTTTCATGTCCGGAGAAACTCCATTACCGCCGGTGTTCCTTACATCACTGGTACTATTAGTTTTTCACTTAGACACGAGCACGCGTATCCCAAAATTTTAGCTAGTGACTCGGTCAAACAATGGCCAGCCACGTTCTTCTATCATAGGGATATTCCGGCTCCTGGCAAAGCCACTGCTTTGCCGGCTTTTATCGACAGAGCTGCCACGGCCCAACCATCCTGGGATGAGGCTGCTCCGGCTCTCACCGACGATCTGATCCTCGCTAAGAGGCGGATCGAATACTTGATCAAACACAACAGACTGAAGGGATCCGACTTGGTCCAATGCTAGGTCTCACGCCGGATCTAGCCCCTTCAGCACCACGGAGATCGACTGATGCACTCCATCACGTCGTCCAAGAAAGACTCCCTCCGCATCAGCCCCAAAGCCTACACCACGTAGGGCTATATAAGCCAGATTAAGTGGCTGATCAGGGAGCGGATCGAGAGGAGAATCCTGGAGGTTTCTCTGAATATGCACACGGCGGATAACCCCGTAGTGCCGGTAAGCTTCTAACAATACACCTTTTTATGTGTTTCAATCTTTGAGTTATACTGCAATGCTGATATGTTTTCTTCTTTTCAGCTTGCTGACCTCCCCGAGTCGGAACTTGCTCTGCTCGAAGGATATCCTCCTGAGTTTTCTCAGGAGACAGAGGTGGTCCCATTGCCAGACCTTGCGCTTAGGAAACGCAAAGCTCCGACAGTGGCTGTTGGCACAAAGGAGGTGCCCGTCGTGAAGAGTTAACTTTCAATCACAACTTTCCACCTTTGTATTTTACTCGAATTTCTTTCCGAGATGTAATGTTTCCGACTTTACTACATTCTTATAGCAAAACCGCTCATCGAGGGCAAAGGGAAGGGGATTCCTCCGAAGCTGCTGCGACAAACGAAGCTTACCATAGCTTCTCTTGCCGTGGATCCTCCGACTCCTGCCCCTCAACCTTCCACAACGCCGGTGATTTCTCCGGCTGCCGCAGAAGATCCGGCTCCTTCAATGAAGCCCGTGATCCTTGAATCGTGAACTGACGTCACCATGGGTGAGTCAGATTTAGATAAGGGTGAACCCTCTTTGGGTAATGATCCCTCGGCAGAAACTTTCGTCGAAAACCTTACCAGCAATCCGGGACTTGCCAAGTTTGGCCTGTCCCGGAAATCTGCTGAAGAGATCCAGCGGCTAGCCAAGCAATGCCTGGAGAAAAGAAACTTATCTGCCGAAGAAGAAGCGCAAGAGGCAAAGGACGTCAAGTTCTCCGACCTTCTTGGCCAGGTGCGCCTTCGCGACGAGAGGATAAGGACTGGTGAGCTTCCAACAACACCAGTGATTCCTCTGACTCTCGTTGAGAAGGTGGCCGTTGAAGTGAACGCGAGTTTGGATAAACTCACTCGTGAACAATATGTAAGTTGGAATTCCAACTCCTGTTTTTCCTTTATTTCATATCATATCCTCTTGCCCCCAAGCATGAAGTAGGATATACAATCCGGGTTTATGCTTCATTAGGATGCCAAAGAATGAACTAGTGTAGCCCCCAAGGCTCGTGCTGATATTAGCAAAAATATTAGCCCGAGTCTTAAGTAGCTTTCTGACTTTGGGTATTCTGACTTACAGAAAGTATGTTCCTATAACCAGGATTTATTGAAGAATGTCTGTGATAAGCGGAGAGAGATCAAGGCTCTCCGACTTAAAAATGCTGAACTTAAAGTTGCCAAGGATGAGGCTGAAGGTAAACATTTTCGAGACTCAAGCCTTGTCTTTCATGTTTTCATAGTCGAACTTTTTCTGAACTGTTGTTATTTTTTGACTTACAGCGCTAGTAAAACAATCCTTCACCATGATTGAAGAGGCCGAGAACCTCAAGACCTTGGTGGCGGAGAACAAGGAGCTTCGCCAAGAGCTGGATAAGCTCAAGGCGGATCATGAAAAGAGCATTGCTCAAATCCTTGAGTCCTCCTCCATGGCTACTGATGAGCGTGATCGCAAGATTGCTGCTCAAGATAAAACAATCTCGGACCTCAAAAATGAGCTTGACAAAGAGAAGGATCTTTCCGAGGCGCTCCAGGCTGAACTCCAGAGTCTCTGGGAGGAGAAGACCAAAATTGACGACGTTATTTTCGGTACGTTCCATCTGTCTGATTTGTCTTTTTTCTTCGACTTCTATCAATGTCGGATTTTTCTTAACTTGTTTTGTGTATAGGTCCTCTGAACTTGACAGACTCTTCCTCCACCGACCCCCGCACCCACCGGCTTACCCAAGTCGGTGACCTGCTTCATGACTTCCGCCAATCCCTTGAGGACATCGGTGAAGCTCTCAAGATTCCGGACATGCACAACATGTCGGATTTTCAGGTGCGGGACAAGGCAAAGGAGATGCCGCAGCTTGTTCAGGATTGGAACATGTCCTACGCGTGGACTGCGGCGCAGAACGCTCTCACCATGGTCATGAGCCACCATGGAAACATGGAAATATGGCAAGTGACCAGAGGGTACTGCAAAGTTGATGAAGACGGCCAGGAGCAGGACCTTCAAGCCATCATGCACTCTGTGCCAGATATGGGTGTCACGTGGCTGATCTGACCAGCTACGAGATCCCTTTCTTCACCCGCATGGACACCCCGCCTCCTCCTCCAGAAGAATTAGCAGAAGTTTCCGATGATGAACGCACCACCTCGGATGCGGACATCTCAGAACGATACCAAGGCGGCGTCTCCAGCGAGCCGGCAACTCCTTCATCTCCTCCTGCATCATAAATTGCCAGAAATATTTGTATTATCCTGAAAAACATGATGCGTTTGTAATATGAAGTACTATGATTTTGCTAGTGCTAAGCTTTTGATCTATTCAGCACTTTTGGCTTTTAATTTTTGTGTGCCTGAAATGTTTACATAAGCACTTGTATTTTTTCGTCCCTACTTATTGTTTATCTGGCTTTCTGCCTCGTCCCTTTCGTGAGCCGGCTAAACCTTCTGCCGGAAACTTTGTCGAGCAACGGAGCTCAATTGCTAAACCAGTTTAAACTCGGAAACAAAGCCGGCTTCTAGTACCAACAATTCACTACTTGGAAAATGCCCGCATCCAGCAATCAGACAAATAACCAAAGTAAAGACTAGAAACTTTAGAGTTATACCCGGAGGTAGCAATTTTAGAATCGGAAATCTAAACCAGAACGAACATGAGCATAAAGTACTTTCACGCATTCTGGGATTTTCGACTATGACATGATCATTCGGAAATAAGATGGTAAAAACTTCTCAGAAAAAATTGAGGCACCCAAAACTTTTATTTCTCACAGAACATGTACATATATATGTTTACAAAGAAGGATAAACTAAGAATAAAAGGGACGTAGCTGAGCAATATTCCACGGTCTGTCTAACTCATCTGGATTTGTACCGCCTCTAGCTCTCTTTCTCTTCTTAGTAGCAGATCTTTGTTTGACTGGCCTCATGTCAGTTAAGTAGTACGATCCACTGTGCAATACTCGACTAACTAAAAAGGGCCCTTCCCATATACTGGGGAAAGTTTGTGCTTTCTTTGTTGCACAAGCCGGTGAACCAAATCACCTTTATTGAAAGATCTGTTTCTGACTCTCTGGCTATGGTACTTGCGTAACTTCTACTGATAGGTTGTAGATCTCATTTCAGCAACAACGCGAACTTCTTCGACTAAGTCGAGATCATTTTGTCGAGAAACCTCGGCATCCTCTTCAATATACGTGGCCACTCTAGGAGAAGTGTGAATCAAATCACTAGGAAGAACTACTTCTGCGCCATAGACCAAGAAGAAAAGTGTGTATCCGGTTGACCTATTAGGAGTCGTTCGTAAACTCCATATTACAGAGGGTAATTCCTCTGCCCAAGCCCCCGCAGCACATCGTAGTGGTGCTTCGAGTCTCGGTTTTAGGCCTTGTAGGATTAAATCATTTGCTCTTTCGACTTGTCCGTTAGCCTATGGATGTGCGACTGACACAATGTCAAGCCGGATATTTTGCTCATTGTAGAATTTGGCCAATTCTCCCATAGAGAAGTTACTCCCGTTGTCCGTGCTAATGCTATGTGGATAACCATACCGGATTATAACATCCTTGACAAATCTTTTGGCTGTTGCTCCATCACAACTAGTGACAGGTTTAGCCTCAATCCATTTGGTGAATTTATCCACCATCACTAAGAGATGAGTAAATCCACTTGGAGCTCGCTTAAAAGGTCCTACCATATCAAGCCCCCAGACCGCAAAAGGCCATGTTATAGGTATTGTTCGCAGCTGACCAACCAGAACGTGAGCTTGTTTGGCGTACTTTTGGCAGCCTTCGCACGTCTTGACTAATCGTTTGGCATCTGCCTGAGCTGTAAGCCAGAAAAATCCGTGTCTAAAAGTTATTGCCACTAAAGATTTGGCTGCAGCGTGGTGACCACACTCGCCTTCGTGGATTTCCCTTAAGATTTCCACTCCTTCTTCCGGAGATACACAGCGCTGAAAACCCCCAGAAACACTCCGCTTATAGAGCTCACCTTTAACAATAGTATAGGCTTTTGCTCATCGGATAATCTACCGGCTCAGCACCTCGTCTTCGGGTAATTTGCCATCTACCAAATAATCGAGGTAGGGTTGAGTCCAGCTGGGAATTACAGCCAGAACTGCTATCAAGGGTGAGTCGGATTTGGTCGGATATTCGCCATCTACTCCCTTTATTGAGGGAACTTTGAGGTGCTCTAAAAAAGCGCCATCCGGGACCTCTTTCTGTGCAGAACCTATCCGAGATAGTGCATCCGCTTCCTCATTTTCTGCTCGAGGGATGTGTTGAACTTCAAACCCTTCGAACGATTTAGATAGATCGTCCACGACAGCTTTATATGCTTCCATGTGCTTATTAGCATTACAAATATCCGACACTTGCTGAGCAACAAGATCCGAATCTCCGTAACACATTAAACGTCGGATGCCAATATCCTTAGCAATCCGGATTCCATGCAGCAGTGCTTCATACTCGGCAATATTGTTTGTCGCTGTGAAGTGAATCTGCAACACGTATAAAAGTTTATCTCCTTGGGGTGATTTGAGCACCACGCCAGCCCCGAGCCCCCTTGAGCCTTAGACCCATCGAAATAGAGGGTCCAATATTCCGACTCAGGGAGGATCATACTCTCCTTCGTCTCTGTCCAATCAGCGACAAAGTCAGCAAGGATCTGGGATTTGATTGCTGTCCGAGGTTTATACTCAATGTCAAAAGTTGAAAGCTCTATTCCCCATTTGGCGATGCGTCCTATGGCATCACTGTTGTTGATTATATCTCTCATGGGAGCTGTGCTCACCATGGTAATTGGATGCTCTTGAAAGTAGTGTCGTAACTTACGAGATGCTAGAAAAACACCGTAAGCCAACTTTTGATAGTACGGATACCACTGTTTTGATTCTGTCAGGACCTCACTAACAAAGTAAGTCGGACGCTGCACCAGGTGCTCCTGATTTTCCTCTGGTCTCTCCACCACCATGACGATACTAACGACCTTATTTGTCGTAGCAAGATAGAGCAACATCGGTTCCTGAGGTTCCGACGCTGCAAGGATATGAGCAGATGAGAGTACTTTCTTCAGGTCTTGTAGTGCAGCTTCAGCTTCATCAGTCCAAACAAAATCTTTGGTCTTTTTCAGGAGTTTGTATAATGGTGCGGCTCGTTCACCAATCCGTCTTACAAACCGACTGACTGCAGCAATGCAACCAGTTAGTCTTTGTACGTCCTTCAGGCGAGTCGGCCTGGAAATATTGAGTATAGCCTTGATTTTGTCCCGGTTCACCTCTATGCCTCTCTGAGACACGATGAAACATAACAATTTCCCGGCTAGTATTCCAAAGAAGCATTTCTTCAGGTTAAGCATGATGTTGTATTTTCGTAGATTGGCAAATGTTTCCTCCAAGTCGGAAATCAGCGTTTCCTTATTTTTGGACATCACCGCAATATCATCCACGTATGCATGTACATTGCGTCCGAGTTGGTCGTGGAGGCAACGCTGCATCGTATCGTGGCTGATGCGTAGCTCCTGCGTTCTTCAGCCCAAAGGGCATCATAACAAACAGAAGGTTCGAAGGGGTTATGAATGAATTTTGACTTTGTCGATTCCTTCATCCGGATTTGGTGATAACCGAATATGCGTCGAGAAAAGCAGAGGAGTTACGAGCCTGCCGTAGAATCGATAACTTGATCAATTCTAGGCAGAGCGAACGGATCTTTTGGACAAGCCTTGTTCAAGGCAGTATAATCAACACACATCCTTAAATCAGTGGTGTCCTTTTTAGGGACCATTACAGGATTGGCCGACCACTCAGTGTGGATGACCACTTTTATGAATTCGGCTAACTCGAGCCATGCTAGTTCCTTAGCTATTGCCTTACGCTTTTCATCGCCAAATCATCGTAGGGACTGTTTGACGGGTTTAGCGTTCGGGTTTACATTTAGAGAGTGCTCGGCAAGTTCCGTAGGTACTCCGGTCATGTCAGATGGCTGCCATGCAAAGATATCTTGATTTGCTTGGAGGAACTTGATGGGCGCCCTTTCCTATGCGCTACCTAGGCCTACGCCTATCTGGGTCACCTTGGAGGGGTCATCATCCTTCAACGGCGTCTTCTTCGTCTCTTCTGATGACTTGAACTCTGGATTTGGTTTTGTCACCTCCTTCTTCGTTGCAGGCATCTTAGACGGATCTATGCTCTTCTTGATCTCCTGGTACTCCTGGGCGTGCAGCACGACTTCGGCAAAGGCGACATTTCCATCCTCGCACTCTCGAGCCTTCTTCGAGTCTCCCCTGATGGTGATCACGCCGTTGGGACCTAGAATTTTCATCATATTGTAAATGTAACACGGACGAGCCATAAAATCCCAGTAAGTCGGACATCCGAATATAGCGTGGTACACGCTCTTGAACGGGACCACTTCTGTAGCATCCCAATTGTCTAACAATTGTAATGCTACTTGGATTAGTAATATAATGGCTACTTCAAATATATAATTGTTGCATCATCATTATATCATGCTCATGTCATCATGCCTCCTTGCATTTGAGCATCATATAAAACCTTTTGATTTGGTTCTTCTCTCATATGCATTGTTAATTGTATTTGCCTCTTGATATTGTATTTCGTTGTTGATATATTGTTAAATGCCCAAGTTGAGTTGGGGGCATATCTTTTATTCAACTCCACCACCTTTTCTTTCACCACCTTATAATTCCACCATTCCACCATGTATGAGCATTGCAATTTATTTGGTTTTACCTCTAGCTCCTGTGGGTTGGGATGGATCCAATTCTTTCTCCACATGCTCTCGTATATGCACCATATTGTTTCCACAAATTGGTTTATGAGAGCCACATGGCCACCTTTGCATGCCTTGTGAGTGGAACCCTATTTCTAGCTTCCATATGTGTTGTTTTGGGGTTATCATCATGTTGGGATATTTTGTGGGCTTATTAAATACCTAGTGGCATATACACACTAGCAAGTCCCATTGTATTTCAAATATGGTTATCTCCAACTACTCCACATGGGGCATCCTTCCACTTCTTCTAGCTTGGCTCATTCCATATTTTTTTTGGAATGCATAGATATAAATGCTATGGATATTTATGTTGTTTTCACAAGATGAAACCTAGCATTGACATTATGCATGGGCCATGCAACCATCTCCATATTTTTTTGCCTCCTTTGTTTGATTTGGTCTTTTGAGTGAATCATCTATCTTCCTCTACCCCTCTTTTGCTTGATCTAGTTGATCTTGTTATAACCACACCACATCTCCCTCTCTCTCTCTTTTCTCCACCTCCCTCTCCTTTTCACCTCCATCCATGCTTGGTCATGTGGATTATCTCTAAACCCTAACCATACCTTTCATCTCTCCTCTCTTTACCATCCTCTCTAAACCACACCCCATCTAACCTAACCCTAGCCTCTCTCTCTCTAAGCTAAACCCTAAACCTCCTTCCCTCTCTCTCAGCCTCTCTCCTCTCTCTGCCCTGTAGGCCCCACCTGGCTACCCCTCTCCCTGGTCCCACACCTCATCTACTCCCTCTCTCTCTCTACCCAACCCTAGTACCAACCTAGCCCGAGCCTCCCCTCTCCTCTTTTCTCCTCTCTCCCTGCATGCCCCACGAACCACCCGACCCGAGCCTGCCGCCCACCAAGCCTGCCTGCCTCGCCTGCCTCCCAGCTCGAGCACGTGAAGGAGGGGAAAAAAGGTGGACGAGCCACCTTTAACCTACCCACTCCCCCACGGCACCCCCTCTCCTCTCCTGTCCCTATCTACTCCCTCTCGGCTCTCCTCTGGCCTCTCCAGATCTGGCCGAGGCGCCCTGGCCTTCCTCCCTCCCTCTCCACCAACCCCAGCTTCCTCTCGCTGGCCACCGTCTGCTCCACCGGCGCTGCTTCGACCCAGACGACAAGCGCGACATGGAGGTGATCGAGGAGGACAAGGAGGTCCTCTGCATCCGCTCTGTACACGCCGTCGAGGAGGAGGAGTCCCAGAAGCGCTGAACCACCGCCGCCCCGACGCCAAACCCTAGCTCCAGATCGTCTGCCTTGTCGCCGATCGACCGCCCCGCCGATCCGACGCCACGCAGCCTCGCGGTGAGCCTCTCCCCTCGACATGGTCCGCCTCTGAACCGCCCTAGCCTCGCGGACTTTCACAAACGGACTCCACGCCGGAGTGCATGCTCAGACGCTCTCGCTCCGCGTAGCACCTCACCTAGGCCACGCCCACCTCCCTGACAACAACGCCAGGCCACCGCAGCGGTATCCGCCTACGCGCGCGCACGACAGGTCCAGAGTTCGATCCCGCGCGCCGCGCCCCTCGCCCTGTCGTGCACCGACCCGTCTGCAGCGTAGAGGAAGATCCACAGTACCGCGTCGCCGTTTTTGCAGAAAACCCCCTATAGCTTTTTACTCCTAAACCCGCGGTCCGCCTGAGCCCACCTGTCAGCCGTAGTACCGTTTTGCAGTTAGACCCTCCTGTTTCTCTAGCCGCAACCCGCAGTACCCCGGATCTCCCACGTGTCGCGTCCCCGCTGGCGCGCCCGCGTGTGGCCCTGAGGTTGCTGTGGCCCCACCTGTCATTCGCTTAGGCTAGGTTAGCTCGCGGTGATAAAAACTTTTCTGCGCTTGTGATGCCCAGTCAGCACCTGGCCCCACTTGTCTGTGTCTTGGGCTAGGAGCGGCTGAGTAACAAACGTTCCTGTCTATTTCTGTTTTCATTTAAATCTTTTTCAAATTAATTCAAATTCAAATTCAAATCTGTTTTTAAATAACTTTTAAATTATAATTCCAAATAATACAATTAATATATGTTTTGAAATCAGAAAAATGTGAGGAATTCAAATATGCCCTTCAAAATATATTTTGAACACTTAAAATTTCAAGTTGATTTAAATTACATTAAAATGCCCTTTTCCCTTAATTAATTAATAACTTTTGATTTATAACTCCAAATTTAACAAATAATATGTCTAAAATGTTTAGCTCGACGAGACCTTTCTGTTTATGCATTCCATGTTCTGTTTTGCAGCATGCATCATATAAATATAATGTATACAACAACTAATATGAGGTTAAAATGGGGCCAAAACTCAATAAAATGGTTTATTCTTGTATTCCACACCTCACCCATGCCATGCTACTTTATTGCCATGCAAATTGTGCATCATTCATCATGGCATGATTGTTTTGCTTGTCGCACTTAATTCATATGCTTGTGCACTTTATTTATGTTGGCCCTTGTTTGTTTGGTTCTTCTTCGAATAGACGGCGGGTGGATATATCAAGAAACCTGTGAGCACTACCAGATCCTTCTCTCGCTTCAATCGAGCTGCTGTGCAAGCACTACCACATGCTTGCATACATATAGTACCTATTGCCTCTATCTTATTCTTGCATCATTGAGTCGCGATTGCATTAAATTGAATCCCAAGTAATGCATAGCCTTTACTTTTAAACCCCACCAAAGCTTGTTCCTCCATCCCATGAGCCATTACTACAGGAGTTGTTTGAGCCATGCGAGTCGTAGAACAGCATGTGTAGGGTATGTGAGTGTCTGATGGATCATGAGGTACCTAAACAACTTAACCTGAGTAGTAATGGGATAACTAATGAAAGTGGCATCGGTGAGCCATATTTGCTATTTGGTTTTTCAGGCTCACTTGTGTCCCGTAGGACCCCGAGTACTTGATTCCTGTTCCTTGAATATTCGCTTATCCACATCCGGAGGCTTATGAACCCCCGAGCTGAGCTTGATTCATTCTTATTTCTTGGGGCCACAAACTAGTTTGAGGTTTCATTTACTATCCTGTACTTATGCCATGCTTTATCGCTTTATTTAAATTGTGCGAGGTAATCGCACCAGATCAGTATAGGATCTGTGACCCGTTTTGTCAGACGACAAGCCCACCACACTTTCGGTTCCCATCGTTATACCGCCCCACAAACCTTGAGTCCGCTCTCAGCCTGGCCAGCTTCATTATGGTAGCTTAATGGGGTGGCCCCTGAAATATTTCTGAATCCTCGTGATCGCTTTGTCGTGATCGCCTCGTTGGGTTTTGATTTGGTTTTTCCGAGGTTGATCGAGTGTGTGTTGTTATTTGTGCACCCCGCAGGTAAAACTTTCAAAGCCGTGTCCGCGGTTATGGACGACTTGGAGCACGCTTTCTCGATCATAGACAAGAATAACTAAAGTACCGCTTTTAATTTGACTAAGTACCGACTAGTAAATAGTGCAACACTCACGGAATGGATAATAAACTGCCAATGATGGGGGTTGTTCGTCCGCTTCCTCGCGGTAAGCGAGGAGGAGGATGGATCTGTGGATATTACTGTTATAATCGTTGTTGTTATTTTTCCGGACATCCGCTCATCTCGGTTAGGCGGATGGTTAGCAAGTATCTATAGAATTGTTAGGGTTTATCTTTTGCTGCAATTGCGTCACCCTGTGTTGTGTCCCTTTAGAGGCATAAAGACTTGCTGAGTACCCCTAGGGTCTCACACGATAAATTGTTTGATTCGGATGAACAGTAAACTCGCAAGATGGATACTGGGTGGAGGAGACGGACGATGTGGGCAACGATCATTCGTGTAGAGATTCCGGAACGGGATCCGTGAGATCTGTGGGATGGATGTTTATTTATGGGGCATCTTATGCCGATTTGCTTCTTATCCGTACTGGATTTTGTCTTCCGCTTCACGATACTCGATGTTTGATGTATGAGGAGATATCCTAAACTATTATATCTATCTAGGATATTTGGATCTTGCCATATGGCGTAATATTTCCTTTCTTTTTAGATGGAATGACTCGAGAACCATTGTATGGTGGCTTGCATACATACTCATTTGTGTATGTAGTTGATCCTTCGCCGATTCACGCCTGCTCTTGTCCCGATGTTTGGAAATGGTTGGGACGGCCGAAAGGTCTACCTGTGAGTGGCATTTGGGCCCCACTGCACTATTTCAACCATTTCGCTCATCCAGTGCTTGTAACTAGGAGCGTAATTCACCGAGGTAGTTACAATTGGTATCGAGCCATCCCGCCTTCGTGGTCTCACCAAATGGTTGTCATGTCTAGCAAATATTTTTGGTAGTTATGTATACTAGGGAAAAACAAAACGTGAGAGTAGGACTGCTTCCACTTTTCTTCTTACCCACCCACCCACCCTTTTTCTGGTAAGGAAGTGTAACGTTTTCCATCCTCTTCTTAAAATTCAAACTAGGATTCACGTGTTCTGGGTTTCCGTAGTACCATAGGTTGAGTGTGTGTGTGTGTGTGTGTGTGTGTGTGTAATTCTTTGTCTATCTGTTGCATCCAAGTTGTTATCACCATCTGCCTTTGGTTATCAACTGTTGGTACATTCCATACCGACAGGCTTTTGCAAACCGACGCGATCTATCTGATTCGTTGTATACCGCCGCGATCTGTCTTACTCTTTGTTATCCGACGTTATCTTGTTTGGGGTGTTCGTTTCCGTAGTTACTAATCTTTAGGTCATCGTGAGAAGAAGGGTTGGGATATGTGTTATACTTATTCATGTGCGGAGTAATGATTTGAGTGCGGGATGGAGTCGCGACCATACCACTACTTTTATCATTCGCTCTTGTATATTGAATTGGTAGAGTCACAAATCTTGATTCGTTAAGTGATTTTGCGCATCTATTGGTATTTTAGTGCCGAAATTTGTGGAAATTTTTTCTTTGATATATCTGTGTACCACACTCCTTTTCAGTCGTGTGCGATATGCTTAATATCTTCTAGGTGCTTTGAACTTCGTTGATATTTTAATATCATCTTAGTAAATTGTATCCTTTAATCTTGATTAATTCCATCTTGGTACTTTTTTGGATTATTATTATTCTCCATTATAGTACTGACTTGTGTTTTATATCAATCATAGGCTGGCACCACCACACCGTTCTGAGGAGGACATACAACCTGAACTGGGGGCAGCGTTGTCAAGCATCGCCAATGCCTTGGCAGCAATGCAGCAGAACCAGCAGCGTTTCGAGGAAAGTGTCAGGAGGAATGAGTTTGTTCCGCTACCTCCACCTCCCAAGCGAGGAGACATCAAAAGCTTTCTGAAGTTCAACCCACGCCAATTTGATGTTTTTGATCAACCACTTGATGCTGATGATTGGTTGCGTGAGATGTCAAGGCTGCTGATGACTGCTGATGTTCCTGAGCAAGAATGGGTAAAGTGTGCTACTCACCTTCTGAAGGGAGATGCAGCTCTCTGGTGGGAGAATTACCTGAAGGCAAACTGCACTGGTTTTTAGCCTACTTGGGGACAGTTCACTGGAGCTTTCAAAGAGCAGTATCTGTCAGAAATTGTCATGGAGAGGATGAAGGAAGTGTTTCTCAACCTCAAGCAGGGCAATGACAATGTCAACACCTACATCAGGAACTTCATGAACCTTTCTCGTTATGGTGGCGATGAGATCTCTGATGACAAGAAGAAGCAAAAGAGGTTCCGACAAGGGCTCAATGCATCGATTAAATATGCAATCACACATGCAAGGCCGGCGTCTTTTCTGGAACTTCAGCATACATCTCTGCAGGAAGAAGCAAGTAGGCAAGTGTTTGAGGAGTCAAAGAAACACAACCGCGATGCAGCAAGCTCTTCATATGTCGGCTCCTTCTAAGCGCCGTGTCCGGGTTCCTAACACCCCACCGTCACTCCGGCTCCACTAAGACCTTCAAGCTACGCGACAAGATCACCAAACTTCCTCATCTTTGCTCCTGTGGGCTACAACCACCACTACCCTGGAGCGCCTGGCGGAGTCCCTGGCTACGTTGCTTCACGTCCACCTGGTGCTTGTTACACTTGTGGAAACACTGGGCATCAACACTGGAACTGCCCGATGAAAAACAAAGCTCTTCCTCCACCACCTCCAAGACCTGCGGCAAGCTCTCCTATGGTTCATGCACCACCACCTCGGGCTCTCAACATCAACACCAAGCCCGGTCTCTCGCTGCTCGTGCCAACCGTGTCAACGCCGCTCAAGCCGAGCATGCACCGAGTTGTGATGGGTATGCTTCCGTTAACTCGATCCTCGCACGAGTTTTGTTTGATTCGTGCTTCAGATTCTTTTGTTTCGCATAAGTTTGCGCAAGAGCATGATCTGGATAAGGTTCCTTTATCACATCGTCTGGTGGTACAATCTCCTGGTTCAAACATGAGGGCTGCTCATATCAGCCATGGCAATCAAATTGAGATTGGTGGCTCTTCATTCTCGGCGTCCTTAATCTTTCTGGGCAACTCTGACATTGATGTCATCTTGGGCATGGATTGGTTGACAGCAAATGCAGCTGTGATTGATTGTGCTGAACGCCTTTCCGCTCAAGATTCCTCAAGGCCATATAGTCTATTCTCCAAGTCGACTCCTGCTATCCAGCTTTTCTCTTTGGCTCAATGATGATGCTATGGAAGCTACTCAGAGTGTTCCGGTGGTCTGTGAGTTCCCAGATGTCTTTCCTGAAGAGTTGCCAGGTATGCCTCCGGATCGTGAGGTTGAGTTTGTAATTGAGCTTGAACCTGGTACCGCTCCTATCTCCAAGCGGCCTTATAAAATGGGTCCTGCTGAGTTGGCTGAACTCAAACGACAGCTTGATGAACAAGAGAAGTTGGGTTTCATTCAACACAGTACTTCTTCTTGGGGTAGCCCAACAATCTTTGTGAAGAAGCGAGACAAGACTGATAGACTTTGTGTTGACTATCGGGCTCTCAATGCTAAAACCATCAAGAATAAATATCCCCTTCCGCGGATTAATGATCTCTTCGATCAGCTAGCTGGAGCTATGGTATTCTCTAAGCTTGACTTGAGAAGTGGTTATCACCAAATCAAGATTCGCAAGGAAGATGTTCCTAAAACAGCTTTCACCACCCGCTATGGCCTGTATGAGTACACGGTCATGTCTTTTGGTCTCACCAACGCACCTGCCACCTTCTCGAGGCTCATGAACTCGGTTTTCATGGAGTATCTTGATAAGTTCGTTGTGGTCTACCTGGATGACATCCTAGTCTATTCTAAGTCGAAGGAAGAACATGAAGAACACCTTCGGTGTGTCCTAAACAAGCTTCGTGAGAACCGCTTGTATGCAAAGTTCTCCAAGTGTGAGTTTTGGCTGCCTCAAGTAACCTATCTTGGTCACGTCATCTCTGCCAAGGGCATTGCAGTCAATCCGGAAACTGTGAAGACGATTGTTGAATGGCTTCCTCCTGTAAATGTCAAAGAAGTGCGGAGTTTCCTTGGGTTGGCTAGTTATTGCCGTCGCTTCGTTCAGAACTTATCGAAGATAGCGAAGCCTCTTACCGATCTCCTAAAGAAAGGCAAGAAATACCTTTGGACTCCTGCATGTCAAGCAAGCTTTGAGACACTCAAAGAGAAGCTCACTTCCACACCAGTCTTGGTTCCTCCGGATACATCCAAGCCGTTCGCATCTTCTGTGACGCCTCTTTGCATGGATTGGGTGCGGTCCTCATGCAAGAAAAACAAGTTGTTGCTTATGCCTCTCGACAGTTGAAGACGCATGAGATCAACTATCCTACACATGACCTCGAGCTCGCAGCAGTTGTCTTTGCTTTGAAAGTATGGAGGCACTACTTGCTTGGCAACCGTTGTGAAATCTTTTCTGATCATAAGAGTTTGAAGTATATCTTCACACAGCCTGATCTCAACCTTCGGCAGAGGAGATGGATTGAAGCAATCAATGATTTTGATTTGACCATCAACTACACTCCGTGCAAAGCTAATGTCATGGCCGATGCTCTCAGCCGCAAAGCTTATGTCAACAACCTCATGATGGAAGAACAACAGCCTCTCTTGTGCGAGGAATTCCGTCAGCTCAACCTTGAAATCGTGGAACAAGGGTATCTCCTGAACCTTCTGGCTACTCCTCTCTTGGAAGAAAAGGTTCGCTCCTTTCAGCTCGGTGATCCGTACACAAGAAAGGTCATCTCCATCATCCAGCTTCCGAAGTATGAGTCCTTCCACGTCGATGATCAAGGCACGCTTTTCTTTGAACACCGGATGTTTGTTCCGAACTACCCGGGTTTGAGAGAGCAAGTTCTCAAGGAGGCGCATGATTCCGTTCTTTCTATCCACCCTGGCAGCACAAAGATGTACATGGACTTGAAAACACAATATTGGTGGCCGGGTTTGAAACGATATTGTGCCAAGTATGTCTCGGAGTGTGATGTCTGCCACAGAGTTAAAGCTGTCCATCAGAAACCTTCCGGTCTTCTACAGCCATTGAAACCCCCGGAGTGGAAATGGGAGAAAGTAGAGATGGACTTCATCACTGGTTTTCCAAGGTCACAGAAGGGCAACAATGCAATCTTTGTTGTTATTGACAGGCTTTCTAAAGTGGCTCACTTCTTCCCCGTCAAGGAAACCATTTCTGCAATTCAGTTGGCTGAGCTCTATATCAACAGAATTGTCTCTCTGTATGGGGTTCCGCTTGAGATCAGTTTAGACCGTGGAAGCATCTTCACTTCCAAGTTCTGGGAGAGTTTCCAAAATGCTTTGGGAACAAAATTGAACTTCAGCACAGCTTACCACCCTCAGTCGCAAGGACAAGTTGAAAGGATCAATCAGATTCTGGAGGATATGCTTCATGCTTGCGTCATCTCTTTTGGCATGAAGTGGGAAGAATGTCTTCCTTATGCTGAATTCTCTTACAACAACAGCTTCCAGAAAAGTCTAAAGATGGCACCATTTGAGGCTCTCTATGGTCGCAAATGCAGAACTCCGATTGGTTGGTCGGGTGCAGGAGAAAGAATATTGTTTGGCCCTGACATTGTAACTCAAGCGGAGGAGAAGGTGCACATCATTCTTGAAAATCTGAGGATTGCGCAAAGTCGCCAGAAGAGCAATTATGACAGGAAGCACACGGACATGGAGTATGTCCCTGGTGATCTCGTTTACCTTCGTGTCACTCCCATGAGAGGCACGCACCGCTTTGGTATCAAAGGAAAGATGGATCCTAGATACATCGGTCCTTTCAAAATTCGTGGAAGAAGAGGAGAAGTTGCTTATGCTCTTGAGCTCCCGGAAAAACTCAAAGTCCATGATGTTTTCCACATCTCTTAGCTCAAGAAGTGCTTCAAGGATCCCGGCAGGACCGTGGATCATGAGCTTATCAATCTCCAAGAAGACCTGTCTTATCAAGAACACCCCACTAAAATCCTTGAAGTCGCAGAAAGAAGGACCCGCAACAAGTCCATCAAGTTCTGCAAGGTGCAGTGGTCGCACCATTCTGTTGATGAAGCCACTTGGGAATGTGAAGATGAGCTCCGTGCCAAGTATCCTACCCTCTTTGAGTCTTCTTCTTCTTCCTAGAATCTCGGGGCGAGATTCCTGTTTAGTGGGGGAGAGTTGTAGCATCCCAATTGTCTAACAACTGTAATGCTACTTGGATTAGTAATATAATGGCTACTTCAAATATATAATTGTTGCATCATCATTATATCATGCTCATGTCATCATGCCTCCTTGCATTTGAGCATCATATAAAACCTTTTGATTTGGTTCTTCTCTCATATGCATTGTTAATTGTATTTGCCTCTTGATATTGTATTTGGTTGTTGATATATTGTTAAATGCCCAAGTTGAGTTGGGGGCATATCTTTTATTCAACTCCACCACCTTTTATTTCACCACCTTATAATTCCACCATTCCACCATGTATGAGCATTGCAATTTATTTGGTTTTACCTCTAGCTCATCTGGGTTGGGATGGATCCAATTCTTTCTCCACATGCTCTCGTATATGCACCATATTGTTTCCACAAATTGGTTTATGAGAGCCACATGGCCACCTTTGCATGCCTTGTGAGTGGAACCCTATTTCTAGCTTCCATATGTGTTGTTTTGGGGTTATCATCATGTTGGGATATTTTGTGGGCTTATTAAATACCTAGTGGCATATACACACTAGCAAGTCCCATTGTATTTCAAATATGGTTATCTCCAACTACTCCACATGGGGCATCCTTCCACTTCTTCTAGCTTGGCTCATTCCATATTTTTTTTGGAATGCATAGATATAAATGCTATGGATATTTATGTTGTTTTCACAAGATGAAACCTAGCATTGATATTATGCATGGGCCATGCAACCATCTCCATATTTTTTTGCCTCCTTTGTTTGATTTGGTCTTTTGAGTGAATCAACTATCTTCCTCTACCCCTCTTTTGCTTGATCTAGTTGATCTTGTTATAACCACACCACATCTCCCTCTCTCTCTTTTCTTCACCTCCCTCTCCTTTTCACCTCCATCCATGCTTGGTCATGTGGATTATCTCTAAACCCTAACCATACCTCTCATCTCTCCTCTCTTTACCATCCTCTCTAAACCACACCCCATCTAACCTAACCCTAGCCTCTCTCTCTAAGCTAAACCCTAAACCTCCCTCCCTCTCTCTCGGCCTCTCTCCTCTCTCTGCCCTGTAGGCCCCACCTGGTTACCCCTCTCCCTGGTCCCACACCTCATCTACTCCCTCTCTCTCTCTACCCAACCCTAGTACCAACCTAGCCCGAGCCTCCCCTCTCCTCTTTTCTCCTCTCTCCCTGCCCTGCATGCCCCACGCCGAACCACCCGAGCCTGGCCTGCCCTGCCCCACCTGGAAGCCCCTGCCCGTGCCTGCCCTGGCCTCCCAGCTCGAGCACGTGAAGAAGGGGAAAAAAGGTGGCCGAGACACCTTTAACCTACCCACTCCCCCACGGCACCCCCTCTCCTCTCCCGTCCCTATCTACTCCCTCTCGGCTCTCCTCTGGCCTCTCCAGATCTGGCCGAGGCGCCTCTTCTCCTCCTCTCCTTCCACCGACCCAGCTTCCTCTCGGCCACTGTCGCTCCACCACTGCCGCTGCACGACAAGCGCGACGTGGAGGTGATCGAGGAGGACAAGGAGGTCCTCTGCATCCGCTCCGTACACGCCGTCGAGGAGGAGGAGTCCCAGAAGCGCTGAACCACCGCCGCCCCGACGCCAAACCCTAGCTCCAGATCGTCTGCCTCGTCGCCGATCGACCGCTCCCCTGCCTGATCCGACGCCACCGACAGCCTCGCGGTGAGCCTCTCCACCCCCCTGACATGGTCCGCCTCTCTGAACCGCCCTAGCCTCGCCGGACTTTCCGTCGAACGGACTCACACGCGGAGTGCCTGTGTCTGCAGACGCTCGCTCCACGTAGCACCTCACCTAGCCGCCCACCTCCCTCGACAACAATGCCAGCCACCGCAGCGGTATCCGCCACGCTGGCCAAGACGCCAGTCCAGAGTTCGATCTCACACGCGCCGCGCCTGTCGTGCACCGACCCGTCCGCAGCGCAGAGGAAGATCCACAGTACCGCGTCGCCGTTTTTGCAGAAAACCCCCTATAGCTTTTTACTCCTAAACCCGCGGTCCGCCTGAGCCCACCTGTCAGCCGTAGTACCGTTTTGCAGTTAGACCCTCCTGTTTCTCCAGCCGCAACCCGCATTCTCGGATCTCCCGTGTCGGCGTCACTGGCGCGCCTGCAGTGGCCCTGAGGTTGCTGTGGCCCCACCTGTCATTCGCTTAGGCTAGGTTAGCTCGCGGTGATAAAAACTTTTCTGCGCTTGTGATGCCCAGTCAGCACCTAGCCCCACTTGTCTGTGTCTTGGTCTAGGAGCGGCTGAGTAACAAAAGTTTCTGTCTACTTCTGTTTTCATTTAAATCTTTTTCAAATTAATTCAAATTCAAATTCAAATCTGTTTTTAAATAACTTTTAAATTATAATTCCAAATAATACAATTACTATATGTTTTGAAATCAGAAAAATGTGAGGAATTCAAATATGCCCTTCAAAATATATTTTGAACACTTAAAATTTCAAGTTGATTTAAATTACATTAAAATGCCCTTTTCCCTTAATTAATTAATAACTTTTGATTTATAACTCCAAATTTAACAAATAATATGTCTAAAATGTTTAGCTCGACGAGACCTTTCTGTTTATGCATTCCATGTTCTGTTTTGCAGCATGCATCATATAAATATAATGTATACAACAACTAATATGAGGTTAAAATGGGGCCAAAACTCAATAAAATGGTTTATTCTTGTATTCCACACCTCACCCATGCCATGCTACTTTATTGCCATGTAAATTGTGCATCATTCATCATGGCATGATTGTTTTGCTTGTTGCACTTAATTCATATGCTTGTGCACTTTATTTATGTTGGCCCTTGTTTGTTTGGTTCTTCTTCGAATAGACGCTGAGCAGGGGATATATCAAGAAACCCAGGAGCACTACCCAGATCCTTCTCTCGCTTCAACTGAGCTGCCAGGCAAGCACTACCACATGCTTGCATACATATAGTACCTATTGCCTCTATCTTATTCTTGCATCATTGAGTCGCGATTGCATTAAATTGAATCCCAAGTAATGCATAGCCTTTACTTTTAAACCCCACCGAAGCTTGTTCCTCCATCCCATGAGCCATTACTACAGGAGTTGTTTGAGCCATGCGAGTCGTAGAACAGCATGTGTAGGGTATGTGAGTGTCTGATGGATCATGAGGTACCTAAACAACTTAACCTGAGTAGTAATGGGATAACTAATGAAAGTGGCATCGGTGAGCCATATTTGCTATTTGGTTTTTCAGGCTCACTTGTGTCCCGTAGGACCCCGAGTACTTGATTCCTGTTCCTTGAATATTCGCTATCCACATCCGGAGGCTTATGAACCCCCGAGCGAGCTTGATTCATTCTTATTTCTTGGGGCCACAAACTAGTTTGAGGTTTCATTTACTATCCTGTACTTATGCCATGCTTCTTGCTTTATTTAAATTGTGCGAGGTATCGCACTGCATCAGATAGGACGCGGACCTGTTTTGTGTCGACAAGCCCAGTCACACTTTCGTTCCCAAATACGTTTACCGCCCCACAAACCTTGAGTCCGTCTCGTAGCCGGCCAGCTTCATTGCGGGTAGCTTAATGGGGTGGCCCCCTGAAATATTTCTGAATCCTGTGATCGCTTTGTCGTGACTGCCTCGTTGGGTTTTGATTTGGTTTTTCCGAGGTTGATCGAGTGTGTGTTGCTATTTGTGCACCCCTGCAGGGTAAAACTTTCTAAAAGCCGTGTCCGCGGTTATGGACGACTTGGAGCACAGTTTCTCGATCATAGACAAGAATAACTAAAGTACCGCTTTTAATTTGACTAAGTACCTGACTAGTAAATAGTGCAACACTCACGGAATGGATAATAAAACTGCCAACGGATGGGGGGTTGTTCGTCCGCTTCCTCGTCGGTAAGCGAGGAGGAGGATGGATCTGTGGATATTACTGTTATAACTGTTGTTATTATTTTTCCCGGACATCCGTCTATCTCTGGTTAGGCGGATGGTTAGCGAGTATCTATAGAATTGTTAGGGTTTATCTTTTGCTGCAATTGTGTCACCCCAGGTTGTGTCCCCTTTAGAGGCATAAATACTTGCTGAGTACCCCTAGGGTATCACACGATAAATTTTTTGATTCAGATGAACAGGTAAACTCGCAAGATGGATACTGGGTGGAGGAGACGGACGATGTGGGCAACGATCATTCGGTGTAGAGATTCCGGGAACGGGGATCCGTGAGATCTGTGGGCGGGATGTGTTTATTTATGGGGCATCTTATGCCGATTTGCTTCTTATCCGTACTCAGATTTTGTCTTCCGCTTCCGCCTGATACTCTGATGTTTGATGTATGAGGAGATATCCTGAACTATTATATCTATCTAGGATATTTGGATCTTGCCGTATGGCGTTGCAATATTTCCTTTCTTTTTAGATGGAATGACTCTGAGAACCATTGTATGGTGGCTTGCATACATACTCATTTGTGTATGTAGTTGATCCCTTCGCCGATTCGCCGCCGTTCTTGTCCCGATGTTTGGAAATGGTTGGGACGGCCGAAAGGTCTACCTGTGAGTGGCATTTGGGCCCCACCATACTATTTCAACCATTTCTGCTCATCCAGGCTTGTAACTAGGAGCGTAATTCACCGAGGTAGTTACAACTTCGAAGGAAAGTGCTTCCGTCCAATAGTTCTTTGGAGTTCCAAAGGTAACATCCAAAGTAATCTCTCCCAGGGAATTAGCTTGTCTTTCTAGGACGACTCCGTGAAAGATCACAGAGCTATGGTTCAGCTGGGTTTCCGAGATCTTCATCCGGCATAGTGTTTCGACATAGAGAATATTGATACTACTACCACCGTCCATGAGGGTCTTGGAGAAACCAGAACCGTCAATAAGTGGATTGACGACATTAATGATTTTCCTCGCTTTAACTTAGGCGGATGATCACATGGTCAATGTGATTGCCACTCCCGACCAGTCCAGTATTGGGGACAGGAATCGTTGCATTGAGCTCGTGTAGAACTGCTTTCTTGACCTTTGCTGGGTGAGATCCGAGGAAAGTGACATAACTGTCCTTCTTGGTGGGAAAAGTTTTCTTCCCTTCCGACTTGGGATTTGAAGCATCAGCTTCCTCCATGTCGGAATCTTCCTTGGTCTCTTTTTCTTTTTTGAGATTCTTCTTTCCCTTCTTCCGCTTCGCTTGGTAGCCTGCGGTGTCATCTCTTTTGATGTCATCATTGAAACGACATTCGGCGTTGGTGTGGGACGAGCCCCCATTGGCGTCTAGGTGATGCACACATGGGTTATTGGCAATGTCGGCCCAAGAGTAGGTTTTGCCTGGTTGCTGTTCTCCTCTACCTTGGATCCTTGAAGTTCCACGCCCATGTCCGCGGCCTCCGCCGCGTCCTCGTCGTCCTCCAGACCCGAAAGTAGCAGTGACCACAGCCGTTTCCATGTTGGGTTTCTCTTCCGAGGTATTTTTGCGCTTCTGAGCTTGTTGCTTTGGTTGTTTTGCCGACTGAGGCACATCTAAGGCATTGAGTAATCCTTCTGCATCATCGTCGGCATCTGCATACTTGCTCGCTGTTTCTATCATCTCTCCCAAATTAGTGACCTTATCACACTTCAAGCGGTGGCGCAGTAGACCAATTGGGAGACCTGCAATGAAAGCTTCAATCGCAGTTTGATCGTTTACCCCTTCACAGGAGTTCTTCATGTCGATCCATCATCCGAGGTAATCCCGACAAGTTTCTCCGGCTTTGTGGGTGCAACGCTGTAGGTCTCCGACCGTACAGGGCCTCCGATACGTGCCTTCAAAATTCCGAAAGAACGCACTTGGCATGTCATACCAGTTGTGAATGGTGTTCTCCGAAAGTTCATTAAGCCATGATCGTGCCATCTTCCGCAACATAAGTGGGAGATATCGGGTTGCGACCAGGCTGTTTCCGCCTTTGGCGATGCAGCAAGCTTGGAAGAAATCCTGTAGCCAGGTGTCTGGCCGAGCAATGCCGTCGTAGGCTTGGATATGTCTTGAGATAGCAAATCCTTCCAGGAATTTTGTAGCTCTGATGCGTGGTCCGAAGCACTTTGGGCCCACGTAGATATCATCGTTTTCGTAGCGCCGTGCCTCTATGTTGGAGTTGATCCTATGCCTTGCGTCGTTCGGGGATAAAGATCGTCCCGAATGTCGGCTATGGCTGTGGTGCCTTGGAGCCGGACTTTGACTTCTGTCACCACCCCCTCCACCACGTCCTCCTCCTTGTCCCCCTTGGGAGCCGTTGTGATGACTTCTTGGTGGAGAGGGTGGGGCAGCTGGATAGTTTCCGGCTGATCGCCGGCCTCCGTCCGGAGCATCATTATTCCGGTTCCGGGGAGGGTCTTGGCTACGACGAGCCCCCTGCCGGCTTGCCTTGGCATGGTTTCCGTCATTCCTTCGTTCGTCGTTCCCACTATGGTGAGGCTCAGCCGGATGGCTTGCATGTCTAGGAGGTGGCATTTTTTGACGATCCTCCTCTCGATGTTTCTCTTTATCTTCTCCCCTTCAATCATTAGACTCTCGTCGAGGAGGATTCCTCGGATTCAGAGTAGCGATGGCCTCTTTCTCGGCCGCTGGGGCGACGTTGCTCCAGTCCCGCGTAGTCCTGCGGTGCTGTCCTGACGATCCGGTTCTTGAGTAATTGTCTTCCCGGCGCTCGGGGCGATAATGCTGCTCCAGAACACGATGGGGTCTTACGTCAGCCCATGCCGGATCTGTGCGACATTGGTCGGAATCTGAGACCAGTTTTTGACTTCTGGACATGGCGACTTTTTGCTGCTCCAGTCCCTTGTTGAGTAGTTTGATACCCAAACGGATCTCCTCCGGTCCTGGATTAACCGATAGAATTTCTCGGGCCGCCACGGTATTCTGTACTGGGGTTGGATATACCCAATCTCCTTTGCTATCTT
The DNA here is from genome assembly GCA_023614405.1 of Avena insularis. Taxonomy (NCBI): domain Eukaryota; kingdom Viridiplantae; phylum Streptophyta; class Magnoliopsida; order Poales; family Poaceae; genus Avena; species Avena insularis. Next base: position 249,697,738 of record CM042690.1, read on the forward strand.
TCCGTGGCTTCCCCATCTCATCTCCGAAAAGGACGACACGAATATGTGGTAATTGGTCGTCATTGGTGTGACGCTTCCATGTCTTTTGATGCAACCGAGACATGTAATCCTTAGTTGCCATGCGTTTCTTCTCCTCCTCGATGTTTTTGGCTTCATCCAGGAGTTGTTGACGACGCGCTTCTAGGGCTTGGGCCCTTTTGTCCAGCTCTTTCGCAGTAAGTTCTGCAGCTGTAGGGATAGGTGTTGTTAATGCAGCATCGATGAGCTTACGCGCACCTTCAGTGATCACGTGTCTATCCACCGATTCTTCTTTTTTCTGCTCTTCTGGGATAAGTGCTCCATCCGAGTCTTCTTTGTATTCCTCGGCAATCACCTCCTCTGTCAGAGGGTCTTTTACCGGGGTCTTGTTTTTCTTTTTCTTCTTCTTTGCCCTCTTGGCAGCGCCGGTAGCAAAGACGGCTTTGGGTCCGTTTCCCGGAGTCAAGCTCTGATCGGTACTTTCGGACATCTAGACTTCGGGATTATCTCCGACGTCCATATCATCCTGCGCTTTGGGAGAGTGTTCCCCAGATCCTGTTGGAGATATGCCCTAGAGGTAATAATAAATGTAGTTATTATTATATATCTTTGTGTTTATGATAAATGTTTACATTCATGCTATAATAGTATTAACAAGGAAACCATTAATACTTGTGTGATTTGTAAACTTAATTTGAAGTCCCTAGTATGGCCTCTATACTTCACTAGCTTGTTGGTTGATTGATGATGTGGTTTCTTTGTCATGAACATTGAGATGTTATCAACAACAAGATCATATCGTTAGGAGAATGATATGGTGGACATACTCCTATAGACAAGCGTAGCATAAAGATCAAGTCATTTCAATAGTTCAATTGCTATATGCTTTCTGATACATAGTAACCTAATTCCTTCGACCATGAGATCATGCATATTGCCTTTACTGGATGGATGCTTTGATGTCATCAAACACCACACCGTAATGTGGTGGCTATAAAAGTGGCATTGGGTGTTCGGAAAGTATTGGTTGAAACACATGGATCAAGAGTGGGATTTGTCCATCCACATGACGGATAGATATTCTGGGCCCTCTCGGTGAAATGTCATCCAATTAGCTTGCAAGCATGTGACTTGGTCACAAGGGATCACATATCACGGAACGAGAAAAGAGTACTTATCAAGAACGAGGTTGAACTAGGTATGCGTAGATACCGGCGATCATGACCTCGGATAAGTAACATATCATGAGACAAAGGGAAATTGGTATCGTATGTAAGTGGTTCATTCGATCGCAAAGTAATCGTAGAAATATGTGAGCCATATGAATTTCAGATTCCTCTATTGGTTATTGTTCGGAGAAGTGTCTCGATCATGTCCGCATAATTCACGAACCGTAGGGAGACACATAAGGATTCGACGTTGTTTGAGTAGTTATGGTATTATGAGAAAGAGACCGAATGTTGTTCGAGTCTCGGATGGGATCCGGGATATCACGAGGTGATCCGAATGGTCCGGAGAATAAGATTCATATAAGGAAAGTCCCATTTCGAGTTGGGGAATGGTTCCGTGTTTTCATCGGGAACATTCTAGAAGGTCCCTAATGTCCCACTCCGGGGGAAGGGTACATGAATGTGTCATTGCAAGATGGAATGATTGCATCATATACTAAGTGTTCTCGCTGTCCAAAATAAAGGGTTTATTTAATTCCTAAATTGGAAAAGTCAAACTGCCTCTTTTCGGTCAAACTGCCAGTTTTCGGAAAGAGGAGAAGTTGGAAACCGACTTGGGGGAGGAGTCCTCCTCCCCAAGCCGGCGGCCAGCCCTAGGTCGAGTTGGGGAGGACTCCTCCTCCCCTGGCCGCCAGCCCTCCCACCTATAAAGGGAGGGCAGGGCCTCCTCTCTAGAGACACACAAGTTCCTATCCTCTAAACTAGAAACTAGACCTAGACCCCGGTTTAGAGCTGTTTCGGTTTAGAGCCTTCTAATTGGTTTAGAGCCCTCTAATTGGTGTGTCTAATTACTAGACCACTAATAGCCTCTCTCATAAGCTCCACCATACTGCACCGGCTTAAGGCGGCCTGCGGATCTCCCTCTACCTCCGGTACCACGCCGTTGTGCTGCCGGACTCGCGAGGAGAGTGCTACAACCTCCGCCCTTTGGAACAAGGGAGAGGAAGGTCTTCGAGTACCGAACGTGTGACCGATCGGGAGCGCCAAGGGAACGCGGAAGGATCGTCACGCGATCTTGAGATCGGAAAGAGTATTTACTACATCACCCACGAGAATCTGCTCTCGTTAAACACTTTGGAATCTTCGAGGGTGAGTTATTCCATCGACTCGTTGCTACAATCTAGTAGATAGATCTTGGCTTGTTTGTTTGTATGCGATAGAAAATTTTTGTTTTCCATGCTACGAACCCCTACAGTGGTATCAGAGCCGTGTCTATATGTAGATCTGTTGCACGAGTAGAACACAATGGTCATTGTGGGCGTTGATGCTTTTATTGTAGATTGCTTTTTGTGTACTTTGCATCTTGCGGTATGTTGGGATGAAGCGGCCGCTAACCTTACATGACATCGTTCATGAGACTTGCTCCACGCTAACATGCAACTTGTATTGCATAAGTGGCTTTATGCCTGCTTTCTCCTAGCATAGTTAAGATCCAATTTACAACGGGTAATCAACAATGCTAGTATCAATGTTGTGGTTCTTGTTCGTAAGTTAGAACGACACTTATGGAAAGCCCCAAACCACGTAAAATATGCAAAGAAAGTAGAAGCGTCTAACTTTGTTTTGCAGGGGTGTGCAGTGATGTGATATGGCCATGATTGTGATTATATTTGATGTATGCAATGTTCCTTATTGTAAGTTGGCAACCGCGGGAGCCATATGGTTGTCTTTAATTTCTTAAGACCTGCGTGTCTATTCAAAATAGTTGTAATAGTTGAAGCTGGTGGACGACAACCATGAAGAAGCGTCATTGACCTTGATGCTATGCCGGAGATGATGGAGATCATGTTCGTGCTTGAAGATGGAGATCGGAAGCACAAAGAAGAAAGGCCATATCATATCACATATTATGAATTGCATGTGATGTTAATCCTTTATGCATCTTGTATTGCTTAGTAGACGGTAGCATTATAAGATGATCCCTCATGCACATAAATTTCAAGTTCTAAAGTGTTCACCCTTAGTATGCACCGTTGCCAAAGCTTGCTGCTTCGAAGCACCACGTGATGATCGGGTGTCTTTGATTCCGCGGGTGACTACAACGTAAGCAAGCCAGATTTGCTTATGCGGAAGCTAAGGTTTGTCTTGACGAGCCTAGCATGTACAGACATGGCCTCAGGAACACGGATCGCCGAAAGGCAAAGCATGAATCATATAGTAGATATGATGAACATGATGATTGTTCGCCATTGAAACTATATCAACTCTCGTGATGATCGGTGTTGATGTAGTGGATTTGGTTCGTGTGATCACTAAAACAATGTGAGGGATGTTGTTTTGAGTGGGAGTTCACCTAGTTTAAATTCATTAATTAATTTGAACTCAATTTGTCATAAACTTAGTCTAAACTATTGCAAATATGTTGTAGATCAATGGCAGCCCCTACCATCAATTTTAATGCGTTCCTAGAGAAAGAAAAGTTGAAAAACAATGGAAGCAACTGCGAGGATTGGTTACGCAATTTGAGGATTGTCCTCACAGCTGGTAATTTGACCTATGTGCTGGATGCACCGCTAGGTGACCCACCTGCAGCTGATGCTACCGATGAAGTAAAGAATGTTTACCTCGCTCGGAAGAATCAGTACTCCATAGTTCAGTGTGCTATCTTGTATGGTTTAGAATCGGAGCTTCAGAAAAGGTTTGAAGAGTCAGACCCATATGATATTATCGAGGATCTCAAATTAATCTTTGAGACTCATGCGGCAATTGAAAGTTATGAAGCTTCTGAAAAGTTCTTTAACTGCAAGATGGAAGAGGGTAGTCTGGCCAAGGAGCATGTGCTTAAGATGTCTGGCACGCAAATAAACTTCAAAGTTTGGGTATAGTGATTCCTAATACTTTGGGGTTTACCGCATCCTCCAATCACTACCACCAAGTTTCAAGAACTTTGTGATGAACTACAACATGCGTAACATGAACAAAGAGTTGCGTAACTATTTGCTATGTTAAAATCTGCAGAAGTGGAGATCAAGAAAGAGCACCAAGTGTTGATGGTCAATAAGACCACCAAATTCAAGAAAGGCAAGTCTAAGCCAAAGGGACACTTCAAGAAGGGTGGTAAGAAAGTTACCATACCGACGAAGAAGACCAAGGCTGGACCTAAGCCTGAAACTGAATGCTTTTACTGCAAGGGAGAAGGTCACTGGAAGCGGAATTGCCCAAAGTACTTGGCGGATTTGAAGAACGGCAACATCAAGAAGAAAGGTATATCTGATATACATGTTATTGATGTGTATCTCACTAGTACTCGTAGTAGTGCCTGGGTATTTGATACTGGTTCGGTTGCTCATATTTGTAACTCGAAACAGGAGCTGCAGAATAAACGGAAGCTAGTGAAAAACGAGGTGACGATGTGCGTAGGAAACGGATCAAAGGTTGATGTGATCGCGGTCCGACGCTTACCTCTTCATCTACCATCGGGATTAGTTTTATACTTAAATAATTGTTATTTGGTGCTCGTTGAGCATGAACATTATATCGATCTTGTTTATTGCAGACGTTACTTGTTTAAATCCGAGAATAATGGTTGTTCGATTTATATGAGTAATGTGTTTTATGCACATGCACCTTTGATAGATGGTCTATTCATATTGAATCTCGATAGTAGAAATACACATATTAATAACATTGAGGCTAAACGGTTGAAATCAAGCGATAATTTGACCTATATGTGGCATCGTCGTCTTGGTCACATTGGAGTGAAGCGTATGAAGAAACTCCATTCGATGGACTTCTTGAATCACTTGATTTTGAATCACTTGAAAGATGCGAAGCATGTCGATGGGTAAAATGACTAAGACTCCATTTTACGGTATGATGGAGCGAGCCATGCACTTATTGGAAATCATACATACCGATGTGTGTGGTCCAATGAGTGTAGCATCATGTGATGGTTATCGTTATGTTCTTACCTTCACGGATGACTTGAGTAGATATGGGTATATCTATTTCATGAAACATAAGTCCGAAACTTTCGAGAAGTTTAAGGAGTTTCAAAGTGAGGTAGAGAATCAACGTAACAAGAAGATTAAATTTCTACGTTCTGATCGTGGAGGTGAATATCTAAGTTACGAGTTTGGCGAGCATTTGAAGAAATGTGGAATACTTTCAGCTTGACACCGGGAACACCACACAGTAATGGTGTGTCTCAACGTCGTGTCGAACTCTCTTAGATATGGTTCGTTCTATGATGTCACTTACAGATTTGCCACTATCATTTTGGGGTTATGCATTAGAAACAGCCGCATTCACTTTAAATAGGGCACCGTCTAAATCCGTTGAAACGACACCGTATGAATTATGGTTTGGGAAGAAACCTAAATTGTCGTTCCTTAAAGTTTGGGGATCTTGAAGCCTATGTAAAGAAGTTACAGCCGGACAAGCTTGAACCCAAAGCGGAAAAATGCGTCTTCATAGGATACCGAAGGAAACTATTGGGTATACCTTCTATCATAGATCCGAAGGCAAAATCTTTGTTGCCAGAATGGATCCTTTCTAGAGAAGGAATTTCTCTCGAAAGAAGTGACTGGAAGGAAAGTAGAACTCGACGAGGTTGTCGAACCTTCTCTCGAAATTGCGAGTAGCGCAGCACCGGAAGAAGTTCCTGTGGTGCCTGCACCAATAAGAGAGGAAGCTAGTGATGGTGATCATGAAACTTGGTTGAAGTTGCTCTGAGCCTCGGAGGTCAACGAGAAATCGTACCACTCCAGTTGGTATGATTCCGTTATGAATGTCATGTTGGTGGACAACACCGATGACCCGAGACATATGAGGAAGCAATGATGAGCCCAGATTCCAATAAATGGCAAGAAGCCATGAAATCCGAGATTGGATCCATGTACGAAAACCAAGTATGGACTTTGGTGGACTTACCGGATGGCGGAAGGTGTCGAGAACAAATGGATTTTCAAAGAAGAAAACAGATGCGATGGTAATGTTCACATTTATAAAGCTCGACTTGTCGCAAAGGGTTTCGACAAATTCAAGGAGTTGACTACGATGAGACTTTCTCACGGTAGCGAAGCTAAAGTCTGTGAGGATTATGTTAGCAATCGCTGCATATTATGATTATGAGATATGGCAGATGGATGTCAAAACAGCATTCCTCAATGGAGACATTGATGAAGAGTTGTATATGATGCAACCCAAAGGTTTTGTCGATCCTAAAGATGCTAACAAGGTATGCAAACTTCAACGGTCCATCTATGGATTGAAGCAAGCATCCGGTTGGAATCAACGTTTTGATAAGGTAATCAAAGTTTTGGTTTTATACAAACTTATGGAGAAGCTTGTATTTACAAGAAAGTGAGTGGGAGCTCAGAGCATTCTTAATACTGTATGTGGATGACATATTGTTGATTGGGAATGATGTAGACCTTCTTAATAGTGTCAAAGAGTATTTGAATAATAGTTTTTCAATGAAGGATCTTGGCGAAGCAACTTACATATTAGGCATAAAGATTTATAGAGATAGATCGAACGCCAAATATCATTGTCACAAAGTACATATTTGGACAAAGTTCTAAAGAGGTTTGGAATGGAAGATAGCAAGAAAGGGTTCTTGCCCATGTTGCCTAATATGACCTTGAGTAAAACTCAAAGTCCGACATCGGCGAAGATAGAGAAAAGATGAGTAAGACTCCTATGCCTCAGCCATAGGATCTCTAATGTATGCCATGCTATGTACTAGACCCGACATCGCATATGTCGTTAGTCTAACTAGCAGATATCAAAGTGATCCAGAGTGGATCATTGGACAATGATCAAAAACATCCTTAAGTACTTGAGAAGAACTAAGGATATGGTTCTTTCTTATGGAGGTGATGAACAGCTCGTTGTTAATGGTTACACCGATGCTAGTTGGAACACCGATCCGGATGATTCTAAATCACAATGGATACGTATTTATTTTAAATGGTGCAGCGATTAGCTGGAGGAGTGCAAAGCAAAGCGTTGTGGCGAGATCTTCAACTGAATCGGAATACATGGCTGCTTGAGGCTTCACAAGAAGCGATATGGATGAAAGAGTTCATTACAGAGCTGGGTGTGGTTCCTAGTCGCTGGACCCAATGTCTATCTCTTGTGATAACATGGGCCATAGCCAATGCGCAAGAACCAAGGTCACACAAGAAGTCAAGCATATCAAGCTGCGTTTTCACGCTATTCGAGAACATATCCAGGATAGGGATATAAAGATTTGCAAAGTACACAGATCTGAATGTGGCGGATCCGTTGACTAAACCTCTCCCAAGGCAAAACATGACCAACACCAAACTGCCATGGGTGTTCAGTATATTACCATGTAATCTAGATTAGATGACTCTAGTGCAAGTGGGAGACTGTTGGAGATATGCCCTAGAGGTAATAATAAATGTAGTTATTATTATATATCTTTGTGTTTATGATAAATGTTTACATTCATGCTATAATAGTATTAACAAGGAAACCATTAATACTTGTGTGATTTGTAAACTTAATTTTAAGTCCCTAGTATGGCCTCTATACTTCACTAGCTTGTTGGTTGATTGATGATGTGGTTTCTTTGTCATGAACATTGAGATGTTATCAACAACAAGATCATATCGTTAGGAGAATGATATGGTGGACATACTCCTATAGACAAGCGTAGCATAAAGATCAAGTCATTTCAATAGTTCAATTGCTATATGCTTTCTGATACATAGTAACCTAATTCCTTCGACCATGAGATCATGCATATTGCCTTTCTTTGGATGGATGCTTTGATGTCATCAAACACCTCTCCGTATCTGGGTGGCTATACATGTGGCTTTGGGTGTTCGGAAAGTATTGGTTGAAACACATGGATCAAGAGTGGGATTTGTCCATCCACATGACGGATAGATATTCTCTGGGCCCTCTCGGTGAAATGTCATCCAATTAGCTTGCAAGCATGTGACTTGGTCACAAGGGATCACATATCACGGGAACGAGAAAAGAGTACTTATCGATGCGAGGTTGAACTAGGTATGCGTAGATACCGAGCGATCATGACCTCGGATAAGTAACATATCATGAGACAAAGGGAAATTGGTATCGTATGTAAGTGGTTCATTCGACGCAAAGTAATCGTAGAAATATGGGAGCCATATGAATTTCCAGATTCCTCTATTGGTTATTGTTCGAGAAGTGTCTCGATCATGTCCGCATAATTCACGAACCGTAGGGAGACACATAAGGATTCGACGTTGTTTGAGTAGTTATGGTATTATGAAAGAGACCGAATGTTGTTGAGTCTCGGATGGGATCCGGATATCACGAGGTGATCCGGAATGGTCCGGAGAATAAGATTCATATAAGGAAAGTCCCATTTCGGAGTTGGGGAATGGTTAGGTGTTTTCATCGGGAACATTCTAGAAGGTCCCGAATGTCCCACTCCGGGGAAGGGTACATGAATGTGTCATTGCAAGATGGAATGATTGCATCATATACTAAGTGTTCTCGCTGTCCAAAATAAAGGGTTTATTTAATTCCTAAATTGGAAAAGTCAAGCTGCCTTTTGTCAAACCGCCAGTTTTGGAAGAGGAGAAGTTGAAACCGACTTGGGAGGAGTCCTCCTCCCAAGCCGCGGCCAGCCCTAGGCCGAGTTGGGGAGGACTCCTCCCTCCCTGGCGCCAGCCCTCCCACCTATAAAGGGAGGCAGGGCCTCCCTCTAGAGACACACAAGTTCCTATCCTCTAAACTAGAAACTAGACCTAGACCCCGGTTTAGAGCTGTTTGGTTTAGAGCCTTCTAATTGGTTTAGAGCCCTCTAATTGGTGTGTCTAATTACTAGACCACTAATAGCCTCTCTCATAAGCTCCACCATACTACTTGCCGGCTTAAGCGAAGCCTGCGGATCTCCCTCTACCTCGGTACCACGCCGTTGTCTTTGCCGGAATCGCGAGGAGAGTGCTACAACCTCCGCTGCCTGGAACAAGGAGAGGAAGGTCTTCGTCGAGTACCCGAACGTGTGACCGACTGCTGGAGCGCTTGGAACGCGGCCGGAAGGATCGTCTACGCGATCTTGAGATCGGAAAGAGTACGACTACATCACCCACGAGAATCTGCTCTCGTTAAACACTTTGGAATCTTCGAGGGTGAGTTATTCCATCGACTCGTTGCTACAATCTAGTAGATAGATCTTGGCTTGTTTGTTTGTATGCGATAGAAAATTTTTGTTTTCCATGCTACGAACCCCTACAGATCCTTCATCCATGGCTTCTCCTTCTTCTGCAGCCTTGGAGTTGTACTCCTCTTCATATTCCGCAGAGAACTTTCGAAAATCTGCTGACGTCATCGATTCATCCGAGGATGCGGGTACGTCGGCATTTGTTCCAATTGCCTCCAGCACAGAGTTGGTGTTATCTCCAGCATCAGCAGAGCCGGATCCGGATCCCACATACCCGACGAAGTGCGACGCGTGCTTCCTGAGGTACCTACGACTCTGGCGATCAGCCATGTCGAAACTTTTGATGGTCTCGAGAATTGCATCTGCGCTTGCATCTTGCATTATGACACGTCGCAGTGTGTACCTTAGGAAAGGCCTGTCTGTCCCGGCATCATCAGAGCCAGAATTAGTTTCATTGATATGCTCCTCCTGGATTTCGACTTCCGCGGTTGGGTCGATCTGGGATACGGTCTCTCCGGGGAGATCCCCTCCAGATTCGGCTTTAACCACTAGATCTTCCTCAGGCTTGGATTTCTCCACTATCTCCGCAACTGGTGCGGGCTGGGTGGGATTAGGGTTTTCTGAGATCCGGAACTCTGCCACCTCCGCGGAGAAAGGGGACCCAGAAGATTCTTCTGCCTCTATCATCACCGCTAGGGTGGGTGGGGCAGGTTCAGCGAAACCGATGTAAACATCGATCTCGCCAAAAAACATGATTGTGTAGGTAGTCACATCCTCCCTAGCCGGAATCCAGGTCTCGTCGAGAATGATGATAGGGACATCGCTGGCGTAGAGGATGCAACCGACGGTGATAGTCTCGCCGATTCCGATTCTTGCAGATTCCGCTCGGAACGCAGATCCGAAGCTCACTTGCCCCACGGTGGGCGCCAACTGTCGTCGGATTGATGACAAGTACGCCATGAGGGGGTACTCGAGGCGCGTGGAATAGAGGGGTGTGAGACGTACGGTGTTCCGGGACGGTGAGCACACAGGTTTACCCAGGTTCGAATCCGCTGGCTTTGGACGGATCCTACTCCTGCTAGCAATCCAGTAATACGGTAGAGCCGGAATATGGGTTACAAGGGTTTCGCCTGTGCGAGTTGAGATTGTATACTATTGAGGGTAGGTGCCCTAAAGGCTCTCCCTAGGACGGCTTATATAGATATACGGCCTAGGGTTTACAAGAGAGATCTATCCGGCTACGACTAAGAGTCGGTTACAGAGTACATCTTGAACTACAAGTAACACTACAGGCCTAAGTCAGTAAGTCTTCTGGGCCTTCCCGTAGCCGGATTGGACTCTGTCTTCTCTCCCTGACTGGGCCGCCCGTGAAGCAAAGCTCTAACCCGAAGTGGGCCACCCTGGTCAGTGAGGAATTGTGAGGATACCCGGAAAGTATATCCCCAACAGTGCCGAACAACTTGAACGATCTTGTCACTGTCTTCGGTGCCAATCCTAGCCCCCTTGTTGGTTATAGCTTGACGCAGTCGAAGAGTGGTGCCGAAACTTCAATGGCACTAGCGATGGCGCACAACGAGAAGGTCGACTTGGAGAAGGTTAGCTCCTCTGTCCCAGTCAACTCTAATGGCCAGGAAATTGACTTGAAGCCTCATATTAAGAGGGCCAGAAAGTACTCTCGGCTGCTTTTGGGCCTAGTCTCAGGCTCGGAGAAGCCAGTTGCCCCTTCTTCGACGGTCGATCCCTCTTTGGCTACTCCTGCCGTTCCTGTTGATAGTGTACCTTCTGCTAGTGCTACTCTTTGAAGGAGACAGCTTCATAGGCTTTGTTTTGTAATCTTTATCGTGTCTCCCTTGCTATTATTGTAATGAACCTTTAACTTATCCAGCTTCCTCTTGCTTTCTTTTTACAAGAAAGCAACTTTTGAATATATGCATATGAACTTGCTCTTGTATGTTGAACGTTTCATATCTTTCTTGTCTTGGCAGATTTTGAATGAATCTTCGGCTCCTTATAGATCCGCGCAACTGTAGGATGTTGTTCCGTCCTCATCTATAGTAGGTGCAACCAGTACCGCCGTCGTGCGTACGGTGGACCTGCCGTTGTATGCTGAATAGATTGAAAAGGTGAAAAAACTGGAAGGAAAACTTCGGGTCATCCAGTCAATGGTGGATGTTGCCCAATCGAAGACACGCCATGCCCTTAATCGTGAAGCCTTTTTCTTGGAAGAAATTTCCAAGGCAAGTGAGAAGCAATTATGTAATTTTTCTCCTTCTTCTTTCTGTTTCTCCTTCTGGCTTTCGGGAAGTCAACATTTCCCCCTGATTTGTAGGTATTCAATTGTGCGAGAGGGAGGAAACCCAACGTCTGCGCAATCGAATGCAAGCTCTTGTGTCTGCCTCCCGAACTTCTGAGTCAGATTTTTGGACCGATCATCGCCGTGCTTATGCAGTGGTGTTGCTTCAGGACCGCCTATCAGAATTGGAGCAGTTTGTTGATACGTTGCAAACGTATCTATAATTTTTGATGTTCCATGCTTGTTTTATATCTACTTTCTTATGTTTTGTCCACACTTTGGAGTATTTTTATACACTTTCTAGGACTAACCAATTAACAAGATGCCACAGTGCCATTTGCCTGTTTTCTGCTGTTTTTGGTTCCAGAAAATCCAGAAAATGAATATTATCGGAATTGGACGGGACAAAAGCCAAAGTCAATATTTCACCGAGGGGAACACAGAGCCAGAAGACGAGACGGAGAGGGGCTAGGGTCCGGCCACACCACCTGGCCGTGCGGCCAGGCCTGACCCATGCTTGGGGGTGGTGCAGCCGCCTTGGGAACCCCCTCATCCTCCCCTTTCGCCTATAAGAAGCCTCCGATACAGAAACCCTAAGTACGCGATCAAAATTCCACGAAAGAGTCTGTAGCCGCCGCCATCTCCGTCCCTAGATCAGGAGGGATCTGAAGCTCTTCCCGGCACCCTGCCGGAGGGGAGAGATCACGCTGGAGGCCTTCTTCATCACCATGATTGCCTCCGGTGTGATGCGTGAGTAGTTCATCCCTGGACTACGGGTCCATGTAGTAGCTAGATGGTTATTTCTTCTCCTTTGTGCTACCATATTTAGATGTTGTGAGCTCCGTTCATGATCAAGATCATCTATTTGTAATCTTACATGTTATGTTTGTGGGGATCCGACGGATATTGAGATGCTATTTCAGATTGATTATTGATTCTATCATGTCTTTGTTATTTGTGATCTTGCATGCTTTCCTTTGTTAGTAGCTATCTTGGCCGAGTAGATGCTAGCAACTCCAATAGGGAGTATTTATGCTTGATAGTGGGTTCATGCCTCTAGGAATCTGGAGAAGGGATAGAAATCTCTAAGGTACTAGATGTGCTGTTGCTACTAGGGAGAAAACAACAATCCTTTGTTCATAGAACAATCGTATTGTTTACTTTACACACTTTGCTTAATGCAATTATCTGTTACTTGCAACTTAATACTGGAGGGGGTTCGGATGATAACCTAAAGGTGGATTATTAGTCATAGATGCAGTTGGATTACGGTCTATGTATAATGTTGTAATTCCCAATCAAATCTCATAGGAGTCAAGATGATTAGTATATGCATGTATGCTTTCTCGATGTTTGTCAATTGCCCCACTGTAATTTGTTCGCCCAACATGTCATCTATCTTAAGGAGAATCACCACTAGTGAACTATGGACCCAGGTCCTTTCTTTTACCATCAATCTACAATCTACTATTTACTGTTTTATATTTACTTTCTGCAAGCAATTACTATCTTCCACACAATACGTTTAATCCCTTGTTTTCAGCAAAACCGGTGAGATTGACAACCTCACTATAAGTTGGGGGCAAAGTTCCGTGGTTGTGTTGTGCAGGATTCCAAGTTGGAAACAACACCTTGGAGGTGTTTCCTTGCTCCTACTGGTTCGATAACCTTGGTTTCATAACTGAGGGAAAACTTGTTGCTGTGCTCATCATACCTTCCTCTTGGGGTTCCCCAACGAGCTCGAATATATTTTGAGCCATCAAGCTATTTTTCTGGCGCCGTTGCTGAGGACTAAAGGACATCTTCACAAGGGGAGTCCCTCATAACCAATCTCTTTACTTTGTTTTATTTGTTTTTCTTAGTTTATTTCTGCTTTGTTTGCTTGTTTCTTTATCAAAAACGCAAAAAAATAGTTGTACCAGTTTGCTTTATTTATCAAAAACATAAACAAAATTGTTTCCTCGTTCTTAGCTCACCATGTTGATCCCCAACTTCACCCTAAAAGACCTTGCAATAGGTAGTGGCTCTATAATTGGAAAAGATAATATTGAAGAATTTTTTAATCGTGTTAGTAAGCATGAGGATATTGAGGATAGATCCCCTACGGAACTTGCTCCAAATTATGAAATTGCTGCAGCTTCTTTAGTTCACATGTTGGAAGCTAGGTTTGTTAACCTTAACCCCATAATGCAAGTAATGTTTCTTAAACTTAAAGAAATTGAGGACCCTAAAAAGAGAGATTTTATTCTGGAAACCTTGCTTAAAGAATTCTATGATGTTGCTAAGGAAGCTAGAAAAGTCTTTGATCGTTTTAATATGCTAGGCTCATGTGTAGATGTTATTGGTACACGAGAAAAGATGGACAAAACAGAACCTAATGGTAAGGGAATTAAGATACCAATACCTTTTAAACTTGTAGGAATGCATGAAGCCTTAGAAAAGAATTTTGATTGGATTGTTCCTGAAAACACGTTTTATAAAAATAGTGAACCCAAGAGCATTGATAGAGGATTCTCTAGAACTTATTTGGATGAGATACCTTGCCTTGTTGAAGATATTTCTGGTATTAATCTTAATGCTTCTTCATTTGAGAATACTTGATTCTTTTCTTGCTTCTTATGCCTAACTTAAAGGCGTTAAAGAAAAGTACTTATTGGGAGATAACCCAAAAGTTTTAGTTGAGTCTTGGAAGTTATTGTTTCAGTAATAACCTCTCATTATTTTTGTGTGGTTTTTGTGCCAAGAGTAACCTCTAATGAGAGACAAATAATGCTTCAGAAAGTTGTTGTCCCGAAACAGATTTTTGTGCTTCACTGTAAAAATTCGTGAAAAATCTCTGTACGTCGGTGACATGGGTATACCCTATAGGTACTCGAGTTGGGTATATACGGTCCAGATACGGTGGAAGCCCACAGTGTTGCCATGGCCCAATGAAGACTTCGAGTGGCCTACGGACTCTCGATGACTTGTGAGACAAGAAGAAGTTTAAAGATAGAAAAAACCCTAATCTGTAACCGACTCGACCTGCTACCCGAGACCTGGCCTATCTATATAAAGGCTAGGAGGGGGCGGCGAGGAGGACACACTCAACCCTAGTTTCTACAACTTTCGCCAGATTGCGTCTGCGCGCCCCTGTAATCTTCGATTCCTTCGTTAATTCCAAGAACAGACAAGCAGGAGTAGGGACCTCTACGAGGCCTGAACCTGGGTAAACCTTGCGTCCCTATGTGCTTGTTTGCTAGCCGATTGATGCTTCCAGCGCTCCCTCCTTCTCCAAAACCCAAGTCCATAACAATGGGCATTGATGAGTTAAACCCTCGTCAATTGGCGCCGTCTGTGGGAATTGGGAGTGCTGATGTTGCGGCTTCTTCGGCCTCATCAACCGCGATCTACAACACCGCAACAGTGGAGATTCGCCGGCTCTTCGGCGTGTTCGACTTCACCGTCCACACGCCTGCCACTCGCCCGACATTCGAGTCCGTGGGCGATGGAATCAACCTCGCGATCGGGAGCTTCCCCTTCCAAGTTGGTCAGATGGGCACACTTCGCATGCCTGACCATCCAACGGCATCCGCGATTGCTCCAGCATCGTGGTTCCCGCCACCAATCGGCGCCCTCAGCAAGCTCAATACCTCAGCAATATCTGAAAGAACGGATAGCGACAGCAGTCGCGGATCCGATCTAGGCGGCCTAGCAATGGAAGATGGGGTCTACGGCTCCGGATCCAAAAGTTGCGGGAGCAACAGCTCCCTGATGGCCCAAAATATATCGAGCTCGTTGGGGAACCCCAAGAGGAAGGTATGATGAGCACAGCAGCAAGTTTTCCCTCAGTACGAAACCAAGGTTATCGATCCAGTAGGAGCAAGGAAACACCCCAAAGGTGTTGCTAGCTGAGCCTTGGCAGGTCGCACTACCGGTGCTAGTAGCAACGTGGAGACCTGCATAACACAACCACAGAACTTTGCCCCCAACTTGCGATGAGGTTGTCAATCTCACCGGTTTTGCTGAAAACAAAGGATTAAACGTATCGAATGGAAGGAAGTAATAGTTTGCAGAAAGTAAACACAAAGCAAGAAATGCTTGTAGATTGATTGTAAAAGAAAGGACCGGGGTCCATAGTTCACTAGAGGTGGCTCTCCTTAAGATAGATAACATGCTAGGCGAACAAATTACAGCGGGGCAATTGACAAACATCGAGAAAGCATACAAGCATATACTACTCATCTTGACTCCTTTGAGATTCGATTGGGCATTACAACATTATACATAGACCGCCATCCAACTGCATCTATGACTAGTAATCCACCTTCAGGTTATCATCCGAACCCCCTCCAGTATTAAGTTGCAAGCAACAGATAATTGCATTACGAATTGCATGTAAAGTAAACAATACGATTGTTCTATGAACAAAGGATTGTTGTTTTCTCCCTAGTAGCAACAGCACATCTAGTACCTTAGAGATTTCTGTCACTTCCCCAGATTACCAGAGGCATGAACCCACTATCGAGCATAAGTACTAACTCTTGGAGTTGCTAGCATCTACTTGGCCAAGATAGCTACTACCAACGGAATGCATGCAAGATCACAAATAAAAAAGACATGATAGAATCAATAATCAATCTGAAATAGCATCTCAATATCCATCGGATCCTCGCAAACACAACATGCAGAATTACAAATAGATGATCTTGATCATGAACGAAGCTCACAAGATCTAGACATGAAAGCACAAAGGAGGAGAACCCGCCATCTAGCTACTACATGGACCCTTAGTCCAGAGATGAACTACTCACGCATCACACCGGAGGCTTGCATGATGATGAAGAAGGCCTGTGGTGAATTCCCTCTCGGCGTGGTGGAAGAGCTTCAGATCCCTCCTAATCTAGGGATGGAGATGACGACGACTACAGACTCTTTTGTGGAATTTTGATCGGGCTCCTTAGGGTTTCCGTATCAGAAGCAATATATAGGCGGAAGGAGAGGCCGAGGGGGTGCCTGGGCTGGCCACATAACCCCCTAGCGTGGGCCAAGCCTGGCCGCACGGCCAGGTGGTGTGGCTGCCCTCTGGCCCTTCTCCGTCTCGTATTCTGGCTCTAGGTGTCCCCTGATAAAATAATGCTTTAGATTTTATCCCGTCCAATTCCGAGAATATTCATTTTCTGACTTTCCTTGAACCAAAAATAGCAGAAAACAGGCAGCTGGCACTATGGCTCTTGTTAATAGGTTAGTCCAAGAAATCATATGCAAAGTACTCCAAAGTGTGGACAAAACATAAGAAAGTAGATAAAACCAAGCATGGAACATTAAAAATTATAGATACATTTGCAATGTATCACTCCCCCAACCACTTCATGTGCGCCATCATCAACAGTGGTGACTCCACCACAAATCGCGAAAACGGTGGTAATGGATCTGGCACCGATCCGCCTAACGGCGGCATACCTAATGGTGGACCTCCCAACGGTGCCCCCCCAATGGTGGCAATGGCGCGCCCGTCAACAATGGAGGGGCAGTCGAGCCTCCAACCATGGTGAACGAACACACTAGTGAACGTGTCGTGATCAGGCTCAAGATCTCGAGTGGGCCTGCTGCCAAGAAGCTCTGCGAGGCAATCCTCTGCCTCCAGGCACATCGCAGGAAATGCTGATGGGATACTATTGGATACTAAAGGAGGAGTATAGACGCCAGCTACAAATAATCATGCAACTCGAAGCGCGTAAAAATGCGGCGGATGAGTCAAGTCTTCGAAGGGCTAGGCTCTCCTCCCACGGAGGATCCTCCTCCAAGGGCAACGAGTACATGGCCAACAAGAGGCGATCTCGAATGGCCCACCTCACCGAGCAGGAGCGCATAGAAGCTACGAAAGTCCTCGACTTTAGCTTTATGACAGTCGACACCCGGGGCAACATGGTCCCAAAGACGCCGCAAGCAGCGGTGATAGCAGCCACCATGTACCTACTCAATAACTAGCCACCGGTTGGAGATCCCCGAGCCACCATGCGCCGATCCACTATCGCGGGCTTGGGGTTAATCGAGGCCGCTCTCGACAAAGAGCCGACGCCGGAGCCGAAGAAAAACAAGGCTCTGGCAAAACGCTATTCCTCACCCTCGTCCAGCGACGACAGTCACGATCTATCTCGACGCCGCTGCTCACGGGCGACACGACCACGACTATGATGCGCGTGATGACATCATGCAGCGCAAAATCGACAAGTCAAGGGCAGGACGTGCCCGCTCGACTGACTCAGAGGACGAAAACGTGGAGCTCTGTGGCGCCACATGCTTCAGTAGGGCCATCAGACAAAAGCAAATGCCCAAGGGGTTCTAGCTCCCATCAGAGAACCCAAAGTTCGACGGCCTACAGGACCCGAAAATCTGGTTGGAGGACCACATCTCCTCCGTCAGGCTCCATGGTGGGAGTCGAAGCACGGCCATGCAATGCCTGCAGCTACAGCTACAGGGCGCCGCCCGAGCATGGCTCAACAACCTCCTGCGCGAATCCATTCGCAGCTGGGAAGAGCTGGTCTACAGCTTTGTGCGCAACTTCAAGGGCACCTACAAAAGCCTCACATCAATCAAAGAACTGAGGTGCTGCCAGCAAAGGTCGGGCGAATCGCTACGCTCGTACATCTAGAGGTGATCCATCATCAAGAACTCCATAGAAAATATCTCGGAGGATCACGCAATTGACGCATTCAACGGTGGTGTTCGCCGCATAGAGCTCAGGGAGGAGCTAGGCCGCCCGAAGCCCAAAACAATTGACCACCTAATGGAAATCACGAATAGGTGGGCGGACGGAGAAGAATCGGTGAAAAACCGCGTTCACTCTGATGACGAAGCAGAACTCGAGCACAGACGTGAAGCCGAAGCAAACGTCGAATGCGCATCTACGATGATCGCGACGACGTCAACATGGTCGCAGCTGGCTACGCTGACAGGCGCGACGACAACCACAACAACGACTATCACAGCGGTGGACACCGCGACTCCGGGAAAACCACGCAGGTATGGCAGCGCCGCACTCGCGAAGAGGCACCCGCGACAACAATCGAGGACAAACTGTCCGGGCCGTGCAACACATACTTCTACATCGACAAGCACGACGGCAAGAAGAAATCCAGCCACCTTCTCAAGGACTGCCGCGATTTCCACAAGCTCCACGAGGGTTTGGCTCGGATGAATCGCGACACAGTCAACAGGGGCTACGGAGTCGCCCTAGGCGTTGCAGCACATGGAGCTCCTCCACCACCACATGGAGTGCCACCACCCGCGGCCTCACCGGTCCACAATCAAGGCGGCGAGCCATACCCACGGGCTATGGGCAACATGATGATCCAAAAGGGACGCCCCTCCAATCAGGTGCAGAAGGCCATCACTCGCCAAGTCAACTTGGCGACAAATTCACCACCATCCACCACTGAGTACCTCAGTGGAAACGACTCCTGCATCACTTTCGACAAGCGTGACCACCTGCGCAAAGTACCTCGCCCAGGCCACTGTCCCCTCGTACTCGAGGCACAGATCGGAGGCTTCGACATGAGTCACGTCTTCATGGACGGTGGAAGCGGCATTAACCTAATGTTCGCAAGTACCTTGCGAGCGATGAGGATCCCTTTGACCTGGCTAGAGGTCTCGGACACGACATTCCACGGCATCATCCCAGGCAAGGGCATATATCCCCTGGGTAAAATCAACCTCGACATCATCTTCGGCATGTCGAAAAACTTTTGACGCGAATGCATCGACTTCGAAGTCGTCGATTGGCCCTCACAGTACCACTGCATCCTCGGACGCTTCGCGTTTGCTAGGTTCATGGTAGCGCCGCACTACGCCTACCTGCAGATGAAAATGCCAGGTCCAAACAGCGTCATCAGAATCAACGGGAGCTTCGAGAGGTCAGACAATTGTGACAGGGAATTCAACATAATCTCCCAGTCCTTCGGCATGCAGGAAGAACTCACAAGACTGAAGGAGTCGACACACAACAGTCTGCCTCCCCTGAGCCGGCCAAGTTCACCCGACCTATCCTTCGACTCATCGGTGCACACGAAGAAAGTTCAGGTCCACCCATCGGACCCGGCTAAGACGACCCTCATCGCCAACAATTTAAGTCCCGCATAGGAACTTGCGCTCGTCGAATTCCTCCATGAGCACTAGGAAATCTTCGCCTGGTGTCCAGCGGACATGCCAGAGGTTCCCAGGGAATTCGCCGAGCACGCACTCAACGTCAACCCAGACGCAAGGCCAGTCAAACAAACAATTCGGTGACTATCTGAACCAAGAGCAAAAACGGTCGGAATGGAGATCAACAGACTCCTCGACGCCAAATTCATACGCGAGATCAAGGAAAGTACCTAGCTCACCAACACGATGCTGGTACCCAAAAAGGAAACGGATGTCCTACGGATGTGCGTGGATTTCACCTCCCTGAATAAGCACTGCCCAAAGGATCATTTCTGGCTGCCATGAATCGACCAGATCATCGACTCCACCGTGGGATGTGAGTGTCTCTGCTTCCTTGACGCCTACTCAGGCTATAATCAGATTCGAATGAAGGAGGAAGATCAAGAGAAAACGGCGTTTACATTGACTTTTGGTGTGTTCTGCTACAACACAATGCCCTTCAGGCTAAAAAATGCAGGAGCCACCTATCAGCGGTGCATGCAGGCTTGCCTGAAGAACCAACTTGGTCGCAACATCCAAGCCTATGTTGACGACATCGTAATCAAAACCAAAGAGGAAGCCTCGCTAATCGATGATTTACGTGAAACCTTCGCCAATCTCGACCGCTACCGGATCAAGCTCAATCTAGACAAATGCGCCTTCGGCGTACCATCTGGGCAACTACTCGGGTATCTCATCTCCGTGAGAGGGATCGAGGCGAACCCAAAGAAAATAAAAGCCATACTGGCCATGGAGAAGCCAAAGAACATAAGAGGCATTCAGCAGCTAGCTGGGCGAATTGCGGCGCTCAGTCGATTCATTAGTTGAATGGGCGAAAAGGCACTGCCCTTTTACCAACTTCTACGCAAAACTGACAAGTTCGAGTGGACCAATGAGGCGCAGGAAGCATTTGAAGACCTCAAATGTCTACTATCTACCTCACCAGTACTGCTGACCCCATGCGAAAGGGAACCACTATTGCTATACATCTCCGCCACCAACCAGGTGGTCAGCACGGTGCTCGTGATGGAGCGAGCCGAGGAAAACAAGGTCCATGGGGTGCAGCGCCCAGTCTACTACCTCAGCGAGGTACTCACGCCAACAAAACAGCGGTACCCGCACTACCAGAAGCTGGCCTATGGCATCTTCATGATAGCCAGGCGACTGCGCCACTACTTCCAGGAGCACCCAATCGTGGTGGTCAACGACGCCCCGCTTGGGCACATCCGCAACAACCCCGATGCCATTGGACGAGTCGCGCTTTGGGGAATCGAGCTGTCTCCACGAGACATTACATATGAAAAGCGCGACGCGATCAAATCGCAAGTCCTCCCTGATTTCCTCGTGCACTGGATGGAGAACCAGCTCCCCAAAAAACCAGATATGTCCTACCTCTGGACAATGCACTTTGACGGATCCAAGCGTAAGGACGGGGCCGGCGCAGGCGTCATACTGACATCGCCCCAAGGAGACAAGCTGAAATATATTCTGCGAATGCAGTTCACCGCCTCCAACAATGAAGCTGAATACGAGGCCCTACTTCATGGGATGCGGATGGCAAAAGCCTGCGGCGCCGAGAGGCTCATCATCTATGGCGACTCCAAGTTGGTCATCAACCAAATGATGCACGAGTGCGACGCCCTGAACGACAATATGATCGCCTACCGTGACCTCTACGACACACTCAAAGGGGACTTCGACGGCTGTGAGCTGCGACACGTAGGCCACGAAAGCAATGAAGAGGCGGATGCACTCGCCAACATTGGCTCCACCTACGCCCCCATACCACCTGGGGTATTTCTCGAGCGTATCTGTGAATGCTCCATCAAGCCAAAGGCCGCAGAGAAGAAAACAAGCGCAACAACAGACTCGGGGCTACGCCACCCAATGAACCAAGGGCACTCGACGACATGGAGCTTGACACAGGACTCGAGGGACCAATGGGGGTCATGATGATCGAGCCATCCTGGACTCAACCCTACATCACATATCTTCTCAGCATGAGGCTACCAGACGACCCGACTTACGCACGACACATTGCACGGTGATCCAAGGCATTCGCCATCATCAACGGTGAACTATACAAGCACATCATCACAGGAGAACTCCAACGGTGCATCTCCAACACGGACGGAAGGGTCGTCCTCCTCGACATACACGAAGGGACTTGCGGGCACCATGCCGGCAGTCGCGCCCTCGTCGCCAAAGCTCTACGAGCTAGATTCTACTGGCCCACGGCCATGCGCGACGCCAAGGATATCGTCTAGAGATGCAATGCTTGTCAGCGATTCGCGGACAAACTGCACGCACCTGGCGTGGAACTCCGGCAATACCACTGGCTTGGCCCTTTGTGCAATGGGGACTCGATATGGTCGGTAAACTCCCAGAGTCCTCACGAGGAGGCTACGTCTACCTCTTGGTCATAGTCGAGAAATTCACCAAGTGGATAGAGGCCATGCCGGTGACAAACCAGTCAGGAGCCAGTGCAGTCAAGTTCTTCGAGTCCATTGTCTATCGCTTCATAGTGCCACACAGCATCATCACGGACAATGGAACGAACTTCACCTCTAAGGAGTTCCAGGGTTTCTGCGAAAACCTGGGAATCAATGTAAGCTACGCCTCCGTAGCTCATCCGCAGACCAACGGTCAAGTCGAAAAGGCCAACGGGCTCGTCTGCGGCGGAATCAAGAAGCGACTCCTTAGGCCACTCGAACAAGCCACAGGATGCTTGCTAGACGAGCTGCAATCTGTACTCTGGGGCCTACGCAAAACCCCAAATAGTGCCACGAGGTACACCCTGTTCTTCATGGTACATGGTGCTGAAGCGGTGCTACCCGCAGAGGTACTGACGAGGGTTTAACTCATCAATGCCCATTGTTATGGACTTGGGTTTTGGAGAAGAAGGGAGCGTCGGAGACATCTATCGGCTAGAAAACAAGCACACAAGGGACAAAGATTTACCCAGGTTCAGGCCTCGTAGAGGTCCCTACTCCTGCTTGACTGCTCGTGGAATTATCGAAGGAACCGAAGGTTACAATGGTGCGCAGATGCAGTCTGGCGAGGGTTGTGGAAACTAGGGTTGCGTGTGTCTTCCTCGCCGCCCCTCCTAGCCCTTATATAGATAGGCTAGGTCTCGGGTAGCAGGTCAAGTCGGTTACAAATTAGGGTTTTCCCCTTCAAACTTTCTATCTTTAGCTTCTTCTTGTTCTTCAAGCAATCGAGAGTCCGTAGGTTACTCGAGTCCTTCATTTGGGCCTTGGCGACACCGTGGGCCTGTATGTACTTAGGCCGTATATACCAAGCTCGAGTACCTGTAGGGTATACCCATGTCAGTAGCCCTCGAGTGTCCAGTGGAATCGCAGATTCGACTGGGGACTTTTGAAGTCTTTCGAGTGCATGAATGAGTATATTTCGACTGCTTTATTTGTGTCATAGGGATTGTCGATGTACGTGCCTGATATAACCGAAGTATCAGTATCAGTTAACCACCTTAGGGTGAAACAACGCAATCTACTCCGACTCGAAATCCGGTGTAATTCGACTCAAGCCGTGGAGGTCTTACATGAGTCGAATTCCAGTTATATGGGTGTGAGCACTCGACGCGTCCGTCAAGGCATGTTCATCGTACATGTAGGCACGGATACATTTCTGGTAGTGCGCAGCTAATGCGTTGCCAGGCCTTATTCAGGTCTTACCTTCACATTGTAAGCGCAACATCTGAAATTTATCATCGCGGAGACGATTCGGGTGACTCAGGAGACGCAGTCTCTTTGTAGGGGAAAATTATGAGGCGGTGTCGCCATGAGCTTCGAGTGTGGATATTATCAACACACATTTTTTTGTACAAATAATCATAGGGTGCGTGACCAGCGCTCCCTATGGGAGTAGCCGCCGAGTGCCTGGTTGAGTCGAAGACTCAGGCAGGGACTAAAGAACTTTTGCGACTGCTGTCATCTTTTGCTTGCTTGTTTCAGTCGAATTTGTTTCCGGCGCTCCCTATGGGAGTAACCCATGTCCATAGTCGAACCGTTATTCGAGTGGTTGGGTTTACCTTTGACTGTCCATGTTCCTGCAAAAAGAAAAGAAAAATCATAGGGTACGGGACCAGCGCTCCCTATGGGAGTAGCCCCCGAGTGCTTGGTGGAGTCGAAGACTCGAGCAAGGACTAAAGTAGTCGAAGCCCTCTACTCCATAGCTTTGATGACGTCAGTGCTGACGATTTCATGACCTCAGTTGCCCGCGTGAGTGAGTTTGACGGGACGTGACGAGCAGTGGGTCCCATTCTCCGACTTTGATTTGACTGGGCGTGCGTAATATTTTATTTTAACTGCATCTCCTCGATTTCCGCGCGTAATGGGAGTAGTGGAGGGACGGTTCGCGCTTCCACTTCTCCACGTGTCCAACACGATGTTTGCCATGCGTCCAGTAGGGTTTTTCTGAGCCGTTGGATTGCATCTTCCAGGGGTTAAGTAGCGGCGCTGCAATGGTAATTTTCTCATCTGCTCTCGTTCATCCTTCACTTCCATCGCCATTGCTGCTGCTCCTCTGCTTTTCTCTGCGCCCGTTTCTTTCGTGACGCTGGACCAGCTCCGCTCGTTTCCGAGCTACTTCCTTTGCTCGCATCGCCGCCGCGCAATGGGGAAGAAGAAGGGAGGCGCTGCGGCTGAATCCGCGACCACCGTTACCGCGGCGAAGAAGAAGGGTGGCTCTGCCGCTACGGGCACCAGCACCACCACCGGCGGGAAGAAGAATGCCGCAGGCACTCACGTCACGAATGGTGCGTGGCGCCCCTCCATCATCAAGTCGTCGGATCTCCGCCTTCTTCGTCAAGACGGAGTGCTATCTGGCGCAGTCGCTGACGCGCGCGTCCCTGGCGGTGAGACAATTCCTGTTCCTCCCGCTGGTTTCCAAGTGATGTTTTTAGCATTCATCGTTCGTGGTCTCTCCTTGCCTCTTCACCCCTTCTTTAGGGGCCTCCTTGTTTCTACGGGCTTCAGCTCCATCAGCTGTCCCCGAATTCGATTCTCCATATCTCTTGTTTCATCACTCTCTGCGAGTGCTGGGTCGGAATCGAGCCACACTTCGGCCTCTTCAAGCGCCTCTTCAAATTGAAGCACCAATCTGCGTCTGGCTCTTTAGTCTATGATGTAGGTGGTTGCGGAATCCACGTCGACCCATCCACCACCTACCTCGACATCAAGCTCACGTCGTCCGTCCAAGGGTGGAGGGACAAATGGTTCTACATCCATGATGAGAAGGCTAACGGTGAGCACTTAGGACTCGCGCCCTTCGATCCCACGACTCCGTGCAGGAGGATGCGCTGCTGGAAGTATGTAGTCATGCCTGGTGAGTCCGCGGAGACAGATGTGCTGTACCAGCGCGTCTACGACCTCGAGAGTCGCATTGGCAAAGAGGAGGGAGGCTGCGCCCTCATTCGCAATTGGCTGCGCCGTCGCGTCCAGCCCCTACAAGCCAGAGTCCACCCCATGTTTCAGTGGGCTGGCGCTGATGATGCCACTCGCGTGTCTACGGATGGCATGTCTGCGAGTGAGGTGGACAAGAGGGTTCGACTGGTCACCAAGTACACCGTCAAGGATGTTCTCCCCAGTGAGCCAATTGTTCCTCCATTTGATGCTTCGAACCCTCCTCCTGAGGTATAGTTGTGCTACGCAGTAGCTAAATTTGTCGATTGCTTCTCTGTTGTTTACTTGCTGTTTGCTGAATGTGTTGTCTATGTGCAGGATTGGGCGGTGTCACCTTGTATGCCCCCTCTACCTGAGGGGATTATCCCTCGCAAAGCTTTGGAAGAGGACGAGTCGGAGTCGACCGTCCCTTCTGATGCGGAGGAGGAAGCCCCCGAGTCCGGTAGTCCAGATACTTGCAAGTGTTCGCGCAGCGAGGATTCCGATGCGTCGTCTCCTTCGACTCCGGAAGGTACGGGTGTTGGTGCGGAGTCGCCAATTCCTGCCATTCCCGTGAGCACCATGGCACCATCTTCTCGCAAGAAGATGCGATTGCCCAAGGAGTCTTCGTCAGAGTCGGGGGGAGCCACTTTTGACTTTGACAAGTTTGATTGGTAAGTTTTCTAGTTGATTTGCTCTTGTCTATTTTTGCTCTTGATGGCTCGTCTCTGGGTTTGCCCTATCTTGATATGGTTTTTGTCTTGCAGTCAAGAGGCGTCGTCATCTTCTGGCGACATCCAGTTTTTGAAGGAATCAGTAGTCGCGACCTCAAGGGCCAAGGAATAGGTCGAGCGCGCTCCTTCCCCTCCATTGGTGGCCCACTCCAGGCACAACTCTTCCAGTTCTCCTCATGCGGGGGAGCATCGAATGGTTGCCCGGATGACGGTACATCAGACATCTTCGGAGTCATTGGAGGACCATGTAAGTGTAGTTTTTCTCCTTTTTGGTGTTGCAGTCGATGTTATCTATTGCCTCTGTTGATTCCTTTTTGTGCGATAGCTCCTTGTGAAAGAAGCCGCGCACTTGGCGAAGCAAGTGCTTGCGATGGGTCGCCAGCATGCGATGCTGGAGACGCGTCATCGCGTGGTTGAAAGTGAGTGTCTTGCACTTCTTCTTCTTCTTCTTTGTCTCCTTTTTAATATGGTCGACTGATAGTCAATCCCTTTCTGTTTGTAGCCGAACATAACGCTCTCCTGCACAATGCTGCCACCATGGAAAAGACCCTCGCCGCGGATGTGAAGGGTCGCGACGAAGCAATCGCGGCGTGTGACGAGGCACAAAGGCGCGAAGAGGATCTGCGTGCCTCCTTCGTAGCCAAGGAGAAGTTGTTCGAGGAACAACTGCTCTCAATTGCCAAGGCCCTCTCAGGTACTTTGCTTGTGGATGTTGTTATCCTTCTCTGCTTCGAATGTTTTTGCCGGTGGCGCTGATGTTTTTGTCCATGTGTGAATTTATGTACAGATGCTGGAGATTTGAGCTTTGACCCGCAGGCCCTTCGTCGTGATGATGCTCTGGCGGGTGCACTGTCAACAGTCGAAGACCGCAGCATCGCCGTGCAGGACACACTCTCTAAGGCCAAAAGCATACTCAGTCGCCTTCGGGAGGAGCTGATGCCCAAGGTGGAGCTAGTCGAGAATATAGACGAGCTGGTGGAGTCACTCGCTGGAGGTGTGCCTCCCAGCTTCAAGAACTCGCTCCGCTCGGCCGGCGCGTCCATGTCACTTGCCATGATGCAGGCCCACGGAGTCGAGATTGACCCTACCGCGGTGTCGAAGGCGATGCCTGTTAGCGCGAACGGCCAGCAGGTAGTCTTCGCTCCTTTCACGACTGCCTGTGGCAAATATGGGCCTCAGTTGATAAATACTATTGCAAAGTATTCTGAGGAGCTGCATCGTGCCAAGAAGGCGGCGAAAGCGGCAGCATCAGGGGCTGGCAGAAAGTCAGTGGCATCTGACACTACCACAGACTCGATGAAGCCCCCGAGGCCGTCGAAGTCGAAGAAGCCAGCTGCTCCTTAGTTAGCTTTTGTAATAGTTAATTATCTTATGTCCTTTTGTTTAAGAACGTGCTTGCTGGCGAGTGTATCTGCTGATACTTTTGCTGGTCTTGAATGCATTTGAATCCTTTGTCATTGTGTTGACTTGGTCGTCTTATTTGCTTCTATCTTTACTTGTGGTAGGGTACATCGAGTGATCCTTTGAGGGAAACTCAGGACTCGTCGACTCTTGATGATACTGTGGTACCGCCACATTCCAGAGTAGATGAGCTGTCGCTGCTTTTGCAACTACGTGACCGCGTGAAGCAGCTGGAGCGTGAGTTGCCCGTGCTCCGCGGTAACACGGATGTATGGAAGTCGGCGAAGGAAAAGACGCCGAGAGCAGATTCGCTTGGCGAGGTGACGCAGCTAGGCGACCAATTCAAGTGTTAGTTTGCCTGCTCTCATCTTCTTCTTGTTGTCACTCGCAATTGTACGTTGTACTTATGCTGCTGTTGCTGCTTCGTGTAGTTGTCAGCACGCGTCATCCACAGGAGGAGAAGGATAGAATTGCCATTCACATGCATGATCTCACCCAGGAACAACTTCAAGAGAGTGGATACTTCTGGGTGGATCATGATCGTGCGACTGCGCTGGCGACCCTATAGGATCGTGTAGCGCGGGTGCTGCACTTTTTGAAGAAGTCGCAGTCATGCTTGAAGAACATTTATCGGGCGATGTTTCCGATGGATGATACTCCATCAAGCTTGTTGGCCCTCCTTGCCAAGTTCCAAGACCTGACCGCGGTTCACGAGTGCGTGAGGCAACAGTTGGTGGCTGATGCCAAGGCTGCTCTATCAATGGTGCGACTGCACAGGCCTGACGTGGATGTTGCGGTAATTGCATCTGGGCCGCCTGCACCACCGGCAGGTTCTTCCTGGAATATGGTGCCGCACTACCAGGCGGTGGATCGTCCAGCAGAAGAGATCATCGACTTCTTCGAGGAACAGACCAACGTTCTCCTGCTGCAGTAGTAGCCTAGTTTGTATCCTGCACATAAGTGTACTTGTGTTGTAAAGTTCGTATAAATGTTGTGTATAATTTATGGTCAAATATGTATAAAGAGCTTTGTTAGCATGAAGTGCGTTGCACTATGCGAGTCCCTTTCGTTAGCCTGGTCATGCTTTTATCTCTGTCCCTTGTCAACTCGCTGATGCGCGGTACCGGGTTGATGTTTGAGTCAAGGGTTTCGATTGATGTACCAGCTACTCAGGATATCGCGTTTTGGTTCGTAGAACAAATGTATATAGGGTGGCACAGCCCCCGAGTAGATAAATTGGAAAAGTAAAGGAAAATACAGAGTTTTGGGGCACTTAGCTTTATTTATTCGAAGAATAGTGTGAGGTACAATGTGTGGCTAAGTAGCCTTGGCTGAGTAGCCTTATTTGCAATGTAAAAAGTAAAGAGTGACTAAGGGTAGAAGCGTCACAGTTGTGCGACGTTCCAGGGGTTGGAGTATGCGACTCCTGTCTCTAAATCTTGAAGGTGATAGGCGCCACCTGGGATTACTTCTGTAATCACGTACGGCCCTTCCCAGGGGGACTCGAGCTTGAGATGCCCCTACTGCTTCAGTCGCAGGACCAGATCGCCTTTGACGAAGGATCTGGGGCGAAGCCTCCTACTGTGGTAGTTGTGCAGGTTTTGCTGGTAGATCGTGGATCTTTCCGCGGCGATTTCCCTTGCCTCGTCAAGGAGGTCGACGGAGTCTTCGAGTGCGAGGGATGACTCTTGCTCGTTGTAAGCGACCACGCGTGGCGCCTTGTACCGTACTTCGGCGGGTAGCACTGCTTTGGCTCCGTGCACCATGCAGAATGGCGTGTAGCCCGTGGTGCTGTTTGGAGTTATGCGTAGGCTCCAGAGTACAGATGGCAGTTTGTCCGGCCAGCAACCCGCGGCTTGTTCGAGTGGCCGGAGGAGTAGCTTCTTTATGCCACCGCAGACAAGCCCATTTGCTTTTTCCACCTGACCGTTGGTCTATGGATACGCTACTGAGGCCTAGCTGATGTTGATCCCTAGGTTCTCGCAGAATTCTTGGAACTCCTTGGATGTGAAGTTCGTCCCGTTGTCGGTGATGATGTTGTGCGGCACTCCGAAGCGGTAGACGATGGACTCAAAGAACTTGACTGCGCTATGTCCTGATTGGTTGGTCATTGGCATGGCCTCAATCCACTTGGTGAATTTGTCGACTGCGACCAAGAGGTAGACGTAGCCTCCTCGTGAGGACCTTGGGAGTTTGCTGACCATGTCGAGTCCCCATTGTGCGAAGGGCCAGGCCAACGGAATTGGCCGGAGTTCTGCTCCAGGTGCGTGCGGCTTGTCCGCAAATCGTTGGCATGCGTTGCACTTCTGGACAATGTCCTTGGTGTCGCGCATGGCCGTAGGCCAGTAGAACCCAGCTCGCAGAGCTTTGGCCACAAGGGCGCGACTGCCAGCATGTTGCCCGCAGGTCCCTTCATGTATGTCGAGGAGAATAGCTCTTCCATCGGCCGTGGAGACGCATCATTGCAGTAGTCCTGTGATGGTGCGTTTATACAGTTCGCCGTTGATAACAACGAATGCCTTGGATCGCCGCGCGATGTGCCGTGCATCATTCGGATCATCCGGTAACCTTTTGCTGAGGAGATACGTGATGTACGGTTGCGTCCAGGATTGCTCAATCATCATGACGCTCATTGGTCCCTCGAGTCCTGTGTCCAGCTCCAAGTCATTGAGTGCCATTGGCTCATTGGGCGGTATAGCCCCCGAGTCCATTGCTGTGCTTATTTTCTTCTCTGCGGCCTTTGGCTTGATGGAGCATTCGTAGATGCGCTCGAGAAATACCCCAGGTGGTATGGGGGCGCAGGTAGAGCCCATGTTGGCGAGTGCGTCCGCCTCTTTGTTGCTTTCGCGACCTACGTGCCAAAGCTCGCAACCGTCCAAGTCTCCTTCGAGTGTGTTGTAGAGGTCGCGGTACACGATCATGTTGTCGTTCAGTGCATCGCACTCATGCATCGTTTGGTTGACGACCAACTTAGAGTCGCTGTATATGATAAGCCTCTTGGCGCTACAGGCTTTTGCCATCCTCATCCCGTGCAATAGGGCCTCGTATTCAGCCTCGTTGTTGGCGGCTATGAACTGCATTCGCAGGATGTACTTTAGCTTGTCCCCTTGAGGTGATGTCAGTATGACACCTACGCCTGCGCCGTCCTTCCGCTTGGAAACGTCGAAGTGCATTGTCCACAGGTAGGACATGTCTGGTTTGTCCGGGAGCTGGTTCTCCATCCAGTGCACGAGGAAGTTAGGGAGAACTTGCGACTTGATTGCGTCGCGCTTTTCGTATGTGATGTCTCGTGGAGACAGTTCTATTCCCCAAAGCGCGACTCGCCCCGTGGCGTCGGGGTTGTTGAGGATATGCCCCAACAGGGCATCGTTGACCACCACGATTGGGTGTTCCTGGAAGTAATGGCACAGTCGTCGGGCGGTCATGAAGACACCATACGCCAGCTTCTGGTATGCGGGTACCGCTGTTTTGTTGGCGTGAGGACCTCGCTGAGGTAGTATACTGGGCGTTGCACGCCGTGGACCTTGTTTTCCTCAGCTCGCTCGACGACGAGCACTGTGTTGACCACCTGGTTGGTGGCTGAAATATATAGCAACAGTGGTTCCCTTTCTCTTGGGGTCACCAGCACTGGCGAAGTGGATAGCAGGCGCTTTAGATCTTCGAATGCTTCTTGCGCTTTGTTGGTCCACTCGAATTTTTCGGCTTTGCGGAGGGGCTGGTAGAAGGGTAACGCTTTTTCACCCATCCGGCTGATGAGTTGGCTGAGGGCCGCGATTCGCCCAGCCAGCTGCTAGACGCTCCTTATGTTTTTCGGCTTCTCCATGGCCAGTATGGCTTTTATTTTCTTCGGGTTTGCCTCGATTCCCCTCGCGGAAATGAGATACCCAAGTAGCTGCCCAGATGGTACGCCGAAGGCGCATTTGTCCGGATTGAGCTTGATCCGGTAGCGGTCGAGGTTGGAGAAGGTTTCGCGCAAATCATTGATTAGGGAGGCTTCCTCCTTGGTCTTGATTACTATGTCGTCGACATAGACTTGAATGTTGCGACCCAGTTGTTCCTTGAGGCAAGCCTGCATGCACCGCTGGTAGGTGGCTCCCACGTTCTTTAGCCCGAAGGGCATTGTGTTGTAGCAGAACACATCGAAGGGCGTTGTAAACGCTGTTTTCTCTTGATCTTCCTCCTTCATTCGAATCTGATTGTAGCCCGAGTAGGCGTCGAGGAAACAGAGGCGCTTGCATCCCGCAGTGGAGTCGATGATTTTGTCGATGCGCGGCAACGGGAAGTGATCCTTTGGGCAGTGCTTGTTCAGAGAGGTGAAGTCCACGCACATCCGCAGGATATTCGTGTCCTTTTTGGGTACCAGCACCATGTTGGCGAGCCAAGTGCTTTCCTTGATCTCGCGTATGAACTTGGCTTCGAGGAGTCTATTGATCTCCATTCCAACTGCCTGTGCTCGTGGTTTAGACAATCGCCGAATTGTTTGCTTGACTGGCCTTGCATCGGGGTTGACGTTGAGTGCGTGCTCGGCGAATTCCCTGGGAACTCCTAGCATGTCCGCAGGACACCAGGCAAAAATTTCCCAGTGCTCACGGAGGAATTCGACGAGCGCGAGTTCCTATGCGGGACTCAAGTTGTTGGCGATGAGGGCCGTCTTGGCGGGATCCGATGGGTGGACCTGCACTTTCTTTGTGTGCACCAATGAGTCGAAGGAGAGATCAGGTAAGCTTGGCCGGCTCAAGGGAGGCAGACTGTTGTCTATCGTCTCCTTTAGTCTCGTGAGTTCCTCCTGCATGCCGAAGGACTAGGAAATTCTGTTGAATTCTCTGCCGCAACTGTCAGATCGCTTGAAGCTCCTGTTGATCGTGATGACGCCATTGGGACCTGGCATTTTCATCTGTAGGTAGGCATAGTGGGGCACTGCCATGAACCTAGCGAACGCGACGCGCCCGAGGATGCAAAGTACCGTGAGGGCGGTCGACGACCTCAAAGTCGGCGCGCCGATCGAAGTTCTTCGGCGTGCCGAAGATGACGTCGAGGTTGATTTTGCCCAGGGGGTATACGCCTTTCCCTGGGACGATGCCGTGGAACGTTGTGTCCGAGGTCTCCAGGCAAGTTAGGGGGATCCTCATTGCTCGCAAGGTACTCGCGAATATAAGGTTGATGCCACTTCCGCCATCCATGAATACGCGGCTCATGTCGAAGCCTCTGATTTGCGCCTCGAGTACGAGGGGGCAATGGCCTAGACGGGGTACCTGAGGCGGATGGTCGCGTTTGTCGAAGGTGATGCAGGACTCGCTTCCACTGAGGTACTCAGTGGTGGATGGTGGCGAGTGTGTGGCCAAGTTGACTTGGCGAGTGATGGCCTTTTGCACCCTATTGGAGGGGCGTCCCTTTTGGATCATCATGGTGCCCATGGCTCGTGGGTACGGTTCGCCTCCATGGTGCTGGTCTCGTGCGGCTGCATTCGGGGGTGGCCCAGGTGGCCCAGGTGGAGGTGGCGGAGCGCCATGTGCCACGACGCCTAGAGCGGCTCCGTAGCCTCTTTCGACTGCATTGCGGTTCATCCGAACCAATCCCTCATGTAGCTTGAGGAACTCGCGGTAATCCTTGAGGAGGTGGCTGGACTTCTTCTTGCCATCATGCTTGTCGATGTAGAAGTGCACCGTACATGGCCCGGACAGTTTGTCCTCAATGGAGCTCGCGGGTGCCTCGTCGCGAGTGCGGTGTTGCCACACTTGCGTGGTTTTTCCAGAGTCATGGTATCCGCCGCTACGGTATCCGCTGTTGCGGTTGTCGTCGCGTCTTTCAGCGTAGCTAGCCGCGACCATGTTGACGTCGTCGCGGTCATCGTAAATGCGCATGCGACGCTTGCCTCGACGATCGTGTCTGCGCTCGAGATCCGCCTCCTCGTCGGAGTGAACGCGATTCTTCACAGAATCTTCTCCATCGGCCCACCAATTCGCGATCTCCATGAGGTGGTCGATGGTCTTGGGCTTTGAGCGGCCCAGCTCCTCTCTGAGTTCTAAGCGGCGGACGCCACCATTGAATGCATCAATCGCGTGATCCTCCGAGATGTTTTCTGCGGAGTTCTTGATGATGGACCACCTTTGGATGTAGGAGCGCAGCGATTCGCCAGATCTTTGCTGGCAGCATCTCAACTCTTCGATTGATGCGAGCCGCTTGTATGTGCCCTTAAAGTTGCGCACGAAGCTGTAAACCAGCTCGTCCCAACTGCGAATGGATCCGCGTGGGAGGTTGTTGAGCCATGCTCGGGCGGCGCCCTGCAGCTGTAGCTGCAAGCATTGCATGGCCGTGCTTCGACTGCCTCCGTGGAGCCTGACGGAGGAGATGTGGTCCTCCAGCCAGATCTTCGGGTCCTGTAGGCCATCAAACTTCAGGTTCTCCGACAGGAGTTTAAACCCTTTAGGCATTCGTTTCTGCCTAATGGATCTGCTGAAGCATCTGGTGCCGCAGAGCTCCACATCTTCCTCCTCTGAGTCAGTCGACCGAGCACGTCGTGCTCTTGATTTGTCGATTTTGCGCTGCGTGATGTCATCACATGCATCGTAGTCGTGGTCGTGTCGTCGTGAGCGGCGACGTCGAGACAAGTCGTGACTGTCATCGCTGGATGAGGGAGAGGAGTAACGCTTTGCTAGCGCTTTGCCCTTCTTTGGTTCCGGTGTCGGCTCCTTGTCGAGAGCGGCCTCGATTAATCCCAAGCCCGCGATCATAGATCGGTGCATGGTGGCTCGGGGGTCCCCAGCTGGTGGCTGGTTGTTCAGGAGGTACATGGTGGCCGCTGTCACCGCAGCCTGCGGCGTCTTGGGGACCATATTGCCCCTGGTGTCGACTGTCATAGAGCCGAAGTTGAGGACCTTTGCGGCCTCTATGCGTACCTGCTCGGTGAGATGGACCATCCCAGATTGCCTCTTCTTGGCGAGGTACTTGTTGCCCTTTGAGGAGGATCCTCCGTAGGAGGAGAGCCCAGCACGACGAAGGCTTGACTCGTCTGCCGCCTTTTTGCGCGCCTCGAGTTGCACAATTGTTTGTACTTGGCGCTTGAATTCTTCCTTCAGGAGCCAGTGATAGCCCATCAGCAGCTCTTGCGGGGATCCGAAGGGTAGAGGGGTGCCTCGTAGGGCCTCGCGGCAGCGAGCCCATTCTTGCTTGTTGAGCTTGATCACGACGCGTTCGCCGGTTTGCTCATTTACTATGGTTGGAGGTTCGACTGCTCCTCCGTTGTCAACGGGGGTGCGATTGCCACCATTACCGCCGTTGCCGCCATTGCCACCGTTGCCGCTGTTAGGCAGGTCGGTTCTGTTGCCACGATTGCCGCCGTTGTCGCGGTTGGCAGAGGTGTCGCCTGCGTTGAGGACGGCGCACATGAAGTGATTGGGGAAGCTGCTGCTTCCACAACTCTCAGATCCAGAACCGTAGGTTCCATCTTCAGTGGCCAGATCGCTCAGATCGGAGTTGATTTCGCTGAGGGTGCGATTGATGGAGGAAACCATGATGCTGGGGCAATCGATGGTGCCGTCGGCTGATCAGGCATGCGAAGCGTTCCCATCTGACCGACTTGGAAGCGGAAGCTCCCTATCGCCAAGCTGATTCCGTCGCCTACGGACTCGAAGGCCAGGCGAGTGGACGACGTGTGGACGGTGAAGTCGAACACGCCGAAGAGCTGGCGAATCTCCACTGTTGTGGAGTTGTAGATTGCGGTTGATGGGGCCGAAGAAGCCGCAACATCAACACTCCCAATTCCCACAGACGGCGCCAATTGACGAGGGTTTAACTCATCAATGCCCATTGTTATCGACTTGGGTTTTGGAGAAGGAGGGAGCGCTGGAGACATCTGTCGGCTAGCAAACAAGCACATAGGGGACAAAGATTTACCCAGGTTCAGGCCTCCTAGAGGTCCCTACTCCTGCTTGTCTGCTCGTGGAATTATCGAAGGAACCGAAGGTTACAATGGTGCGCAGATGCAATCTGGCGAGGGTTGTGGAAACTAGGGTTGAGTGTGTCTTCCTCGCCGCCCCCTCCTAGCCCTTATATAGATAGGCTAGGTCTCGGGTAGCAGGTCGAGTCGGTTACAAATTAGGGTTTTCCCCTTCAAACTTTCTATCTTTAGCTTCTTCTTGTTCTTCAAGCAATCGAGAGTCCGTAGGTTACCCGAGTCCTTCATTTGGGCCTTGGCGACACCGTGGGCCTGTACGTACTTAGGCCGTATATACCAAGCTCGAGTACCTGTAGGGTATACCCATGTCAGGTACGATACAAGGCACCGTGAGTGGTCACTTACAGCGACCAGGAGGCAACCCTTGCACTCAAAGACTCCCTCGACTTCCTTGATGAGGCACGTGAAATCACAACAGAAAGATCGACGATCTACCAGCAGAACCTGCGCAACTGCCACAACAGAAGGCTACGCCCCAGGTCCTTCGTTGAAGGAGACCTGGTCCTGCGACTGAAGCAGCAAGGGCACCTCAAACTCGAGTCCCCTTGGGAAGGACCATACGTGATTACAAAAGTAATCCCAGGTGGTGCCTATCGCCTCAAAGATTTCGAGACAAGAGTCACATACTCCAACCCCTGGAACGTCGCGCAGCTGCGGCGCTTCTACTCTTAGTCGTCTTTTCTTTCTTACATTACAAATAAGGCTATTCATCCAAGGCTACTTAGCCACACATTGTACCTCGTACTGATTCTGCGAATAAATAAAGGTAAGTGCCCCGAAACTCTGTGTTTTTTCTAGCAATTATATCACTCGGGGGCTACGCCACCCTTTACGCAACTGTTCTACAAACCAATCGCGATGTCCTGAGTAGCTGACGCAATAATCAAACCGTTGACAAACACCAACCCAGCGGCAACGCACCTGGCAGGTTGGCAAGGTGCTGAGATAAACACACGTCAGGGTAGCGAAAAGGAATCGCATAGTGCAGAGCACTTGCAAAACACACGGGCTAACAAGCTCTTTACACATCAATGTCAATCAATTATATACATCATATATATGAACTTTACAACACTGGTACATTTATGTGTAGGATACAAGTTAAACTACTGTTGCAACAGAAGAACATTTGTCTGCTCCTCGAAGAAGTCAACAATCTCCTCTGCTGGACGATCCACCGCCTGGTAATGTGGAACCATATTCTAGTTCGAACTCGTCAAGCGGCGGCAAGGCTAGCAATCGCTGCGCTGTCACCTCCATATCGTCAGTATACCCCACCAAAGGACAAAGCAGCCTTGGCACCAGCCACTAACTGTTGACGCACGCACTCGCGAGCCGTGCTCAGATCCTGAAATTTAGACAGGAGAGCCAACATGCTCGAAGGAACGGCGTCCAGGGGAAACATCGTCTGATAGATATCCCTCAGGCACGACTGCGCCTTCTTGAGAAAGTGGAGCACTCGCGAGGCACGATCCTGCAGGGTCACAAGTGCGATTGCGCGATCATGATCCACCCAAAAATACCCACTCGCCTGAAGCTGCTCCTGGGTCAGGTCGTTCATACGAATGGCGATCATGTCTTTCTCATCCTGCGGATGACGAGCACTAACAACTACACCACACAAAAGCAAAGTGTGAAAGATATGCATCGCTGCGACTGACTAAAGGAAAAGATAAGAGGATAGAAGGCTAACACTTGAACTACTCACTCAGCTGGGCCACTGATACATTGCAAATGTATCTAAAATTTTTGATGTTCCATGATTGGTTTTATCTACTTTCTTATGTTTTCTCCACACTTTGGAGTACTTTTCATATGATTTCTTGGACTAACCTATTAACAAGAGCCACAATGCCAGCTGCCTGTTTTCTGCTATTTTTGGTTCCAGGAAAGTCAGAAAATGAATATTCTCGGAATTGGACGGGACAAAAGCCAAAGTCATTATTTTACCGAGGGACACCTAGAGCCAGAATACGAGACAGAGAGTCAGTCCGGCCACACCTCGGCCGTGCGGCGAACCTGCCCGCCAGGGAGAATATCATTTTGCGGCCCGAAAGTTGGGGTGGACAGGCAATGCGGTACCCAAGTTGATTTTTATCACCACGATTTGAAAAGTTGGGGCGCCAATTGCTGAGAGGGGTCTTTCGAATGAATGATGGCCAAACCAAATATTTTCAAATCGCGCCCGTTAAGTCGAGATATTCCGTTACACTAGTTCCTGTTGTGCCCCTCCTTCGCCGGTCACTCTTCTTAGCCACCCAAGACGCGTGTCGTGGGGCAAATCCATTACTGTACTTTCCTAACTCTCGACATCGAATCTTGTCAAGGGCGGCGGTCCCTTTTCTTCCTTCCCGACCCTAAATCTGCCGGGCGGAGGACCTTTTTCTCCCTCCCCGACACCGAATCCGGCGGCCCAGCATGTCTTGCAAGGCGAAGGTTGTAGCTACGTTGCCGACTGAAAAGGGTCCGTCAGGGCCCAAGTCTGGGGCTCAACACGTAGCTGCGGCGAGGTCTTCAACCCTGGTTAACGAGGAGGCCAGCAAGGATTCTGCTCCCAAGGTACCTACGAGCAGCGGGTTGAAGAGAAAAGCAAGGCCGGAGGCGGATTGTTTGGCTCCGGTGGGCGGATGCAGCACTCAGATCTCGAAGAAAAAAACCCGGGAGAAGAGCGAGAGGTGAATTTTTCTTATCTGTGCCTTATCTTGCAAGTAGATTAGTTACGGCATAATAGAATCGAATGAACTAAAATGTTCCCCTTTTTAATCAAATTAGGCACAGTTTTGATACAAGTGACCTATATGAGTTCATAGTTCATGTTCGCAAGACAATCGCAAAGCTTGATTTTGGTTGCGAGAGGGTTGTGTTCGGGAAAGATGTGCATCTGCTTATGAATTGCAAAGAGGTTGTGTCTGTTTCGCAGCTGGTAGATATGCTTGCCGCTAGAATTCCCTGGGGTTCTAGACAGAGGACAAAATTGGTGTGGTGCAACATGAATGATACCTATCGGCAAATTGAGCACTCCCATGAGCTTCAGATGGTTTGGGAGTGTTGTGAAGCTGATCGTAAGGTGAAAGTTGAAGCGATGATTGATGATATGTATGCAGATGCTGGAGATCTTGCTGCCAGAGCTTCTGCTCCTAGAGAATACGGACCAATAGATGCTGATCTAGATAAGTTCAGTATACGCATAGAGGTGGATTCATACATGGCAAAACTTGATGAGGGAGTTAATAAGCCAGTTTCGTCATGTACTGTGGAGATGATTGTCGATTCCAAAAACATAACTCTTGATGAAATGAGAGAGATGATCGGTAAGGAAATCACTATTGGCCCTAAGCAGATGGCAAAAATTCGGTGGTGGCATCATAAGAAGCAGCAATTCATAGATGTTTTGGATACTGAAGATCTTATGCAGATTATGCGACAAAAGAAGCAAACCAGGAAGGTGTTCTTCCTTGGTAGCATTTCTGTTGTTGTTGAACAGGTTATAGTGGATGTAGATGCCCCTGTAGTGGCTGAACAGAATGAGGTGGTCGACGTTGATTAGATCTGATGAGAGCTGCTACCCTGGGCTTGTCATATGGACCGCGGGGTTCCCCGTATTTGATTTGTAATATTGACTGCTGTTGCATTTAGAGTGTGCTTCTGTGATTATGTTTGTTGAGAGATTGCGATATAATGCTGTGCGAGCTGTTGAGATTTTCGGACATGTCACTCACTGAAACCATCGTTGTTGTAATAAGACATAAGTACATTGTAGTTTACATGATTATGTTTCTTAAGATGACGTACCGTACTTGTTTCAGTTATTATGTTTGTTGGGACATTGTAATGTAATGTTTTGTGAAACCATGACTGGACTAGTGATGCACAAATACATTGTAGTTGACATGATTATGTTTCTTGAGATGATGTACTATACTTGTTTCTAATATTTTGTTTGTTGAGAGACTGTAATGTAATGTTTTGCGAAACCATGACAGGACAAGTGATGTGTAAGTACCTTGTAGTCGACATGATTTTGTTTCTTGAGTTGATGTAATATACTTGTTTCTGTGATTACGTTTGTTGAGAGATTGTAATGTGATGTTTTGTGAAACCATGTTGTGGTTATGTTTGTTGGGAGATTATAATGTAATGTTTTGTGAAACCATGACTGAAGAAGTGATGCATAAGTACCTTGTAGTTGACATGATTTTGTTTCTTTGGATGATGTAATATACTGGTATGTTTTCGTTAGGCAATGAAATTGGGATGGAGGGAGTGCATGTTTAATATTTGAAATGAGAATGTGTGAAGAGAATCCATATCGTGCAGAGACAAGAATCCGTGGAAAGGGCATGGTATCCATTAAACTATTGTAACATGCCAATTTAGTCATCATTGCAGGTAGAAGGGCTCTCTCTCTCTCTCTCTCTCTCTCTCTCTCTCTTCTCCTGCCGCCATCGCCGCATTGCCATGCCGTCCTTGAACGGCGCGAGGACGATCGAGCGGCAGCGACCTTCTCTCTGACATCGAGTATTCCTTCCATGATGTGAGTTCCTCTGTTTTCTCGGGCTAGGGTTAGGCAATGGTAAATCACTCGATCTGAGCCCGACCAGATGTGCATGCAATCGTGTTCGATTTCAGCTTTGCGTTTACCTATAGGTACCAAGGACGATCTACGACTCCGAATGGGAGGGCCTAGATCTCGATGGAGAAGTGCCATGTGACCATGGGCTAAAACTGAGGAGATATGTTGCATTCGAAGGCAGTAACACTGGGAGAAGGTTTTTGGGCTGTACAAATCAGGTTTGTTTACATTATGTGTAACTGTGTCATGAAGTAAAATGTATCGTGCATGTTATAACACTATAGTGTGTGTGTTTTTAGGTTGGCCCGATGTGTAAAGCAGTAGAGTGGGTGGATCTTGAGTAGCCAGATGCATTTAAGTAATGTTTGGCACAGTTATGGGAGATGTATGAGTTGGAAAGGTCGGGGAGATTTACTGATGTAAGTGATGCAGCTGAAAAAAATTATAAGCTGTCGGTACGAAATAAGGAGCTGGAACAAGAAATCGAGAATTTGCAGTCAAAGCTAACTGACGGAATCGATGGGAGCTTGGTTGTTGGAACTGCAAAGAAGCTTCAGGATAGTCACAAGTTGCTGATTCATAATGCAGAAAAGGAGAGGGATCAGCTCAGGGAAGACAAGAACAAGCTAGAGTGCTGCATTGCGGATCTGTTGAAGGAACCGAAGAAGGCGCGCGAGGGTGAACAAGGACAGACTATAGAGGATAAAGGAAATTCGAGATGAATAATTTATGTTGTACCAATGCCTGAAACTAGTTAATTGTAAGACTTGCAGTTGCGCTTTCCGAACTAAGCCAAACTCAATCCTCGAGCAAACTAATTTCAGACAAACACACATATCGTGCATAGAGTTAAGTTCACGCTTACAAAATCACCACTGCAGAGGATAAACCAGGCAGTTCAGTACTAAATAGACATATGTTGTGTTCAAGCGAGCCTGGCCCGGAGCTGCCTGTTTTACTCCCTAAGATTGGCCAGATCCTTCAGTACTATGTCGTGCTTCAGCTGTAGGTTCAAGCGCTCCGTCACATGGTAGAGAATTTTGTCCGTAGCCATACGATTTTCCTTCAAGATCCCTTTCATGATCTCCGTCTGCTTCCTAGCCAAGGCGCGACCTTCACTGTGTAGCTTCGCCCATTCGGCATTTAACTCTTTCAGTTTTTGGCACTTGTCAGAAAGGACCGTGAATTCAGCGTGCAGTTGGTCAAAGGCCAGTTTCTGGGAATTCCGCTTCTCCCTTTGGATTGCTATCTTGTCATTCAGCCAGGTCGCCAGGTCCTGGTCGATCTTTCGCCTCTTTCCCTGCAACAAAAATACATGGTATGGTTTGTTCAGTTCACCAGGACAAGCTGGTTAGTTTCCATAATTAACTGAATCGACTAGTGGCACTGTCATAATTTCAAGGAAGAAGCAATCTAGGACTAATCAACATTTTATGAATCGACTAGTGGCACTATCATAATTTCAAATTCAAAGACAAATAAGATTTATCAGCAGTTTAGTGTGCTGTGGGTTTTTCCCAATATCACCAAATAGTAGTGGGAGAGTGGCAAACTCATAATGCAGAAACCCATGTCCAGATACATATGGAAAGAGAACATGGTGTCCATTCATGAACATGAACACCAACACATGTCCAGATAGATAAGGAGTTGCCCTAGGATTCTTATTGCACCCTATAATGGGAAGCAGACATGGGCATTGCTCCCTGAACCCTAAACATTACAAAAGGAGAGGAGGACGAACTGGTATTTGTGTCCCTGCTAACGGGAATCAGACTTGGACATTGCTCTGGTACGCCTCCAGACATGCCCTTAGCTCCTCGTTCTCTTTCCGAACACCCTCGAGTACGGTGATCCCTCTGCTCATGTCTGCCTTCATCTCCTTGACTGCATCCAGGCAACGGTTCCTGTCATGATAGGCTCAGATGGTAGCCTTGGTTTCCTCGACGCGTCCTCTGAGTGCCTCGCTGACTTTGTCCTGCAGGAGAATGCACCTTTCCACGAGATTCTTCTTCTCCTCCGTGAGCTCGTTGATTATCTTGATGGCCTGTTCTTGCCTGATCAAGTTACGGTCGAGCACTTTCTGCAGCCTAACGACGTCACGTGCAAAATCTAGCGAGATCTCCTTCTGCACAGATAATTGCTTGCGTAGGCTCTCATTAGCTTGGGTGAGGGAGCGTGCAAGCTCATGTTGGTTGGCAATCTTGGAACTGATCGTGGCCACCTTCTCACGGTACTCGGCCTTCTATCGCTGCATCGTTCATGTTAATTGAAATAGGAATTCTACAATTACACTCCAGGTCCCTGGTGAATACTAATACAGATCAAAAAAAATCCCCGTTGAATCTATTGGCCGCAGTGTTAAAAAATGGACCTGGAGATCTATTCATGACCACGATAAACTAATCCTAATCACAAAAAATCCATAGTGAATCTATGAATAGCGGTATTAA
Organism: Avena insularis; assembly: GCA_023614405.1. Classification (NCBI taxonomy): domain Eukaryota; kingdom Viridiplantae; phylum Streptophyta; class Magnoliopsida; order Poales; family Poaceae; genus Avena; species Avena insularis. Next base: position 249,740,086 of record CM042690.1, read on the forward strand.
GGAAAGACCAAGAGATCCAGTCATATTCATGAAAACAAATACAACTCGCAAAAGAAGAAGAAAAACCAATGCGGGGCGGACAACATCTAAGAAATCCACATCATAACTCGGAGAAATAACAACGTGGAGATTTGCTACCTTGCTGAGACATGGAACGGGGCGGAACGGGTCCTGCAACGCCTCCGTCGTGGTGGATTCGGGCTCCATGGCCAACCTGTAATACGTAGAATAGGAAGAGCTAGAACAAGAAGAAAAACAAGAAGAAGCTGATTAAGATCATGATGGAGAGGGAGATGGAGAAGAAGTATAATAAGGAGACCGTACCGGGAGGAGCCCTCGCCTGCTAGAACATTCGGCGCCATTGTCGGGGGAGATTGGGCCTTGATGAGAGGGTGTTCTTGAGCGGCTGGTAGAGCAAGAAGTGCCTCACGACGATTTCTCTCCCTTTTCTCCGCGAGGATCGTCGACCGGCCTCTCCCCCTCCTCAGTGGAGCCATGGCTTACAGGGTGAGTGTGGCGGAGGCAGGAGGAAGGAGATAGTGATTATTAGTGTGGGAGAAGAGTAAAGAGTACAGGCCGTGGTCCAATAGTACTAGTACTAATATACAAGACCACCGTGTACGGTCTACCTTCTCAAAGAATCCAGGGAGGCAGGGGTAGGGAATCGATGGGACTTGTCTTTATTGCGATGGACACTTCAATGGTCTTCGGCGCCACCCAAAATCCAGTATATAATAAGGGGAGTGCGAGCCGGGTGGTCGTCACGGGAATCGGCGCGCACATCCCGCATGCGTGTGTCACGTGTTGATGGGGCAATGACGCGCGCAACTACTGCACGATCACGTCGGCACGTCCAACTCCGTCGAACTCCACGTGACAGGCACGCACGGGATATTTACGAGTCTAGAATACGCTGTGCCACTTTAGTTGTGATCAAATTATGTTCAGTACACGAGATATTACTTTTTTTTTGATAATCGACAAATGCACGCGTGGACACGACACACGAACCCGCTGCTCGTCCTTGATCATATCGGCACCCCACTCTGTGTACCCGCCATCGACCATTCGGAGCAACTACCTCGAGCACGATGCCCCCTCGCCGTGGCAATGATAGGTCCAAGCCATCCACTGACCGTCCTGCGTCCCCGTCTCTTCGCTGCATCGTCCGCGCTCGTGAGTCGCCTACTGAGGCAGCACGTCGTGTCCGACCGCGCCAGGATCCATCGACATCGGCACTCAAGGACACCGCGACATCGAAGCTCGTACCGGCCGCGCAGGAGGAGCGTGGGGTACCTGCAACGTCGGACGAGCGCAAAGTAGCAGCCAGGACGGGGGCGCGTGTTGCGCCGGAGAGTACGGACAAGAAGAGGAACGAGAAGAAGACCATGAAGAAGAGAGGAGATAGATATTTGGACGAGTCCGACTCGGCCAACGAGGAGGCGTTCATTGATCAGTTGGAGGCAGGAGCAGAGGAGAGTGACGTGGACCCGTGGGACTACGAAGAGGAGGAGGAGGAGGACTCCGACGAGGAGATAGCGCGCTTATTCGAGGAAGAGGGTGGTGTCGAGTCGTCAGAGGAGGGCACCGACAGTGGCGATGGCAGGGACCATGGCGTTGACGAATACGAGAACGAACCGGAAGACGAAGACGATGGCTTCTTCGAAATATGATCATTTATTTTATTTCTTTTAGTTAGATAGATGGATTTTCACTTGTTTATGGGGGTTTAGTATCGGTGGCACGGATAGAGAGGTGGCACGGATTGACCATGCATGTGTGTTCTTTTTAGTAATAACCAGAGTCATTTTGCATGTGTGTTCTTCTCACATACCACCTATGGATCCACCAGTGTCATTGCTTGTGTGTTCTCTTCAGAATCCACCTATGGATCCACCAGTGTCATTGCATGTGCGTTATTTTTAGTAACAACAACTAGTGTCATTGCATGTGTGTTCTCTTCAGAGACCACACATGGATCCACCAGTGTCATTGCATGTGTGTTCTTTTTACTAACAACAATAAGAGTCATTGAAATGTGTGCTCTCTTCAGAGACCACACATGGATCCACCAGTGTCATTGCATGTGTGTTCTTTTCACTAACAACAACCAGAGTCATTGCATGTGTGTTCTTTTCACATACCACATATGGATCCACCAGTGTCATTGCATGTGTGGTCTTTTCACAATCCACCCATGGATTCACCAGTGTCATTGCATGTGTCTTCTTTTTAGTAACAACAACTAGAGTCATTTTGCATGTGTGTTCTTTTCACATACCACCTATGAATCCACCAGTGTCATTGAAACGTGTGTTCATTTCACAATCCACCCACGGATCCACCAGTGTCATTGCATGTGTGCTCTTTTTAGTAACAACAACCAGAGTCATTTTGCATGTGTGATCTCTTCACATACCACCTATGGATCCACCAGTGTCATTGCATGTGTGTTCTTTTTAGTAACAACAACCAGAGTCATTGAAATGTGTGTTCTTCTCACATACCACCTATGGATCCACCAGTGTCATTGCATGTGTGTGTTCATTTCACTATAAACAACCAGAGTCATTGCATGTGTGTTTTTTCACATACCACATATGGATCCACCAGTGTGATTGAAATGTGTGTTCTCTACATAGACCACACATGGATCCACCGGTGTCATTCCATGTGTGTTCTTTTTAGTAATAACCAGAGTCATTTTGCATGTGTGTTCTTCTCACATACCACCTATGGATCCACCAGTGTCATTGCTTGTGTGTTCTCTTCACAATCCACCTATGGATCCACCAGTGTCATTGCATGTGTGTTCTTTTTAGTAACAACAACTAGTGTCATTGCATGTGTGTTCTCTTCAGAGACCACACATGGATCCACCAGTGTCATTGCATGTGTGTTCTTTCTACTAACAACAATAAGAGTCATTGAAATGTGTGCTCTCTTCAGAGACCACACATGGATCCACCAGTGTCATTGCATGTGTGTTCTTTTCACTAACAACAACCAGAGTCATTGCATGTGTGTTCTTTTCACATACCACATATGGATCCACCAGTGTCATTGCATGTGTGCTCTTTTCACAATCCACCCATGGATCCACCAGTGTCATTGCATGTGTGTTCTTGTTAGTAACAACAACCAGAGTCATTTTGCATGTGTGTTCTTTTCACATACCACCTATGAATCCACCAGTGTCATTGAAATGTGTGTTCATTTCAGAATCCACCCATGGATCCACCAGTGTCATTGCATGTGTGTTCTTTTTAGTAACAACAACCAAAGTCATTTTGCTTGTGTTATCTCTTCACATACCACCTATGGATCCACCAGTGTCATTGCATGTGTGTTCTTTTTAGTAACAACAACTAGAGTCATTGAATGTGTTTTCTTTTCACAATCCACCCATGGATCCCACCAGAGTCATTGCATGTGTGTTCATTTCACAATCCACCTATGGATCCACCAGTGTCATTGCATGTGTCTTTCATTTTAGTAACAACAACCAGAGTCATTTTGCATGTGTGTTCTTCTCACATACCACCTATGGATCCACCAGTGTCATTGCATGTGTGTTCTTTTCACTAACAACAACCAGTGTCATTGCATGTGTGTTCTCTTTACAATCCCCCTATGGATCCACCAGTGTCATTGCATGTGTGTTCTTTTTAGTAACAACAACCAGTCATTTTGCATGTGTGTTCTTTTCACATACCACCTATGGATCCACCAGTGTCATTGCATGTGTGTTCTCTTCACAATCCACCTATGGATCCACCAGTGTCATTGCATGTGTGCTCTTTTTAGTAACAACAACCAATGTCATTGCATGTGTGTTCTCTTCAGAGACCACACATGGATCCACCAGTGTCATTGCATGTGTGTTCTTTTCACTAACAACAACCAGAGTCATTGCATGTGTGTTCTTTTCACATACCACATATGGATCCACCAATGCCATTGCATGTGTGTTCTTTTCACTAACAACAACCAGAGTCATTGCATGTGTGTTCTCTTCACATACCATATATGGATCCACAAGTGTCATTGCATGTGTGCTCTTTTCACAATCCACACATGGATCCACCAGTGTCATTGCATGTGTGTTCTTTTTAGTAACAACAACTAGAGTCATTTTGCATGTGTGTTCTTTTCACATACCACCTATGAATCCACCAGTGTCATTGAAATGTGTGTTCATTTCACAATCCACCCACGGATCCACCAGTGTCATTGCATGTGTGCTCTTTTTAGTAACAACAACCAGAGTCATTTTGCATGTGTGATCTCTTCACAATCCACCTATGGATCCACTAGTGTCACATACCATGTGGGTTCTTCTCACATACCACCTATGGATCCACCAGTGGCATTGCATGTGTGTTCTCTTCAGAGACCACACATGGATCCACTAGTGTCATTGCATGAGTGTTCTTTTCAACTAACAACAACCAGATTCATTGAAATGTGTGCTCTCTTTAGAGACCACACATGGATCCACCAGTGTCATTGCATGTGTATTCTTTTCACTGACAACAACCAGAGTCATTGCATGTGTGTTCTTTTCACATACCACATATGGATCCACCAGTGTCATTGCATGTGTGCTCTTTTCACAATCCACCCATGGATCCACCAGTGTCATTGCATGTGTGTTCTTTTTAGTAACAATAACTAGAGTCATTTTGCATGTGTGTTCTTTTCACATACCACCTATGAATCCACCAGTGTCATTGAAATGTGTGTTCATTTCACAGTCCACCCACGGATCCACTAGTGTCATTGCATGTGTGCTCTTTTTAGTAACAACAACCAGAGTCATTTTGCATGTGTGATCTCTTCACATACCACCTATGGATCCACCAGTGTCATTGCATGTGTGTTCTTTTAGTAACAACAACCAGAGTCATTGAAATGTGTGTTCTTCTCACATACCACCTATGGATCCACCAGTGTCATTGCATGTGTGTTCATTTCACAATCCACCTATGGATCCACCAGAGTCACTGCATGTGCATTCTTTTTAGTTACAACAACCAGAGTCATTGAAATGTGTGTTCTTCTCACATACCACCTATGGATCCACCAGTGTCATTGCATGTGTGTTCATTTCACTAACAACAACCATAGTCATTGCATGTGTGTTCTTTTCACATACCACATATGGATCCACCAGTGTGATTGAAATGTGTGTTCTCTACAGAGACCACACATGGATCCACCGGTGTCATTGCATGTGTGTTCTTTTTAGTAACAACAAACAGTCATTTTGCATGTGCGTTCTTTTTAGTAACAACAACCAGAGTCATTGAAATGTGTGTTCTTTTCACATACCACATATGGATCCACCAATGCCATTGCATGTGTGTTCTTTTCACTAACAACAACCAGAGTCATTGCATGTGTGTTCTTTTCACATACCATATATGGATCCACAAGTGTCATTGCATATGTGCTCTTTTCACAATCCACACATGGATCCACCAGTGTCATTACATGTGTGTTCTTTTTAGTAACAACAACTAGAGTCATTTTGCATGTGTGTTCTTTTCACATACCACCTATGAATCCACCAGTGTCATTGAAATGTGTGTTCATTTCACAATCCACCCACGGATCCACCAGTGTCATTGCATGTGTGCTCTTTTTAGTAACAACAACCAGAGTCATTTTGCATGTGTGATCTCTTCACATACCACCTATGGATCCACCAGTGTCATTGCATGTGTGTTCTTTTTAGTAACAACAACCAGAGTCATTGAAATGTGTGTTATTCTCACATACCACCTATGGATCCACCAGTGTCATTGCATGTGTGTTCATTTCACTATAAACAACCAGAGTCATTGCATGTGTTCTTTTCACATACCACATATGGATCCACCAGTGTGATTGAAATGTGTGTTCTCTACATAGACCACAGATGGATCCACCGGTGTAATTGCATGTGTGTTCTTTTTAGTAATAACCAGAGTCATTTTGCATGTGTGTTCTTCTCACATACCACCTATGGATCCACCAGTGTTATTGCTTGTGTGTTCTCTTCACAATCCACCTATGGATCCACCAGTGTCATTGCATGTGTGTTCTTTTTAGTAACAACAACTAGTGTCATTGCATGTGTGTTCTCTTTAGAGACCACACATGGATCCACCAGTGTCATTGCATGTGTGTTCTTTTTACTAACAACAATAAGAGTCATTGAAATGTGTGCTCTCTTCAGAGACCACACATGGATCCACCAGTGTCATTGCATGTGTGTTCTTTTCACTAACAACAACCAGAGTCATTGCATGTGTGTTCTTTTCACATACCACATATGGATCCACCAGCGTCATTGCATGTGTGCTCTTTTCACAATCCACCCATGGATCCACCAGTGTCATTGCATGTGTGTTCTTTTTAGTAACAACAACCAGAGTCATTTTGCAGGTGTGTTCTTTTCACATACCACCTATGAATCCACCACTGTCATTGAAATGTGTATTCATTTCACAATCCACCCATGGATCCACCAGTGTCATTGCATGTGTGTTCTTTTTAGTAACAACAACCAGAGTCATTTTGCATGTGTGATCTCTTCACATACCACCTATAGATCCACCAGTGTCATTGCATGTGTGTTCTTTTTAGTAACAACCAGAGTCATTGAAATGTGTGTTCTTCTCACAATCCACCCATGGATCCCACCAGAGTCATTGCATGTGTGTTCATTTCACAATCCACAACCAGAGTCATTGCATGTGTGTTCTTTTCACATACAACATATGGATCCACCAGTGTGATTGAAATGCGTGTTCTCTACATAGACCACACATGGATCCACCGGTGTCATTACTTGTGTGTTCTTTTTAGTAACAACCAGAGTCATTTTGCATGTGTGTTCTTTTCACATACCACCTATGGATCCACCAGTGTCATTGCATGTGTGTTCTCTTCACAATCCACCTATGGATCCACCAGTGTCTTTGCGTATGTGTTCTTTTTAGTAACAACAACCAGTGTCATTGCATGTGTGTTCTCTTCAGAGACCACACATGGATCCACCAGTGTCATTACATGTGTGTTCTTTTCAACTAACAACAACAAGAGTCATTGAAATGTGTGCTCCCTTCAGAGACCACACATGGATCCACCAGTGTCATTGCATGTGTATTCTTTTCACTAACAAGAACCAGAGTCATTGCATGTGTGTTCTTTTTACATACCACATATGGATCCACCAGTGTCATTGCATGTGTGCTCTTTTCACAATCCACCCATGGATCCACCAGTGTCATTGCATGTGTGTTCTTTTTAGTAACAACAACCAGAGTTATTTTGCATGTGTGTTCTTTTCACATACCACCTATGGATCCACCAGTGTCATTGAAATGTGTATTATTTTCAACTACCGCCGTTGGCCACAAACAATCAGGACGCAGAACTAACCAGCAACCGCTCTGGGCTTCTAGAAGACCCGATCCCCGATTGTTAGGCGTCGTTGGATCGGGGTGCGTGGACGATAGTGATCTCCTTCGCGAGGGCGATCCGCGAGAAGTCTGTTCTACGAACTGATTGGTTGTGGCAACTAAGCTGGGCCTACGTCCTTGCCTTTATCCCCTTAACCTCGGGGCCGAAAACCAGATCGTGTTCCTTCATCGCCATGGAGAGGGAGAGGCCCAAACTCAGCTTGCACGAGGCTCAGATGTTCGCCCACTACGGCATACTCGCGCCGCCGTTAGCGAGGCTTCCGGCCGGCTTCGAGCTCAGCTACGCCGGGGTTCCTGTCGTGCCGCTCTTGCATGACAACGCGTTGGCGAGGCAGATCGAGGAGCGCTGCCGCCAGCTGTCGGAGCGGAAGAGAGCAATGGCGCGGTACTCGCGTACGAGCGCGTACTGGCGAAAGCTGTTCAAGAAGGAGCGGGTTGTGTTGATTGAGCTGTGCGGAACCCACCAGTGGGAGATCCACCTGGATCTGCGAACTCAAGGGGAGGCGCGCTTCGGTAATTGCTGGGCGTACGACCTCCACCGCTATCGATGCAGCACGCCGTGAAGAATCCATGAGGAGGAGGAACGCTGCCGGGAATGTCGGCATCGATTCCGACGTGGAGGAGGCTGGAGGCGACGCGGACAACGTCATCAATGATGGATACTACAGGAGCATCATAGTCGATTAGGGCCACTTAAGCATAAATTAAATCTATGTACGGTATCTTAATGCGCTCTTTGGATCTAGGTCACCTGAGTCATGGTCGATTATCGTCATAATCTATATATGTTGGCCATGTTTTAGTTGTCTTTGTCTTTGAAACTAGTCGATCGAAACTCGTCCGATCCTGAAAATAAAGTTCGCGTGTTCCTTGGCATATCTGATGGGACAATACGCTGACTCTGCTCCCATCACTTGATGGCACAACCATAATTTGGAGTGCGCCTGAGGAGAAGGGATCGAGCGTGTTGTAATACTATACTACTCCTGTCCAGATATAACTGACTTAGGTTTTTTAGATATTTAATAAATATGTCTATACCCAAAACATGTCTAGATACATGTTTTAGGTTTCTCTGTCTTTCAAACTAATCAAAAGTCATCAAATTCTGAACAAACAAAGTCATCGTGTTCACACCTGATGGGACAATACGGATTGCTACTTGATGGCATGACCATAATTCTGGAGTGCGCCAGAGGAGATGGGAATGCAAGGGAGATGGGAACTAGTAGCCGCGTCCAAACGCAGGTAAAAAATTAATGTAATAATATTTAAAAAAATGTAATCTGGTCCACATGACCCCATCACAGACACGTTGCACGCGCCAGATATAAATAAAGACGACACAGCTAGTTTAGTTTCAATGATACAATTCAACATAGGACGTTACTATGCCCGCATCTTTCTGCTCCTCTTATTAGTCTGCTAGCCCACGCTGCATTAAGCATCAGTTGATGAGGATAAAAAATTATAAAATGGCAAATAAAACAATTTTTAAGCTTACCTTTCATCCGGAGAATCGTATAAAGATGAAATTGGCAGGGATTTATTATTTCTCCTGCAGTTAGCCGAAAGATCCTCAAGAACATCCTCAATCACCCCTGCAACTTCTTCATATTCTAATACACCTCCATTATTTTCCCTTTCCTCCCCCTTCCGCTTACCCTTTTGTTTCTTTTCACACCCTTTTCTCGCCGGCACCTCCACTTCTTCATAAATTGGCTGCTTACGTATGTTTTCCTCCGAGTGTTCATCACCGTCTTCGCGCTGCTCTTCCGCCAGTTCTGGCTGAAAAGCCTCATTTTCTGCCACCGGGGTGTGAACAGGTACAATAGCATGTGTAACTGGGTTTTTGCACAATCTCTTGATATGGCCGAATCCGCCACAACGTCCGCATTTCCTTTTCCTGGCACCAAGGCTTGGACCTTTATCGGTGGAGGCTACGATCCTTAGCTTTCTAGGCCTCCCAGGTGGCCTCCTAAGAACTGGTGGTTGAAGTTTGAACGCTGGATCGACAATCTCCCAATCATTTTCATCGGCCATAGGTGGTACGTTTTCTGCATAAGTTGCAGCAAACTTGTCCACGGAGAAATAGTTGTCGACATAGTTCTCTATTTCAGCTCCGTTACCTCTAAGCTTTAAGATGAAGTAAATTGCATGGTGACATGGCAGACCAGTAATCTGCCACTTCCTGCATGAACAAGTCTTGTTTCCAATGTCTACAGTGTACCTCCGTTCACTTCCATGCTTGTATTCTGCATAAACCTCAGCCAATGTTCTAGAACTTCTGACCACCCTCATCTTTATCGTTCTCATTGCCCTGGCTCTTGCATTCAGTAACATAACCACCTTTGGAACTATTTTATGGCCTAAAAATTTTCTTGCACAAATTCTTTGCCTTAAATCTATCTTCACCATTATGCACTGTCTTATTGCATCCAACAAAATAACAATTCCAAGTGTCTTCATGCCCGAAATCTTATCATTGAAACTCTCTGCCAAATTATTGCATACAAAATCCACCTTGCTTAACTCACCAAACTTGCTTCTGGCCCGTAGCTTGGTGTGATGTTCCTCAAGGTATTTTTTCACCTTTGGAACTACATACATGTTCTGCAAGTAAGTAGCATGCGTGCTTGGGATGTATGTGTATGCTGATCGCCACAAGTCCTCTTCAAAGATCTTTCCTTCGAACTTCTTCGTGAAGTTAGTAGCGAGGTGCCACATGCATTCTCTATGCTCAACCCCAGGAAACACAAAGATCAACAAGATTCTCAAGACCCTCGGATGCACCGGTGTGTATCACCAAGCCTTCAGGGTGACCAATTACTTCCCGTAGTCTCTGCATGAACCATGTCCAGCTTTCATTTGATTCACCCTCAAGGACATCATAAGCTACGGGTAGAAGCCAATTATGCACGTCCAAAGCACAAGCAGAAGAAACATGTCCCCTGAACTTCCCTGTTAAAGAAGTTGCGCCTATTACCAAGTATGGCCTGCAGCCGTCTAGGAACCCCTTCCAGCATGCCTTCAGGCAGACAAAACATCTCCTGAAGCATATCTTATCTGCCTGCTTATACCTGACCCCCTCGAGACCTTCTCTCTCCCTTTCACAACCTCGTAATCGATGTCAACAACACTACCAGGTGATGTTTTCTCTACCTGAGCTTTGAAACTATACAACATATGAAAACTGTCATTCCACTTGCCTTAAATGAAGTCTAGAGCCATCTCCTTCCCATCAAAGACTCTGTGATAAGGAATCAGAATGTTAAACTTTTTGCTAATCTTTGCTCTGAGTTCAGCTGGTCCAATGTTATGATCCTGCCTCACCCAGTCAAGTACAGTAGCAGCAATCCACTTGGTAGTTGCCGGTCTAATTTTACCACTTAAAGAAGTATTAGGGCAGTTGTGTTCCTTCGTGTTTACTTTGATCTGCATTCGATAAGAATCCAAATAATTCAGAGATAGTTATCAGCAGAATAAATATGAGAAAGACTGAAACTAAATGTAGCTATTGTAACCTGAAATGGGTGTCCACCCCGCATTGGAGATGCATGTAATCTCCATTTACACACATTACTTTCCCTACAGTGCACCCTAAATCTCTTTTGGTCGCTCTTTTCAATGATAAATTCGAACCCAACTCTGATTTCATAGGTTGCAACTGCATATCTGCAGTCCTCCACATTATCAAAGACAGTCCCCTCATCAATTGTAGGATTGTCCCTGTCAAAGTGTATCACTAGCCTGTCCACGTCTTCATCGTCGTATCTACATCCCATTTCCACATCTTCACATTCCTCTTCCTCATCAGTCCCATAGTCAGGCTCAAAGTTCGAATCAACCAAATATTCCCTACTCTCCATCCTATCAGGGTCAGCAACCACGTCTGGATATGCTTTCTCATCATCATCCGCACCGCCACATGTTTCAGTGCTCATGCTCGCTTGACAAAGCATCATGCTCAAGGACAAGCTATACAGACGTCATGCGGTTACCAACCCATATCCTTGGCATCACCATGGGACTATAAACGCTAATTGGGGTATGCAGATAAGGAATCACAGTTCTTACCTTTCAATGTGGATGCACGGCACCTTCTCCGGGCTCCATACCTCCAAAGCTCTACACCCCGCTACCTCTCCTCCCGTTTCGTTGTCCTCTGTGCTCTCCAGACTTGAAGGAGATTCCGTGCTCTCTAGCCGTGCAGGACCCATATCCTTGCTCTCAAGCCTCGCAGGATCCATCTCCGAGTGGGATCCGGATCACCAGCATCGTTGGGCCCTGAACCTAACGGCCGACTCTCGGTTTTCGTTTCCAGACGCGCCTGGGCGATGGGCGGCGGCAAGGAGACAAGGCAGGGAGGGGAGGGGACGTGAGGGGATGGCAGAGAGGGGAGGGCGGGAGGACGACGGCCCAAGGGGACGATGAGAGCGATGCACGACTGAGCGGAGTGGCGGCGGCAGAAGGAGAGGAGAGGAGCGGAGCGGAGCTGGTTGCGACAAAGCATGGAAAATTGCAAATATGTGTTGGTGGGTGGCACCAGCCCTCGAACCTGGGACGCGCATCGTCGTGGGTGGAGGAGGCGGGCCTGCCTGTCAGAAAACATGCCACCTGTCAGCGCACTATGCACGGAGAGTGCTTCACGGAATTGTTAGCAGGTCCCACATGTCAGTCTGTTTGATCAAAACTTGCATGCAGTGCATGGCTGGTCCACGCGCTAGTTTTGGAAAAAAGCCCGTTGATCCAAACTTGAATTGGCAGTTCTGCTTCTTCTCCCCCGTCTCATCGTCTCCTCGCAGTGGCAGTTCCGCTTCGTCTCCCTCGTCTGTTATCCTCTTATTCTTCTCCTCGCGGTGGTAGTTCTTCTTTCTTCCTCGATCAAAACATTCCCGCACGTAAGCCATGGCTAGTAGCCGGATGAAGAGGAACTGGGCCGATCTCCCGGCCTACCCACTTCGCAAGATCGCCGACTATTTGCTGGAGAAAGAGGAGTACGTCGACACCTATGCTGCTTGTCGGGAAGTCTGCACCGATTGGCGCCGCACTTTAAAGGTGCCTGAATTCCATCTCAACAACTGGATCATGATATATAACACACTTCCAGGCGTTGGCGACTTCACCTTCCTCAACCTCGCCACTGGTCGTTGCTTCAGGACAAATCTAATGGACGTCCATCACAGGTTCACATTCACATCCGATATTTATTGGTATTTTCCATTGTAAACATCTTAGTGCTAACTGATGCCCTCTTCTTCCAAAAGATTCTACTTCGTCGGTGTTTCTCGTGGCATCATCGTGCTTGCTCAGAGGGTGGAGCCGTACCAGATTCGGCTTCTGAACCCAATCACTCACAAGTCTAACACTGAGTTTCAAGCACACATACCATCTGATCTTCTGCAATCTGTCATCATGATGAAGTCCCCGACGATGGTGTTCGTTTGCACTGATTATCCAGATCATATTGCATGGGCCGATGAGAACACCCCGACGGGGCAAATCAATGGATCATTTGGAGAAGGATTGTATTCGCCACCTCCTGATACGCTTCTGGTCTGCATGACGGCATTCCGAGGGCAAGTATATGCATTACTTGAGAATGGAGACATCTTGTCGACCAACATCCAGTTAGAGCAGCGCGCGAGCACTGTCACGATGGCCAAAATAATTTCGGCCCCGGTCTTTGAACAGGTACGCGGAACCTACAAATTTTACCTTGTGGAGTCAGATGGTGATCTGCTTCTTGTGTTGAACGGGGATTTCGCCAAAGGGCAACCGGTGTTGTACCGGGTGGACACGGAGAACCGCTCTCTCGAGACCATCGGCGACATTGGAAGTCGTGCCCTCTTCGTTGGTTGCAATCGGTCTATCTCCATTGACACCAGGTTACACTCCATAGTCAAACCCGGTTGCATATACTACAGGAATTTTATCAGACTGTACGATCATGAGGTTCAATCCTGGAAAGAGGAACCAACAATGGTAATGTATGACTTAAGTCTAGAACATACACCGAGGCCTTACCCTCTGTACGAGATACTGGCGGCACACTTCAGACAGAGAGAGTTCTCTGAACATGTGTTGCAGGACGCGGGAGCCGACGACAACGAAATATATAGGGGAGAATGAATCATATATTCATCCTAGGTTAGTTGCTAGCATTTTCAGGTCTATTTTTCGAAGTAGAAATTTGTACTGTATTTATATTATTTCGATGATCAGAATGCGTATTACCTTTCAGACAAAATTGTAATGTATTTAAATTTAGTACTTCCAGAATTCAAAGTATTTATTTTTAGTAGTTCTTTCAGAATTCTCTGTGTTCGACACGGGCATCAGCTCAGCGCTGGAATTCAAGTCCCACATGGAAAATTGTACAATAATGTGTTGGTGGGCGGCACCACCCCTCGAACCTGGGATGCACGCCGACGAAGGTGGAGGGGGCGGGACCCGCCAGTCAGAAAACATGCCACGTCGGCATCCCCTGTTTCTGATGCCCTTTAAAAAAATAAAACACGCCACGTTGTTATCCCCTATTTCTGATGGTGTTGCTACACTCGACGGTACATGGTGGCATATAAATAATATCGTATAAACATAAGAGCATAGTCGTCAAAATTTCTAAAATGAAACCCGGTCCCGTCTCCTACCTGTCCTGGTACATTGCCCGATGAGGTGGATAGCCATGACCGATCTTTTTAATACGTTCGCACTCTTATGCCGAGAAGGGAAATAAAGATTGAGCTGTTAATGCAACGAGTGTCGAATTATTATCCTCTAAGCAAATGGGAAATGGTTATTTTCACGCGTGCTCGTAGTCCAAACCTACTGTCAGTCTTTCACTCCCCTTCTCCAACTAACCACAGTTCACCTTGCGCAGCTCCTCCACGCCGCACCAACTAGGGTAACATGGCCCCGCGACAGCCGCCGCCACCGTGACAGCCGCCGAAACTGGGGTATTTAGCCCCTCTAAGGCAGGCCATGAAGCTCTACTTCAAGGCCAGTCTCCCATTGCCCTGCCAGGCGGATGATTTCCTTGAATGTGCCGAATCGGCCGCGGCGGCGACTGCGCCATCATCGGCGCCAGATGCGGCAAGCAGGGCCAAGAGAGCGATGTGGATAAATCGCGCGGTGGCATTACGGCATGCTCTAGGCAATGTGAACAAGGTACATATCAAATCGTTCATGAGAGCATGCCGCCGCCGAGGGTACACACCCTCGAACAGGGCAACGCCAAGCTCTAGGAACTCTCGCGTCCATGCTTCGGCGCGGACTACCTTACCTCAGTGGGGTAGGATGGGAGCACGCCATCTGCGACAAAGACGCTCCATCCTACGCACCGTCGAAGGCCATACCGTGGCGGCGACCAAGTGTCTACACTCAGCATGCTGGATTGTTCGACAGCCGGAGCCGGTGGCGGGCATCAGCTCAGCCCCGGAATTCAGGTTCGAGTTCACACGGACCTACGATCCCGAGAAGGAGATGTCGAATTTCAGTTTTGAAGAAATCGTTCTTGGCGGCGGATGGTCCAATGAATCGGGATCTGCACGCAAATCGCTCGTGCATGAACGATGCAGATTTCTTGTAGTTTGGCGTGAAGGCAATAGATCAGTTTGGGTTAAATGATCAAAGAACTTATGTCCTCTCAAGGCAATTGGCCAGCCAACTTTTCTAGTGGAGATCTGTAGTTTCTTCAGTGCAGAATAGTTAAGTTCAGACTGAAGAATGACTTTTGTAGATGAAATGCTGACGAATTGTTCTATAAACTAGTAGGAAGTTTAGCCCACTTTTGTGAAGGTATAAGACCCTTTTGTATGGAAGTACTACTATTGTAAGCAAATACTATCAAGTACCTATTTCCTTCAATTACTAGTCGTGGTTTAATCCAGTTAACTGGCATCTTTTTATCCTAGACTACAGATTTTAAATGTCATCTGCATCTGTAAACCATTTTTTCCTTTGTCTTGTGTTGCCTGCAAAATGGTCCTGCAGTTCAACGTGTTACAAATGTAGCTACCTTGTACTCCCTCCGTTTCAAAATATAAGATGTTTTAGCTTTGTGAATGAAGTGTATCTAGTCCCCTTTTAGTATGTAGGTTCATCTAGGTTTAGAAAGCACCATCACTAAAAGATGTCTAGATACGCTCCATTCACAAAGCTAAAACATCTTATATTTTGAAACGGAGGGAGTACTTGAAGAGGAGATGGACTACATTTTCCTGGCATCCACATAATTGACATTGCTCATTGCTAGACCACCCTCTTTTCATGAGGTTGTCCTTGGTTATTCACAGAAATTATAAAGCACGGTGTTCAACTACATCGATTCAAACTATTACACGCACACAAACTACATCAAATTCATTACCCACACATACTACATCGATTCAAACTATTACACACACATACTACTTCAAACTATTACACACACGTACTACATCGATTCAAACTATTACACTTTTTTAGTCGTTGCTAACTTCCTGCTACGCTCTCCATACTACAAATTCATTAGCCACACATACCACAGCAATTCACTAGAGCTCTGTCTTCACTCGAGGGAAATCAGAACCACCAACTCGTCCAAGCCCGGTCCCCCCACCGAAACTGTGTGCCCCGTCATGAAATGGTGGCGGTCCTGTGCCATCGATCCTTCCAGGCCAACACTGCAGGCGACGAGGGCGCTTTCTGGTAGCCTCTTTGGGGCCCTGAGTGCCATGTACCGAGTCCAGAACCTCCTCTAGGTGGATAATGACCGGGTGCTTCCAGTAAAGGTGTCGCCCTGTCCTGCTTGGAATCTGCACCTCGTACATCTTAGGAACGGTGTCAGGATCTTTCAGCCACACCTTTACCTCGATGACCCATCTGTCGCTCGGTGGCACGATTTCCACCACCTCGCTGCCAAGGCTACTGACGACCTGCTTGAGGGCCTCCAGCTCCCAAGCATCCAATGGGAGGCTGTCAAAGCCGAGTTTGGAGAAGAAACGAAGCTGCCCCAAGCGATCGTCCCACCCACAGGCGCGATGCCAACGCATGAAGCTCATTTTCTCCCCGCAGTACTCGAAAGAACGGGAAGAATGCAGAACGCGCTCGGTGTTTGAGCTGTGCCTGAACCGGACGAAAAAATCGAATGGCAGCGCGCATACCTCAATGTTGACCTCATTTCGTCTGATCCCAAAACGAGACCTAAAAGCCGACAGCAACTCTGCCGGCGACACGGCGAGACGGACGCCCAGCATGGTGGCCATGAGAGTGTGGTCGTCGAACTGCTGTGCCAGGGCTACCATGCCTGGGGTGCGCGGCAGCACGCAACTTCCCGAGGCCGATCGCCGGCCTGGATCGCCCGACGGGACGCGCTCCGCCGTGCGAGAAGGACTAGCCAGTGGCGAGATATTAGTCCGGGGACACGAAGCTCCGATATGACGGACGATGCAACGGCGACGGCTGTGAGCTTCGATTAGAGGCGTGGGAGGTTGACCGGACATGGCGGAGACGCAAATTAGAGCAAGTGCGAGCTCCGATCTGAGACGAGCAGCCAGAGCTGAGCAAATGTTATGGGGAGGGGAGCAGGGGAGAAGACCAAAGCAGAGCAAAGAAATAGATCTCGTCCATTCAGGGATCTGGTCCACGCAGGGGTAAGCTAGTCCACGACCGCAAAAGATAACGGGGAATACTGACATGGTGGGCCAAGAAGAGTTGACCTAACGGCGGTATTTGAGTTCAACCGTTTTTCGTCTGGTTCAAACGCCCGTTTGGCTGTTAGATTTGTATTCACCCCCATTTGGCCCTTCTAGACAATTGGCGAAGCTACTATGGCCCCTCCGCGCGATTGATGGCAACTCGGGTACCGCGGTGCGCTCACCCACCAACTTTGGTACCGCAAACGAACTTCATCACCATGCAAGCCTCCTGTGTGATGCGTGAGTAGTTCATCTCTGGACTACGGGTCCATGTAGTAGCTAGATGGCTGGTTCTCCTCCTTTGTGCTTTCTTGTTTAGATCTCGTGAGCTCCGTTCATGATCAAGATCATCTATTTGTAATTATGCATGTTGTGTTTGCGAGGATCCGATGGATATTGAGATGCTATTTTAGATTGATTATTGATTCGATCATGTCTTTGTTATTTGTGATCTTGCATGCTTTCCGTTGTTAGTAGCTATCTTGGCCAAGTAGATGCTAGCAACTCCAAGAGTTAGTATTTATGCTCGATAGTGGGTTCACGCCTCTGTAACTGGGAAGTGATGAAATCTCTAAGGTACTAGATGTGTTGTTGCTACTAGGGAGAAAACAACAATCCTTTGTTCATAGAACAATCATATTGTTTACTTTACATGCAATTCGTAATGCAATTATCCGTTGCTTGCAACTTAATACTAGAGGGGGTTCGGATGATAACATGAAGGTGGATTATTAGTCATAGATGCAGTTGGATTACGGTCTATGTATAATGTTGTAATGCCCAATCGAATCTCAAAGGATTCAAGATGATTAGTATATGCTTGTATGATTTCTCAATGTTTGTCAATTGCCCCGCTGTAATTTCTTCACCCAGCATGTTATCTATCTTAAGGAGAGCCACCTCTAGTGAACTATGGACACCGGTACTTTCTTTTACTTTCAATCTACAATCAACTGTTTACTGCTTTGTGTTTACTTTCTACAAACTATTACTTTCTTCCACTCGATACGTTTAATCCTTTGTTTTCAGCAAAACCGGTGAGATTGACAACCTCATCGCAAGTTGGGGACAGAGTTCTGTGGTTGTGTTGTGCAGGTCTCCACGTTGCTGCTGGCACCGGTAGTGCGCCCTACCAACATTCAGCTAGCTACACCTTTGGGGTGTTTCCTTGCTCCTACTGGATTGATAACCTTGGTTTCATAACTGAGGCAAAACTTACTGTTGTGCTCATCATACCTTCCTCTTGGGGTTCCCCAACGAGCTCGTTAATACACGAGTCAGCAGCCACCTCTTCCAATCGGTACTTCTCGCGAGCAGAGGCTTTCTCCGCCTTCGACTTCCATACATCGGCGCTACCACGGAGCATAGGCAATTCACGCTCCAGCTGTTTAATACGGTCGCGCAGTCATGCAAGCAAAGACAACATCCCCACCTTCGAACGAGGCTGCACCACGTTCTCATCAGTAGAAGGAGGATCAGAATGATCACTCAAAGGATCATTCGAGGTACCCTACCACGAACCAAGCAAAAAATCAAATAAGAGACCAAGAATACATTTGGAAAAAGGGCATATATGCATTCAGACAAAGGAAAAGCTTCGAATGGGACATCCCCACAAATTCATTGTTCCATCAAGCAAAAGGCTAAACCACTATAGCTATTACAGAAGGAGACTAAGGCGCAACATGTTTCTTAGACTTGGACTTAGGCCTCGGGGGCTTCATAGCATCCGTTGCTGTCTCCGATGCCACGAACTTGCCGGCAGTACCCCTAGAAGCCGCAGCATTTGGAGCCTTCGCCCGACACCGCTCTTCAGAGTACTTGGCGAGTGTCTCGATAAGCTGGGGACCGTAATTTTTGCATTTACCAGCATAGGGAGCAAAAACTACCTGCTGACCTCCAGCGTCGACTGGCATAGCCTCAGAGATAGCCGCGGGATCTATCTCCATGCCATGGGCCTGCACCATTGTGAGTGCCATCGTGGCACCGACGGCGCGCTACGAATTTTTGAAGTCCGTAGGGATTCCTCCAGCTAGGGATTCCAACAAGTCGCCGAGATTGTCGATCATCCCATCTTTTGGAGTCAAGTCCTCACGGATGCGACTGAGCACATCCTTGGCCTTCCCCAGAGTCTCTTGGAGGGATGCGCTGCGGTCTTCGACTGCGGCGATGGCACCAACCAAAGCATCATCGCGGCGAAGAGACTGGGCATCAAAGCTCAAGCCGCCAGCATCTGCATACACAAAAGATTTAGTATGGAAATCACACATCAAAGTACAGAAGAGCAAGGCGTATCCAGAAGAACAAGGCATACTCGAAAGGGATTTGGCAATAGAGAGAAGCTGCTCCTCGAACAACTTCTCCCTCTCAGCAGTGGAGGCAAGGAGATCCTGCTCTCGCTTCCGTGACTCCTCCAAGGCTGTGATTGCCTCGTCACGATTTTTCGTCGCTGCGGCCAATGTCTTCTCCAATGCAGCAGCATGGCGAAGTAACTCATTGTGCTTAGCTGCCACAAATAGGGAGTGTTACCAAGGTCGATTCAATCCGCAAAAAAGACAAGGATGCAGTCAAAACTTACTTTCGACGATATGATGGTGATCGTCCAGTCGAGCATGCTGTCCCCCCATGTTAAGAACCTGTTGTGCTAAGCGAGTGACTTCCTTCACGATGAGATGCATCAGAAAGAATTCCAAGTTCAAATAAAAGCACGCCAAGAATAAACTCGATTGCCCAATTCACGATACTTACATGATCCTCCATAGACTCCGAAGACGGCTGTTGCACAGTCATCCGGGTAACCATCTGATGCCCCCCAGCATGCGGGGAACTCGATGAGTTATGCCCGGAGTGGGCCGCCAATGGAGGAGAAGGAGACCGCGACGCCGCCTTCTTGGACTTGGAGCCGGCGACTCCGGACTCCTTCACAAAATGGACATCGTCAGAAGACGACGTCACCGCTTGACTGAAACACAAATCAAGCAAAAAGCTTCTGGACAAAGTGGCAACTCAAATAAGGAAACAAGGTTGCGCATATAGAACTTACCAGTTAAATCTATCAAGATCGAAGGATTGCTCCTCCGATTCCGATGACTCCTTGGGCAGCCGCATCCTCTTGCGAGCAGGTGGCGCCATGGAACTTACAGGAACAGCAGGAATCGGCTCCTCTATGCTAGTACCTGGATCTTCTGGAGTCGACGGAGAGGAAGCATCTGAATCCTTGCTACGTGAATGCTTGCGAGTATCTGGATCACTGCACTCGGGGGCTCCCTCCTCTTCAAGTGGGACGGTCGACTCCGACTCGTCCTCTTCTTCTGCTTCGTGAGGAATAATCCCCTCAGGGAGAGGAGGCAAACTGGGAGACACCTTCCAATCCTGCAGTCAAAAGGCAACTCATTATACAGCAAGAAACTAATGGCAATCGACAAAGATAGCTACGTCGTAGCGCAATCATACCTCAGGAGGAGGGTTCGAGGTGTCGAAGGGAGGCACGACTGGTTCGCCTAGGAGAACCTCCTTGGTGGTGTACTTTGTTACCAGTCGCATCCTCTTATCTACCTCACCCGCGGAAATGCCATCGGTAGATACGCGAGTGGCATCGTCCGCACCAGTCCACTGAAACATGGGATGAACTCTGGCTTGCGGAGGCTAGACACGACGGTGCAACCACGTGCGAATAAGGGTGGTGCCTCCCTCTTCTTTACCAATGCGACTCTCGAGGTCGCAGACACGCTTATACAGCACTTCCATCTCCTCAGACTCGCCAGGCATCACTACATTCTTCTAGGAGCGCCTCCTCTTGCACGACGCGGCGGGATCGAATGCTGCAAGTCCGTAGCGCTCTCCGTCGGCCTTCTGGTCGCGGATATAGAACCACTTGTCTCTTCACCCTTGGACAGACCCCGTGAGCTTGATTTCAAAATACGTAGCGGAGGAGTATACTCCGCAGCCGCCTACGTCGTAGACTAACGAGCCAGAAGCTGACTGGCACTTTAACTTAAGAAGTCTCTTGAAGAGACCAAAGTGTGGCTCGACTCCAAGCCAGCACTCACAAAGCATGATGTAGCACACAATGTGAAGGATAGAGTTTGGGGACAGCTCATGAAGCTGGAGCCCATAAAAACAAAGAAGGCCCCTGACAAAGGAATGCAGGGGCAAAGACAGACCGCGGATGATGAACGTGAGGAACATCACCCGGAAACCGGACGGAGGACGCGGGGTTACCTCGTCACCAGGCACTCGCGAATCGTCGTCAGTGCGAGAAAGAATCCCATCTTGGCGAAGAAGATGAAGCTCAAAGGCCTTGATGATGGAGGCACGCCACGCGCCATTGGTGCCGCGGGTGCCCGCAACCTTCTTCTTGCCGGTGCCGGTGGCGCTGGTACCCACGGCGGCGGAACGACCCTTCTTCTTGGCAATGGCGGTCGCGGCAGCAGACCTGGCGGTGTCGCCTCCTTTCTTCTTCCCCATCTTGCGATGGCGGTGAGAGCGGAGGAAATAGCTAGGGAATATGCGGAGCTGGTCCAGCGCGGCGAAGGGTATGAGCTCTAGAAAGCAGAGAGAAGCAACAATGGCGATGGAAGCACATGTAGAGAAAGAGCAGATGAGAAATTACCATAGCTGCGCTGCTACTTAACCCCCTGGCAGATGCAATCCAACAGCCAGCAAAAACCCTACTGGACGCGTGGCACACATCGCGATCGACACGTGGAGAGACTAAAACACGAACCATCCCCCACTATCCCCATTACGCGTGGAAATCGAGGAGGCGCAGTTAAAATGAAAGATTACGCACGCCCGGTGAAGTCAGGGTCAGAAAATGGGACCCACCGCTCGTCACGTCCTGTCAAAGCCGCTCACACGGGCAACTGAGGTCATCACATCGTCAGCACTGATGTCATCAAAGATTGAGCACTAGAAGACTTAGACTATTTTAGTCCTTGCTCGAGTCTTCGACTCCACCAAGCACTCGGGGGCTACTCCCATAGGGAGCGCTGGTCGTGCACCCTACGATTTTCTTTTCTGCAGGAATATGGACAGTCAAAGCATACCCAACCACTCGAATCTATGATTCGACTATGGATCATGGGTTACTCCCATAGGGAGCGCCGGAAATAAATTCGACTAAAACAAGCAAACAAAAGACGACAGTAGTCGCAAAAGTTCTTTAGTTCCTGCCAGAGTCTTCGACTCAACCAGGCACTCGGGGGCTACTCCCATAGGGAGCGCTGGTCGCGCACCCTATGATTATTTGTACATCATACTGTGTGTTGATAACATCCACACTCGAAGTCTATGGCGATACCGCCTCATATTTTCCCTACAAAGAGACTGCGTCTCCTGGGTCACCCGAATCATCTCCGCGATGAAAAAATTCGGATGCCGCACTTGCAGCGTGAAGATAAGACCTGAATAAGGCCTGGCAACGCATTTGCTGCGCACTACCAGAAATATATCTGTGCCCACAGGTACGATGAACATACCTTGACGGACGCGTCAAGTGCTCACACCCATATACTGGAATTCGACTCCTGTAAGACCTCCGCGGCTTGAGTTGAATTACACCAGCACTTTTCCGAATTCGAGTGCGGGGACTCGAGTTCAAGTAGATTGTGTTGTTTTGCCCTAAGGTAGTTAACTAATACCGATACATTGGTTAAATCAGACACGCATATCAACATTCCCTATGACATAAACAGAACACTCGAAAAATACTCAGTCATGCACTCGAAATGCTTCGCAAAGTCTCCAGTAGAATCTATGATTCCAGTGGACACTCGGGGGCTACTGACATGGGTATACCCTATAGGTACTCGAGTTGGGTATATACGGTCCAGATACGGTGGAAGCCCACAGTGTTGCCACGGCCCAATGAAGACTTCGAGTGGCCTACGGACTCTCGATGACTTGCGAGACAAGGAGAAGTTTAAAGATAGAAAGTTTGAAGGGAAAACCCTAATTTGTAACCGACTCGACCTGCTACCCGAGACCTGGCCTATCTATATAAAGGCTAGGAGGGGCAGCGAGGAGGACACACGCAACCCTAGTTTCCACAACTTTCGCTAGATTGCATCTACACGCCCCTGTAATCTTCGATTCCTTCGTTAATTCCAAGAATAGACAAGCAGGAGTAGGGACCTCTACAAGGCCTGAACCTGGGTAAATCTTGTGTCCCTGTGTGCTTGTTTGCTAGCCGATTGATGCTTCCAGCGCTCCCTCCTTCTCCAAAACCCAAGTCCATAACAATGGGCATTGATGAGTTAAACCCTCGTCAGTCGGTTTGAGCTGTAATGTTTTGTGCTTCTGCCCCAGGTTGTTATCCAACTTTCGTTAGTTCAACACTTTTGAGCAACAGAAGGTCTTCGAAAAAATCAGTTTTTACCTGCTGGTCTGTTTTGACAGATTTCTGCCATTATTTGCATTTGCTTCTTATTGATTCCTTTTTGAGTTCTTTTTGGGAAATTGAGATTTTTGAGGGAATTGCTACAGTAGCTTGTGTCTTTAGTGAAAGTTATGCTGTTTTAAACCTAAAACCCCAAAGGTCTATTATCTTTCGAACACACTAATGTTGCTAATGAAGATTGTGTGAAGTTTAGTATGAAGGAAAAATTTCAGGTGTAAGGGAAGAATGATGTAATGAGATGAAGAACGGACAAAAGCTCAAGCTTGGGGATGCCACCTATGTCACCCCAAGAAATATTCAAAAAGTACAAGCGTCAAATCTTGGGTATGCCCAAGGCATCCCCTTTTCATCAATAAAAATATCAGGTTTCTTCCAAACACATCATTTTTATTTTTTCATGCATAGTTGTGTTGTTCTTGGAGCATCTTTGTTTTCGTTTTTAGTTTTTGTTTTCTTAGTTTGCTTGAATAAATTGGTTCGACCCCCTCATTCATGCATTAGTTTTCAAATAAAGTTGATTTGGATTGGAAAAGAGTAGGAAAGTTCATGCTTAAGTGGTAAAAAGGAGCTTGTTTTTTGACTGTGACATAGACTTTATCATGTCATGCTTGATATTGTTATGGATTTATGCTTAGTGATTATTGCTGTATCATGACATGTTATAAACAATTGAGATTGCTTAATGTGCCTTGAAAGAATCATGCGTTGTTTTAGCATATTAAAGCATAGTATTGTGGTATTCTCCTTTGATGCTTTATTTGGGTTGACTTGGCGCATGCTCACACCATGTTAAGACTACACCAAGTCACCATAGCCTCTATGGTCATTTAGTTTTTGTCTTGTAATATCACTTGATGCTTTAATTAATAATGTTTTATCGCTTTGCATGATTATGGCCATTATTGCTCTCTTAGTTGGTCGCTCCCAGTCTTTTGCTAGCCTTCGTACCAAGTATGAGTTCCACTCATGCATCCAAGTCCAAATAAAACCAAGTTATTCAGAATAGTCCACCATACCTACCTATCAACATTTGCTATTCTAAGTATATTCATGTTTTTATCTACCTTCCGAATTAAACTTGTTATGTGAAAATTAGTGATTAAAGCTCTCACGAACTTGATGGCACACTTTAATTTTCTTGCCCCTAATAAACTTGAACCATTGTGTCATCTATGTTGTATATGCTTGCACTCATACATTGGGAATTAGCAGAACCATGTTGTCAACGGGAACGCTTTCAACATTGCACTTGTACATTGTACCCAGTTGATATCATGCTCTTTTTTTTATGGATGTCGTCAGTGTGAAATGAAAGGAGAGCTTGTAAGTCCATGGAGTTATGTATGTGTGTTAGAGAAACACTTGGGCCGCTAGCCTAAGCCATGCCTAATCATGGTGGAAACTTGCAGCATCACCATAGTGAGCAATCTATGAAACATTCTTCTTATAAAAAAAGAGATAGAGATTGAGAAAAAGAAAAAAAAGATGAGAAAAGAGGAAAGAGAAAAAAAAAGCACCATTTTCCCATGGTAAATAAGAAGAATGCTGAGATGCTCATTATCTGCTTGCCTTGTCATTTTGATTATGGGATAGCTCATGTATCATGTGCAAGGGGTACCCCGTTGGCGGTTCTCTATGATACACATGTACTTACTATGATAAGAACTTACCGATAACTAAACTTGAGTAGCATGAGGAGCGGTCCTCGTATTCAAGGGACATGAGATTGCCAACTTATACTTTGTCAAGCATATACTCCATAATTTGTTCACTTTAACCTTAATCACTTCAAGATGCTTATGATAGGGGCAATGAGAGCTGAAAGCTAATAAGTACCATAATTTTTGGAAGCTCTTTATGAGACTTGAATCCCTACTTCCTTCTATGAAGGCTTTTCTTTTACTTTTATGTTGAGTCTCCATCTTCTATCTTTATGCACCTATTGAAAGAGCATAGTGGCCATTCTTAGTTTAATGTGCATTGTCCCAAGACTTGTTGATTGATTCATAACTTTGATTTTGCTTGTCCTTAAACTATTTGTATCTAGTCACCCTTATGAACTTTGAAGGTGTCCTATGCATTTATGTTTTGCTACACTATGAGGGACAAGATGAATACCATTCTCATTATGTTTTCTATATGTGAAACAAACAAACATCTTTCAAAGCATTGTTATTCATGAATATTTTGTTTGTGCCTTTTCATGTTACAACATAGTTGCTATGTCTTATTGTTAGAACTATATCTTTCATGCTATGTTAAAGTACTATGATCCCAGCTATCAATGTTTTACAAATACTTTGATCAAGATTATGATGGTGCATGTCACCTCAAAAATTCTTTCTTTTTATCACTTACCTACTCGAGGACGAGCAGGAGTTAAGCTTGGGGATGTTGATATGTTGCAAACGTATCTATACTTTTTGATGTTCCATGCTTGTTTTATATCTACTTTCTTATGTTTTGTCCACACTTTGGAGTATTTTTATACACTTTCTTGAACTAACTTATTAACAAGATGCCACAGTGCCAGTTGCCTGTTTTCTGCTGTTTTTGATTCCACAAAAGCTAGAAAATGAATATTCTCGGAATTGGACGGGACAAAAGCTAAAGTCAATATTTCACTGAGGGGAACACGGAGGCAGAAGACGAGATGGAGAGGGGCTAGGGGCTAGCCACACCACCTGGCCGCGCGGCCAGGCCTAGCCCACGCCTGGGTGTGGTGTAGCCGCCTCAGGCACCCCCTCGGCCTCCCCTTTCGCCTATAAGAATCTTCCTACACAGAAACCCTAAGTACCCGATCAAAATTCCACGAAAGAGTCTGTAGCCGCCGCCATCTCCATCCCTAGATCAGGAGGGATCTGAAGCTCTTCCTGGCAACCTGCTGGAGGGGAGAGATCACCCTGGAGGCCTTCTTCATCACCATGACTGCCTCCGGTGTGATGCGTGAGTAGTTCATCCCTGGACTACAGGTCCATGTAGTAGCTAGATGGTTGGTTCTTCTCCTTTGTGCTACCATGTTTAGATCTTGTGAGCTCCGTTCATGATCAACATCATCTATTTGTAATCTTACATGTTGTGTTTGTGGGGATCCAACGGATATTGAGATGCTATTTTAGATTGATTATTGATTCTATCAAGTCTTTGTTATTTGTGATCTTGCATGCTTTCCGTTGTTAGTAGCTATCTTGGCCGAGTAGATGCTAGCAACTCCAAGAGGGAGTATTTATGCTCGATAGTGGGTTCGTGCCTCTAGGAATCTGGGAAAGTGACAGAAATCTCTAAGGTACTAGATGTGCTGTTGCTACTAGGGAGAAAACAACAATCCTTTGTTCAGATAACAATCATATTGTTTACTTTACACACTTTGCTTAATGCAATTATCTGTTGCTTGCAACCTAATACTGGAGGGGGTTCGGATGATAACCTGAAGGTGGGTTATTAGTCATAGATGCAGTTGGATTACAGTCTATGTATAATGTTGTAATGCCCAATCAAATCTCATAGGAGTCAAGATGATTAGTATATGCATGTATGCTTTCTCGATGTTTGTCAATTGCCCCGCTGTAATTTGTTCACCCAACATGTCATCTATCTTAAGGAGAATCACCACTAGTGAACTATGGACCCCGGTCCTTTATTTTACCATCAATCTACAATCTACTATTTATTGTTTTCTGTTTACTTTCTGCAAGCAATTACTATCTTCCACACAATACGGTTAATCCGTTGTTTTTAGCAAAACCGGTGAGATTGACAACCTCACTATAAGTTGGGGGCAAAGTTCTGTGGTTATGTTGTGCAGGATTCCAAGTTGGAAACAACACCTTGGAGGTGTTCCTTGCTCCTACTAGTTCGATAACCTTGGTTTCATAAATGAGGGAAAACTTGTTGTTGTGCTCATCATACCTTCCTCTCGGGGTTCCCCAACAAGCTCGAATATATTTTGAGCCATCATTTGTCGAGTGCTGCTGCAGATCGCTTGCCCTTGTCTATAATGCCATGTTTCCTCTGGATCCTCAGCCTCAGACCTTGGCGGATTTACTTGCGAAGTTTCAACAATGTGAAAACATTCATAATTTCATGAAGCTTCAAGTTGTGGTGGGTGCCAAGCTCGTGCTTTCTTGGGTACATGTGCATCATCTGACACTAGACTTGGATGATGTATCTTCATGGCTACCCCCCGTTTCCGGTGGTGGCCTTGTTGATATGGCGCCTCATTACGTCGCTGCTCGTAGTCCTGCCATTAGGATTGTTCGAAGATGCTTGGAGGCAGATGAAGATTTTTTTGTTAATTTTCCTATCTGATAGCTTGCTTGTGCAGCCTTTGTACTTTGTAGAAGAAATATTGTATAGAGCCACTTTATACTTGTCAAAAAGGTCGTATGTTTCATACGAGATTTTGATTGTGTATTGTATTTTTGCTGAGGATCCGACGAACCGATGTCTCTCTTCATGTGCCATAGAAATTTGTATGCTGAGAAGTACTTCCTTTATTCATTGATAAACATAAAGGGATACATTGTGAGGGCGTGATCGTCTGGCTGTTGGCCTTTATTGAATATAAAGTGCATCAAAGAAGTTTTTTTCTTGGGGAACTTCGGCTTCTATTCTTGGGGTTCTTCATCATGCTCTATGTTGGTATGTCGGGTGCTCTCATCTTTTCGACGAGTGGGTCTTCCTATGCGGGACCTAAAGTGGAGGCTGCATTTGTTGCTTTTGTGGGACCATTGTGCGCTTGCTCTTTCGATGTTTGCTTCTTGTGGGTGTGCCCTTCGTGTAATGACTCCTCATCCGCTATTTTCAGTTGTCCAAGTTTTGTATCCATCCTGAAAGGTTCCAATATTTTGTTGAATTCCCGATCGCAGCTGTCCGAGCGATTGAAGCTTCCTTTTACTATTATGACCCCATTGGGAGCTGGCATTTTTAACACCAGGTATGCGTAGTGAGGCACTGCCATGAACCTAGCGAAAGCTGGTCATCCCAGGATCGCGTGGTACTGAGATGGCCAGTACATGACTTCGAACTCTAGCTTTTCGCGTCTGAAGTTATTCTTTGATCCGAAGACTACGTTGAGGTGGACTTTGCTCAATGGAATTTTGGCTTTTCCTAGAACTATCCCATGGAAAGTTGTGTCTATAGATACTAGATTTGTCATGGACCAATTCATAGCCCATAGAGTTTTGGCATAAATCAGGTTGATGCTGCTTCCTGCATCCAAGAAAACTTTGCTCATGTCGAACCCGCCAATTTGTGCTTCGACTATTAGTGTTGACTGGCCTGGTCGAGGGACCTGTAGTGGATGATCAGCCCCGCTGAAAGTAATTTCCTGTTCTGACTAATGCAGATAGTCTGGTGTAGGAGGTGGCTTTGTTACTGCCATGTTTACTTGCCTAGTGATCAACTTCTGTGTTCTGTTAGAGGGCGATTCTTTCTGGATCATTGACATTGCTTTGACCTGGGATACTCGTCGTCTTGATGTGTTGTGTTTTGCGGATGTCCAACTGGCGGGTGCCCCTATGGTGGCGGTGGCGCGCCTATAGCCAAAGCGCCAGGCGCGGTAGCGTAACCTCGGTTTGCTGCTTCGGTTGCCCTCGTGTTGCATAGCTCTTGCATTTTCAAGAATGTTCGGCAGTCCTTTAGGAGGTGATTTCATCACCTTTTCCCTGTCAAGTCGACGTAGTAGTGCATATTGCAGGGTCCTTCCAACATTTGTCCTGCTGGCATAGGTGGGTCTCGATTCGTCGGCTGGTATCGTTGCTGCGACTAGCGTCCACCGATGCTGTCCCTATTACTATGGTATCCGCTGTTGTAATCGCCGCTTCATCTGTTGTCCCCTCCAAAGAAACTGGCTGCAACGTAACTTGGTGTATTGTACCCATCATTGGTTCATCGTCTTTGATCGTTATTACGCCTGTCCCTATCTTCTTCGGGTGAACAGGCTCTTTTGTTGTGTACGGCATCCTCTCCGTCGGCCCAACAATTGGCTATATCCATCAGCTATGAAATTTTCTTTGGCTTGGTTTGTCCTAGTTCTTCAATATATTCCTGCCGATGAAGTCCATCGTTGAAGGCGTCGATTGCTCTCTCATCAGATATGGCTTTAGCCGAATTTTCTATGATGTTCCACCGTTGGACAAAGGCCCGTATTGACTCTCCTAGCTTTTGCTTGCAGACCTGCAATTTCTCCAAAGACGCGGGTCGCTTGAATGCGAACTGGAAATTCCTGATAAACTTGTCCTCAAGATCGTTCCAACTGTTGATAGAATCTTCAGGTAGTTGTTTTAGCCAGGAGCATGCCGCACCGGTTAGGTGCAGCCGCAAGCTTTGCATTGCTGTAGCTTTGGATCCGCCTTGCTGCCTGATGCTTGCTAGATAATCTGTCAGCCAAACTTCGGGTTCTTGGAGACCATCGTACTTTTGACGATCTTGAGGTAATTTAAAGTCTCTTGGTACCAGAGTCTTGCGAACCCGTCGGGTAAAGCAACTGGCTTCGCATAGTTCTTGCTCTTCGCCGCTTTTGCCGTCATGATATCTTCAGGTGCTATGCTCTTCTCTGGACCGGTCGATCCTTCGCTGAGTGATGTCTTTTCTTGCATCGTTTCACGACTCTGACTCTAAAAAGTGGACCCGTTGTGGCGATCGAGATCGTCAGGTGTGTCCCACCTGCCGGCTGCTGCGACAGCGTGGGGATATATCAAGCTGTCGCGTGGTTCCTTGTTCTGTTTGCACGAGCGATGCTCCTACCATGCCGAGATTCATCAGGGCGGAGTGGTGGAGGGCCGCACGAGGATCGTCGGGTGCGGGCTGAGTTGTGATCAGATATGTTTGCGTGACCATGATAGCTGCCTGAGCCGTTTTTGCCTTGATGTTTCCTACTTGATCGATCGACATGAATGATAGATCAAGATCTCAGATGAGTCCGCCTCTCTCTACTTCAGGGATATTCTCCAATCGAGATGTTCCTCTCCTTGGCAGTGCTCCTCCTGTTATGCTCCTTGATCCTCGAGTGGAGCTTAACTACGCTCATCGTAGGCTAGATTCGTCGGCTACTCTTTTCCTTTCATCGAGTTGTCTCTGCATCCTGAGTAGGTTTCTCTTCTTGTGATGAAGCAGGTATTGGTATGCTAATAGATCCTCGTGGGAAGCGTCTGCTATCATCAGAACTGCTCCCGAGATTATTTCCCTTGCTTTTTGCCATGCCGCTGCTGGTATCCAGAGAGTTTGCCTCTCGCCTCCGCATGGTTCTTCTTCTTCTCTATTTACACGGTTAACTGTTGGGTCTCCCCCGTTTCCTTGGCTTCCTTCGTTGCCGTGATCTCATGCATTATGGCTTGAAAGAATATCATTGGGGTTTAAAATTGGGTTACCCTTGGAGTCTTGGTGGGTCGAGGCATCTCCAATGATCACGCATACTTGGTGTTGAGTGATACATGGACTGGTGACGTCGTCGTCTGAACCGAGCGAGACACTGTCGGGTGAACCAGTGAAGTCCACCAGTTTTTGTTCTGGGTAGATTTCTGCCATCCTAATTCCAAAGTCGATGCTTTCACTGCTTTCTTCGGATTCTGAATTTGCCAGGCTTGCTTTGCGTAGTGGGGTTAGCCAAGGATCTGATCTAAAGGAGAGATTGTCGTAAAGTCCATCAAGGTCCCCCAGATCCATCTCGATTTGCTCGCTTTCTTCACCTACTTCAATATGTGTTGTGGCATTAATGGATGACCCGACGGAAGATGCTGGTACCGCAGTAGGCGTAGGTTTTTCCACCGATGGTTCTGATGTGATCAGGACCGAAGGGTGCGCTTCTTGCGGGTCTTCTACTTGGAAGTGGAAGCTTCCGACGATTAGATCGGATCCGCCATTGAAATCGGTGGGTACCAATATAGGGGTGGGCGGGCGTGGAACTGCATTTGTCGGGTTGATGCTTGGTGGAGAGCGGTCCGCTGAATCCGTGGTTCCAGCGTTCAGGTTTCCCACAGACGACGCTAATTGACGAGGGGTATCCTCGGCAATGTCCATGGTGAAGGACTTAGGGTTTCGCAGAAAAGAGAACGCTGGGGATTTCGTCGGATTTTAGGAAAACAATGAAGTCAAAGTCGCATGAATATTGAAGAATCGCACTATTACAAGTTGCCTAGAAGATTTTCTGTACCCTCGCTTGGGCTTCTCCTGTCCTATATATAATAGGTCGGGTCTCAAAGCTGTATGCAGATAGGTTTTACATATGCATGATTACAATACCAATAGATTGTTGGTTTAGAGACTCTTTTCTAATACAATCAAAGTCTTTGTCGGTTGCTTCCTTGGCTATCATCTGAAATCTTCATGGGCCGTAAGCCTTTTACCCAGTATAGGGTAGTGAATCATAAGCATCCGAGTAATCATACCTATGTTACTATGGCACTTAGGAGTCATCACATTCTGCTAGGAGCCTCTATAGATTGATCGATTATGAGGTGAAATTCCGTTGTTTGCGACCTTTTTACCAACTATGCGGCCAAACTATACGACGGGATCTTTTAGTTGGTCATTGAACTTGTAGATACTTTAGTATTTTGGTCACCATTTCTTCTTACGAACTCCTTTTTGGGTGTCCTTGGGCTTGTTGAGTTTGTCTCGTCGAGTGCTCCAACCCCATGGTCTTGTATATTTATTTTGAGAAGTTGGAAAAAATCACTTTTCCAACCTCTCAAATGGCTAAGTCTGGTCCGTGCAGCTCCTCCTTACTATGCCCTCTTTGTTCCTTTTTATCCATAATCTTCACAAACACCTACACACATGTCATAGACAAGGAAAGTGATAAAATTCAACCTAAACTACTAAATGTGCAAAGCTCATATGAAAGTAAATGAGAACTAGAAGTCATGCATATAAGGCATAGCTATAGCTAGAAGAAACATGATATGAAAGATAAATGGCACATTTTATATGGCTAAAAGAGGTGGTATTTTACAGCCATCAACTTCCCCAAGCTAGACCTTGATCGTCCTCGAGTAGGAAGGGTCTATAATAAATTAATGGTTGTGAAATAGCTTATCATTGGAAATCAATGCCTCGCATCCTTATTTCTTCTACAAGCTTGAAGAGAGAAAACATGTATTCATACAAGGCAACACAAGCTTAGTTATAAAGACCACTAAAGGTTCATCAAAACTTATATGCTCCATGTCAACAGTGAATCTACTTACAGACAAACTTGTGATCCTCTTATTGCACCTTTTGTATAACTTTTCATATCATTATTTTTTATGAGGCGAAACTTAGTCACAAATAGATGTCAAGCATAAATAGGAATAAAGTTTATCGATTCTACCCAATCATGTCATCTAGTTAAGGCTCTCAAGTGCAAACATCAGTTATTGAGTTTCAGAAAGTTTATCTCTTAGTAATGAGATTTATGCCAAAAGGAAATGCGAGAACATGTCAAAAGAAGAATAGCATTAGAGTGTCTCTTTTGGTCATCCACATCAATGCATCATGGCTATCAAACACTCATTTTCTATTCTTTGTCTTTCTAAAACATTAGTTCATAAGTAATGAGATCATGCCAAAACTTAGTGTGTTTAATCAGACTGTGCAGGCTAAGAATGGATACTCATGACCATTACCAAGGTTTCCCTTTTCGGTATAATGATTTCTCATAACGTTCAGAGGAGTATTCCCTCTTTTGCTTTGAACGCAAGCCCATGAGAATACCAATGCATACCCAAATATAGCATTTATGCTACATATGTTGGGCAACTCATAGACAAACTCCAAGAGTTTCCTCTTTTTGGACTGTTCAAAGGTCAGCGGAGTTGTTAGCATCCCCTGTTGTGTGACAGTGGTGCAGACACACATAAAACAATATCATACTTTAATTAACAGGTCAAGATTTGGCATGCATCTCAATTACCGCTAAATATTAGTTTCATCAAACAAATCCTTTCAAAGAGTACTATCAAGTCGATCATCACATCTATGTTGTTGAGTATCTTGAGGCTAAACTCTTAAGACAATTAAACAACACCTTATTTAGCATAGAACTCAAAACTTCGAAATATCATTTCCAATTGACAACTCCTTCTATAAGAAAAGTATCGAGTCTATTGTTTTGACATTATGGGGTCGAGCATAACCTATTCATTTAAGAGAAAGATATTTAGTGACAACCAACAAATTTCAAAAGATCTTGATCAAGTATTCATTCTTTCCAAGTGTAGAGATTGTGGCAATGTTTTCTAGAGGATCACAAATAGTGTCACAAGCTTGATAAACAATTTGGCAAGATGCATACAAGCTCCAAGTCAACTCCTATGGTGCCTATCATGAGCAAGTGTATCCCCATATGTATACATAACTAGACTCACTTAAAAAAGCATTCAAAAATAGCGGGATACATGATTGCATTAAACCTTCATAGAATGCGAACATTGCACAAGACTCTACACATGCAGAAGTAACCTCCCCAAGCTTAGAACTTTGCAAGAACCAAACTTGAGTATATCACCAAAGATAAAATACAATTTCCAAAAGAGAGTGTGATAAGTGGTTACCTCCCCAAGCTTAGTTGAAAACAAGGGTGACACACTTTACCATTGAGATACAAGTAACCTCTCTTTTGATGGACAAAGAACCTTTGCTTTAACGTATACTTCTTGATATAGCCTGGTGGCTGAACCAGACACTGATTGTCGAAGCCTTGAATTGAAGAAACCAAGGGGCTCATGCGAGTGTTTGGACGGTTGGCACTACCATACATGTCATCACACAAGGTTCAAGTCCCTGCAAAAATAACACACAAAATAAAATGCATCGGTTTGGTATACGAACATAGTTTGTTTACCCCACCAATAAAAGGAAAGTAAAAAGAAAACATGAACTTCTATAGAGAATTACATTCTAGGAGGTTTATGAGGTAGAATTTTATTGCTTACATATGCTCAGCTTATCTAGATCATGGGAGAAGCTCCCAGGTGGTGTTTCGAGGTTTTTAGTAGAAGAAAGAATAAAATTTTGAGCAATGGTTACCTTCTAGTTGGCGTTTGAGGGGTTTTTCCATCTATATGAGCGTAACTATATGGCCGGACCAAAAAGGTCCCGCCGTATAGTTGGCCGTTAAACCTACTGTACATTGGAAAAGAATTTTGACAAAAGCATCGATATCTATACGGCCGGAACTATACGGCTGAAATTTTTATTCCCGCTGTATAGTTGGTCGTTAAACCTACTATACCTAAGAAAGAAAATTTGTCGATGGCAAAGATATCTATACGGCCAAACTATACAGCTGGAATTTTTTATTCCTTCCATATAGTTGGTCTTTAAACCTTCAATAGACATCAAGAAAATTATATTTCTTCAAGAATTCTTTCTTATCCTGAAACTTTGCACAACACCTTGTTTTGACAGTAAAATAACAACTTTAATTTTCGACCAATAACATCATGTATAAAACGGGATTTAAGTACAACCAAGTTATGCAACACATAGTAACAATAAATTCTACCGTTTGAAAACTACAACAAGATAACTCTAATAGCAAATCATGCAAAGAATAAAAATGCCAATGCAACTAGACTCAAGACACAAAACTAAGAAAGACGCCTAATGGCTTCCGGGTTGCCTCCCGGGAAGCGTTTTCTTATAACCAAGTAGCCAAGATTTTATACTCCACATTTATTCAACAATGGAGGCAGCTATAGAAGTAGTTTTGCTTACCTCCAATGAGTGTCTGCAGGATTTATATCATAGTTTGCTCTAAGACGTACCCACTTGCGGTGCATCGGTATCTTGTAAGTGTTCTCATTGTCACATGAGGATGGATGCACCAAGCGTGGTAAATATGTATTCTTTCCTTCCTGCATAGAGGGTGTTAAAGATTTATTATTGATGGCTCAGTGCTGATGTAGAGCTTGTTGGGAACCCCAAGAGGAAGGTATGATGAGCACAGCAGCAAGTTTCCCTCAGTTATGAAAATAAGGTTTAATCGAACCAGTAGGAGCAGGGAAACACCCCAAAGGTGTTGCTAGCTGAGCCTTGGCAGGGCGCACTACCGGTGCTAGTAGCAACATGGAGACCTGCACAACACAACCACAGAACTTTGTCCCCAACTTGCGATGAGGTTGTCAATCTCACCGGTTTTGCTGAAAACAAAGGATTAAACGTATCGAATGGAAGGAAGTAATAGTTTGCAGAAAGTAAACACAAAGTAGTAAACAATTTGTAGATTGTATGTAAAAGAAAGGACCGGGATCCATATTTCACTAGAGGTGGCTCTCCTTAAGATAGATAACATGTTGGGTGAACAAATTACAGCGACGCAATTGACAAACATCGAGAAAGCAATACATGCATATACTAATCATCTTGACTCCTTTGAGACTTGATTGGGCATTACAACATTATACATAGACCGCCATCCAACTGCATCTATGACTAATAATCCACCTTCAGGTTATCATCCAAACCCCCTCCAGTATTAAGTTGCAAGCAACATATTATTGCTTTACGAATTGCGTGTAAATTAAACAATATGATTGTTCTATGAACAAAGGATTGTTGTTTTCTCCCTAGTAGCAACAGCACATCTAGTACCTTAGAGATTTCTGTCACTTCCCAGTTACGGAGGCATGAACCCACTATCGAGCATAAATACTAACTCTTGGGGTTGCTAGCATCTACTTGGCCAAGATAGCTACTAACAACGGAAAGCATGCAAGATCACAAATAACAAAGACATGATAGAATCAATAATCAATCTGAAATAGCATCTCAATATCCATCGGATCCCCACAAACACAACATGCAGAATTACAAATAGATGATCTTGATCATGAACGGAGCTCACAAGATCTAGACATGAAAGCACAAAGGAGGAGAACCAGCCATCTAGCTTCTACATGGACCCGTAGTCTACAGATGAACTACTCATGCATCACACCAGAGTCTTGCCTGATGATGAAGAAGGCCTCCAGGGTGAATTCCCCTCTCCGACAGGGTGCCGAGAAGAGCTTCAGATCCCTCCCGATCTAGGGATGGAGATGACGGCGGCTACAGACTCTTTCGTGGATTTTTGATCGGGTACTTAGGATTTTCGTCCTGTGGGCAATATATAGGCGGAAGGAGAGGCCGAGGGGGTGCTGGGGTCGGCCAGACCACCCCCTGACGCGGGCTAGGCTTGGCCGCATGGCCAGGTGGTGTGGCCGGCCCCCAGCCCTTCTCCGACTCGTATTCTGGCATCTGATGTCTTCCGGAAAAATAGGCACTTTGGCTTTTGTCCCGTCCAATTCCGAGAATATTCATTTGCTGATTTTCCTGGAACCAAAAACAGCAGAAAACAAGTAGCTGGCACTTGTTAATAGGTTAGTCCAAGAAATCATATGAAAAGTAGTCCAAAGTGTGGACAAAACACAAGAAAGTAGATAAAACCAAGCATGGAACATCAAAAATTATAGATACATTTGCAATGTATAATTATCAAACTTCAAATCTTTACCTTGATTACTATTTTGAGGGTCTAGCTCATAATGTCCTTTTAGATCGAGTAGCTTGATCTTTTCCATCGGACTTTCCTGCACCTCATTAGTAAAACAAAAGTCATAGCAAACAGATATGGGAGGCACATAGGGTTCCGTCTTTGGCTCATCATAATTGATTTCCCTGAAAAGAGTATTTAAACAAACACTACTAGAATCATCAAAAACTTCTTCAGGGCAATTATCAGGGATTCTAGAATAATTTAAGTCCTCATCATCACTAAAGCCAGAAGAAGAATAAAGATCAGGAATAGGAGGGGGATAAGGTTTGAGAGTGGCTTTCAATTTATTCCATTCCTTGATTTATTTTTCTTGTTTCTTCTTGATGTGTCTTTCATTTCTCTGATACTCTTCATAAAGCTGTTTCACTTCATCTACAGATATCAGATGTGTGGGATATTCAACACGAGGCTTCTTATTTTTATTTTTCCTGGTTTTAGCCTTCATGGATTTACCCTTCTTTCCTGCTTCAATGATGCAACAAGTGGAAGATATGGGAGTAACAGTAGAGGGTTGTTCTCCATCATTAGTAGAAGCAATTCTAATACGATTAAAATAATCAGCTATGAAAGGCATTACTTTAGAAAGAATGATGAGTGCATATTTGCATCATGTTTTACATTATTATTTTGCATTGTAGATGTAGGATCTTGGTATTTTATGGCGTTCGCACGCACATTTTATGTTTATTTTCACCAGGATCAGTACAGATGATGGATCCAATGGATACAATTCTTGGAGTAGTTGTACTGTGGAGAAAAGGGTTCAAAAACAACATAAATCGCTTATTTGGGAAATATTAATAATACCATAAGTAAACCAGAAGCGAACAAAGGAGGCAAAGAGTCCAACGACCAACTATACGATCGAAGCAACTTTTCCGGCCGTATAGCTCCGGCCGTATAGTTGGCGGCGCCCCCGCCTTGTCAAATAGTTTCACCCCATGCAATTGGTTCGAGGAGACGACATTAAGAACACCCAGAAATCACAGAAACCTCACCTCTAGAAGGCATCTGGAGGGGGAACTCATCCACCAAGGATCCATCTTCACCCTGCGCAGATCCGGGAGGCTAAGGCATCGATCTTCATCATCCACCGCTGCATCAACACCATCTCCATCCATCCCATCTACATCTTATCTATATCTTGTTGTAATTCCTATACTCATTGTGGATTTATACAAGTACTATTCATCTATGATTGTTTCCATTACCATTGCCATGATGTTGATTGCCTCCATGTTTGAGTAGATCATTAGTTCTTGGGGAGATGGAGAAACCCTAGTATGAGACTGAAATAAGATAAAGTCTATTATGATATTCATCGTTGTGACCATGTGTTAGATTTTCTACACCTTGATGTTGAGAGAAGTCGACCTCTCAATATTTGCCTCTCGTGGGGACTTGATGGAGGAAACTACTTGTTAGTAGACGGAGGCGTGCTAGCACTTACAGTGACTATAAAGCTGTTGGCACCCCTTACGTATCAACTTGGGAAACCGAGAAAACTCACAGGACACTATCCATGCCATGGGATACGTCCTATGGGATTACATCCCTTAATAGCACAGTAATTCGATTGATGTCGATTATTGATTGTTGTGGTTATGAGGATGATGTGAGCAGCGGTTGCTGCCTATTCGTCCAAATACGGAGTTCCTTCCACACATACATAGTTGAGAATGTTAAAATGATAATCTTTATCTTAGATCTTTACAATACTAGTGGTGTATCCGCTACTCCCTGAGAATGATTTTTCCTTACTGCAGTTCCAATCTCTCTTACATACACGACACTTACTTTCTGTACTCAGTTGGTTTGCTTTACTTTGTTGCTCTTATACCCAAAACCTTAAAACACCTTTTTACACAATACTGGCATTTATCTTGTCACTTAGAACTTTATCTAGAATTTCTATCGTAATATTTATTTCAAGAGTCATTAGACTTCAGACTCCTGCTCCCTGTGGGATCGATATCTTTATTTCGAAACCAGCTACAAACGATCTGTGCACTTGCAGTCATCAAGCTATTTTTGGCGCCGTTGCTAGGGAGCTAAGCGTTGTAGGTCTTTTAGTTTTTGCTTATTTATTTTTGTCTTGCTAAATTTTGTTTTGAGTTACAGGTTTCCACCAACATGATGGAGTTTGAGCATATGACTAGTGCTAACCCACTCAACCACTTTGGGAAGCCCTATGATATTTATAAAAAGACAACTCTAATGAGAAGACAAGGGGGTTTGAAATAAATCCTCTACTACTTAGTATTCTACATAAGAAGCAATTTACTGGAGATGAAGAAGATCCTGATCCATATGAGCATATTGCAAGTTTTAAAGATATATGTGGTACTTTTCTATTGACGGGATATACCGCTGATGAGGTAAGGGTTAAACTTTTTAGTCAAACTTTGACATGTACAGCTCTCTCATGGTATAGATCTCTACTCCCTGAAGCCACTACTACTTGG
Source organism: Avena insularis (assembly GCA_023614405.1). Taxonomy (NCBI): domain Eukaryota; kingdom Viridiplantae; phylum Streptophyta; class Magnoliopsida; order Poales; family Poaceae; genus Avena; species Avena insularis. The sequence continues at coordinate 249,779,622 of CM042690.1, forward strand.
GATAATCTATCCTGTGAATTTCTATCAAAATATTATCCATTGTCAAAATCTTTTGGAATCAGGCGTCTTATAATGACTTGGAAGAATCATTCTAGTGAAGGACTAGTAAGAGATTATATTAGATTTAAAGATTTACTATGACTATGTCCTCATCATGATTTTCCTGAATGTTATTTACTACATATCTTTTATGGCGGTTTAATTGAACCTAATAGAATTGAACTAGACTCTTTCGCGCAAGGAGCCTTTATGAATCTTCCTATACCTAAAGCTTGGGCTTTACTTAATAGAATTCGTGATCATAGAGTTTCATGGAATTTTGGTCTAGGAAGTGAAGGAGGCATAGAAATAGAGCATGATTGTATTCATGACTATAATAAAAAAGGCCATGTTAAAAAATTATCTAAAGAACTCTATTTAGATTCAGATCTTGTGTTGCAAGTTGTTAAAGCTTTTATAGAACATATTAAAGCTCCAAAGGAGGGTCCAGTCAAGTATGATGCACCACCCAAACCAGAAAAGAAAAGAGAAGATAAAGCAACACTAGCCTCTGTAGAACCAATATATGAAGTGCCTTTCCCTAACACTGCACAAAAGCATATTTTTGAATATGAACAGGTCAAAGCAGTACAGGAAAAGAGGGAAGAATAAAGCATGCTAGAAGTCGTGGAACATCTGGAAGAAACCAAAGATGAAGAGGTAACCAAGGAAGCAATTACGGCTATGTACTCACATTGTAACATATTTGAACTTGATGAAGAGACTTCCATATTGGTTGAAGGTAAAACAAAGGTAAAAGATGTGGGTAAGCCTATTCTTCCCTGCATATTTAAAGAAACCTCTCATTATGGTTTATGTGATCTTGGCACCAAAGTTAATGTTATATCTTATGATTTCTACTTAGAAATAAAAGAAGAAATAGAATCGGCTACAATTGAAAATACTGGTATGACGATTATGTTAGCCAATAAAAATCCGAGAATTCCAATGGGAGTAGTTGATGATGCAACTGTCACAATTGGCAATAAAAACTTTCCTATCGATTTTGTAGTTGTTGATATGCCAACTGACACTCTTTGCCCAATTATATTTGGAAGGAACTTTTTGGGTGATATAGGTGCCTATGTTAACTTCAAGAAGGATATTGTGTCTCTTAAGCTTGGGGGAATGGAAAATAAATTCCATTTTTCTAAATTTAAAGACAGGCCTCCACAAATACAAGAAGAAGAAGAAGAGAGAACTATTGAGGAAATGGCGGCTCTTTTCTTTAGTAATCAAGAAGAAGAAATAGATGAAGATCCAAATTATGAAGAAATAGTTATGAAGGACAAGTCCCTAGGAAAACTAGAAAATGAATTTGATTCACTTCCTGTTTTGGGACCTCCAACCGATGAGGCTTTTGAAGAGCTAGAAAAGAGAGGGGACGAGGAATTACCACCCCCAGAGTTGAAGACTCTACCAGAAAATCTCAAATACAGGTTTTTAGATGATACCAATAAATTCCCTGTTATTATTAGTGCTAAACTTTCAGGAGAAGAAGAAGAACTCATGAGGATACTGAAGGAGCACCGCCAGGCCTTTGGGTACTCAATGGATGACTTGAAGGGCATTAGTCCCATGATAGCCGCCCATCGAATATTCATGGAAGAAGGTGCTAAACCAGTTGCCGAATTCAATAGAACACCGAAGCCTGAAATGAAAGAAGTGGTAAGAAAAGAAATTGTATGCCCATTGGACGCAGGTATAATCTATCCTGTTAAAGAGAGTGATTGGGTAAGTCATGTTCATTGTGTCCCTAAGAAGGGTGGTTTTACTGTTGTTCCTAATGAAAACAATGAATTGATACCTACTAGAACTATTGTTGGGCACAGGATGTGCATAGACTTCAGGAAATTAAATAAAGAGACTAGGAAAGATCACTATCCATTATCGTTCATAGATCAAACTCTATAAAGGCTAGCAAACCATACTCATTTTTGCTACTTGGATGGATACTCTAGTTTCTCTCAAATAGTTGTTCATCCGGATGACCAACTTAAAACAACTTTCATTAGTCCATACAGTTTACATGCTTACCGGTGTATGCCTTTTGCTTTATGTAATGCTCTAGCTACTTTTCAAAGATGCATGATTGCTATTTTTGCTGATTTTATAGAACTTATAATGGAAGTATTTATGGATGACTTTTCTGTCTAGGGAACTTCGTTTACTAGTTGCTTGGATAATCTCAAAAGAGTTTTGCAGCGTTGTGAAGAAACTAATCTTGTTCTAAACTGGGAGAAGTGCCACTTTATGGTCAAAGAAGGTATAGTCCTCAGACACAAGGTATCAGGTAAGGGAATTGAAGTTGATAGAGCTAATGTTGAAGCAATAGAGAGAATGCCACAACCTAGGGATATTAAAGGTATAAGAAGTTTTCTTGGTCATGTTGGTTTTTATAGAAGGTCATTAGCAATTTCTCAAGAATATCTAAACCTTTGACAAACCTCTTGCAAAAGGGAATGCAATTCAATTTTGATGACAAGTGTCTTGAAGCCTTTGATAGACTCAAAAATGCTTTATCTCATGCTCCTATTATTAAACCACCTATCTGGGATACAACCTTTGATTTAATATGTGAAGCTAGTGATGATGTCGTCGGAGTAACTCTTGGACACCATATTGGTCGTAGATTTAATATTATACATCATCCTAGTAGAACTCTCAATGGTGCTCAAAAGAATTACCCTAAGGAATAAAATGAACTTTTTGTTGTATTTTTCTCTTGTGATAAATTTCGATATAGTTGATGCAAAGGTAAGACTTCACACGGATCATGATGGCTTCAAAGAACTCCTTAAAAGGAAAGACCATAAGCCAAGGCTAATCCGTTGGATTGTTTCACTTCAACAATTTGAGTTGCAGATTATGCAGAGGCATGATGACCCACAAGTATAGGGGTGTATCGCAGTATTTTCGATAAGTAAGAGTGTCGAACCCAACGAGGAGCAGAAGGTGCTGGCGAGTGGCTAGGAGCAGGAATTCTCTGTAAATACTTAGCAAACGTATTTTTAGGGTTTTTTGATAATGTAGGTAAATAAAGTACGAGTAAATAAAAGACAATAAGAATAAACGCAGCAAGTGGCCCAATCCTTTCTTTAGTAAAGGACAAGCCGGTTGTATTACTTAAGATGACCAAACGTTCTCGAGGACACATAGGAATATCGTCAAGTGCTTTCGCTTCATATAGTTGATTAATCTTCTTTAGTTTGGTAAGTGTTGTGTGGGTGAACCTGTGCTAATGTACCGACCTTCCTAGGACTAATACATACTTGTGATTATACCCCTTGCAAGCATCCGCAAGTACAAGAAAGTAATTAAGGTAGAAACCTAACCACAGATTTAATCTCTAAGACCCTGACGCCCCTTGTGCAATGGTTTCCTAATGGGGGTTCAGATTTTTGTCACTCCGGCAACCCCTACGATTAGTATCCAAATACACAATGCATTCCCCTAGGCCCATATAGGTGAAGTGTCATGTAGTCGACGTTCACATGACACCACTAGAAGAAGTACACCACAACTTAAATATCAAACTATTGAATCTTTCTCAACACAATTCCACTACTAACAACATGACTTCTCCCATGTCCTCAAGAACAAAACGAACTACTCACAAGACATCATATGGATCATGATCAGAGATGAAATAATGATGTGTAACAATCTGAACATAAACGATAATTCAATGGTTCACTCAATAGCATCAACTACAAGGAGTAATCAACACCGGGAAAGTTTCCCCTAAGAACTATGCAAGATTCAACCGAATTGTTACAGCGGTATGAGGTGGTGATGATGGTGCTGGTGGAGATGATGGTGGTGATGATGATGATGATCCCAATGAAGTCCAGCTTGATGGTGGTGTTGATGGTGATGATCTCCGCTCTCCGGGAAGGAATTTCCCTTGTAGAATTCTGTCTGCCCAAGAGATCTTTCTCTCTCGGTGTTTTTCGCCCGCAGAGGCGGCGGAATCTTTCTATGGTCGCTCCCCGAGTCTTAGGGTTTGGGGAGGATAATATACGCCAGAGGGGAGAGGCTGGAGTGGACCAGGGTCGGCACACCACCTGGTGGCGCAGCCTGGGGTGGTCCGCGCCAGGCAGTGGTGTTAGCCCCCTGTAGCCCATCTCCACTTCCCCTTCTGGCATTATTCGTCTTCTGGAAAAATAGGATTTTCCATGTATTTTCCCGGATTTTCTGGCCTTCGCGAATTTCGCCTCCAAACAGCACCTTTTCCATCAGAATCCTGACTGCAGCGGTCCATGCTCCAAAAGTCATCAACCATGCAAAAACAGATGAAATAACATAAGTATCATGTCTTAATATGAAATATATCAATGAATAACAGTAAATTATGATATAGAATAGTGATGCAAAATGGACGTATCAACTCCCCCCAAGCTTAGACTTCGCTTGTCCCCAAGCGAAACCGAACTCAATAAACATGACCTCAGGTTTATGGAGTGAAGAGTGGATAAAAGAATATGGACAAGAAGCATCACATTCATCAATACATAAGTCATAACAGAAGACAACTCACTATTATATAACTTAACTTGCAATAAGTAGAGGAAACACAATAAAGATGCATAAAGTAAATCATAATTGGTAATGGCAAACTTACCTCTTGGTCGAAGAATAGTTGACAATTTGCTGGAGTTCACAAATAACTGATTTTCAATGATAGCTTTCAAAGTAGTAGACACCAAGATAAGAGCAATGTGCAAAAACAAGGAACATAAGAGACATGATTGAATAAATCATCATATGAATGAATGAAATACAACAACTCAAAATATTTGCTGAGATAGAAGGGATAGGTTTCCTGACTCAACTAAAAAGTAAAAGAAAGGCCCTTCGCAGAGGGAAGCAGGGACTTCAAGTTTCATAAAGAGCTTCCAAAAATTATGGTACTTATTAGCTTTCAGCTCTGATTGCCCCTATCATAGGCATCTTTAGGTGATTAAGGTTAAAATGACACAACTAAGAGGATATGCTTGACAAGTTATAAGTTGAAATCTCATGCCCCTTACTTACGAGTACTGAACCTCATGCTACTCAACTTCAGTCACAAGTAAGCTCTTGTCATTGTAAATACATATGTATCATAGAGAACGGCCAACGAGGTACCCCTTGCACATGATACAGGAGTTATCCCATAATCACAATGACAAGGCAAGCAGGCAATGAGCATCTCAGTGATCCTTTTATTTGCTATTTGCATAGGTTTTTATTGAGGATGCTTCATAGAGTGCTCATTATGGTTAAGCTGCAAGTTTCCACCATGATTAGGCATGGCTTAGGCTAGCGGCCCAGGCGTTTCTCTAACACACATATAAACTCCATGATCTTACAAGTTACCCTTTTATTTCACACCACCGGGATCCATAAGCAAAAGAATCATGATATCAACGGAATATAAGTGCAATGTTGAAAGCGTTCCCCATGATACATGGTTCTGCTAACTTCAACTTATAAAGCGCAAGCATATACGCAACAAAGATGGACACAATGGTTCAAGTTTATTAATTGCAAGAAAGTAAAGTGTGCCATCAAGTTCGTGAGAGCTTTAATCACTAATTTTCACATAACAAGTTTAATTTGGAAGGTAGATAAAAACAAGATTTTACTTGGAATATTAATAGTGCTAGTAGGTAGGTATGGTGGACACAAATGGCATAGGTTTTGGTTTAAGGATTGGATGCACGAAAAACATTCCCTCTCAGTACAGGTTTTTGGCTAGCAAGGCTGGGTAGCAAGCATAAGAGTTGAAGGAAACAAACAAACATACAAGTGATAAAAACAAACATGCAATCTTCCTTGGAAGCACAAAATAATCTTAACTAGAGAATACTAAACTTATGAGCAAATCAAGAAAGAAAGACGATGAAATTATAGTTCTTTAGAGTACTTTTATCTTTTTCATTCAATTCTCAAAATAGTGTTGCTATTGACCGAGCCAGGTTTGCCAAAACCAACTAAATTAACTCAATGATCCCAAAGTGATACCAATACTAATGACAAGATCAATCATATAACCATGGATTGAAAACTAATATAAGATATGCAAAAGAGTAAATGATAGAACTTCTCATTAATATTCCATAACGGCAACTCACACCAAGGGATACATAGATATCTAACGAGAGGGGGGACACTTCCATAATGCAAACCATCGTACATGATAACTTCTCTATTCATGATATGACTCTACTAAAAAGGTAAAAAGATAGAAGATAGTGATGTGATACCACGGCACTCCCCCAAGCTTGGAACAAACCAAGGGGATGCCAAAACTTGATGATGAATTACTCCTTCAGTGGTGGTGGTATTCTCTTGATGAGCTCTTTGATTAGTTTCCCCAAGTCCTCAATCTCGAAGGTGAGATTACAAATCAACTGTGAGTTTTGCTCAATGCGGCTCATGATCATGTCGGGTTGCGAATTCCAGCTCTTGTGATTCTTTCCCCACTCTTCCTCCTTGAAGTCTTCTTTTCCTGCATGGCTAGAACGAGGCAAATCCCAATTGGATGGTAGTTTCTCCTTGGGCATATTCTGGTATTGATGTTCATGGATAAGGGTATGGAAAGGATTCTTGGTGCATGGAGGAAGTGACCATGGAGCCAAACAGTGACCCGGGGGTTTCCCTCCAGTTGACATTCGTGCAGTCCTTATGATCCTGGCAGGTTTTGCTACCACTCCAATGCTTGCAATGGTAGTGCCGGTGTGCGGATTTTGGCTTTGCTTTGCCTCCTCTTCATCTTCACTCTCGATCTCCTTCTCCTGCCCGGTGTCTTGGAGATCTTCCTCCATAGGCTCCTTTCCCTTATCCTTGGCGGACACCATTGTGCTTCTAACTTTCAAGAATAGTTCCTGGCAGAAACAGATTGAAACAAAAACACAACAAGAACACGATATACGAACCTCGGGGGATCCGGGGGATTATATATTATGAAGTTTTACAACAAAAGGAAGGTACTGGAAGAAAACGGGTCAGAGACGGAGGCCGAGGTGGCAACACCACCTGCTGGCGCGGCCAGGGGGCTCGCGCCAGGGGGTGGTGTGAGCCATCCTGGCTCCATTTCCGTCCCTCTTTCGCATCGTAGCTTTTCTTGTTGGATAAAAATTGAAAAAATATAACTGGATAGTATTTTCGCGGAACTTTTCTTACCAGATCTGTTACCTATTCGAAAACGGACTCTGCAGGTCTCTGAATTTGGTCTTTGATAAAAAAAATTTGGAGTTACCACTTGAATAACATCAATATCTTCATCTTCATACTCATATTGCTCGAGTCATGAAACCTTTCACTTTCTTATTACACCATTTTCTCCGATAACCTAGAAATTCCTTTCACACAAAACTTTTCACAATTCTCATTAGCAACATTAGTGTAAGCGAGGTAATAAACCTCTTAGGTCCAATTTAAACTAAAATCCATCAAATCATAAGATACTGTAGCAACTCCTTCCGAAAATCCAAAAATAATTCAAAAAGGAAATCGATTAAAGAAACAAATGCAAGAGTGGCAAAATCTGTCAAAACATACCAGAAGGTAAAGATCAATTTTTTCGAAAATCTTTCGTTGCTCAAATAAAAAAGTGCAAAACTAACGAAAGTTAAATAATAACCTGGGGCAGAAGCACAAAACATTACAGCTCAATCCGACATACAGAGATCTCACACAATTTTTAACGGTGAGGCACAAAAATCTGTTTCGGGATAGCAACTTCCCCAAATCTTACTTCTCTCTCATTAGAGGTTGATCTTGACACAAAAACCAAACAAAAAGGATAAGGAGAGGTTATTACCGAAGTAATAACTTCCAAGACTCAAAGAAACAAAAACAAACTGAAAGCAAGAATATATTGGATTGTCCCCCCAAAAGCTCTTTCTTTATAGCCATTAAGATGGGCATGATAATTTCAATGATGCTCACATAAGAATATGAATTGAAGTGAAAGAGAGCATTAAGAAGCAAAAATACACATGTTTAAGTCTAAACCACTTCCTATGCAAGGGAATTTTGTAAACAATTAAGTTTTTGAAACCAAAGGCTACTAGCATAGGAAGGCAAAAGAAGTGCAACATAAAAACTTTCAGCATAAAATGAGGAAACTTGATATTATTGAGATGCATAAGAACACTTTTCCCTCTCTCATAGTAGCTTTCAGTATCATGCATAAATTTAATGATATAGCTATCGCAAGAACCATTGTAGCAATGATCACTTATCCTAACAGAAAACACAGGGACACTAGCTCTCATAACACTACTTTGTGAAACAATATTAGGGATATCCTTACAAAGGATAGTGTGTCCATCTTCTTCATATTTAGTGACAAAATCTTTCACATTTGCTATTATAGGTTCATCATCCATTTGTTTATTAGGTTCAACAGCTTTATTTGTACTTTCATTAACCATACTAGCTATCATAGAATGTTCCTTTATCTTAACTGGGAAAGGCATTTTCTCAATGTAAGGTTCAGGTAAAGCATGATTAGCAGTATAAACTTCAGTATTTCTTGCAAGAACACACTTAGCAACATCTTTATATGGTTCATGATACTTATTCCACTTCTTTTTAGGAACTTCAATATAGGAAGCAAAAGCCTTAAAATAAGTTGCAATAGCTTGAGAGTCTAAACCATAAGCATTTTTAATATTTTGAAAGTCATCAGTTCCCATAAAAGATCCAATGCATTCATAATCATAATTTATACCTGACTTTCTTCCTTTGTCATTCTCCCATGCTTCAGCATTGTCTTGAATACGGTCTAGAAGATCCCATTTAGCTTCTTCTTCCATGCGTGTAAATGATCCAGCACAAGAAGCATCCAATAAATCCTTATCATGAAGAGAAAGCCTTGCATAAAAGTTATTGATAATAATATTGCTAGGGAGCTCATGAATGGGACATTTGAGCATTTTTAACTTCAATCTCCCCCAAGCTTGAGCTGTACTCTCTCCATCAAGAGGCCAAAAGTTGTATATTTGATTCCGATCTTTATGAATCTCACTAGGAGGATAAAATTTTGAATAAAAGAGAGGTACTATTTCCTCCCATTCAAGAGCTTGACCATTCTTCAGCAGCTTATACCATTCTTCAGCTCTTCCTTTTAGTGATAATGAGAATAACTTCTTCTTGACTTGATCTATTGTAATACTTGCACACTTGAACAACCCGCATAATTCGTGTATAAAGAGCAAATGATCACCGGGATGGACAGTTCCATCTCCAACATAATAGTTATCCATAACACGATCAATAATTCTTGTAGGTATTTTAAAAGTATCATTCTCAATAGGTGGTGGTTCATCTACTACCTTAGCAGTGGTAGTAGCACTACGAAATAAGAAACTCAGCGAATTATCCATAATGAAAGTAAAGCAACTAACAGAAATAAACAATACTCACAGTAGAAGTTTCCTTTACTAGTTCCACTCTCCAATAGCCTTCACTCCCCAGCAACAGCGCCAGAAAATAGTCTTGATGACCCACAAGTATAGGGGTGTATCGCTGTATTTTCGATAAGTAAGAGTGTCGAACCCAACGAGGAGCAGAAGGTGCTGGCGAGTGGCTAGGAGCAGGAATTCTCTGTAAATACTTAGCAAACGGATTTTTATGGGTTTTTGATAATGTAGGTAAATAAAGTACGAGTAAATAAAAGATAATAAGAATAAATGCAGCAAGTGGCCCAATCCTTTCTTTAGCAAAGGACAAGCCGGCTGTATTACTTAAGATGACCAAACGTTCTCGAGGACACATGGGAATATCGTCAAGTGTTTTCGCTTCATATAGTTGATTAATCTTCTTTAGTTTGCTAAGTGTTGTGTGGGTGAACCTGTGCTAATGTACCGACCTTCCTAGGACTAATACATACTTGTGATTATACCCCTTGCAAGCATCCGCAAGTACAAGAAAGTAATTAAGGTAGAAACCTAACCACAACTTTAAACTCTAAGACCCTGACGTCCCTTGCGCAATGGTTTCCTAACGGGGGTTTAGGTTTTTGTCACTCTGGCAACCCCTACGATTAGTAGCCAAATACACAATGCATTCCCCTAGGCCCATATAGGTGAAGTGTCATGTAGTCAACGTTCACATGACACCACTATAAGAAGTACACCACAACTTAAATATCAAACTATTGAATCTTTCTCAACACAATTCCACTACTAACAACATGACTTCTCCCATGTCCTCAAGAACAAAACGAACTACTCACAAGACATCATATGGATCATGATCAGAGATGAAATAATGATGTGTAACAATCTGAACATAAACGACAATTCAATGGTTCACTCAATAGCATCAACTACAAGGAGTAATCAACACCGGGCAAGTTTCCCCTAAGAACTATGCAAGATTCAACCCAATTGTTACAGCGGTATGAGGTGATGATGATGGTGCTGGTGGAGATGATGGTGGTGATGATGATGATGATGATCCCGATGAAGTCCAGCTTGATGGTGACAATCTCCCCTCTCCGGGAAGGAATTCCCCCGGCAGAATTCTGTCTGCCGGAGAGATCTTTCTCTCTAGGTGTTTTCCGCCCCGTAGAGGCGACAGAATCTTTCTGTGGTCGCTCCCCAAGTCTTAGGGTTTTGGGAGGATAATATATGCCAGAGGGGAGAGGCTGGAGTGGACCAGGGCAGCCATACCACCTGGTGGCGTGGCTTGGGGTGGCCCGCGCCAGGGGGTGGTGTGGGCCCCCTGTGGCCCATCTCCACTTCCCCTTCTGGCATTCTTTGTCTTCTGGAAAAAAAGGATTTTCCATGTATTTTCCCGGATTTTCTAGTCTTCGCGAATTTCGCCTCCAAACAACACCTTTTCCATCAGAATCCTGACTGCAGCGGTCCATGCTCCAAAAGTCATCAACCATGCAAAACCAGATGAAATAACGTAAGTATCATCTCTTAATATGAAATATATCAATGAATAACAGTAAATTATGATATAGAATAGTGATGCAAAATGGACATATCAAGGCAAGAAATAAAAATGTTAGATGCAGTGTCCATGATTGCCCGCAAGACACCAATCTTATTGAGAGGAACATTAGTCCTGGTGATTTTCGTTTACGGGAATTATTCAACTAAGGTAAATTCCTCCAAAATAGAATAAGTCTTTGTTGTGGGAGGAACTTCTCATCCCTGAATAAACAATGGTAAGTGCAAGGTAAGGGTTCTTACCCAAATAAGTGATTTGTTTTCACAACTTATACTTTTGAAAATTCTGCCTTTGAATTCCTTGTGTTTTTCTGAAGTTTTAGAGGGGTTTTACCAACTATACAGGTGGAACTATATGACCAGAGAGGAAGCTCCCGCCGTATAGTTGGTCGTTAAACTCTCTGTATCACCTTCATGAAATTTTTTTCGCTATCTGAGACTATACAGTCGCAACTATACGAACGGAGCCAAAAATTCCGCCTATATAGTTGGTAGTTAAACTCTCAGATGGTTTTGCTTTAGTTATTTGAGACTATACGGTCGCAACTACATGACCAGAGCCAAAAATTCTGGCTGTATAGTTGGTCGTTAAATTCTCAGATGGTTTTGCTTTAGGTGTCTGTATCTATACGATCACAAATATACGATCGGAGCAAAAATTCCGGCCATATAGCTGGTCGTTAAACTCTCAGACACTTTTATTTTCAGTGTTTGTATCTATAAGGTCGCAACTATATGACCAGAGCCAAAAATTCCGGCCGTATAGTTGGTCATTAAACTCTGAGGCACTTTTTTGTTCGATCTTTCGTTTATTCATCTAAAAAAACATTATATGTCGGTTCTGAGTCGTGATTTAATCGACCTGGATTCGAGATATTTGGAAATATCTGCCCGGAACCAACTATACGACCGGAGCTATATGAGCCGCGCTCATATAGTTGGTTGTTACGCGGCAGGACGCTTCCAAATCCGTGATTTCTTTCCCTGTTTTGTTTAGATTCTTTTCTTGAGCGACATTTTGGTGTTTCTCGCGAGTTTTACCGACCTCTAACCCTCCTTATATACTGCCATTGTCTTTCTCTCTAATCATAATCTCTAGGAACAAATCTAGAATGTGCTATCTCGTCCCAGGTCGTGGAAAACCCTTGGGGCTCATTGCTCCTTCCAAGGACCGCTCTAGCAGCCCGTCCATGGAGGACCATGACGAGGAGGTGGAGAGGTTTAGCCCGAGGTACAAGGAGTACGTCGAGCCAAGATACTTCAACAACGATTCCGATGATGATGTGGTTGACGTCTACATCCGCCATGACGTCTATGATCCATCGGAGATCAATTGGGATGCGATGAAGAAAGCTCAACAAGAGAGAGAAGACCGCAAACCACATGTAAAAGGGCATGTGGAGACGATCAAGTTCATTACTACAGATCAAAGGCCGCACAAGCATAAGGAATTATCTAATATTGGTGCAGGTGCTAGCAAGGGAGCCGACGCACCACTCGAGAAGCCAACCATTGGTGCTCGTATGAAGTTCAAGCCTCAAGAAGAGTGGAGGTACGGTTTCCACTTCCCCTATCCATCAATTATGGACGAGGAAGGAGAAGTTGTTCCCAGGACCAAGGATCGCGTGCGGGCATTGGAGATATATCATAAGCAAGAGCTACTCCATCGCATTGAAGTCTATCACCGTCTTGATGAAATGGAGAAGAAGGAAGATGATGTAGCCCGACCTTCGGTCGTTACCACATCATGGTCTCCAACTTATGCCAAGTCGTCATGGACTCCAAAGGTGAATCCATTCCTCTATGCGAGCCTACTTCCTACACTCTTGAATGGTATACTACTTCATACTCCATCCCATATCGATGATAGGTTCACACCAACAAGTACGGAGGCATGGGAGGAAGCCTGGAGCACCAAGCACGACAAGACAGAGGCTTGGAAGAGAAGACGGAAGAAGCAGCAGCTGGAGCACCGGAGTCTCGGGCCTGCGCACACCGGAGTCTCCGGCCTAAAGACACCGGAGTCTCTGGCCTGTAGACCTTGGAGTCTCCGGACCATCTCCGGACTGAACCCTAGATCAAGCTCGAGGACAGCCAGAAGGCCCCTCCAGATACGACACCGGAGACACATCGGAGTCTCCGGACCCCACACCGGAGTCTCCGGCCTGAGCGTATGGGCCTGCACGCCGCCAGCTGGGCCTTTGGCCCATGTACCCCTTAGTCCGCCCAGACTTTCCCCTTTTATTCCTAAAATACCCTTGAACTAGTGGCTGGCCGATATATAGTGCCCCCACCCCCTAATGTAACCCTAGGCATATATGATAGACTAAAGAAAACCCCCTTTGTGGAATCTCTAGTTTTGCCTCATCCCCTTCTACCAAAGGGGATCGACTATCGTCAACACCTCGTTGGAGTTTGCATCGCGCCTCCCTCGTTGTACAAGACTTTGGCATTGGTGTCCCTTTGCCAAGACTTCAAGACCCTCTCCAAGGTTTTCTTCCCTCTCCGTGTGGGATCGAGGGAGCACATTGACCGATCTTTCCTTGTGAGGATTCTATCGGACCGGTGGCCACCGGTGAGAGCAATCGGCCTTGTATCGTGTGTGTTTTGCGTGTATTCATCGTGTTCTTTGCGAGGTTGGTAGGTGCGCCCGCTTACCTTCTCCTTCCCTTTCCCCTCGCTTTCCCATCGATTTGACCACGAGATCCGTGAAGATCAGGCCACCCACGGGGTTACCCCATAACAGAAGACCTCCTTCCATTGGTGACTAAGCTCGCTGATAGAGTGGACACTCTGCAGTCTGATTTGCGGAGGTGCTACAGTCGCATAACTACTTTGGAGGAGACCAATAAAAAGCTACGCACCGCGGTGTTACATGCCATGGCGCCACAGTGATCTACAACAATCACGGTATCAAATAATCGCAAGGGATTATTTGATCCCGCCTGGCTTGATTTCAAGCTTGGGGAGATCTTTAAGACCTTGTAGTCTATCCTATAAGTTTTTATTACTATTTTCCTATCAGTTCAAACTAGCAATAATGTTTGCATCATTAGAATTCCCTTCAGGAATAGTCGATCTCTTTTATGAAATTCCGAGTTTATTATTATATATGGAGCAATATTGAGTTTGTGTTTGCTTTATTGATATATGAATGGCTTGTGTATAATTTTATTTGCACTTGATGATAGCAATAGGAGTCTTCCACACCATTGGTATTAATGGAACACGTAAATATAATTTAGTCAATATGCTGTAAGTCTATGGTTTGATTTACAAAGAAAAATTGTCTATATAGTTAAGTTGAGAAAGAAACCTTGAATAAAGGAAAATGGCAGTGTTATCAAAATAGAGTGAGAATCAGACAAGGTAGAATCTTCAAGTCATAAGAATGCTTCATATACACTTGGAATTTGATAATTGAGGTCGTTAAACTTTGGATTCCTACATGAAGTGGAATGTATGGCTAGCTCCTTTGCACAACACTTAAACAAATGTGTGAGCATATATACAAAGGAAAAGAAAAAGAAGAAGAAAAAGAGCGAGTGTGCAAAGAGCAAGTAGGCATATACCACTGTATTGTAGTATGACAAAGATCCACTTTTGAGATTTTGAATCCCAAGTGAATACGTGAATCCTAAAACACTTGGGACTACCTCGCTAACTCATTCGGTTGAACCGGATACTTTTACATTATGTTGACATTCATCTTTTATGAACTGTTGATCACTAAGGTGTGGAAGCCTGCTAATACTTTTTAGATGGTTCGAGTAAGGTACTGTTCATGAACTTATTCCTATGTATCGTACATGATAAACACATCATGCAACTGCCTCATTTATTTTATCGACTCAGCTTCATGAATATGAGGATCACATCCATTAAGCTAAAACTTGCTTGGGACGAGCAAGAGTCTAAACTTGGGGAAGTTGATGAGTGCATATTTGCATCATATTTTACATTATTATTTTGCATTGTAGATGTAGGATCTTGGTATTTTACGGTGTTCGCGCGCACATTTTATGTCTGTTTTCACCAGGATCAGGACAGATAATGGATCTAATGGATACAATTCTTGGAGCAGTTGTACTATGGAGAAAAGGAGTAAAAAACAACGCAAGTCGCTTATTTGGGAAATATTAATAATACAAGAAGAAAACCAGAAGCGAACAAAGGAGACAGAGAGTCCAATGACCAACTATACGACCGAAGCAACTTTTTCGTCCGTATAGTTGGTGTCGCCACCGCCTCGTCAAATAGTTTCACCCATGCAATTGGTTCGAGGAGACGACATACAGAACACCCAGAAATCACACAAACCTCACCTCCGGAATGCATCTGGAGGGGGAACTCATCCACCAAGGATCCATCTTCGCCCTGCGCAGATCCGGGAGGCTAAGGCATCGATCTTCATCATCCACCGCTGCATCAACACCATCTCCATCCATCCCATCTACATCTTGTCTAGATCTTGTTGTAATTCCTATACTCGTTGTGGATTTATACAAGTACTATTCATCTATGATTGTTTCCATTACCATTGCCATGATGTTGATTGCCTCCATGTCTGAGTAGATCATTAGTTCTTGGGGAGATGGAGAAACCCTAGTATGAGATTGAAATAAGATAAAGTCTATTATGATATTCATCGTTGTGACCATGTGTTAGATTTTCTACATCTTGATGTTGAGATAAGTCGACCTCTCAATATTTGCCTCTCATGGGGACTTGATGGAGGAAACTACTTGTTAGTACACGGAGGCGTGCTAGCACTTACAGTGACTATAAAGCTGTTGGCACCCCTTATGTATCAACTTGGGAAACCGAGGAAACTCATGGAACACTATCCATGCCATGGGATACATCCTACAGGATTACGTCCCTTAATAGCACAGTAATTCGATTGATGTTGATTGCTAACTGCTGTGGTCATGAGGATGATGTGAGCAGCGGTTGCTGCCTATTCGTCCAAATACGGAGTTCCTCCCACACATATATAGTTGAGAATGTTCATGATGATAATCTTTATCTTAGATCTTTACAATACTAGTGGTGTATCCGCTACTCCCTAAGAATGCTTTTTCCCTACTGCAGTTCCAATCTCTCTTACATACGCGATACTTACTTTCTGTACTCGGTTCTTTTACTTTACTTTATTGCTCTTATACCCAAAACCCCAAAACACCTTTTTACACAATACTCGCATTTATCTTGTCACTTGGAACTTTATCCAGCATTTCTATTGTAGTATTTATTTCAAGAGTTATTAGACTTCAGACTCCTGCTCCCTGTGGGATCGATATCTTTATTTCAAAACTAGCTACAAACAATCTGTGCACTTGTAGTCATCAAAGAACATCTCTAACTAAGGTATCATCATAAGGAATTTTTCCTCTTCTATTTTCATCTTTAAGAAACTCATTGACCAAGTTCTCTAGATCAGTAGGGAGAGGTTTTTCTTCATGCACAATTTCACATTGCTATTGATGAAAATTATTATGTATATCTCTTAAGAGTTGCCAAGCTTCTTTCAAAGTTTTCTAGGGAATGCACCATCACACATCATATCTAGCTTATCCATACAAGAGTGATTTAAGCCTCCATAAAAGTGATTCAACAATAACCAATCAGGTAAATTATGATATGGACAATCATGCATCAATTTTCAGAACCTACTATAAGCTTGTATTAAATCCCCATTGTTGCTCTGCTTGAAATTCAGGATATGAAGCCTATTCTCATAAGTTTGCTTTTGTGAGAAATACTTACCGAGAAAAGCTTCGGAGATACCTTTCCATGAATTGAAGTGTCCCACGGGATGCGATTTTAGCCAATCTTTAGCTTTTCCTTTCATCAAGAACCGGAACAAATATAACTTCAGCTTATGATTTTTCCATCCATTTGCCTTCACCGTAGAACACAATGGAGTAAATTTGTCAATATGCGCATATGGATCATTGTCCGGATCTCCTACAAAAGCTATTTCCATGATCATATTGATCCACATAGGATTAATCTCATATCCCTCCACATCAATAGCGGGCTGAACATTAGGAGCATGTAAATGATCAACACTCAGAGCACCATACTCCGTAAGACTTTTACTTTCCATAGTTCCTATGTTTTTGAATTTCCTATAACTAAAATAAATAACAAGACTAGTAACAAAAGGTAAACTATTTTTTTGTTCTTTTCAAATAATCAAAAGCAGTAAGATAAATAGCAACAAACGGAAATAAACTATGTGCGAGTACGAAGGTAATAATCAGATGCTTAGATCCCCGACAACGGCGCCAATTTGATGACTGGATTCCTGCAGCAACAACAGGGTTATTGCAGTACTTGTAGCAGCAAATATTTAAGAGTTTGTCCCGATGGGAGATCAACAAATGGAAACAACACAACCCCGCAACCACGTTGTCAATGCGGCCACGTTTCGCACCCAAACCGTGGTTTGGAAATAGCCTATTCTATAAGTTACTAGAACATCTATAATTGAGAGAGGTTTAAAATATCTAATAACAAAGAACTTTTAACAAGAACACAATAAACTAAGATGGAAAGTAAACAGGAATATGAACTAAATTAAAGAGATTGTAGTTGTAGGATTGAATGGAATGAGAGAGGGCTTCTAGGCTTCGTTCTCACTAGTACTAGATGGGCAAATATATTTGTGATCTATAAGATATTCCTCAGACAAATAAACGTTCCCCATTTTATTACCGGGATGTCACTTTGCGTGCACTATGCATGATTCTCGTGCGTCACTACAAGGCAAAAGGCACTTCCGGACCAAAGGATCACATAAACTCATCTTAGATCATAATAAATTCTAACTTAGCGCACTAGATCATACCTCAACCTAGAATTGAATCAATCACTCACATATGGATGAACAGCAAAACATATATAAATATATAATGATGTCACAACCGTGTTCAATCTTACAATTACTAAACACAAGAGAGAGGGAGATGGAGATGATGATGGAGATGGAGATCGATGCGTGGTGGTGGTGATGTCTTCCTTCTCCTCCTCTTCTTCTTGCTTGGATGCCTTGGCGGTAAAGGTGTTGAGGGAGATCTAGATCTTGGAGGTGTGGTTGAGGCAGAGCTCCATAGCGGTGGAGATCGGATGGGTGGCGGCTGCGTCAGGGCTCCGCCCCTGAAGGGCTATGGGTTTTTTGGCTCTCTCTTGGGTCCTCCCTCCTTTATATAGGCCTTGGGGATGCCCTAGGGTTCCCCCAATACCATCATATGACTTAGGGAACGTTCTAGAGCTTCTCCGAGGCGAAATCCCGTCGCTTGCGACCTTTTTACCAACTATACTGCCAAACAATATGGCGGGAACTTTTAGTTCCAGCCGTATAGTTGGTCGTTGAACTTGCATATCCTTTAGTATTTTAGTCGCCATTTCTTCATACAAACTCTGTTTTGGGTGTTCTTGGGCTTGTTGAGTTCGTCTCGTCGAGGGCTACAACTCCATGGTCTTGGATATTTATTTTGAGAAGTTGGAAAAAATCACTTTTCCAACCTCTCAAATGGCTAACTCTGGTCCCTGCAGCTCCTCCATACTATGCCCTCTTTGTTCCTTTTTATCCATAATCTTCACCAACACCTACACACATGTCATAGACAAGGAAAGTGATAAAATTCTACCTAAACTACTAAATGTGCAAAGATCATATGAAAGTAAATGAGAACTAGAAGTCATGCATATAAGGCATAGCTATAGCTGGAAGAAATATGATATGAGAGATAAATGGCACATTTTATATGGCTAAAAGAGGTGGTATTTCACAGCCATCATCACTCCCTATATATAGTGGGGTGTAGGATGCCCAAAGGGAATGGTTAGACACATACATGTGTTGGAAGCCCTAGCCCCATTCAGTCTAGCTATCATAGTAGACCTAGTAGTCCACCATCGGTGCTCCTCCTTGTATGTGTGGATACCGGGAGAGGTGTTGTACATTCAGCACTTCGATGATCATGGGATTGGATCGGATCGGACTACACTGCTTCGACGCGATTCAACGATTCCATACCTACACGTCTAGTGCTAATCCTCGTGGCCTTCTACCTCAGATAGATCTTGGGAGTTCTGCATAGAAAAGTTTCTTATCTCTACACGATCCAACATAATTTATCTTAGGTCAAGTGAAAGGGAAACGGATGTGGCCTAGAGGGGGTGAATAGGCGTTTTAAAATTATTACGGTTTAGGCTCTAATAAATGTGGAATAAAACTATCATTTAATTTATTAAGCCAAAACCTATATCCACTAGGTTCAACTAAGTGCACCAACAACCTATGCTAAGCAAGACAAGCAACAAGGTGATACCAAGATAAAATACTTTAAGCATGATGGCTATCACAATGTAAATTGCATAAGTAAAGGGCTCGATTGAGAGATAACCGATGGATGCGGAGACGGTGATTTTTATCCCGAAGCTCACTGCCAAAGTAGCTACATCTCCGTTGGAGAGGTGTGATGGCGTAATGTACTTCGAATGACACAAATAGCTCACCTTGAGGTGTGGTGGCTCTATGCTCACCCAACACCACATAAGGCCTCACCCCAAGATGCAAAGGCACACAACACACCGACGCCACAAAAGGCTCACCCTATTATCCTATGAGCTCGCCACAAAGGCCTACTCATGATCCACTATGGGACACTTGAGGGCGGTCACCGAACCCGTACAAGGCTTGGGGCAATCTCCACAACTCAATTGGAGGGCTCCCAAGAAATGCCACAAAGGCTACAAGCTTGAGGAAACTCCACAACAATTGGAACCCCCAAGAACAATGCCACAATAGGCCACAAGCTTGAAGAATCTCCACAACTCAATTGGAGGCCCCAAGAACACACAACAACTCCACACAACCGTCTAGGGTTCCAAGAACCCAAGAGAAACAAGCCCAAGATCTGGAACTCGCTGAATCTCCGAGGAGAACTCAAACTGTTGGGGATATAATTTCCGGGTATCCTCACAGTTCCTCATTGACCAGGGTGGCCCACTTCGGGTTAGAGCTTCGCTTCACGGGCAGCCTAGTCAGGGAGAAGAGACGAAGTCCAATCCAGCTATGGGAAGGCCCAGAAGACTTACCGACATAGGCCCATAGTGTTACTTGTAGTTCAAGATGTACTCTGTAACCGACTCTTAGTCATAGCTGGATAGATCTCTCCTGTAAACCCTAGGCCGGATATCTATATAAGCCGTCCTAGGGAGAGCCTTTAGAAGAACTACCACCAGACAATAGTCTACAACCTCAACTCGCACAGGCGAAACCCTTGTAACCCATATTCCGGCTCTACCGTATTACTAGATTGCTAGCAGGAGTAGGATCCGTTCAAATCCGGCGGATTCGAACTGGGTAAACTTGTGTGCTCACCGTCCTGGAACACCGTATGTCTCACACCCCTCTCTTCCACACGCCTCGAGGACCCCCTCATGGCGTACTTGTCATCAATCCGACGACAGTTGGCGCCCACCGTGGGGCAAGTGAGCTTCGGATCTGTGTTCCGAGCGGAATCTGCAAGAATCAGAATCGGCAAGACTATCGCCGTTGGTCGCATCCTCTACGCTAGTAACGTCCCTCTCATCGTCCTAGACGAGACTTGGATTTCGGCTAGGGAGGCCGTGACCAGCTACACCATTATGTCTTTCGGTGTGATCGATGTTTACATCGGTTTCAGTGAACCTGCCCCACCCACCCCAGCGGTGATGATAGAGGCAGAAGAAATTTCTGGGTCCCCCCTGTCCGCGGAGGCGGTAGAGTTCCGGATCTCAGAAAATCCTAATCCCACCCAACCCGCACCAGTTGAGGAGATAGTGGAGAAAGCTGAACCTGAGGCAGATCTCGTGGTGCATGTCGGATCTGGAGTGGATCTCCCTAGCGAGCACGAATCCCAGATCAATCCACCTGCGGAGGTCGAAATCCAGGAAGAGAAAGAAGATAACTTTGGTTCCGGCTCTGATGACGCCAGGACGGACATGCCCTTCCTGAGATACACACTAAGATGCATGATGATGCAAAACTCAAGCATAGATGCAATCCTCGAGACCATCAGGCATTTTGATGAAGCCTACTATGAAGACAACAGTTATCTCAGGAGGAGCACATCGCACTTTGTCGCATATGTGGGATCCGGATCCGGCTCCGCCGATGCTAGAGACAACGCCGACTCTGTGCTAGAGGCTATCGGAATAAGCATCGAATTACCCGCATCTTCGGATGACGTCGGCAGATTTCCGGAAGTTCTCCGCAGAATATGAAGAGGAGATTAACTCCACAACTGCTGTAGAAGGAGAAGACATGGACGAAGGATCCAGAGAAAACTCTCCCAAAGCACAGGACAACATGGATCTCGGAGATGATCCCGAGAACCAAATGGCCAAAAGTACCGACCAAAGTTTGACTCCAGGAAACACGCCCAAAACCGTCTTTGTTACCGGCGCTGCGAAGAAGGCAAAGAAGAAGAACAAGACCCCGACAAAAGACCCTCCGGCAGAGGAGGTGATTGCCGAGGAATATGAGGAAGACTCGGATGGAGCACTTATCCTAGACGAGCCCAAAGAAGAGTCGGTGGATGGACACGTGATCACTGAAGGTGCGCATAAACTCATCGATGCTGCATTAACCACACCTATTCCTGCAGCTGCAGAACTTACTACTAAAGAGCTGGACGAAAGGGCCCAGGCCCTAGAAGCGCGTCGCCAAGTACTCCTCGATGAAGCCAAAAACCTTGAGGAAGAAAAGAAACGCATGGCAACTGCAGAGAAGTACAACTCTAGGCAACATCAGAAGACCAGGAAACGTCATACTCATGACGACCAATTCTCGCAGATTCACAAAGTCCTCTTTGGAGGAGAACATGGGATGCCTCGACGCGATAGCAACGGGGATTGGGTATATCCAACACCAGTGCAAAACACCGTTGCAACTCGAGAAATCCTATCGGCTAATCTAGGCCCAGAGCAAATCCAATTAAGCATTAAACTACTCAACAAGGGTCAGGAGCAGCAAAAGGTCGCCCTATCCAGAAGCCAAAAACTGGTCTCCCATTCTGACCAATGTCGCACGGATCCGGCCTAGAATGATGTAAGACCCCAACGTGTTCCGGAATAGCATCATCGTTCCGACCATCGAGAAGACAACTACTCAAGAACCGGATCTTCAGGACATCACGACAAAGCTGCACGTGACTGGCATAACGTTACCCCAGTTGCGGAGCAAGAGGCAATCGCTGCGCTGAATTCGAAGAATCCTCCCTGACGAGAGTCGAAAGATCGCAGGGAAGAAGATAAAGAGAAACATAGGGAGGAGGACCGACAAAGAATGCCACCTCCTAGACATGCAAGCCGTCCGGCTGACGGGCAAAGGAACGACGGACACTGTGCCGAGTCAAACCAGCAAGGGGCTCGTCATAATGAAGATCCTCCCCGAAACCAGAATAATGACGCTCCGAACGGAGGCCGACGATCAGCCGGAAACAACCCAGCTGCTCCACCCTCTCCACCAAGTAGCCATCACAATGTCTCCCAAGGAGGCCAAGGAGAGGGCGTCGTGGTGGGGGAGGTGGTGGCAGAAGCCGAAGTTCGGCTCCAAGGCACCACAGCCGCAGCCGTCATTCGGGACGATCTTTATCCCCAAGTGACGCAAGACACAGGATCAATTCCAACATAGAAGCGTGGCGCTACGAAAACGATGATATATACGTGGGCCCAAAGTGCTTCGGACCACGTATAAGAGCCACAAAATTCCCAGAAGGATTTGCTATCTCAAGACATATTCAAGCCTACGACGGCATAGCTCGGCCAGATACTTGGCTCTAGGATTTCTTCCAAGCTTGTTGTATCGCCAAAGGTGGAAACAGCCTGGTCGCAACCCGATATCTCCCACTCATGTTGCAAAAGATGGCACGATCATGGCTCAATGAACTTCCGGAAAACACCACACACATCTGGTATGACATGCAAAGTGCATTCTTTCGGAATTTCGAAGGCACATACCGGAGGCCCTGTACGGTAGGAGACCTACAGCGATGTACCCAGAAAGCTGGAGAAACTTGCCGGGATTATCTCGGATGATGGATCGACACCAAGAACTCCTGTGAAGGAGTAAACGACCAAACTGCGATTTAAGCTTTTATTGCAGGACTCCCAATAGATTTACTACGTCATCGCTTGAAGTGTGACAAGGTCACTGATTTGGGAGAGATGATAGAAACAGTGAGCAAGTATGCAGATGCTGACGACTACGCAGAAGGATTACTTAACGCCCTAGTTGTGCCACAGTCGGCAAAACAACCAAAGCAACAAGCTCAGAAGCGCAAAAACACCTCGGAAGAAAAACCCAACGCGGAAACGGCAGTGGTCACTGCTACTTTCGGGTCTGGAGGACGAGGAGGGCATGGCGGTTGTCGTGGACGCGGTCGTGGGACATCAAGAGTCCAGGGGAGAGGAGACCCACAACCCAGAAAAACCTACTCCTGGGTCGACATTGCCAATAACCCATGTGTGCATCACTTAGATGCCAATGGGGGCTCGTCCCACACAAACACCGAGTGTCGTTTCAATGACGACATCAAGAAATATGATACCACTGGCTATAGGGCTAAGCGGAAGAAGGGAAAGAAGAATCCTGAAAAAGATAAAGAGACCAAGAATGATTCCAACATGGAGGAAGATGATGCTTCAAATCCCAAGACGGAAGGGAAAAAGAACTTTCCGACAAAGAAAGACACTTACGTCACCTTCCTCGGATCTCAACCAGCTAAGGTCAATAAAGAAATTCTACATGAGCTCAACGCAACAGTTCCGGCTGTCCCTCAATTTTTGGACTGGTCAGAAGTGGCAATGACCTTTGACTGTGCTGATCATCCGCCCAAGTTGCACAGGCGAGGAAAATACGCCTTAGTCTCCAATCCACTTATTGACGGCTATGGTTTCTCCAAGACTCTCATGGACGGCGGCAGCAGCATTAATATTCTGTATGTCGAAATGCTACGCCGGATGAAGATCTCGGAAACCCAGCTGAACTACAGCTCTGTGATCTTTCACAGACTTGTCCCATGAAGACAAGCAAATTCCCTAGGGGAAATCACTTTGGATGTTACATTTGGAACTCCAAGACGGAAGCACTTTCCTTCGAAGTGGTCCCGTTCAAGAGCACTTACCACGCTATATTCGGACGTCCGGCTTACTAGGCTTTTATGGCTCGTCTGTGTTACATTTACAATATGATGAAAATTCCAGGTCCCAACGGCGTGATCACCATCAGGGGAGACTCAAAAAAAGCGCTAGAGTGCGAGGATGGAAATGCCGCCTTTGCTGAAGCTGTGCTGCACGCCTAGGAGTACCAAGAGATCAAGAAGAGCATAGATCCGTCCGAGATGCCCGCAACGAAGAAGGAGGTGACAAAGCCGAATCCAGAGTTCAAGGCATCAGAAGAGACCAAGAAGACTCCGTTGAAGGATGATGACCCCTCCAAGGTGACCCAGATAGGCATAGGCCTAGATAGCGCATAGGAAAGCGTGCTCGCCAAGTTCTTCCAAGCAAATTAAGATATCTTCGCATGGAAGCCATCTGACATGACCGAAGTACCCAGGGAACTTGCCAAGCACTCTTTAAATGTACACCCGAACACCAAACCTGTCAAATAGTCCCTACGACGTTTTGGCGATGAAAAGCGTAAGGCAATAGCTAAGGAACTAGCACGGCTCGAGTTAGTCGGATTCATAGAAGAGGTCATCCACACTGAGTGGTCGGCCAATCCTGTAATGGTCCCTAAAAAGGACACCACTGATTTAAGGATGTGTGTTGATTATACTGCCTTGAACAAGGCTTGTCCCAAAGATTCATTCGCTCTGCCTAGGATTGATCAAGTTATCGATTCTCCTATGTTTTCTCGACGCATATTCCGGTTATCACCAAATTCGGATGAAGGAATCTGACAAAGTCAAAACTTCATTCATAACCCCCTTCGGAACCTTCTATTTTGTTATGATGACCTTTGGGCTGAAGAACGCAGGAGCTACGTACCAACGCACAATGCAGCGTTGCATCCACGATCAAATCGGACACAATGTACATGCATATGTGGATGATATTGCGGTAATGTCCAAAAAGAAGGAAACCTTGATTTCCAAATTGGAGGAAACGTTTGCCAATCTACGAAAATAAAACATAATGCTTAATCCGAAGAAATGCTTCTTTGGAATCCCAGCCGGAAAATTGTTAGGTTTTATCGTGTCTCAAAGAGGCATAGAGGTAAATCGAGACAAAATCAAGGCTATACTCAATATTTCTAGGCCAACTCGCCTGAAGGACGTACAAAGACTAACTGGTTGCATTGCTGCAGTTATTCGGTTTGTAAGTCGGCTCGGTGAAAGAGCCGCACCACTATACAAACTCCTGAAAAGACCAAGAATTTTGTGTGGACCGACGAAGCTGAAGCTGCACTGCAAGACCTGAAAGCAGTACTCTCATTTGCTCCCATCCTTGCAGCACCGGAACCACAGGAACCGATGTTGCTCTATCTTGCTGCGACAAACAAAGTCGTCACTATCTTCATGGTGGTGGAGAGACCGGAGGAAAATCAGGAACACTTGGTGCAGCGTCCGACTTACTATCTCAGCGAGGTCTTAACAGAATCAAAGCAGCGGTATCCGCACTATCAAAAGTTGGCTTACCGTGTGTTCTTAGCATCTCGTAAGTTACGACATTATTTTTAGGAACATCCAATTACCGTGGTGAGTATAGCTCCCATGAGAGATATAATCAACAATAGTGACGCCATAGGACGCGTCGCCAAATGGGGCATAGAGCTTTCAGCTTTTGATATTGAGTACACACCTCGTATAGCAATCAAATCCCAAATCCTTGCTGACTTTGTCGCTGATTGGACAGAGACAACAGAGAGTATGACCCTACCAGAGCCAGAATACTGGACCCTGCACTTTGACGGGTCTAAAGAGCTCGGGGGCTCGGTCTGGCATGGTGCTCAAATCACCCCAAGGAGATAAACTTTTCTATGTATTGCAGATACACTTCACGGCAACAAATAACATTGCCGAATATGAAGCACTGCTGCATGGAATCCGAATTGCTAAGGATATCGGCATCTGACGATTAATGAGTTACGGAGATTCGGATCTTGTTGCACAACAAGTATCGGATATCTGTATGGCAAATAAGCACATGGCAGCATATAGGGCTATCGTGGATGAACTATCTCAATCGTTTGAAGGGTTTGAAGTTCAACACATCCCTCGAACAGAAAATTAGGAAGCAGATGCACTATCTCGAATAGGCTCTGCCCGGGAAAAGGTCCCGGATGGCGCTTTTTTAGAGCACCTCAAAGTTCCCTCCATAAAAGGAGTGGATGAGGAATATCCGACCAAATCCGATACACCTTTAGTAGCAGTTCTGGCTGTGATTCCCAGCTGGACTCCACCCTATCTTAATTTGTTGATAGACGGAAAATTACCCGAAGACGAAGTTCTGAGCCGACAGATCGTCCGACGAGCAAAATCCTATACTATAATTACTAGTGAGCTCTATAAGCAGAGTGCGTTTGGGGTCTTTTAGCGCAGTGTATCTCCGGAAGAAGGAGTGGAAATCTTACGAGAAATCCACGAAGGCGAGTGTGGTCACCATGCTGCAGCCAAATATTTAGTGGCAAAAGCTTTCCGACACGGTTTTTTCTAGCTTACAGCCAAGGCAGATGCCGAACGGCTGGTCAAGACATGCAAGGGCTGCCAAAAGTACGCCAAATAAGCTCACGTTTCGGCTGATCAGCTACGAACAATACCTATAACATGGCCTTTCGCGGTCTGGGGGCTTGACATGGTAGCACCATTTAAACGAGCTCCAAGTGGATTTACACACCTTTTAATGATGGTGGCTAAATTTACCAAATGGATTGAGGCTAAACCCGTCACTAGTTGTGATGGAGCAACTGCCAGAAGATTTGTTGAGGATGTTATAATCCGATATGGTTATCCGCATAGCATTATCACGAACAATGGGAGTAACTTTTCTATGGGAGAGCTTGCCGAATTCTGCAACAAACAAAATATCCGGCTTGACATTGCGTTAGTCGCACATCCACAAGCTAATGGACAAGTCAAAAGAGCAAATGGTTTAATCTTACAGGGCCTAAAACCGAGACTCGAAGCACCACTACGACGTGCTGCGGGGGCTTGGGAAGAGGAACTACCTTCTGTAGTATGGAGTTTGCGAACAACTCCAAACAGGTCAACTGGATACACACCATTCTTCTTGGTCTATGGCGTAGAAGCAGTTCTTCCTAGTGATTTGATTCACACTTCTCCTAGAGTGGCCGCGTATATTGAGGAGGATGCCGAAATTTCTCGACAAAATGATCTCGACTTAGTCGAAGAAGTTCGCATCGTTGCTGAAATGAGATCAACAGCCTATCAGCAGAAGTTACGCAAGTATCATCGCCAGAGAGTCAGAAACCGGTCTTTCAATAAGGGCGACTTGGTTCTCCGGCTTGTGCAGCAAAGAAAGCACAAACTTTCCCCAATATGGGAAAGGCCATTTTTAGTTAGTCGAGTATTACACAATGGTTCATAGTACCTAATTGATATGCGGCTAGTCAAAGAAAGATCTGCTACTAAGAAGAGAAAGAGAGCTAGAGGCAGTACAAATCCGGATGAGTTAGACCCATGCAATATTGCTCAGCTACGTCCCTTTTATTCTTAGTTTATTTTTCTTTGTAAACATATATGTGTATGTGTTCAATGAGAAATAAAGTCTTGGTTTCCTCAAAATCTTTCTGAGAAGTTTTTACCATCTTATTTCCGAATGATCATGTCACAAGTCAAAAATCCCAGAATACTTGAAAGTACTTTATGCTCATGTTTGTTCTGGTTTAGATTTCTGATTCTAAAATTAATACCTTTGGGTATAAATCTAAATTTTCTAGTCTATACTTTGGTTATTTGTCTGATTGCTGGATGCGGGCATTTTCCGAGTTGTGAATTGTTGGTACTGGAAGCCGGCTTTGTTTCCGAGTTTAAACTGGTTTAGCAATTGAGCTCCGTTGCTCGGCAAAGTTTCCGTGCTGAAAGTTTAGCCGACTCATGAAAGGGACGAGGCAGAAAGCCAGATAAACAATAAGCGCAGACAAAAAATACAAGTACTTATATAAACATTTCAGGCACATAGTATCAAAATCGAAAGTGCTGAATAGATAGAATAAAACTTAGCACTAGCAAAAGTATCATACTACTTAATTACAAACCCAAATTGTTTTTCATAATAACACATTGTTCTTCTGATATTCTATGATGCAGTAGGAGAGGTAGGAGCTACTGGCTCGCTGGATACATCGACCTCGGCTTGATAGCGTTCCAAGATGTTCAAATCTGATATGGTTTGATCATCGTCGGAAACCTCAGCTATTTCTTCGGAAGGCGAAGGCGGCGTGTCCACGCGGGTGAAGAAGGGAGTGTCGTAGATAGTCAAATCAGCTACGTGGCACCCATATCTAGCGCAGGAGTCCATGATAGCCTTGATGTCTTGCTCCTGTCTGCTGCCCACCTTGTAGATTCTCCGGTTACTTGCCAGATTTCCATGTTTCCATGGTGGCTCATAACCATGGTGAGAGCGTTTTGCACTGCGGTTCGCACGTAGGACATGTTCCAGTCCTGAACAAGCTACGGCATATCCTTGGCCTTGTCTCGCACTTCAAAACCGGACATGCTGTGCATATCCAGAACCTTGAGAACCTCACCAATATCTTCCATAGATTGGCGGAAGTAATGAAGCAAATCACTGACTTGGGTAAGCCGGTCGGTGCGAGGCTCGGCAGAGGCAGAATCCGTCAAGTTCAGAGGACTTGCACATATAATGCAAAGAGTAAGTCAAATAAACCCGAACTCTAGAGAGTCGGAAGATGCAGAAAAATCAGAGAAAGGGAAACGTACCAAGGATGACATCGTCGACTTTGGCCTTCTCTTCGCGAAGACTCTAGAGCTTAGCCCGGAGCGCCACGGAAATGTCCTTTTCTATGAATAACTCATCATTGAGATTCGAGATTTTCGTATCTTGAAGCGCAATCTTGCGATCATGCTCATCGGTGTCCATGGAGCTGGACTCGAGAATCTGAGCAATGCTCTTCTCATGATCTGCCTTGAGCTTATCCTGCTCTTGGCGAAGTTCTTTGTTCTCTACCACCAAGGTCTTAAGATTCTCGGCCTCTTCAATCATGGCACGGGACTATTTTACTAGTGCTATAGTCAAAAGAACAACAGTTCAACAAAAATTCTACTATGAAACAAAGAAAAGACAAGGTTTGAGTTTCGAAATGTTTACCTTCGGCCTCATCCTTGGAAACCTTCAGCTGTGCATTTTCAAGTCGGAGAGCTCTAATCTCTTTCCGCTTGTTGCAGGTATTTTTTAATAATTCCTGGTTATGTGAATTAACTTTATATAAGTCAGAATACCCAGAGTCAGAAGTCTACTAAAGACTCGGGCTTATATCGTAACTAATATCAGCACGAGCCTTGGGGGCTACACTAGTTCATTTTCTGGCATCCTAAGTAAGCATAAACCCGGATTTTACTATCCAACTTCATGCTTGGGGGCTAGAGGATATGATATAAAGTAACATAAAGAAAAAATGAGTTGGAATTCCGACTTACATGTTGTTCATGTGTGAGCTTGCTCAAGCACATGTTCACTTCAGTTGTAACCTTCTCGGCAAGGGTGAGCGGGATCATTGGTGGAGGTGGTAATACACCAGCTCTCAGTCCCTTGTCGCGAAGGCGTACTTGTTCGAGAATTTCGGAGTACTTGATATCCTCCGCTTCTTGTGCTTCTTATTCGGCAGAAAGATTCTGACTTTCCAAGCATTGCTAGGCCAAACACTGGATTTCCTCCGCAGATTTCCGAGACAGGCCAAGTTTGGCAAGTCCCGGATTACTTAGGAGATTGTCGGCGAAGATTTCTGCCGAGGGATCATTACACGAAGAGGGTTCACCCTTATCAACACCTGAGTCACTCATGGTGACATCAGTTTGCGACTCAAGGATCGCTGGCTCTGCTATTTGAGCCGGATATTCTACAACAGTCGGAGATCGAGTAATCTCTGGTGCTGCAGAAGGCTGAGGAGCGGGAGTCGAAGGAGCCACGGCAGGAGAAGCTAATTTGAGCTTCGACTGGCGCAGAGGCTTCGAGGCAGCTTCCTTCCTCTTACACTTGATGAGCTATTTAGCTCTGAGAAGATAATAGCATAAAGAACATTACGTCTCAGAAGGAATTACAGGCAAAATACAATGACCTTGTGAGGAAAGATTACCTCTTCACAACGGGAACTTCTTTGGTGCCGATGGCCAATGTCGGAGCTTTGTGTTTCCGAGGAACGACATCCGGCATTGGGACCAACTCACCCTCGTCCTGAGAAAACTCAGGAGGGTATCCCTCGATAGGAGCAAACTCTGACTCGAGGAGGTCGGCAAGCTGAAAAGGAAAAACATCTCAGTATTACAAAGATAACATATGGATGAGCACGAAAAAGAGTTACTACTGAAGTTTACCGGCACAACAGGATTTTCTGCCGTATGCATGTCCAGGGACAACTCTGGAATCTTCCTCTCGATCCGCTCCCTTATCAGCCATTTGATTTGGCTTACATAATCTTTCGACTTTAAGGACTTGGAGCTGATGCGGAGGGAGTCATTCTTCGACGACGTGATGGAGTGCATCAGTCGATCTCCATGATGTTGAAGAGGTTGGATCCGGCACGCCACCCAGCATTGAATTAAGTCGGACCCTTTCAGGCCCTTGTGCTTCATCAGATATTCGATCCGTCTCTTGGCGAGAAACAGATCGTCACTGAGAGTCAGAGCAGCCTCATCCCAAGACTCTTGAGGCGTGGCGGCTCCATCTACGAAAGCTGGCAAAGTTGTGTCTTTGCCGGGAGCGGGGATATCCTTGTGGTAGAAGAAGGTGGACGGCCATTGTTAGACCGAATCACTTGCCATAATCCGGGGATAAACGCGCTCGCGCCTAACCGAAAAACTAATGGTGCCGGTAATATAAGGATTACCGGCAGTAATGGAATTTCTCCGGACATGAAAGTAGTACCGGAAAAGAGTAAGGCTCGGCCTAATGCCGAGATACCCTCGCACAAAGAAGCATATGCGCTCATCTCTAAGATGGAGTTCGAGGGAAGATGGTCGAGATGAACACCATAATAATCTATAACCTCGGAAAAGAATTCTGAGGGAGGAAAAGAAAGACCTCTATCAAGGTGAGTGCCAAAATGCACTCGCTCGTCGTTGCGGGGGTTGGGGACGGTTTCACCGAAGCCGCTCCGCTAGTCCCCGGCGCGGAGGAGCCCTTCGTCTTCAATGACCTGGAGCTTGGGATCGTCCAGGACACAGGGGATCCAGACTCCATGGTGGCTCTCCCTCTCTGTCGCCGCCGTCGCTGCCGTCGCCACTGCCGCTGCCGCTAAGCCGGAGGATGATGAAGAAGCCATTCTATCCGGTGTGCCGGTGACCTTAGATGGGCGGCGCTGGAGGTGTTTTTGCGGGAGCAGTGGAGCGCTAGGTTCGTGGGAGGCGTAGAGGAGAAGGAAACGACGCTGGAACTGGTGAAGAAGATTGGGGGGAAATCCACACCACTTATATCCGCCAGGCGCATCAAGGTTCGTGTAAACGCTACAGTGAACGTGCCACGCATCGTGGAAAGGACGGGGAAACCTCCGCGCGATGATTATGTCGCCTCGATCTCCACACACGCATTGAAACGGCACCTCGGTTCCGCTGAAGCGGACCCACCTGATCGTGGCCGACAGAAATGTCATGCTGATGTGACTTGACCATGGCTGGTGTCAGGCTACGTCAGAGACCAAGTTCCGGCTTAGTTTGAATTTCGAGCTGGAAATCTGAATAAATGTACTGATAGGTCCGACTTATTTTTAAGACCCGGATCATATCTTTTGTTTTGAAGTTTCAGGAACCCTTCAAGATTCTGCAAGCCGAAGATCAAGCTAGATGATGATGAATCCGACTTTGGATCTTGGAGGCTTCCGGGGGCTGCTGTTGGGGATATACTTTTCGGGTATCCTCACAGTTCTTCACTGACCAGGGTGGCCCACTTCGGGTTAGATCTTCGCTTCACGGGAGGCCAAGTCAGGGAGAAGAGACGGAGTCCAATCCGGCTACAGGAAGGCCCAGAAGACTTACCGACATAGGCCCATAGTGTTACTTGTAGTTCAAGATGTACTCTGTAACCGACTCTTAGTCATAGCCGGATAGATCTCTCCTGTAAACCCTAGGCCGGATATCTATATAAGCCGTCCTAGGGAGAGCCTTTAGAAGAACTACCACCAGACAATAGTCTACAACCTCAACTCGCACAGGCGAAACCCTTGTAACCCATATTCCGTCTCTGCTGTATTACTGGATTGCTAGCAGGAGTAGGATCCGTCCAAAGCCGGCGGATTCGAACCTGGGTAAACTTGTGTGCTCATGGCGTACTTGTCATCAATCCGACGTCTCACACCCCTCTCTTCCACACGCCTCGAGGACCCCCTCATGGCGTACTTGTCATCAATCCGATGACACAAACATATGCACAAAATGCAAGAGGCAAGTCCTTCAATCTCAAATTCCACCAAAGCTACAAAAGCTATTAGGAGAATAAGAGAGGAAGAACACAAGAGGAGAACACAAAACTCTCCAAGATCTAGATCTCAAGGATTCCTTCACAAAGAAGGGATTTGGTTTGGTGGGGTTGTAGATCTAGATCTCCTCTCTCAAATCCCTCAAAAAGATGCAAGAATCATAGGAGGGGGAAGGGGAGAGGACAAACTCTTCAAGGTTAACAATGGAGGAGAGAGAGAAAGCCAAGAACCAATAAAAGCAAGTTCTTCATGAGACGAAACCAATATTGGGTATCACCAAGGGAGAAAATACCATGAATATATATGTGAGATATCTCCCAAGGTATGGAGCCGGAAACCCGCAAGATCAAAAACGTAATAAGATATGCAAGCGAAATCTGTTTTTGATGAACTAGAGCTTATTATGATGATAACCACAAGCTCTAGATCCTCACATGGACAAGATACAAAACAACCAAGAAATATGATGTTATGTATGCGAAGGTTTGAGCTCTCTCTGAAATATACGATCGAGTTACTCACTCGAGAGCCCCTCTTCATAGTACGGCTATCTATCCTAAACCCGGTCTCCCAACACTACAAGAGATTGGTAAAAAAGAGAACCTATCAAGATCATACCTTTTCCTTGATCATTTCACTTGAGCTTGATGTAAACCTTCTTGTCCTTCTCAAGATGGACCGCCTTTCTTGATTGCTCCTGCTTGATGAAGACTTGTGAAATGCTCCCCATGCTCCATGGGGAAACCTCTTCTTTGAACACGTCTTCGTCACTCCATGATTGTCAAGGATGGCAAGTTTCACGCATGAGATCTTCTAGAGATGGTGCATCTTGAGATTGCACTTCATTTCATGATGATGTGTTGAAGATGGCCATAAGAAAGTCCTTCTTCTTCAAGACATACTTGATTTTCTTCTTCTACTACTTGATTCTAATAGGCACAAAGCCCTTGGACATTGCTTCTTCTTTTTCAACCTTCAAACCAACACATGGTCCAAGCGATGCCAATGGACAAACCTATAAATGAAACTCAATTTACATATTAGTCCATAAAGATTGTCATTAATTACCAAAACCATACATGGGGCATACATGCCCTTTCAGCAAGGCTTTCAATAATCTATTATATATTAAAAGTACATGATGGGTTAACCAGAAGCAAGGAAAAATACGAGAAAATCCCACAAAAAAGCAAAACATCCGACCCTTTATTTGATATACTAAAAATCTGAACCATTAGATTAGATTAGTAAAAAAATTACCCACCTTGCCATTACAGTAAAAAAAATGGACCGCTCACCGTTACTTTTTCCTTTTCCCCCCTCCCAACAGATGGCCGCCACATCCTGTAGTCATACCTAGGTTTAGCGCCGCCGTATTCTACCGTGTCCTCACGCACGACGCCGCCGCCATGATCCCGTCGACGCACTTAGTCGATCAAGGTCAAGACTGCCCCGTGCATGCACATAAACTTCAGGGAGCTTTCAATCCTGCGGCCTGAATACACCGTAGATGCATGCATCCATACAAGATTGGATCAGTTCGGTGGAATTAACACTTCACTCTCAGCCGATCAAGGTCAAGTCTCCGCGTGCATGCACATCACCGATTAGTGAGGTTTTAATCTTGCCTCATGCATACACCATGGAGGCATGCAGCCATACATGATAGATGGATTCGATGGAATTAAACTTGCATCCTGCACACAAAGCCGGAAATCCCAGAGCGGTAACGAGTGAGCTGTAATTTCATGTGAGTACTCCCTCTAATATATTGAATTTCCTCCAAAGGCTTCCTCATCCAATCTACTACTCCCTCCGTTCTAAAATAAGCAACTTGGATCTGTCTAAATTCATATGCATCTAAACATGTTTTAGTGTGTAGATTCATACGAATCTAGACAAATCAAAATCACTTATTTTGGGACGGAGGGAGTACATCAAATTCAGCAACCCACGAGTGTCGTCTTCTATGTTTTACAGATTTTTCGTTATACTACCCAGTTTCGTGGCATTCTTCGGCATGATTATATTCATACAAGAGGTATACTAGATGGTAATTTTTTGGCTAATGATTGGAGAAGATTAATTTTGCAGCCCAAGAATCCCTCGGTTGATTAGACAATGGTTCTGGCACCCATCGTTGTCGCCCGTTTTTGGATCTCCCAATTGTGGAGGAGGCAGAGGATTTTGAATGATGCTTAGATGGATGCAAATTTTGCTAGTAGCTAAGCTATGTATATATGTATTTATTTTCTTAATTATTGATATATCCTTGGGCACTCCACAATCTTAATAACACAAGAACTCCCTCCGTCCTAAAAGAGATGTCATAGATTAGTCTAAATTTATATGCATCGATAGACTAAGCGCGTCTAGATACATGCGAATCTAGACAAATTTGTGACATCTAATTTAGGCAGATGGGGTAATAAGAATTTATGATTTCAGTTAGCTATTCAACTTTCTATTTTGGAAAGTGTAGCAGCAATACAACATGTGTGCATGAGCATATCCCGCATACGAACATGAGAAGAAGCTAGGGTACTTCTGCTGAATTCAGATCAACTGGCCATATCGGACGAGGTAAGGATGTCCTTAGCTTCACTACATTGGAGAAATCGAAGGAGTAGTGCGTGCAGTTTATTATTACTTTCTTCCATGACTCTTGAGTGCCTATTTTCTTCTTTTCTCCCATGATTAGAGTAAAGACCGAGAGGATTCTAAACTAAACATATACACCTACAGTCCATATAGCTTAGCAACATCCTTTTAACTCAGTTATAAGTATTGAGTGTATGTTTGCATGCATAGACATTAGTAGTGTACTAACTACTAGCTCAATAGTTCTAATAGTATGACAACTCTTTACATATGGGATCAGACCAATAGAAATATGTACACTTAGATAAGCCCTCAACACCCATACTAAATAAACTTTTGTTCTGATTCTTTCCCTCACACGACATGGAAAACATTCACTTATTATCCACTCCACAACTTTACACCTTCCCCATTACTTGGTATATGGTAGAATGGTTCCACTATTCTTGATTCTTTTGGCCAAAAGTATTGTTAGTACTGAAAGTTTAATTCGGTCCTACTAACTTCATCGGTATTTAAGTGCAAAAATGGGACATAGCTGATCTAAATATTTTTTCGGCTGGCAATGCATCATTGGTATACAAAATCGTCTAATGCCTACTCTTAGGGAACTACTACGAGTTTTATTGAAAATTTAAGAATTTGGTGGATAAATATGCATTGAACCTTGCTAAGTCTATGGCGCATTGGCTCTTTAATCAAACAGGTGGAAACCGCTAGATAAGTCAATAATGAAAATGATCATGTGGACTGCCATAAGGAGCATTATACACACATGTTATGCGGGATAAGTTAATAATCGGAATAATCATGTGGAGAGTCAGAAGACAACATTATACACACATAGTAGAGTAGAGCTTGCAAACCTCAAAGAAGCCAGGAATATTTTTAAAAAGTACAAGTCAAGTTAATTCATTTGTTTCCTCTATGCTTCTATTTTTGAATATGATGGTAATTGAGTATCAAGAACTCGATTTTTTTAACATTCTTACCTAATAATTATTACATTATTACAGTCCTGCGTATAATTTGGTGAGTGTGCAAGAGTACTCACAATGGATAAAGGCTTCCACTTGCGGTAACACTTTTCTATTTTTATCGTTTTCGCTAGGAATCAAACCAATGATTTAGCTTATTGCATTATATTCTGAGTTCCATAGTTGCTATTATTTTTTTTATCATGTCACCGGATACCTAACTAGAAAAATAGTATTAGTATGGGATTCACTTGTCATAGAAGAGAGAGTTATGATTGTATATTCAATGAAGGTTTTGAGGTTTCTACTTTCATCGCATCAATATCTAAGATGACTAGACATGCGAAATTCCAAATGAGTTGATAAATTGCTTAAAATATTTAGACTAAAGAGTTAATCTATGGATCTCCTTTTTCTTTTGGTGGTTTCTCCAATTCTCTTCCCGCAGCTCCAGATAAAGGTTTGTGTTGTATTTGCGATTTCAGACGGCTACAAACAATGTCAACCAAGAAGCCAGGTTGTCTTAGTGGTTGAGATAGCATGACCACTTTCTACATACTATAAGTCTATAATCAAAATAGATTTGTATCATTCCAAAGTTGAGTTGGTAGTTGTTCGAGTCATCCGTGCACTAATGATGGGCTAATTTTTCTACTTAGAGTGCATGTAGCATGTGCTTATGGTACGATTTAAAAATACTTGTGTTAAGGTATTTTCTCCTTTTCAGCACAAAATGGATTGTGGCATATAATTGTCTCAATATTTGTATTGTTGAGATGTAATAAAGGTCATTCAATTGACTGGTACATGCACGTATTTCCAACATGTTTCGCATGTACAATGACATAACTTTTTATGGGTGGCGACATGTGAGCCTCTCTTCCTCTAAAATGGAAATAATCATGTATTCAAAAGAAAAAGATATCTATAAAGAATCATAGCTAAATAAATCTTCTAGAGCATCAAAAAAAATATCTATATCACCTTATGTATATCCATATATCTTATATATTCCTTGTGCATTTGCTATACATACTTGGTAAGTATGATTAATAAGCTAATTGGTTACTCTTCTCCATAGCAACTTTTATTTTTGAAAACCTAGAGAAATTTGTGTAAGGTCGATGTCTTTTAGGACCGTACTCAAGTATCCACACACTAGACTATAACATGAGTTGTTTGTTTGGTAAATTGATCACATAGTCCCACATATACTCTTCGCAAATTTACATCTATCTATTTTGGGGCACCTAAACAGGCAAGATTGCTATTCGTTAGTGAAAGAAATCTAAAATCTTTTCTACATAAGGTCGGAACTTAGAGTGTCATAGTGAAAGAAAAATTCTTAACCTACCATATGCAGATCTTCCACACGTGTTGTTTGGGTTTGGCGACACAAACTGTAAACCATGGTATACTATAGAACTTGCAAACATATTTATACATAGAAATATCAAATACCTGGCAAGTCAAAATCTAAAGACATAGTCTTGCATATTAGTATGGTTCCCCAATAATAAACTTTGTGGGGATAATTAACTCGATAGATATTAACTTATTTATGCTCAATGCCATTGAAAGTTTCCCAAAATAAGGAAATCTCGATTGGTGAAAATAACTATATAGCAAAAATGTTGACGAAAATTGTATGTGTACTTTCTAGGAGAAGTTAAAGTGAAGTCATTTTTAAATTAACTAGAGAGTTAAACTACAATAAGTGGAAACAAATGAATCAGTACATTTGTTTACTTGAACATACCACCACAAAGTAAATCACTATTGGACATCTATAATATCATTGCAAAGCATACCGAAGAGTATAACAATGTTCAAAACATTAAAACAATATTGTTTGTACTCCCTCCATTTCAAAATATAAGATATTTTACCTTTGTGAATGGAGTGTCTCTAGACCACTTTTAGTGTGTAGGTTCATGTAGGTTTATTTTTATATGATATTACAATATTGCCTACCTTTTTAGATTAATATGGTAATTCAAGTAATAAACGCTTACAACATGGAAAATATAATATTTAAATACTTAATTTCATATTAAATTTGCAATGATACCATTAGTAATTTTGTTCAAATATATATAATAAATATTTACCATAGACGGTAATGATATTTCTTATATAACATTTTGGATCGAAAGAAAACTATACATTTTTTCAAGGAATGATAACTTTATAATGGATACTGAAAGCCAAACAAAATGTTGCCCGCGCAGCGAGCGGGCCACTGTGCTAGTTGCATTAAAAACAAAAAGCCAATGGGCATTGAAGTTATCATTATTTTTATCATCTCTCTTGTGTATGATGTTGAAATACCCACCTACCAGCATAGGTAAGGGTTCCGACTCACACATATGTACCATATTAGAAAGAAATTGTTGTTTATGTGCGTCTTGGGTAGCCCCGTAGACATGCACAAGCACCCATTCAAATCCATCCTTCTTACACTTGACATGCAACTTAACACAAAAATCCCCCGTATTCGCATTCAGAACCTGTGGAATTTTTCTATTAATGCCAACCAAGATGCCACCAGAACGACCATAAGGTGGTAAACAAAATCACACAAAATCAAAACTGGCTGCAAGGTTTCTAAAAAGGGTATAGGAAAGTTAGATCATCCTATCTCCGGTAAGATAATGGAGTCTAAATGATGCTTCCTAATCGATTCTTTCACAAAAGATGCTTAGCTAGATCCCTAAATCCCTCACTATTCCAAGTAATTCCTTTTAAACCTTGCATTATGAATAGCTTTTTTAATCTTATGTCTATTGTCCCTACAAACATTTGATACATCATAAACTCTTCATTGGCGGGTTTTCTTTACATGTACATCTAGTGTTGGATGATCCATATGATGATCCAAGACCCCCATTATCTCCCTCTTCTTCCACAATACACTCACAAAGATTCAACACTTTTGACACCAATAGATTGGAAAGACCATCGCCTCCATCTACTACATCATTTATATTCTTTTTTAGTATTGTCAAAGTTCTATCATTTTCTATTTTTATACCCTTTACCGAAATTATTGCTTCTTCAAAAGAGTTACCTAAAGAAACCCCAATGTATCTCGCCCTACCTACAACTTCAACTTCAGAAATAGAAAGTATAGAAAGTGGAAGGTTCGGTTTTGTACCTGGTTTGCAAGACTCTTGATGAATCTGGGCAATCCTCATTGTCCTCTCCATCTGCGTGTCATCGACATTAGGTTGGTTCTGAATCCATGAGCTAGACCGCACCTCCATTGCACTTGACAAAAGGATTCCTCCATAGACAATCACATCCTCCAAAGATGGTCTTGCAGCCACCCCTTAGGACGACATCTCTTCTGATTTTGGTGGAGTCCAAATTTTTTTGGCCGAAGGAACTTGTAGTGGCACAACATTCTGGTTAGTTGGCACACAATCAACAACATAAAGAACCTCATGGTTGGCATGCACAGAAGATCCCCTACCGCAGGTGACAGCGTCGTAGCCGATCCGGTCAGGGCAGCGCCTCACGCTCCCGCGCTCTTGACGTGTCGAGACCAGAGAGGCTAAACGTTGGCGTCGAGGAAATGACAAGCGGCGAAGCTGCGCTCCTGTCACCACGCACATGCGGCTGTAGGCTGGGTCCCGTGCTGACCGTGGTGATCCCAGAGTAGTTCCGTTGCCAGCGCGGACGAACTCCGATCTCGGTGCAGATACCGCATGAGAATCTGTGCCGAGGCGTCCGTCATGTTGTTTCTCGTCGTGGGCACATAAAACATCATTTTTCACCGACATCACTTAAATTTTCAACAAAACTTGCAGATTTAACCTGTTGTATTATAGTACAAGAATTTTTATTTTTATTTACCTCAGAAGTTTGCAGCAAGGTCATTACCTTGTCAAAACCCATGTTTCCCAGATATATAACAAGAGAGAGAGAAAAGATGAGTCCATTAGATACAATGGGAAAATGTTCCTTTTTAAAAGTGTTCTTATAAACCCAAAATATGGTGGATTTCTAATCTAAACTATGGACGGTTTATACTAAAAACTAGACCTTTGTAAAACTATTTAATTTGGACCGTATCCTACTTTTCGGGTAATTGCAATCTAGAGCTCTTCAAAGATGTGAAAATTCATAGACATAGGAGTACCACGAGTTTACCCGCAAAACTTTTATCAAAGGCGTCACACCACTCCACCACTCCACCGGGGAAACACTACATGGACAGGTGGTGCTACTGGACTCAACTTCTCAGCCAATCAGAGCACTTTCATGTGCTCACAGGCAGGGCCGGCTCTATGTTTTACATGACCCTTGTGCAAATCGAGGCATGGGCCCCTAAGCTAATGTTTATATAGGCATATCTAAAAATATAGATAAATATAGATCTATTTCACTTGCAAACTATTAACAGTTAAAATCTAACCACACATTCTATAGGCGATCGAAGGCGTTGTCATCGACGAAGACCTTGGAGGTGGCGACACAGCCGGGCACAGGCGGATCTCCTCCTCCTCCTCAACCTTCGGCTTCGGCGGCGCAGACGAGCGCAAGCTCATTGAGCCAGGCCAGCCCGCCTCGAACTCCTCGGTGGCGGCGGAGCCGGCGACACTTCTCTCCGCGGTTGAGGTAGTGGAGGCGACGCGTTCTTGTATTGTCTGCTGTGAATCTGGTACGGTGCTCCTCCTCGGCGGCCTCGTGGCGGCTCAGATAGTGCCCGCCACGCCGGAGCTTCCGGACGAGACATGGGGCGGTCGGTCTTTGGATCTGCTGCGCCGGTAATTGCTCGTCGGCGATGCTTTCGATTTGGTGGGCGACGGAAGCGATGGAAGGGCCGGAACCTTAAAGTTAATTGAACTAGCTAGCTTTTTCTCTCGTGAGATGCTCCTACATGCTAATGCCAAACTAGTTGAAGCTAGTTAGCTAGCCTAGCAATTGCAACAGATAAGATTGAGATATACCTTAACCGCGAGCAAGGGACCAAGGGCGCACGTGCACCACCGGCACCGTGCACGCGAGCATGACAACTTCAGGTCGTACGTCGCCTCGCCGGCTCGTCGCGAAACTACCGTCTGCTGAATTTCCGATCTGCCAACGAGGAGGCAAGGGCCAGGTGAAGGAGTCCAAGTGGTAACCGGTGTCGATCGCGCCGTTTCGACCGCGAGTAGTTCGTCTCCGCTCGGGCTTTTTTTTAGAGACTCGCTCGGGCTTCCTAGACGCCCACTTGGGCTGAGTCGTTTTTTCCGAGATATGTAGGTTGTATAGTTTAGAGAACTAGTAAATTATGGGCCCCAGTCAGCATGGGCCCTTGGCCATGGCACAAGGTTGGCATGGGCTAGAGCCGGCCCTGCTCACGGGTTGGGGGGGGGGGGAGGGGGGAGGGGGCGCAGGAGTACTAATAGTAAGTTACATCACGCCAGACTAAGTTATGTCGCCTGATCACGAAGTTACGGTTAACCTATAGTTGGGTGGCTAGGAGTGTGGTTGTACACCCAGACCACCGGAGTTTAAACCCCAGATTTGACACTATGTGTTGCATAAAAGACGGAATATTCTTTCAGTGGAGGCGACATTCCCGTCGACAGCGAGGCGTCTGTGATGACTTCGTCAATCTCAGGACCCAATCCGCCAGCTCAGGCTCTCGGAGGTGCTCATAGGGATAGGGTGTGCGTGTGTGCGTTCATAGGATGCGTGTTCGTGTTGTTAGCGTAAAAAAATACAAATAAATTCTTAAAAAAAAAAGTTAGACGACTAAGTTACGGAAAACGGCCGAGGTCCAGGGTCCAAAAAATTCGGGTCCCACTCCACCGTCCCTTTTCCATCCGACCTCCTATAAAACACAGAGCCGCCTGCCGTGCTCATCTCCTCGCCGGTGGAGCCAAACCACCACGTAACTCCCCCTTCGAGCCACCGCTACCGACGAAGAAGCGCGGCGAACCCTTCCCTGCACACCCCGATCTCTCCTGCCTCCCAAAATTGGAAGTGACGGCCTGCCATGCCATCCATGGCGGTCCCCCTCGTGCTCGTCCTGCTCCCCCTTGGCCTCCTCTTCCTTCTCTCCGGCCTCATTGTCAACACCGTCCAGGTATCCCTCCCTCCCCGAGTCCTCCTGCTCGATCTACAAAACATTTCGTGCCATTTTCGGGGCTTTCTGGTGATATGATCTGATTTTATCACCGCACAACTATTAGTAGGCTTCCTTGAATTACTTAATGATGCCTGTAGGTTGTAGTAAATTTTATATCTGAAGCTTATTTTTGGTGTCATGATGGTCGTACGCGTCTTTATATTCAGGTAGAAAAGGGAAAACTTGCTGAAGTTGACTGGTTTGTTCGTATGAACCTGAAAATTGCAGGCCATCCTACTTGTGTCGATAAGGCCCTTTTCGAAGAGCTTCTACCGGCGGAGCAACAGATTCTTAGCCGAACTTCTGTGGCTTCAGCTCGTCTGGGTTGTAGACTGGTGGGCAGGCGTGAAGGTATGAAGATATGCTGAATATCCTGGTGATTTCGACTTTACTTTTCTCATTTTGTATCCATTAAGAAGTTTTTTGTGTACAATAGTATACGTTGTATTTATGCAAAGTTCAAAGCACGATTGAGCATTGCGGCTGATTGCAGCAATTACCCCTTTTAAATGTGTGTTTTCCTAAATATTGTTCAGTGGTGATGAGTACAATTAATAATTTAAACCCCACGTAATGCTACCAAGGTCGCTAAATTTCTGTTCACGGTTCATACGTTTTCATCACTAATCTGAATGAACATTCTGCTTAAGTGCTCATTATATAACTTACACATTTCATACGCTGTTTATGAATCAAAGAATTTCGTTACTTGGTTTATCTCATGTACCAAAATAACTTCAACTCATGTTCTGCAGATACAATTCCATGCCGACGAGGAAACTTACCAGTCAATGGGTAAGGAATCGTGTGTGAGCTGTCAGTGCTTACATTATTCGCCACATTAGCTTATGAAAAAATGTGTTTCATTAGCTCAATGAAAAATTCCAGGTAAAGAGCATGCACTTGTCATATCAAATCATCGGAGCAATATTGATTGGCTTATTGGATGGATTTTGGCACAGGTTATTATCTCTTAGAGTCCTACTATTTTTAAAATATTGTTAGAAACTAGTAAATTTTGTTTGCTATTAACATTATGATCTGTCAACTGACGAATCATATGACACTCATTTTCTGGTCGACATTTGGTCAGCGCTCAGGATGCCTTGGAAGTACACTTGCTGTTATGAAAAAATCATCAAAATTCCTTCCAGTGAGTTAGCTATCTCATAAGTATTTTACTCCCTCAACTAGTGTTTTTGACGTTAAACTATATCCGAAAGCTATTTCTGAAAGAAAAGAATAATTGTTGTTGTTTAAAGTTGATGAATGCCTTTTAACCAAATTTCGATGAAATATTGGTAGAAGATTTGGTATCCTTCATATACCACTATACTAACTTCCAAGTATCAACACAATGTGTATACTTCATATGGATGTAGACTTGCACGTGGATTAATTTCTAGCTGTAGTAGCAAAAGTAGGTTGGCAGTGTTGACAGTTAACTGTTCCGA
This sequence comes from Avena insularis, assembly GCA_023614405.1. Classification (NCBI taxonomy): domain Eukaryota; kingdom Viridiplantae; phylum Streptophyta; class Magnoliopsida; order Poales; family Poaceae; genus Avena; species Avena insularis. The sequence goes on from CM042690.1 coordinate 249,823,442, forward strand.
GAGCCGTAAATAATTGTTTATGATGATATGGCTACAGGAATGTGGTCATATGTACAAGTGCTGATATGTAGCAAGATAAATGCAACCTATTGTTATGGAATCTGCCCAAAGTGGATGGCAGGAAATATCTTGAAGAGAAGTTGAAGCCAATGCCTTAGACATGGGTATGACCAGAACAGCTGGTCTCTGCTTTTGGTAGAGAATCGTAATAGAGAATTAGTAGAACCTGTTTAGTTCAGTGGAAATGACATGGGAATTATGCGTATAGTGCACGAGTCTCAGTGAAGTGCATATTCCAGCTTCTAAATCCTGCTTGAGCATTTTTTTTTTTTTTTTGAAACGGAGGCAAAAGATTTGCCTCGATCTATTAATTAAGAAGAAGTGAGAATTGTCCAGTTAATTAGTGGAAAACTGGACGAAAACCGTTACAACCAACACCAACCCACAACAAAGCAACATCTAGTTAACACAACCTTAAGAACTAACATCCACACACAACCTACTACAACCGCAAACGAACAACATGTGAAGCATAACGCCGCAAAAGGCCCACCTAACGGACGATCCAAAAGAAACTTGAACTAATAATCATCAGTTGAAGCTTTCCTCGCTACACCCCTCTTTCTCCTTCTGCCTCTCCGAGAAACCTTTTTAAGTGACTTCTCCACCTTTCTGATTAAATCATTCGAAGCCTTTCCAGCTAAGACGCAGTCAATGTCCTTGCCATAACCTGGGCTCGCTGCCTCCAAACTGGCAAGCAACCCGCAAAGCTCTCTAGCAAAAAGAGCCTCAGAGCTATGCGTCAACACCCTACTGCCCCCAGAGACGGGCAACGGCGGTGGCGAGGGCGTCGTGGCCACCGCCAAGGCCTCAATGAAGGCCAAATCAATAGGTTGTGGCGATGGGCCACGAGGAGAGATACAACTATAGAGTTGCTCTTCCTCAACCACAGACGACTTCTGCTCAGGCGGGTCAAACGCAACCGAATCATGTGCTTTGGCGAGCCCCATACCATCAGAAGGGCATGCCTCCGCCGGCTCCAAAGAAACACCACCATGTGCCAACAACAACCTGAGAGCTGCCACCTCCTCGCGAAGGGAGCGAGTCGCCTCCTCGATACGGACATCGACCAGTTGAACTAGCTCCATTCGCATCAAGGCGACCTGGGACTGAAAGAGAGAGTCCAAAGTGGCGTTGACCTTGAACTGCCCACAACACCTAGGAGAGGGTCTTGGCGGCACCGCTGCAGATGCTGACGAGAGGCCCACGACCTCGGCCCAACTCCGAGGCGGAGAGGGGCGACGAGGCTGAGCAGATGGAGAGCGGCCCCGCTGATAGGGAGCACGAGCGACCGGAGAACGAGAAGGGGTGACCACCTCATCTCCAAGAGCAGCAGGAAAACGAGCATGGCAGAAACGCTCCCGATGACCGGGAAGACGACAACGGATACATCTAAAGGGCTCACGACAAGCGTGGACCTGGTGGTCACGCGCAAGGCACCGAAAGCATCTCCCATGAGCCCAACGCTTGAAGGCGAGACTACGCTCGAGACCTTCCTTTTGGAGCAAAGACGAAGGCTCACGGCCAGGGCGGCCGCCCCGACCCACCTGCACCCAGCCCCCCTCATCACCAGCAGCGGAAGCTACAGTGCATGTCATCTTCACCACATTGCCCTCGAGCTCGTCATCAACGGCAGCAGTGCAGAACCTGGTGGCCTGTGGCGTCTGAGGGGCTAGCTCTTCATCATCACTATCCTCGTCAACCTCAGCCGTAGAAACCCACAAAATGGGTCGTGTCGCGATGCAGGGAGCTGGCGGAGTCGAAGCCGAAACATGAGGCAACGTCCGAGAGGCCAACTCCTCTTTGCCAACCTCGTCGCCGACAGAAACACCGGAGTCGGTGACCCAAGCAGGCATGCCAAGGAGGGGTGCTCGCGGAGGCGGCGAGGACAAGCTGACAACATTGCAAGCAGCATCTTTAACAATTACTAGTTCAACGGCGCGCGCCTCGCTCCTGTCATCAGCCTCGTCGTCGTCAGAGAGCCACTCATCAACCTGTCCGTCGAACTCCAGGGCATCGCTGCCGCATCGGACAGCAAACAGGGTGGCCTGCAGCACAGGCTCACCATTCAACAGGTGCCGATCGCCAGGGAACGCCCCGACAGCAGCCACAGGAGAGAGCAATGCATTGCCTTGCTCCACCACAGGCTCTGTCGCAAGGCGTGCCACGCCAACGACGGCCGGTCCAGAAGAAGCTTGAGCATTCAATGACACCTAAGTTTACAGTCTTGTGTCTTTGCTATGGTATATGTCACATGCTCAACATACTGTAAGTTGTTTTGATCACTCATTGCAGGTTATTGGCTGGTCCATGTGGTTTGCAGAATACCTCTTTTTGGAGAGGAACTGGGCAAAAGATGAGAAGACCCTAAAAGTAAATTTCCGCCTCGTGTATACATGGAATCATAGCGTTTATTCTTATCATAGTAGTATTGTCACTCTTTGCCTCTAGTGGGGCCTCCAAAGGTTGAAGGACTTCCCCAGACCATTTTGGCTAGCTCTTTTCGTTGAGGGTACTCGCTTCACTCCGGCAAAGCTTTTAGCAGCTCAAGAGTATGCGGTTTCACAGGGATTGCCAGCGCCTAGAAATGTACTTATTCCACGCACAAAGGTACTTCTCTATTTCCTTGCTGATATTTTTCTCCATTTAACAACTCATTTATTATACTACGTCTGTTAAGCCCTGTATTCTACACCAGGAATGCTAAATATCTCCTCCCAAGCTTACCCTTATAAAGTGCATATTATATATTTTATATGCGTGATGTTTGATTTTAAATATTGAAATCTCTACATGGTAACAAAATTACACATTTTGTGCCATGGTCAAACTGAAAGTACTTTTTGTTACTTCAAGGTATGGTATACAACCAGTAAACAAATATTCATAATAATTAGGATATAGTCAGTGTAAATTCGGCTACTTCGCTATGTGCAGTGTGTTTTATGTGTATGTCGAACAAATAACATATCGATCGGTTAAAATCTATTTAGGTTTCATATAATGATGGAAAGGTAGCCCTTTTTATGCAGTCTTAGCCTATTGTTATATTTGTTTCTCAGGATAAATGAACTTTCGAGACCAGGGTGTGTGCCTTTATATAATGCAGTAACATGTTCTTTTGATAATTTCCTATGGTTCTCTTTCTTGTGAGTTGTAAGTCCATGTAAAATATGACAAATGACAGTACAAATTTTGAAAGACTAAAACGGAGTATCTCAAATTTTGAAAAGACTAAAAAGGCTTCAGTCTAGTTGCTACTCCCTCCGTTCCAAAATAGAAGATTTTTAGCCTTTTTCTGAAACACATGTATCTAGACGCCTTTTAGTATGTAGGTTCACTCATTTTGGTCCGAACCTACACACTAAAAGGTATCTAGATACATGCATTCAGAAAAGGCTAAAACATCTTATAATTTGAAACGGAGAGAGTAGTTCAGATTTGGGTATGTATTGCCGATAGTAATTGTTTAAGAGGTTTGTGGGCTACTGAGTCGAGAGTACGATCAGGGGACAACTGAGGTACTAATAAGGTGTAACTACCTCGGTGAATTACGCTCTTAGTTACATGCCTGATGAGCGGAAATGGTTAAAATAGTACGGTGGGGCCAAATGCCACTCACAGGTAGACCTTTCGGCCGTCCTAACCATTTCCAGAACATCGGGACAAGAACGAGCGGCGTAATCGGCAGGCGAAGGGATCAACTACATACACAAATGAGTATGTATGCAAGCCACATACAACAGTCCTCAGAGCCATTCCATCTAAAAAGAAATAGAAATATTGCAACGCCATACAGCAAGATCCAAATATCCTAGATAGATATAATAGTTTAGGATATCTCCTCATACATCAAACATCAGAGTATCAGGCGGAAGCGGAAAACAAGATCCGAGTACGGATAAGAAGCAAATCGGCATAAGATGCCTCATAAATAAACACATCCCGCCCACAGATCTCACGGATCCCCGTTCCCGGAATCTCTACACCGAGTGATCGTTGCCAATATCGTCCGTCTCCTCCACCCAGTATCCATCTTGCGAGTATACCTGTTCATCTGAATCAAACAATTTATCGTGTGAGACCCTAGGGGTACTCAGCAAGTCTTTATGCCTCTAAAGGGGACACAACCTGGGGTGACGCAATTGCAGCAAAAGATAATACCTCACAATTCTATAGATACTCTCTAACCATCCGCCTAACCAATGATAGACGGATGTCCGTTAATTAATAACAACAGTTATAATAGTAATATTAACAGATCTATCCTCCTCCTCGCTTACCAACGAGGAAGCGGACGAACAGCCCCCACCATCCGTTGGCAGTTTTATTAACCATTCCATGGGTGTTGTACTATTTACTAGTCAGGTACTTAGTCAAATTAAAAGCGGTACTTTAGTTATACTTGTCTATGATCGAGAAACTGTGCTCCAAGTCGTCCATAACCGCGGACATGGATTTCAGAAAGTTTTACCCTGCAGGGGTGCACAAATAGCAACACACACTCGATCAACCTCGGAAAAACCAAATCAAAACCCAACGAGGCATTCACGACAAAGCGATCACAGGATTCAGAAATGCTTCAGGGGGCCACCCCATTAAGCTACCCGCAACGAAGGTGGCCGGCTCCGAGACGGACCCAAAGTTTGCGTCAATGGCTGTAAACGACTGGGAACCCGAAAATGTGACTGGGCTTGTTGATACCACGAAAACACTCCGCATCCAAAATAGTACAGGTGCTCCTCGCACAATCTTAAATAAAGCAGTAAAGCATGGCATAAGTACAAGATAGTAATAAAGCCCCAAACTACTTTGTGGATCCAAGAAATAAGAATGAATCAAGCTCTGGCTTAGGGGGGTCCATAAGGCCTCCCGGTTGTGGATAGTGCGAATAGTCAAGGAACAGGAATCAAGTACTCGGGGTCCTACGGGACACAAGTGAGCATGAAGAACCAAATAGCAGATATTGCTCACCGGTGCCACTTTCATTAGTTATCCCATTACTACTCAGGTTAAGTTGTTTAGGTACCTCGTTATCCATCAGACTCTCACATACCCTACACATGTTGTTCTACGACCCGCATGGCTCAAACAACTCCTGTAGTAATGGCTCATGGGATGGGGGAACAAGCTTCGGTGGGGTTTAAAAGTAAAGGCTATGCAGTACTTGGGATTCAATTTAATGCAATCGCGACTCAATGATGCAAGAATAAGATAGAGGCAATAAGTACTATATGTATGCAAGCATGTGGTAGTGCTTGCCTGGCAGCTCAGTTGAAGCGAGGGACGGATCTGGGTAGTGCTCACAGGTTTCTGATATATCCCACCTTTCAGCGTCTATTCGAAGAAGAACCAAACAAACAAGGGCCAACATAAATAGAGTGCACAAGCATATGAATTAAAATGCGACAAGCAAACAATCATGCCATGACAAATGATGCACAATTTACATGGCAATAATGTAGCATGGCATGGTGAGGTGTGGGGTACAAGATTAAAGCATTTTATTAAGTTTTTAGCCCGGTTTGCTCTCATAACACTTGCTGTATACTTATATTTATATGATGCATGCTGCAATTCAGAACATGGAATGCCTAGATAGAACGGGCTCGTCGTGCTGATCGATTTAGACATATTATTTGTCAAATTTGGAGTTTTAAAACTAAAGTTATTAATTAATTAAGAAAAAGGGCATTTTATTGTAATTTTAATTACCTCGAAATTTTAAAGTACTCAAATAATATTTTGAATGGCATATTTGAAATCCTCATATTTTTCTGATTCCAAAACATATATCATATGTATTATTTGGAGTTGTAAATTAAAAGTTATTTAAAAACTGATTTGAATTTGAATTTAAATAATTTCTGAAATTGTTTTGTCAAAACAGATAAGTGGCCAGACTTTTTACACCCAGGCGGAGCCAGACGCAGACACTGACGAGTGGACCACTGCTGACTCAGCAACAGGTGGGGCGCAGAGGGTCCGCCCGGCTTTTCTCACCGTGGGGGTGTCTAGCCACAGAGAGTGACATGTGGGCCTCAATGCGACGGGGCCACAGTGCGCGCGCGGCCAGCGGGCGGCTGACACGTGGGCAATCCAGAGCAGCACGGGCGGAGAATCTCTAGACCGCGGGGGTTTTCTTGCAAGAATACACCAGGGCTGACAGGTGGGCTCCTGGGACTGCGGGTTTAGGCGGGAAAAAGGGGAGGGGCTAGGTGCAAAAGGGTATCGGCTGCTGCTGCGCGCTGACAGGAAAGGTCCTGCCGGCGGCGGATCTGGCCGTCTTCCGTCGATGGTGGCGACGCATCCGTTGGACGAAAGGCTTCGACCCCAAAATGAAAAACGTAGAGGGGACAACGGGCTACATTTTTCATGCAGGGAGTATCTCCGGAGGGTGGCTGTGCTAGTAGGGCTTCGATGAGGAACAGAGGGGACCATGTCTCGGTCATTCTTGACAGCCAGCGCCGCAGCTGCAGTGGTCGCAGCGCCTTCGGCGAAGTCTTGAGCTACGACGCAGAGAGAGAGGGACCATGTCTAGGGATGCAGGGCTCACCGATGTCGCCGGGCGTGGTCGATGCGAGGAGGTGGGGTGGATCTAGCCGGGCTCACGGACGATCTCGGCTGCGGTGGTGCACGTGGCGCCGAGCTTGTTCCGCGAGGTTCGGGTCTGAGGCGTCTGAGGAGAAGAAGGGGAAGCAGATGATCTCGTCGGCGCTCCTGGCTGGGCTTGGAGAACACCAGGACGCGCAGGTCTCGAATCTGGCCGAGGTGGCTAGGGTTTTTGCTAGGTGGTGGCTATGGCCTTCTGGTGGAGGAAGGAGGGAGGAAGGTAGGGTGTCTGGGGCTCCAGGTCTCGACCTGAGGTGGTGCTGGGGAGGTTGGTGTGATAAGGGAGAGAGGGGAGAGGCACATGGGGTGGTTTCAACTTTTTGTCAAGGTAAAGAAAAAGGGCCTCGGGTGACTTCTTCTCCTCTCTCTTGTTGCTTTGCTAAGAGAGGAAGAGATGGGACCAGGGGAGGGGCATGCGATGGAGCTGGTGGGGCATGCTCAAAGAAGAGAGGGATAACCCGGGTTTAGCTAGGCATATTAGGGAGGGTGGCTCGGTTTAGGGCTTTAGGAGGGCATGGAGGGTAGCCTCGGCAAGAAGTAGAGAGAGAGAGCTAATGGGGTGGGCCAGCCTGGTAGAGAGATATGGAGAAGAGAGAGAGAGAGGTGAGTGCTTGCATGGCCCATGCAAAATAATTAATGTCATCTTTATTCTTGTGAAAACAATAATATTAACATGGCATTATTCTTATGCATTCCCAAGAAGTGGAATAAAAGCCAAGCAAAAGAATTTATAGAATTAGATCCACCCCACCCACATGAGCTAGAATAAATGCCAAAATAAAGTAAAAGCCCATGGGTAAGTAGAGTGGTGGAATTATAAGGTGGTGAAAAGAAAGGTGATGGAGTTGAATAAAAGATATGCCCCCAACTCAACTTGGGCATTAAACAATATATCAATAACCAAATACAATATCAAGAGGCAAATATAATTAATAATGCATATGAGAGAAGAACCAAAGAAAAAGGGTTTTATATGATGCTCAAATGCAAGGTGGCATGATGACATGAGCATGATATAATTATGATGTAACAATTATATATAGGAATTAGCCATTATATAGACTAGGCTAGTAGCATTGCAATTGTTAGACAATTGGGATGCTACAACTCTCCCCCACTAAACAAGAATCTCGCCCCGAGATTCCTAGGAAAAAGAAAACAACACAAGGAGAGGCGGGTGTTCGAACGAAGTTTACCCTCACATTCCCAAGTTGATGAACAACGGAATGGTGTGACCACTACACCTTGCAAAACATGCTAGACTTGTTGCGAGTCTTGCATTTTGCTTGAGAAACAACGGTTAGAAGAGTTGAAGGATTGTCGTGAGACAAGAATGATAGGATGAACATAGCTCCGGTTTTCTCAAGAAACATGATAAGAGAATAGAACCACTTGTGAAAGAAAGGACAAGATGATGTATCATGGATAAAGAAAGACACACCGTTAAGATTAAAGATTTACCGATACTAGAGAGGATGAATCTTTGTCTCGCCGGAAGAAAAGAGCTAGGTTGGAGAGGTTTTTAAACCACTATGACAATAGCATCGTATCTTCTCTCGGATTTTGAGAAATGAAGTTCGGAAACAATATTGCCTTCAAACAATAGAGTCCCTTGATATCAACAGAAAGATTTAGTTAGACATCGTCAGATTAGATTCTTCTTGCGCCGGTAAGAACCAAAGGATCACGCAATTGAGGTGCGCGGATATAACTTCTAGAGACGGATGTGAAGCCAGATCATGGTGGAATCCCGAGAAGCAAAGAATATGGAGGATCTGGAGTTTATTGTAGAGATACTTATTGCTTTCTTTAGCCTTGAGGCTAACACAATAGATTTCTTGCGGTGATGGCATCAACCATAATTGGCTTTACCACAGAAAAAGAATTGATGAAACAAAGAGAGAGATAGTTTCCTTTCATCTTGTTTGGGGATGCCGAGCATCGGTAGAATGACGAGGACAGAAAAGAGTTTGCGTTTGTTTCCACCAAATAATTGAAGATTTTGCTCCATCTAGAATAGACAGACCACCAACAAGAGATTATTGATTACTTTCTTTGAGAGAGCACTCCAGAAAAACAAGGACGGAAGTAAAAGTATCGAGGGATAAAGGCCACTTCTAACTTCCGTGGAATGAGTGAAATCACATTAATTCACCAATTCAATGTACAAGAGCGAATGATAAGAGTAGTGGTATGGTAGCTACTCCATCCCGCACTCAAAGCATTACTCCGCACATGAATAAGAAAACCATGCAACCCAACTACCGAAACAGACTGAAGGTATTGACAATAACTCATGGAACTTCGTTAGAAAACAAGGATAGATGCAAACGATTCGCTGGATTCACGGATAGATAAAGATGATGATGTTGTCGTCATGTCGGAAGTACCAAGCCACCGGAAAGATATGAAGGAAGATTACGGAGAACAACTTCAAGATTCAACAGCTACAGAAAAGATAGCACCAACTTGAACAGAAGGATTACAAAAGATCTGAAAAGTCTTCATGGCCTCCGGTGGATTGAGCATAGACAATAGAACGAGAGGGTTTCAAAGGTTACTTGACGAGACAGAGGTGAAAAGAACCCCATGTTCTTATTGAAATGATTGAGAGAGATTTAGCAGTCTTGAGGAAATCTTCAGTGGAACGACGCTGATAACTCGCCAACAAGGAAAGACTCCGGTTTTGATTGAAGATGGAGATGGAATTAACAATGGGCTTTGCTGATTCCATAATTGAAGTGATGTATTTAGCAGAAAGACGTGGTCGAGATAGGTGACTTCAAGAAGCCAGATTTCACACTTTGAGATCTTTGCACACAGGCGGTGTTCACGAAGCTTGAGAGAAGAAACACAGATGATCTTCCATGTTCTTCCATTGATATAGAATAGGCAAGCATATCATCAAGATATACCACCATGGATTAACAAGATATTCCAAGAATATCAAGTTCAAGAGACGGAAGAAATGAACTGCTCGAGACACTTCCTGAGCTCAACGCTCTTTGAAAGATCAATATTAAGAGCACGGTTTCGTGTTGGAGAAGATGTATTGGCAGAATAGATTATATGGTCCTTCAGAAAAGAAAAAGAGCTGCCGCCTGGTTCACATACTTGATCGGATCACCGGTTACAAAGATAAGGAGATCTTGGGTAAGAATGATTGTAGCCCATACCTTAAGAAAACTATCAGAGATGGAAAGATGCAATTTCCTCATATCAAAGAGAATTTTGCAGATATGGAGTTCCAAAAAGATGTGAAGCATGATAAACAGATGATAGACCACCGTAGTGCCTTGAGAAAACTCCGGATTGCCAAAGATACTTGAATATGTGTAGATATGATCACGGTGTAACTCAAAATCACAGGAGATAACCGCCACCATTGGGAGGATAGTGTTGATAGCATTTTCCATATTCCACTCATGATAAGTGTCATATTGCTATGCCGAGAACTAAATTACAATCACCAGCATCGAATCGACACATGTTATGTAATTAGTCCAAGAGAATTGGAGATGAACTAAAACTCCAGGATTAAGCGCCGGTGACAAGAGAATGAGTTAGCATGGACATGCTGATAAAAGGAAGATAGATAATGTTTCACACACGACTGAAGAGGAGTGTGGAAACACAGATGTATCAAGAAATTTTTTCCGCATTTTTCGGCATTAAAATACCAATAGATGCGCAAAACCACTTATTAGATAGAGATTCGCAACTCCACATTCTGTGAAAGCATGCTGGAAGGAAGAACACCCTTAACAAGATGGCACCGGTTAACAAGGAGTCGGATAGATCGCGTCGGTTTACAAAAGCCTGTCAGTATGGAATGTACCAACAGTTGATAACCAAAAGGCAGATAGTGATAACATGTTGGATGCAACAGATAGACAAGGAATTCACACACACGCACACACACACACAACCTATGGTACTACGGAACCCAGAACACGTGAATCCTAGTTTGAATTTTAGAAGAGGATTGAAAACGTTACACTTCCTTACCAGAAAAGGGTGGGTGGGTGGGTAAGAAGAAAAGTGGAAGCAGTCCTACTCTCACGTTTTGTTTTTCCCTAGTATACATAGCTACCAAAATATTTGCTAGGCCCGACAATGTTGGGATACCCCGGGTAGAATCACTGGGGTATAAGGGCCGAGTTAGCTGAGGGTCGGCAAGGTCAAAGCGGATGCTGGCCGAGTCACCTCAAGGCAGGCCGGATCACGGAGAAACCCGGACCAGGGGGTCGCCTAACGTTGTCTTGTCCGACTTAAGGAGTAAGTCGGAAATGCTTGTCTAACTTATATGCAAGAACAGGTGTGGCCGGATCTACTGTGATCTGGATCCTCGCTTAGCTTCTAGGAGAAGGAAGGAATCTCTCTGGTCAAAAAAGAAGGTCCGGTATGTACTGGATGAGCGAATAAAGCAAGGGCAGGACCACCGGATCGTGGCCGACAAGGATGACGACGCTCACGTCGGCTGACGTCGCTAAAGCATGAGTGACGCGGGGGAAAGCACCCCGGTCGGGTTACCACTTTGGGAGGGGGCATATTCTTAGGAATATGCCTCCACGTATGCCCTAGGCCAGGACCGAACCTCTTCTATATAAGGGGGGTTAGGGTTACAGTAGAGGGGTTGGGAGAATTCTAGTTGGTTGAGCACTAGTAGATCTAGGGTTCTTGGGCTAGATAGAAGGCAAGTGTAGGAGAGCACCTTCTTCCTCCTCTCGCCAATACAGCTCAAGGAGCACTTGTAATCTTGGAGATATCGCAATACAAACTTCTGTGTAGAGAATCACTCTACTATCCCTCCCTGGATTCCCCTAGCGCATATTAGTCCCCACCTTTAGCCTATCCATGGCATCTGCCGTGACACCACCACGACAGTTGGCGCCCACCGTGGGGCTAACGGCGCTAGCAGGGGTGAAGATCCGGACGGGAAACTTCATCGGCACCGGCGAACGCATCATCTCCGGGCTCGTTCAGCGCTTTGGAGCGCTGGATTTCGTCAGCGACAACGCTGGCTGCCGCGCTTCAGCGGCGACCTCTTCGTCAAGCTCGGCACGCACAAGGTCTACGTTTCTATGGACGTCTCGTGCGTTCACCCGCGTCGTGTCGTCGATGCGGGGGAACCACCCCTCACTGTGGCTCGCGGGGCGCGTATCGCTCGCTCCCCGGACCATGCGGAGGTGATGATGACTGCTCCAGGTGCAGGCGCAAGCAAGGATCCAGCGCCAGACCCGGAGGTAACACCTAAGGCACCGAGGAAAGGTAGAGGACCTCCACTAGAGAGGCCTGAGAACGTGCTGAGGGAAGCTATGGATAGCTTGGCTAACCCGGTAGCAGCAGTGATAGATCCGGCTCAGGCACAGGCCGAGCTAGAGGAAACTCGGAAAAAAGATCTTTGAGGCGCAAAGAAAATAGCAGCGGCTCAAGATCATCGAACATGGCTGCGCGAGTACGTGAAGGAAAACAAGGTTGATGCGATGAGGGTAAAAGGGAAAAATCTCATAAGTGAGATGAGCAGAGAAGGTGATGATGGAAGCGAAGGGTGAAAACTATACATGCGTGGGGTTGCCGAAGTATAGTACACCGGCGAAGAACCTCAGAACAGCAGATGCCGCTGCATCCGAGCTAGAGGGTCTGATGGGTGAGGCCCGTCAAAGACAGCAAGACCGGGTTAACGTGCTGGTTCGGATCGCAAACAGGCAGAACGAGGAGCTGCTGAGAGCTAACCCGGAGAGAGCTGGGGCTTCCAAGATCGTCCATTCGGTGGTGGGTAACCCGAAGAAATCCGCTGGAGCTGCATCATCGCCTCATGGCGGTCCAAGGAGAGAAGAGGTAGTAACCTCGGCCAGACGGAACAAACAGATTGTCCCGTACGACCCAACGCGTGTGGGAAAAGAAAAAGAGATGCGAAAAAATAATGATCGACGGAATGTGAGCCGAGGTGAAGCTGGCCGAGGTAATCACGACCAAGGTAATGCCGGTCAAGGGAATGCTGCCAACGGCAATGCCGGACAGCGCAACTCTGTAGGAGCAGGACAACCACAGCAACGGAATATACCGAGGCAAGAGCAAAGCGTCGGCCGAGGTATGCAGCAGAAAGGTGTGCAACGAGAGCAAAACCGATACAATGACGGTGATTCGGAGATGGTGAATGCAGGGTACCCCAGACCAGACTATCATGTGATAGGGTCTAGGTTGGGGAGCAGGGATTTGATGCCGGATGACGCCAGGTTAAAACTGGATCGCCTGTATAGGTCGGAACAGATCGAATGTCAAGGTCCTCCGGGTCCAGCGTGCTTTGGACCCCAGATCATGAAGGAACCACCAGTACCCAACTTCCAATTACCCAGGGGCACGAAGACGTATGACGACACTACCAAGCCGGAGGATTGGTTGATAAACTATGCTACGGTGGTGAAAATTGCAACTGGCAACTTGAGATAGGCTGTGCGTTACGTGCCCCAGATGTTGGAAGACCTGGCTAGAGTATGGCTGAATAACTTGCCGCCTGGAAGCATCAACTGCTGGATAGATTTTGAAGAAATGTTTATCAGCAACTTCTCAAGTATGTACCAGAGGCCGAATAGACCGCAGACCCTGGCAATGTGCAAGCAAAGATCCAACGAGACGGATCGTGAATTCTTAACCCGGTGGTGTACCGTAAGAAACTCGTGTGAGGGCGTCATAGAGTCACAGGCCATAGCGTGGTTTGCACAAGGGTGCGAATCTGACAATGGTGTGGATGAAAGCGCAAAGGAAAATGCGATTCTGTTGGCGAGAGATGATCCGGATTGCTGATTCGTATGCTTTGGGCGATCCGACTCAACCTAGGCTCCCGTCAAATGACTCAAGCGAGGAATACTATCAGAGGGACGGAGTTGGGTCGTCCCGGAGGAATGATTACAGAGGAAAAAGGAGAGATGACAGACCGGACCATCGCTATGGCTCGCAACAAGTTACGGCAGTGAATCAAGATCAACCCAGAGGAGGGAGTAACCAACGCCAGAGGCGGAGGCAGTGGACTCCAAGAAATGATGGCAAGAAAACATGGACTCCGGAGCAGAAGAAACAGTGGCAGGAAAAGAAAGACCGTCCGAGGTATACCTATGAGTCGATGCTGGACCAACCGTGTAAGTTTCACACGCCGAATCCGAATAGCCCGACGGGTCACACGACGAGGCAATGTGAGTGGATCACGAAAGATAGAGCAAGGTGGCTCGGGAATGCTCGGGCACCCGGAACAATCAACCTCGGCGGGAGTTACCCGCAGCAATTGCTTTCGGGCGAACACGGCAGCTAATGTTGCCTCCCCCCTCCGAGGTATGACAACAATGAAAGAAGGGATCACGATGCATCGGTGGAAAATCAGCAACAACCGGATCAGAGGTACCCGGAAGCGAGGGAAGGAAGCAGTCTGGGGAACATCACCAGAGTTATTGTGTGTTCACGACTGAGGAGACAGATAGAAAAAGCTTGCAGCACCGACATATGGAGGTCAATGCGGTCATGCCAGCGGTGATGAGGTACATGCCTTGGTCGGACCAGGAAATCACCTGGAACATCAAAGATCATCCTAAACTTATGCCGAGTCCAGGTTCGTATGCGCTAGTACTAGATCCGACATTCATTGGACCGAACATCAACTTGAGGTTCTCCAAGGTTTTGATTGATAATGGCAGTAGCATTAACATCATGTATGCGGACACGATGCGCAAGTTAGGCATCTCGGAGAACATGATCCAGGCTACGAGAACAACTTTCCATGGCATTGTACCAGGCATTTCGTGCGAGCTCATAGGCAAAGTCCGGGTCGACGTGCTATTCGGAACAAGGGATAACTGCCAAACTGAAAATCTGGAGTTTGAGGTGGTGAACTTGGAAAGTGCATATCATGCGTTACTCGGAAGACCAGCATTGAACAAATTCATGGTAAGCTGTCACATCAGTTATCTGAAGATGAAGTTGCCCGGGCCAAATGGAGCGATTACCATTGCTGGAGATTTCCGACGTTCCATGGAGTGTGCTTCAACCGGGTCCAACCTAGCCGAGTCACTCGTGATTGCGCAGGAGAAAAGAAAAATCCAAGAGGTGGCAGCATTAGCTCAGTCCGCACAGCAATATATGTCGGCATTAAGTAACCCGCATGGCAGCGTTTCATTTCAAGCCGCAAAGGACACCAAAAAGATTCCAATTGATAACATGTTTCCGGAGCGCACCGTAACGATTGGTGTCGGGTTAACTGACAAATAGGAAAGCGAGCTCGTCAACTTTCTCCGTGAGAATCGGGATATTTTTGCTTGGTCTACACAGGACTTGCAAGGTGTTCCGAGGGAGTTGGCCGAGCACTCTTTGAACGTAAGACCCGGAGCAAGGCCGGTGAAGCAACCTCTCCGCCGCTTCGCCGAGGATAGGAAAAAAGTCATTGGAGACGAGATAGCTCGGTTACTGGCAGCAGGATTCATCATGGAGGTACTATATCCGGATTGGCTCTCTAATCCGGTGCTAGTGGAAAAGAAGAAGGACGATCCGAACGTGGTAGTGGTCTGGCGTATGTGTATCGATTACACGAACCTGAACAAGGCGTGTCCAAAAGACCCATTTCCACTGCCGAGGATAGATCAGGTCATAGACTCAACCGCAGGATCTGGAATTGTCATTCATTGATGCATATTCTGGCTTCCACCAGATACCTCTGAACCCGGATGATCAAATAAAAACGGCGTTTATTACCCCGTACGGGGCTTACTGCTATCGCACTATGCCGTTTGGTTTACGTAACGCAGGTGCAACGTACCAAAGATGTATGCAAAAGTGTTTGCACGACCAAATAGGTCAAAACATACAAGTATACGTGGATGATGTGGTTATTAAGACCAAGGAAAGGACAACGCTCCTTGACGACATAAGATAAACATTCACGAACTTGAGAAGGTTCCGGATGAAGCTTAACCCAGAAAAATGTACCTTCGGTGTCCTGGCTGGAAAGTTACTCGGATTTCTCGTCTCCATCCAAGGTATCGAGGTTAATCCAACTAAAATCCGAGCCATCGAACGAATGGAGCTGCCGAAGTGTCTTAACGATGTCCAGAAGTTCACTGGATGCCTAGCGTCGTTGAGTCGGTTTGTATGTCGGTTAGGAGAAAAGGCACTGCCTCTCTACCAACTCATGAAAAAGTCAGATAAATTCGTTTAGATGCCACAGGCCGATGAAGCTTTTACCCCGTTGAAAAAGATGTTGGCCACTGCGCCAGTGTTAGCCTCTCCACTATCAAAGGAACCAATGTTGCTCTACGTAGCCGCAACCAACCGAGTTGTAAGTGCAGTAATCGTAGTGGAACGCAATGAAGAGGGTAAGTCGGTGCAGAGGCCAGTGTATTACATGAGCGAGGTATTGTCTGCCTCAAAACAGAACTACCCGCACTTTCAAAAGGTGGCATACGGTGTCTATATGGCGGCGAAGAAGTTAAAGCATTACTTTGAAGAGCACCCCATCAAAGTAATATGTGAAGCTCCCATATCCGAGATAATGGGTAACAAGGATCACAGTGGCGAATCGCAAAATGGGCAATTGAGCTAGCCCTTATGCTCTAATCGACAAAAGAGAAGCGATCAAATCTCGAGCCGTGGCGGACTTTTTAAATGGATTGGGCGGTACAATCTGAACCACCGCCACCAGATCCGAATTCTGGAGGATGCACTTTGTGGTAGAAAACCAAAACCGGATTAGGCGCGGGTTGTGCTTACCTCGCCAAAGAAGGATCAGCTAAAAATCGTGTGCAGATTCATTTCGCGGCATCGAACAATGTCGCTGAGTATGAGGCTCTTGTGCATGGGCTCAAAGTGGCAAAGGAGATTGGCATACGTCGGGTAATATGCTTTGGCGACTCGGACCTAGTGGTGCAGCAGGTGTCTGGAGTGTGGGACGCCCTGGATCCAAACATGGCACTATAAAAATTTCACATGCAGAAGGTATCTGGTTACTTCGAGGGGTGTGAATTTCACCATGTACCCCGGGCGGAAAACGAGGCTGCTGACATGTTGTCGAAGCTCAGATCGACCAGACAAGCAATTCCACCGGGTGTAGCATTGGAACACCTCAGAAAACCATCTATCAGGCCGTCCCCAGGAACCGACTCGATCTATGTCCCGGAAAATACAGAATCCAAAGCTGAGCCCATGGACATTGACATGGGAGGAGGTACGCGAGACCCGGGGACTGCGTCAGCAAACCCAGGGACTGCCTCGGCGAACCCAGGGACTACCTCGCTAGACCCGGGGACTGCTCAGCATGATCCGGCTAAAGTTATGTCGGTGGATCAGATGGAAATTGATGAGGAGATATTCCCCCCACGAGCCATACCAGCTTGGGCACTACCTATATTCCAATTCCTGAAAGATGGAACGCTGCCCGCTGAGGAGGTGTTAGCCAGGCAAACTCAGAGGAGAGCAAAAGCATACACAATCATCAATTCCGAGTTATACAAACGGGGTGTAACCAATGTTCTCCAAAGATGCGTTGACCCGGAAGAAGGGCTTGACATCCTCCAAGATATACACCAAGGGGAATGTGGGCATCATGCCTCATCCCGAGCCTTGGTGGCAAAGGCGTCCCGACATGGATTTTACTGGCCAAGTGCCTTGGAACAAGCAGAACATCTAGTGAGAAAATGCAATGGTTGTCAGAGGTACGCCACCAAGACACATATGCCTATGTCGGAACTCAAGACCATACCAATTACGTGGCCATTTGTTGTATGGTGCTTGGACATGGTTGGCCCGTTCAAACCAGCGAGAGGAAACATGACACACATTTTGGTCATGGTGGACAAGTTTACAAAATGGATTGAAGTGAAGCCTATAAGAAAATGTGATGGAGCTATGGCCGTGACGTTTCTCAAAGACATCATCTTCAGATACGGTTATCCACATAGTATTATAACTGATAATGGAACAAATTTTGCGGAAGGAGCATTTGCGCGCTTCTGCCGAGATAAGAAGATCCGACTCGATGTTGCCTCAGTAGCCCACCCCGCGTCGAACGGACAAGTGGAAAGATCCAACGGATTAGTATTATCCGGGATAAAACCCCGGCTCATTGAGCCGCTGCAAAGATCAGCGGGGTGCTGGATAGAAGAACTACCAGCAGTACTGTGGAGCTTAAGAACAACTCCGAATCGATCAACAGGCTATACGCCATTCTTTTTGGTATATGGGGCAGAAGCTGTATTACCAGCCGACATAGAGCATGATTCTCCTAGGGTCACCCAATACACAGAATCCGAAGTGCAAGAAGCCCGGCAAAATAATGTTGATCTGCTGGAAGAAGCGAGAGAACTGGCACTGTCCAGATCCGCCATATATCAGCAAAATCTCCGACGCTATCATAGCCGGAAAGTGTGCCCCCGAGTCTTCCAGGAAGGCGATCTGGTGCTCCGGTTGGTACAACGTACTACTGACATGCATAAATTATCCCCCCCATGGGAAGGGCCGTTCATTATGAGCAAAGAATTGCATAATGATTCTTACTATCTCATAGATGCAAAGCCACAGGAAAAAAACAAGGCGGACACGTCCGGAGAGGAATCCAAGCGACCGTGGAATGTAGCACTACTTCGTCCCTTCTACACTTAGCTAAGAAGTGTATGTATCCGAGTCATCTCATATGTCGGTATGTATGTCGGCAATGAGCTTATCAATGAAATACTAGCGCCTCGAGCAGTAACTCGGGGACTGCCTTAATAATGTTTGTCGTAATTTCTTACGCGGTAGCTGGAATGGGTCGTTTTACTTAACCCGGATTAGTAATGTGTGAGCACCAAAAACCCAACCCTTCGACTTGCTGCTGTCCAACAAGAATTGGCTTCATGGCAAGCAAGGGGAACAAGTTTGGAATTGCGTAGCACGTGAAAAACCACTAAGGAAACGAATTTATTCGAGCTAACGTTTATTTTTTCGGACTAACCCTGTATTTATTTTCAAGTTATTATGCTGAATTATTTTGAGCCAAGCCTCAAAGTTTCTAAGTATTGTTAAGACAATTTTTGAAGCTCGGATTCGTAAGTCGTAAAACCGAATCAAGGTAGACACGGGTCGAGCCAGAGAATTGGACGAACAAGAAAATGAAACTCGAGGACTACGCCCAAGTTAATCCGGCATACAAACATAGTAGCAAAATATCACATATCAAGCATACAATTGCACCCGGCATACCAGGGATCTGATAAAATTTTCAAGTTTTTTCAACTAAGGAGCAGCAGGAGGAGGAAGTTCGGCGTCGTCATCGCTGTCTTTAATATCCGAAGCAGCATCTTCTCCATCCTCACCCGACCCATCCTCCACGTTCTCAATATGCTCATCCCCACCGGACTCCAGAAAGCTCGGTCCCTCAACCCAGTCATGGATCGGAGAATATTCGACGAGGCTGTAGGCGCAAGCCTGGCGACGAGCTACCCACTCCGGATCGTCGGTCCATTTGGATCCGGTGCACCGGCGTGTGAGGAGGCTCAAGTCGATCTTCTCGTACCATGTAAGAATATGATGAAGGAGGGTATCTGCTGCGGCATGCTCGGCGGACTCTCTCCAGAGGTCAAGCTGGGTCTCAATTTCCAACAGCTTTTCGACAAGGAGTGTGATCCTCTTTGGAGCGCTCTCGCTTGGCCAGAAGGTGTTGTAGATCCAGACCGCAACGTCGAGGAGATCTTTCCCATAGTTCTTAATGGTTTCCACACGAGCTGACACGCTGACCAATAGGTCCTCCATGTCTAAGGGGATGCTCTCACCATCAGGAGCGACGTGAGTACCCCTTTCTCGGCGGAATTTGGTAACAGCAGCACTGGCAATGGGAGTACCCTCGGGAAAGTGGTCTGGAAACAAGGAAAAGGAAGATGCTGAAGCAAACACATATGGGCCAAGCCGGAAAATTATGTCGGATAAGGGAAAGAAACTTACGTGAGATATGGACGTGGATCCGGGTCAACTCCTTGATGCAATTGTCGCGTCTCTGGAGAAGTTGTTCAAGTTCAGCGATCGCCTACCCAAGCTGGACCTCGGATTCTTTAAGCAGGTCCTGGTCCTTGGAGATCTGGCGAGTAAGGCGCTCATGCTCTTCGGTGAAGTTCTGGCCAACTTTTTGGAGCTCGGTTTTGTGTTGGGCCTTCATCTTCTCCATCTTAGCCTTGAGCTTGGCTATCTCGTCGTCCTTGGTCCGGAGGAGGGCAAGCTCATCATTCTTCTTCTTTAGCTCAGCTTGATGTTGTCCTGCTTGTTCGAGAAAATGCAGCATCATATCAGGCACGGGCACACTATCCTCAAGCGATGGTGAAATAGTATGCTGACCCGGCAAAGCCGAGGAGTGAATGTTTGCCGAGCCAAGGAGAAGAAGAAATGGAAAACACAACAAGGTCGGGCAAAAGAGGACATACCTCGGATTTCCTCCAAGTTCTTTCGCATAATTTTGTTCTCAGCCTCCACCCAGCTGCAGAAAACCGAATGAGGAGGTTAGTCCGGCGGAAACAAGCAAAGAAAAACGGAGAGGTGCTGAGGGAGAAAATTACCCCTCTTTTCATGCTCTGAGCCAAGTGCAACATGTTTTGCGCGCAGGATCTTGTGGGTATCAAGCAGGCGTTGAAATTCGGCGCTCCGGCGATTGGTAGTTACCTGAAAGAAGTACAGAAGTTAGCTTGGTGCATATTCGAAGCGTGCAAGATCCGGGCCAAGTGGAAATTAACCCGGCTCTAGGCGTGTGCATATTCGAAGTGTGCAAGATCCGGGCCAAGTGGAACTTAACCCGGCTCTAGGTGTGTGCATATTCGAAGTGTACAAGATCCGAGCCAAGTGGAACTTAACCCGGCTCTAGGTGTGTGCATATTTGAAGTGTATGAGATCCGGGTCAAGTGGAACTTAACCCAGCTCTAGGTGTGTGCATATTCGAAGTATGCAAGATCCGGGCCAAGTGGAACTTAACCCGGCTCTTGGTGTGTGCATATTTGAGGTTTACATGCAGCTATGCTAGTTTTCTAAAGAGCATCAGGCCGAGTAACAAGCTACTCCACCGGAGGCTCGGGGACTAATGGTTATTATCTACAGCATGTAAAGGAGAAACGACATACCTCCATCATTCGCCCCGCGAGGTTAATTGCCTTGGCAGCAGTATTCATCTGGGCAGAAAATTCTGCGGGGCCGAACTTTTCCGGGAGATCGTCGTTGTAGACGAATTCCGCCTTATTCCAGTTCATGACGAACTCGATAAGGCTCGGAGGGTACCGTTCGCCAGTGGGCATGTGGGGTGCCACCAAGCCCTTCACATGAGCTTCCTTCCTCTCAATTAGGGCAAGAGCTGGGCTGGTGTGAAGAACCATCTGCTGCACATCGGTTGGCTCGGCAGGAAGATCCGTCGCTGCTGGTGATTTCTTCGGAAGCATTGACGACAAGGTTCGCTGCCCAGCCTCGACGGATGTAGACCTGGCAGCATCCGGAGCCTTCTTGCCTTTAGCTTGCTGGGAAGAAGTAACCACGATGGATTTCCCTTTGGAAGCTGCTGGAATGGTTCCTCGCCAGGGCTGAGATGACTCGGAAGAGAAGCGGAAGGAACTTAATCTTGGAGCTGCTGTGGGTTTCCTGGCTGCCGGGACAGGTGCTGGTTCGGAAGCTGGTACTGGAGCTGCTGCTGGTGCTAGGGTTGCGGTAGACCTGGTGGTTGCTGGTTGCGGCAATGCCAAAGTGGTGGACGCCGTTGCCTCGGCCGAACCGACCCCTCCCGATCCGAGGTCGCTTTCCTCTTGATGAGGTATTGCGGAACCCGGAGCAGCCGCAGAGCCCTCCGGCGGAGCTGTGGGCGTGACTCGTCGTCACGAGGAGGGGAAGGACCGGACCGAAGGGGAGAAGAGATGCTCGATCCGCTCTGAGGGACCTCCATAGGAGGCCTGCAAAAGAAAATGATGTCAGGAGTGAAATTACCCCTATGCAAGGAGAAGTATGTTGCGCAGTGAAAAATGACTTACGCATCCGAGGTCTCGGCCTCCTTGGGTTTCTGGGCCCTCCGTGCCGGGGCTTTGCCTGCCCGCTTGGAGGCAGTCTTGTCTCCGGCCTTCTCTTGCCTTTTGGTGGGCTGAGAAGGTTCGGAAGAAGAACTTGACGCGGATCCGCGCTTCTTCTTCGGCACCACCGGAACTGGCTCGCCCGTGGCAAGTGGAGGATCCTCGTGGATATGCCCACCGGGGTTAGCTGATGCGGGAAAGGCAAAAGAAAGAGGGACAACCTCAACAGGTTCAATCACGTCGATATCCGAGTCATCATCATCATCGGGCCAATCTCTAAGAGAAGAGAATTTACCGCTGGGACGTTTGGTGGCGTCGGTCATAGGGAGGAACATCTCCTGGTCCGGCTCCTCCTCATCCGGGATCTCTCGGTCCGGCGCCCACTTAAGGGTCGGATCCGTGCAATCCTCGAGAGTTTGCTGGAGAAACAGCTGAGAAAAAGCACAAAGAGCAGAGTCAGAAATATGACAAAAACCGACACATAATTGATCCGAAATAAGTTTACCCCGCGAAGCTTACCGCGGGAGGGAGCACATCCGCAGCGTAATGCTCGATTCCCCACGTCCATTCGGCGGAGAAATCTTTGTGAGTGGTGAACAGAGCCTTGACCCGGCGGAAGATCTCTGTGTTGCTCAATTCAAAGGAGGAGGTTCGGTTGGGGTCGCGACCGAAGCTCATGTGACACAACTTGTGGGTGCGCCTCTGGAGGGGAGAGATTCGGTTGTGCACGAACGTGATCATAGCATCCTCGTTGCGCAATCCGAGCTTCTTCGGCTCCACGATCCTTTTGTTGACTTGGTTGGCCAGAGCTGTAGGTTTCTTGGCGACCTCCTCCCAGAAATCCGTGTCAGGGGGGCCCAGAGCGTAGGGCAGCAACCGAATCAAGTCTTCGGTACCCTCGTTCCGGACGTAGAAGAAGGTCCGGGCCCATCCTTTGCAGGAGTCAAGCCCGGTGACCCGGGAAAAGATTGAAAATCTCCAGGGCGAGATCGAGGCAGCTCCAAACTGGGTGAGCTGCTTGTCCTCCGACTCGACGTGGATGTTGGGGACGACGTTGCGACGAAGACCGAAGAACCGGATCCACAGCTCCTTCGTGGGCCATAGTCTGGTATAACCTTCGATCGTAGAGACAAAGGCAGAAAGAGAGGTGATTGCATTCGCTGCGAGATGGTGCGGCTGCAAGTGGTACGTCCTGACCCAGTCCCGGAAGAAGTCGCTCACCGGGAGACCAAATCCCCGTTGGAGATGGGATAGGAATACGACGAACTCACCCGGATTGGGTGAGGGGGCCAGTTCCGAGGAGGGGAGACGAGCGGCGACACCAGCGGGAATACGCCTGGTCCGGTAGAGCCAGTCGATGTCGTCTTGGCAGACCCACAAACCGGCCCACGCGCCACGGTCTGCAGCGCCGGCGTCCTCCTCCATCTCCTGCTCGGCGACGACGAGCTCCTCCTCAGTCATCTCGTATCCGCTGTCCTCGCTGGAGCTAGCGGCGGCGGGGGTATGTGGTCTAGATTGACGAGGACCCGTGGCTAAGCATTGCTTGCGGTGGGCTGTGCGGAGGCACGGAGAGGTCTTGCGGCGTTCGATGGAAAGCACCGTGGCGGGATGGTCGCGAGGAAGACGCAGTGAAAATCACAACGGGCAAAGTGCGGAGATGGAAAAATGCTAAGGGGGCGCCCTCCCTATTTAACCGCCCCAGTGATCGATGAGTGGGACCCGCTGCGCCGAGCCACACCCGGTGTGGCGTGTATCTCCGGCATCACCAATCGGAGAAAAAGCCACACGGGGCCCACAGTAGATGAGATCCCATGACACGATGTCTTTGTTGTGGTAAGCGAGGAGACAGGCATGGCGTAACCCACGCAGTAAAGCCGACAATTACTTTGCGGCATTCTTGTGCAGGCCCTTAAAATAAGACAAGGTAATGATTAGCCTCCACGTGGGTTGGCGTATGAGAGAAGGAAACGGGGCCCGGATCAAACCATAATGACCATGGGATCCGAGCCAAAGTGGTGACCCGGCCGGCAAGTGAAAACTTGGGACGTGCGAAGGGAACGTAAATCCATGTAATCCGAGATAGGGAGCTAACCCGGAATTGAACGTCTGAGGCTCGGACATAAATGAACCTGATGTGGCCTTAGCGGCCGAGGCAGCCAAGACCACACCAGCTTCGGGGACTAATACTGGGGGGATACCCCTGGGTAGGGTCACTCCGGGGTATAAGGGCCGAGTTAGCCGAGGGTTGGCAAGGTCAAAGCGGATGCTGGCCGAGTCACCTCAAGGAAGGCCGGATCACGGAGTAACTCGGACCAGGGGGGTTGCCTAACGTTCTCTCGTCCGACTTAAGGAGTAAGTCGGAAATGCTTGTCTAACTTATATGCAGGAACAGGTGTGGACAGATCTACTGTGATCCGGATCCTCGCTTAGCTTCTAGGAGAAGGAAGGAATCTCTCTGGTCAAAAAAGAAGGTCCGGTACATACTGGATGAGCGAATAAAGCAAGGGCAGGACCACCGGATCGTGGCCGACAAGGATGACGACGCTCACGTCGGCTGACATCGCTAAAGCATGAGTGACGCGGGGGAAAGCACCCCGGTCGGGTTACCACTTTGGGAGGGGGCATATTCTTAGGAATATGCCTCCACGTATGCCCTAGGCCAGGACTGAACCTCTTCTATATAAGGGGGGTTAGGGTTCTGGTAGAGGGGGTTGGGAGAATTCTAGTTGGTTGAGCACTAGTAGATCTAGGGTTCTTGGGCTAGATAGAAGGCAAGTGTAGGAGAGCACCTTCTTCCTCCTCTCGCCAATACAGCTCAAGGAGTACTTGTAATCTTGGAGATATCACAATACAAACTTCTGTGTAGAGAATCACTCTACTATCCCTCCCTGGATTCCCCTAGCGCATATTAGTCCCCACCTTTAGCCTATCCATGGCATCTGCCGTGACACCACCACGACAGACAACGACCATTTGGCTGAGACCCTGAAGGGCGGGATGGCTCTGATACCAATTGTAACTACATCGGTGAATTACGCTCTTAGTTACATGCCTGGATGAGCGGAAATGGTTAAAATAGTATGGTGGGGCCAAATGCCACTCACAGGTAGACCTTTCGGTCGTCCTAACCATTTCCAGAACATCGGGACAAGAACGAGCGGCGTGTCGGCGTGAAGGGATCAACTACATACACAAATGAGTATGTATGCAAGCCACATACAACAGTCCTCAGAGCCATTCCATCTAAAAAGAAATAGAATTATTGCAACGCCATACGGCAAGATCCAAATATCCTAGATAGATATAATAGTTTAGGATATCTCCTCATACATCAAACATCAGAGTATCAGGCGGAAGCGGAAAACAAGATCCGAGTACGGATAAGAAGCAAATCGGCATAAGATGCCCCATAAATAAACACATCCATACAGATCTCACGGATCCCGTTCCCGAATCTCTACACGGTGATCGTTGCCAACATCGTCCGTCTCCTCCACACGATCCATCTTGCAGTATTCTTGTTCATTTGAATCAAACAATTTATCGTGTGAGACCCTAGGTACTCAGCAAGTCTTTATGCCTCTAAAGGGACACAACCTGGGTGACGAATTGCAGCAAAAGATAATACCTCACAATTCTATAGATACCGCTAACCATCCGTCTAACCAATGATAAAGCGGATGTCCGTTAATTAATAACAACGATTATAACAGTAATATTAAGATCCATCCTCCTCCTAAACACCAACGAGGAAGCGGACGAACAGCCCCCACCATCCGTTGGCAGTTTTATTAACCATTCCATGGGTGTTGTACTATTTACTAGTCAGGTACTTAGTCAAATTAAAAGCGGTACTTTAGTTATACTTGTCTATGATCGAGAAACTGTGCTCCAAGTCGTCCATAACCGCGGACACGGCTTTCAGAAAGTTTTACCCTGCAGGGGTGCACAAATAGCAACACACACTCGATCAACCTAGGAAAAACCAAATCAAAACTCAACGAGGCATTCACGACAAAGCGATCACAGGATTCAGAAATGTTTCAAGGGGCCACCCCATTAAGCTACCCGCAACGAAGTTGGCCGGCTCCGAGACGGACCCAAGGTTTGCGTCAATGGCTGTAAACGACTGGGAACCCGAAAATTTGACTGGGCTTGTCGATACCGCGAAAACACTCCGCATCCAAAACAGTACAGGTGCTCCTCGCACAATCTTAAATAAAGCAGTAAAGCATGGCATAAGTACAGGATAGTAATAAAGCCCCAAACTACTTTGTGGCCCCAAGAAATAAGAACGAATCAAGCTCTGGCTCAGGGGGGTCCATAAGGCCTCCCGGATGTGGATAGTGCGAATAGTCAAGGAACAGGAATCAAGTACTCGGGATCCTACGGGACACAAGTGAGCATGAAGAACCAAATAGCAGATATTGCTCACCGGTGCCACTTTCATTAGTTATCCCATTACTACTCAGGTTAAGTTGTTTAGGTACCTCGTTATCCATCAGACTCTCACATACCCTACACATGCTGTTCTACGACCCGCATGGCTCAAACAACTCCTGTAGTAATGGCTCATGGGATGGGGGAACAAGCTTCGGTGGGGTTTAAAAGTAAAGGCTATGCAGTACTTGGGATTCAATTTAATGCAATCGTGACTCAATGATGCAAGAATAAGATAGAGGCAATAGGTACTATATGTATGCAAGCATGTGGTAGTGCTTGCCTGGCGGCTCAGGTAAAGCGAGGGACGGATCTGGGTAGTGCTCCTGGGTTTCCTGATATATCCCCTGCTCAGCGTCTATTCGAAGAAGAACCAAACAAACAAGGACCAACATAAATAGAGTGCACAAGCATATGAATTAAAATGCGACAAGCAAACAATCATGCCATGACGAATGATGCATAATTTACATGGCAATAATGTAGCATGGCATGGTGAGGTGTGGGGTACAAGATTAAAGCATTTTATTAAGTTTTTAGCCCGGTTTGCTCTCATAACACTTGCTGTATACTTATATTTATATGATGCATTCTGCAATTTTCAGAACATGGAATGCCTAGATAGAACGGGCTCGTCGCGCTGATCGATTTAGATATATTATTTGTCAAATTTGGAGTTTTAAAACTAAAGTTATTAATTAATTAAGAAAAAAGGCATTTTATTGTAATTTTAATTACCTCGAAATTTTAAAGTGCTCAAATAATATTTTGAATGGCATATTTGAAATCCTTACAGTTTTCTGATTCCAAAACATATATCATATGTATTATTTGGAGTTATAAATTAAAAGTTATTTAAAAACTAATTTGAATTTGAATTTAAATAATTTCTGAAATTGTTTTGTCAAAACAGATAAGTGGCCAGACTTTTTACTCCCAGGAGGAGCCAGGCCTTGAACAGCAGCAGTGGGTCACTGCTGACTCAGCAGGTGAAGGGCGAGAGGTCACTTGGCTTTTCTCACGTGGGGTGTCTAGCCACAGAGTGACAGTGGGCCTCGGCGTCCAGGCCACGGTCTTGGCGCCGCGACGTGGGCAGTGACACGTGGGCGATCAGGCAGGCCGCGGAGAATCTCCAGACCACGGGGGTTTTCTTGCAAGAATACACCAGGGCTGACAGGTGGGCTCCTGGGACTGCGGGTTAGGCGGGAAAAAGGGGAGGGGGCTAGGTGCAAAAGGGTATCGGCTGCTGCTGCGCGCTGACAGGAAAGGTCCTGCCGGCGGCGGATCTGGCTGTCTTCCGTCGATGGTGGCAACGCATCCGTTGGACGAAAGGCTTCGACCCCAAAATGAAATACGTAGAGGGGACAACGGGCTACATTTTTCATGCAGGGAGTATCTCCGGAGGGTGGCTGTGCTGGCCGGGCTTCGATGAGGAACAGAGGGGATAGAGGTGTCGGGGCTGTTGGCACAGCCAGCGCGGCGCAAGCCTTGTGGCCTTGAGCGCGGAGCTACGACGCAGGAGGGAGAGGGGGACCATGTCTAGGGGATGCAGGGGCTCACCGTGATGTCACCGGCGTGGTCGTACGCGCGGAGGTTGGGTGGATCTGGCGCCGGGCTCGTGGACGACGATCTCGGGCTGCGGCGGTGCACGGCGGCGCCAGGCTTGTTCCGGCGAGGTTCGGGTCCCGTGCTGATACGAGGAGAAGAAGGGGAAGCAGATGATCTCGTCGGCGCTCCTGGCTGGGCTTGGAGAACACCAGGACGCGCAGGTCTCGAATCTGGCCGAGGTGGCTAGGGTTTTTGCTAGGTGGTGGCTATGGCCTTCTGGTGGAGGAAGGAGGGAGGAAGGTGGGGTGTCTGGAGCTCCAGGTCTCGACCTGAGGTGGTGCTGGGGAGGTTGGTGTGATAAGGGAGAGAGGGGAGAGGCATATGGGGTGGTTTCAACTTTTTGGCAAGGTAAAGAAAAAGGGCCTCGGGTGACTTCTTCTCCTCTCTCTCTTGTTGCTTTGCTAAGAGAGGAAGAGAGGGGACCAGGGGAGGGGCATGCGATGGAGCTGGTGGGGCATGCTCAAAGAAGAGAGGGATAGCCCGGGTTTAGCTAGGCATATTAGGGAGGGTGGCTCGGTTTAGGGCTTTAGGAGGGCATGGAGGGTAGCCTCGGCAAGAAGTAGAGAGAGAGAGCTAATGGGGTGGGCCAGCCTGGTAGAGAGATATGGAGAAGAGAGAGAGAGAGAAATGAGTGCTTGCATGGCCCATGCAAAATAATTAATGCGATGTTTATTCTTGTGAAAATAATAATATTAA
Source organism: Avena insularis (assembly GCA_023614405.1). NCBI lineage: Eukaryota > Viridiplantae > Streptophyta > Magnoliopsida > Poales > Poaceae > Avena > Avena insularis. Next base: position 249,851,902 of record CM042690.1, read on the forward strand.
CATGGCATTATTCTTATGCATTCCTAAGAAGTGGAATAAAATCCAAGCAAAAGAATTTATAGAATTAGATCCACCCCACCCACATGAGCTAGAATAAATGCCAAAGTAAAGTAAAAGCCCATGGGTAAGTAGAGTGGTGGAATTATAAGGTGGTGAAAAGAAAGGTGATGGAGTTGAATAAAAGATATGCCCCAACTCAACTTGGGCATTAAACAATATATCAATAACCAAATACAATATCAAGAGGCAAATACAATTAATAATGCATATGAGAGAAGAACCAAAAAAGGGTTTTATATGATGTTCAAATGCAAGGTGGCATGATGACATGAGCATGATATAATTATGATGCAACAATTATATATAGAAAGTAGCCATTATATAGACTAGGCTAGTAGCATTGCAATTATTAGACAATTAGGATGCTACATAAGGCATTCTTTCTGGGGTATTAACATGAGCTTTGTCAAATAGCTCCACTTTTATCATTAAAGGGACCAAGTCTTGTCTCAGGCTTGAGGTCAAGCTAATCCTGGCTAGGCCGAGTTCGAGTAGCTTTCCAGTGCAAGCTGTTTCAACATAGCATAGCAGCAAGGCCTGATGATACACACAAAGATGTGATATGTATATAGTTCATGCTTTCAGACATACGAAATTGTTTTGAACTCCAAACTTTTTTTCGAGCAATGATATAACCAAAAGCTACTGATAAAAGGGTGCAGCCTGACAATAGTAAAGCTTAATGTTGAGGTTCTAACCTGTGTAATAGTTATTGTTTTGGCCGAATATTGAGTGCCTTGCTCTCTCAGTTTTATGAAGTGGTTGAGTAGTCCATTCATGGCAGTTTAGAATAATAGTGATTGAGAATGTAGGATCGTATTATGCATTTTCCTCATTACATCTTTATATTTTCACTTTTATTTATTCTGTGACATTAAAGGAATGTACTGATACCTCCTGTGAACTTTTTTAGGGATTCGTATCAGCTGTAAGTATTATGCGGGATTTCGTTCCAGCTATTTATGATACGACTGTAATAATTCCGAAAGATTCACCTCAACCAACGATGCTGCAGATTTTGAAAGGGCAGTCGTCAGTGGTAAGTTCGTTAAAACCATCAATATTGATCCAGATAAATCAGGAATTTACATTGACTAAATATTGTACTCCCTCCGACCCATATTAGTTGACTTGGATTTGTCTAGATACGGATGTATTTAGCACTAAAACTTGACTAGATACATCCGTATCTAGATGAATTCAAGTCAACTAATATGGGTCAGAGGGAGTACTCAATTTTATTATTTTTCGGATAAGTTCAACTTTAATGCTAAAATGAGTTGGTTACTTCCCAACAATATCAAAGTACTGCAAACTAATTTCACTATATAGTAAATAGAGTGTGTGTTTGTCTGCAGACTTCGTACTTTATTTTAGGTGTGAAACAGATTTACCATTTGATCATTATTTCCATAGGTACACGTTCGCATGAAACGCCATGCTATGAGTGCGCTTCCAAAGTCAGAGGAAGATGTTTCAAAATGGTGCAAAGACATCTTTGTGGCAAAAGTATGGGCCCATATAATGTCAGACATGTTATAATTGTATTTATCTATGTATTCATTGATCAATTAAGTATTAAGTAAGTGCGTTTTGCTCTTCTTCTTTTTCTTCCACATGACGCATTGCTGGATAAGCATTTGGCCACAGGCATTTTTGATGAGGAGATTAGACCAATTGGCCGCCCGTTGAAATCATTGTTGGTAAAGCCTATAGCATTATATTTATATTTATTACCGTGAGCTATACTCACCGCAAAAGTATACGCATATAATTTGCAATAGTAGGATCACTAGGAACCCAAATAGTGGTATCTTTGTGTCATCGGCACATTTGCTGACAGGGAAAAGTACATAGCAGTAGAGAGAATTTGAGTGATTGAAGAGATTTTTTTTACAACTATACCATGGCTCAGTAATTACTTCTTCATGTTAACATCTTTTATGTATTAGAATTATGCCCCTGTTTGCTGACTTCCTATTTCTGCTGATGGAAACAGGTGACTCTGTTTTGGTCATGCCTCCTTGTGTTTGGAGCTGTACAGTTCTTCAAGTGGAGTCAGCTCCTGTCGACATGGCAAGGAGTAGGGTTCACAGCTGCAGGTCTTGCGCTGGTGACAGGAGTGATGCATGTGTTCATAATGTTTTCGCAGTCGGAGCGATCCAGCTCGGCCAGGGCAGCGCGGGACCGAGTCAGGAAAGATTGAAAGCGGTAACGATGATTGCCGAGGGAGAACTACCAATTGATTGTGTGCCGCAAACTTGAGGGGGCTGTGGACCAGACACCAAAAGATGGTTGTTTCGTATGGCCTCGTACTATGAGATTTGTCCAATGTAGCAAATGCGACTTTGTCAGCTAGATTCTTCTTGTACTATGAACATGTAGGAAATTGCATGACAGCACTGGACTTCACTAGAGCTTGGAGTCGTTGGGTGCAGTTTACAGCAGCATGGAAAAGACCTTCAATCATAAAATCAATTTTTTTTGTTCTTTCAGTGGTTTTATCTGTTTACCTATCCCGCTGACGTGCAAGACCTCAGAGCGAAAACCAAAGGAAAAAAAGGCATCTACTGCTGTTCTTTGACCAGCATAGGGTGATGCTTTTCTTAGCTTTTTAGTGCGTCGTACACTACACTGACTTGGAATGCAACTGCAACAATAACGAAACAAAGCAAACTGCAGCAATAACGAAACAAAGCACTTCGATGAACTTCATTGTGGATCCATGATTTTCATGAAACTTCCAGATATGTTACAACAGGGTTTCGTAGTTATTTTGAGTTTTAGTACTCCGATGCACGATGAGAAAAATCGTATGAAACATGCAAAACTTGTGTGCAATCTATGCAAAACACAGGCTCGCTGCAAAACGTGTACAAATACTATGCGCAACCTTTCTGAATTTTAAGTTGTCAACCAAACTTTGACAAAATGCTCAAGCGTTAGGAAAATTCATGTGAAATATAGCTGATTTTTTCCTGAAAAACAAATGAAACGAGTTTCTGTTCGAACATTTACAAACTTGATTGAAAATGATTTTCTAATAAAAAATAAAAATTTGTTTATTCAATAAATACCGTGAAGATACCAATTATACACAACCTCTGTACCAACAAGATGACTAGAGACATCCAGGATGAACATAGCCAAAAAAAAAAAATGACCCTGCCACGGTTACCAATCATTCGCAACAGCACCACTCTAACCACCACCAAGACGAAGGGCTTGTTCGTTTGCGGTACCAAAGTTCCCGGGTGAGTGCACCGCGGTACCTAAGTTGCCTGAAATTGCCGCGTTTCGAAATGTTGGACCGCCAACTACCGAGAGTGGCCATTTCGAGACAAACTCATCTCACCCTACCAAATCCAAACATTCCGTGAAACTGTCCCGTGAAGTAGACGGTCGGGACCCCATGTCAATAATATTTCCGTGACGCGAGCGCCAACGCGGCGATCACGTAGGCAAAACGAGGACTAAAGGAGCATGGTGTGTTGACCAAATTCACAAATCCACTCTCTCCCTCCTTTCGCATGAACCCTACCACCGGCGACGTCGAAATCCCCTCTCTAACCAGAATGATCTCTTCGGGCATTTGACTTCTAGCGCCAAGTTGATGCGCCTACTCGCTGGTACCGAGCTCTAATGCCGAATGTCGTGCCAGCCGTTGCGACGATCTAGCCCGCCTCTACTGCTGACGAGCTGAGCAGCACGAAGGATGGCAGATCCTATTGCCAAGGAAGAAGTACTTCTGGCTAATTACGAGTGAGCTACTCTTCTCTTTGCTATTCGCACTACCTATAACTGTTAGTTGGCTATTAGCATTACAGAGATAGATCGAACCTAGAATTGTTTGCTAGCACGACGCTGACAAACAATTCTTATCTTTTGTCCCCAATTTTCTATCAAGTAGGATCTCCGCTGAACCCAAATACACGGTTACGGTCACCCTCTGCGGATACCACATTAAATTAGCAGATGGGAAAGGCAAGTGGAATCAAGATTGTTGTCTGAAGATAGAAGTAGCGCCTGTGCAGTTATGCACTATCCCTGGTATGGTTGCTGCTGTGCGTGAACTTGCTGAAATGGGGCCAGAGCAGACTGCACGGTTCAGCTTCATTGATGAACGAGGCTTCACGGTTCCTATAGCGTGTGACAGTCAGCTAATTGGGTTCATGAAACAGTTAGCTGGGCTTCACGTGGTTATGCTGATTTGTAACATACTGAATGTGGAAGCTCCTGCTACTGGGAGTCGCCCAGCTATTATTGGACATGGTGGTCTAACTCGAACCCCTGCTGTTGTTGAGCAAAATGTGGTTCCTCGTCCGCGACATGCTTCTGTCAGGCAACCTCCTCGTAGAAGTCCCCGTATTGCCGTTGTGAAAAACTCTGCTCCGGAGTCTGCTGGTACTGGTCGTCCCCGTGGTCTTGTTGCTCTGGCTGCTGCTGACCCAATCCATGCCATTGTTGAGCAAGCTAAGGCTTCCGGAGGCTACCCCGCTGTTGTTGCCAAGACCGCTGCCTTGTGTGCTGCTCCTACTTGACACCGTGCTCAAGTTGTGCGAACCCGTGCTCTGGAATCTGCCGGTACTAGTCGTCCCCGTGTTGTTGTTGATCTGGCCATTGTTGACCCAATCCCTACCGCTGTTGAGAAAATTAAGGCTTCCGGAGGCTGCCTCTTGTGTCCTCCTCGAACCCGTGCTCAGGTTCAGCGAGCTGCTAGTCTGGAGCTAGCTCATGGTCTAGACTCTGCTAGCACTCGAAACACTGCTGTTGTGGGAACTGTTCCTGATCGTCGATGTGGTGTGGCAGCAACTGATCCTATTGTGGCCGCCGTTAGCCGGGGCCCTGCCTGTCCACCATGTATTGTAGCTCCCGCTGCCAAGGGCCCTCGCCTTGCTCTTGGTCCTGGTACTTCCACCGAGGTTGATCCAGCTAACCATGACGCTGGTGATGGTGACGGTGGCATTGTGGCTAGGTCTGATGGTGCCGCTCCACCTCTCGAACCTCTCGGAGGTTTCTATCCTGCAGAACCTGATGATGGAAAAGTAATCGTTCGTATCGGTATTACGGATTATACTGCAAAATTAGATGATGGCACGGAAAAATTCTATGACGAGTTTGATGTAATCCTTGGCAGATACGATCCTGAAGTGGTAGAGTTATCTGACCTGATGGCATCGTTATGTGTGAAGGTGCTGTGGGGGTCCTCCCAGGTAGTACGTTTGGTATATTTTGGTAACAGGAGCAAAAAGGCTATCGAAGTGAAAGATACTAGGGATTTAGTCGTACCATTTACAAGGAAATATTATAGAGGTGAAGTGTACTTCCACTTGATAGTGCAAATGGTTGGAGAGGAATTTGATTTCGACAATAGAGATGATGGACTTGTAGAAGGCATGCGTGACCTGATCCATGGCATCACTAGGACTGGTGCGACTGAGTGTAGCTTCGAATAGAGGAGAGTCTTACAGAGGAGCGTCATAAAGAGGAGCAGGAAGAGCATCCCCAGAAAGGGCACCCCGAAGAAGAACATCACCAAGGAGACCACGCCAGAGAAGAGAACACCCAAGAGTCGCACGAAAAAGGCACCACGCCGCAGAGTACACCCCTGAGATCCAGTCAAAATGCCACACCAAACGGTAGCAGCAAAAACACTAAGAGGGCTAGCACGATGGTGAACACTCCCAGGAGTGGTAGCAAAAAGGCGAAGATGGCCATCACGGAGGCTACCGCACTCAGTGGGAGCAGAAAAATGCTAATTTGGAGCGGAACATGCCGTTGAGGTGAGGCAATAATGCCAGCACGAAGGAGAACACACCCAATAGTAGCAGCAAAAGGGCTAATTTGGAGCGGAACACGCCGCTGAGGTCAGGCAATAATGCCAGCACGAAGGAGAACACCCCAATGGTAGCAGCAAAAGGGCTAATTCGATGAAGAACACGCCGTAGAGGTCAAGCAATAATGCCATCACCCTAGAACCAACAACCGTGAGGGGAGGCAGGAAGGAGATCACACCCAAGAGCGGCAGCAAAAAGCCTAGTTCGATGGGGAATGGAACGCAGATGTCAAGCCTTACTGATACCATCAGGAAAGATTACATCAGGAAGGAGGATGTACACATGAAGAGCAAGAGGGTTCTGTACAGTCAAGATGAAATTGATTCTGACTGCTGTTTGTCTACTGAAGTACCTGGGATGCGTGCAAACATAAGACCACCCCATGTGGTTCCAGCAGAACAAACCGAGTGTCTTAGAGAAAACAAAGTTGCCGATGAGGTAGATTAGGGCAATGTTCCGGTCCATCCGGGTGGAGACGATGGTGCAGCCCCACCCATGGGAGTCAATATGATGTGTGCAGTACTAGGCATTAGAGATGATGGCCAGGATTCTGAATCAGACGAAGAAGGCACTGTAGAGGATCAAGAATCTGGTGATGATAAAATAGACGAGGAGCTTAACGATGAGGCTGGTATTCCAGTCGATGATTTGGGTGTTGAAGTAGAAGAAATGAAACATGATCACGAGTATCCTATAATTTCGATCGGCATCGAGTTCAGGAGCATGCATGAGTTCAGGATGTCGTTTCGGTATTTTTGTATCAAGGGGGAGTTCGACGTTTATCGACTGAAGAACACTACCCAGAGGTATGAGGCTGTTTGCAAGTTAACATGGATGAATGGATGGGCCGAGGTACATTGCCCATGGAGGATCACAGCAAGAGCCTTACCTGCGTCGTAGGAAATTAGGGTACTGGGGCAATGAATGCAGCAAACCATTAGAACTTTCTCTCTTTTCACTCTATAACTACAACTGTTGTGCGATATCTTTCTGGCAACTAGTCGATTCCGCTTATCTTTTAAATGAATCTGTGTTGCAGGTGAACAAAATGGGCCCTCCACACATGTGTCCGACAGGCAGCAAACGGAAATCCTCAATGGCTAATATGGAGTGGGTGGCTATACAAGCTATGTCCATACTAAAGGATAACCCTAAGGAGACCGCGAAGAATATTCAGACTAGCCTCGGTTCTAAATACAACATTGTCCTGCCGTATTACACGGTTTGAAAAGGTAAAGAGAAAGCTCTGGGGTCTTACACAGGGATTGGACCAATAGCTTTAGGATGCTATACAACTTCAAGGCGGAGGTACAAGCTAGGTGTCCAGGGAGTGTTGTGGAGATTGACACCGAATCAGTACGTGGTAAAATATATTTCAAAAGATTTTTCATGGCGCTTAAACCTTGCATCCAGGGATTCAAGGATGGCTATAGGCCATATCTGAGTGTAGACAACACTTCCCTAACTGGCAAATGGAAAGGCTGCCTGCCATCTGCCACAACACTTGATGGTCACAACTGGATGTTCCCAGTGACATTCGGGCTGTTTGAAACAGAAACGAAGGAAAACTGGGTCTGGTTTATGAGGCAGCTCAGGAGATCAATAGGCCACATGGATCCATTGGCTATATCCACGGATGCATGCAAAGGGCTGACGAATGCAGTGAAGGAGGTGTTCTCGCGAGCTGAAGGTAGAGAATGTCATGCCCATATGATGCTCAACTTGTACTCACACTATGCAGGGAGTGTATTTCGTTACGTGTTTCCTGCTGCTAGACCTTACAAACCTAGTAGCAGCGAATATTTCATGAGCAAGATTTTTGCGGAAGCCCCTGAAATTCCAGATTACTTAGCCATCCATCATTCGTAGCTATGGAAGAGGAGTCAATTCAACCCTGACATCAAAATTGATTACATAAACAACAACCTTGCAGAATGCCTGAATAACTGGGTGAAGGACATAAAAGTGTGTCTTGTTCATATCTTGATGGACAACATACGTGGTATGATCATGAAGTTGTTAAATATAAGGAGAAAAATCGGTAGGAGACTTAGAGGACATATGCTACCACCAGTTGTGTAGCAACTGCACAAGAGAAGCCGAGGACTTGCTCATCTTAAGGTTCTCACGTCAACCAGCAGCAGCTGTAAGGTGGTCGATATGTCCAAGAGTGGCAAAAGGAATGTTGTGAACATCCAGCTGCAAGAATGCACCTGCTTAGAGTGGCAGCATAACGGGAAACCTTGCGACCATGCCTTGGCCTTCTTGGTGAAGAAAATAACTCTACCACATTTGTATCAGTATTTGTCAGACTACTACTCTATGGAAAAGTTTAGAGCTACGTACGCTGGATCCATCAAGCCATGTACAGACCCATCTTAGTGGCCTCCAATCTAACTGACTTTCGAGCTTTGCCAGCCAGTTACAAAAAGGGGCAGAGGAAGACCTCAGGTGAATAGGTTTAAGAATTTTCTCGAGAAGAAGGGTTCGGCTTTCTGTGCTACCAAGAAGGGTAAAAACAGATGCAAGACCTGCCATCTTATAGGCCATAGAGCAGCAGGTTGTCCCCTTAATGCTCCCAAACCTAGGTATGAGATGGTACATTCACAAAAAAAAATATAGTCTGTAGATATAAGGTAGTAATCCATGTACTGTTTTTTTACAGGAAGCGGAAGATAAGAAACAAGATAGCTGACTCAGTGATTTTTCTGTGGGAAGAAAACCAAAACGAGTGGAGTGATGATGCTGGACAAGATTCTGATGTTGATTGGCCTGACTTCCCTTGACCCGGAGATGCAGGGTACGTGAAGGTAAGAAAATTGGCACCCAGGAAGAGAAAGAAGGCAGGAGATGAAGAAGCCAGTGGACGTGAAGTCAAGAGAAAGAAAGTTGGCACCCAAGCAAATAAAGAAGGCTAGCAGCGTAGAAGCCTAATGATGTATTGAACTTGAACCTATATATGTAGTTCGGTTAAACTCTGGAGCTGTGTGCGTGGAACTTGTCGGGCGAAACAATCCGCCTCCCGTACTCGGAGTAAAATGTATCGCGACTTGAGGATTGGATACGGTCGAGGCCACTAGTTGAATCCGAAATTGTGACCATGCCACTACTATCTAAACAATCGCGATAGCTGAGCGGTTAAGGGGTCTCAAAATCGATGGGTGTTAGTGTCACATATATGAATTATTTATAGGCGCTTAATAAATCCCTGCTATTGGCATTAAACTTATGATAAGGTTCTGAGCTGAAAAACAAGTTCTAAGATGGCTGCTACACTCCACGAAGCAGCAACTTATTTCAGCTGCTGGACAATGACATGGCAACATAAACTGCAAAGGCAATAGATAATGCCCAGATAATGATGAAATTGTTTCCACTATCTGGCCTAATCTTGAGCCCGTCTGTCCCACCACCTCCCTACCACTGCCTCCCCTGCACCTGGCGAAGCTCCCGGATCTCTAGCTCCAACACATGGATCTCCTCTTTCTTGTCCCACACAACATCATGCAGATTCTAAACAAGCTCTCTGTGAAAACCTGTCAGTGGCTTTTTGATCCACACAAACTTGTCACAGCCAGTCCCCCTCCCTTTCTGCGCAGTAGATCGAAGGAAACAAAAAAAGAATTACAATACGCTTTCTAGATCTGGGTTACCATTGTACCTATAGTAGGAACTTACCGCTCTAACGCTGTAGTTGCTGAATTTTCCTGCAGTATTTTCGTCGGTCCATGAAATCCATCTCAGCATCTTCTCACCGCACAAACACAACATATCGGGATAGTAATCGTAGGGCGCCCTCCGGTACCTGATGGGGGCACTCGCCTGATGGTGTTGAGCCGACCTTGATTCCGCCCGAGACGAACTGCATGAGCTGCGAGCCATGAGCGAGCGGAGCGAGGGTAGAGGAAAGAGGAGCCTTTGGATGTCAGTGTAGTGGCGTGGTGATTTATCCCCACTTAATAACTCGGGAAGAACCCTACCGTCCACATTCGGCTGATAGGTGGGGGACCTAGCGTGCAAACTTGTCAACCAAACCTCGTTCCTTCGTGGTTCAAAGGCCCTCTCGCGCGCATTGGACGAAATTTTTTAGCACCTTGCCCACGTACATATCACTAGAGGCCTTGCTCAGGAACCAGACTCGCCTGGCCCACACTCTTACTCCCTCCTAGGAACTTGTCATGGCTCGCGCTGACAGATCCATCCGCTCCACCACTTCCGGTAGGGCTCACCGTGGCGGATCAACCCCAAGATCCTACCATTACAGTATCAAATGGCCATCGTTTCTTGAGCAGAGCGATGACGCTACGTCTCCGAGCTCGGCCCCTCCTACCTGTAGAAGCACTAATGCGGCGTCGAGCTCGAGCAGGAGCCGCCAGGCGCGATGGGGCTCAGTTCATGCCAACCCCGTCACCTTCGTCATTGTCGATTCCGATGTGGAGGACGATAGGGACAAAGCTGTGCAGGACGCCATTGTTGCCTCCTTGGCAAAGGGAAAGCCACGGGCGGGAGTGGATGTCACTGGGAAGGGCACGGCGGTGTCACCAATCGAGGTAGACTCTGACGACAGTGCTGTGATGTGGGTTTAGATGTTGTTTAGGATGGTTGCAATTTCGGTTGTGTTTAGTGCGAGTACAATTATTGTAATGAGTTTGTTGAGCTATATTGAGAAATATGTGCAATAGCAGCATGTAAGTGCTTCCACTTTAGAAATTGTCTCTGTGCCATTTGCATGTTGCATTATCAACGTAGATTACATGTAAACAATCTAACGAAAATCAGATTACAACCATCAAACGGGAGTGGCAGGATGGAAGAGAAGTGGGGACAGTGGCTTCAAGGGGAAGGAAGAGAAGTAAGGGGGGGCGTGACACTGGCAGGTGGGCCCACGGAACACGTGACACTGACATGCGGGAGCGGGAGCACACGGTATTGCCAGTCTGTCCAGAGCAAGCGGACTTTGCAACGTGACAACAACAAGATGATTGGACCAATAACTCGCCGAATTATTAAGGAGTACTAAAAAAACTACATCTGGGATACATTCGCACAACACGTATGCTCTACGCACCTGAGAAGCATTGCTTAAGTCTAAAAGTAACGACAACATAAGTACTACATTTCCCTATCGGTCTTCTTGATACAAATGTAGAAATGCATCTGCATGTTCGGTCTAGCACTGACAAGGTACTGAGATGGCACACATAGGATCGACCTTAGGTCCGCATACTCCACCTCCCGCGGTGTCGGGCAGCTCGGCGCCTCGGCTAGCACAAGAATGCTATCAGACGATGGCGGCTGGGCGTTCGCCCACATGCGCACCTGTATAGGGGCCAGGCGCATGAGACCGACCTAATGCATACCGCACACACGAAGGTGGGCCTAGCTCTGGTTCCCGGAACATTAGCAGGGGGGTCAGGACAAAAACAGAGCTGTCCCCCCCTAGAAAATTAGCCGGCGGCGTGCCGAGTCAGTGAACGACACCTGCTCTTGGAGAAGTTGAGCTTGCCCATACGAGATCCTAATCAGTTTGATCAAGTGCTCCTCTGCAAGGTGGACTACAAACTCTGCCGGCGGGCCGGTGTAGTTGTAGACCGGCTCCATGCAGGAGTAATGTGATGAAAGAATCCTGGGTGGGAGCACACGAGTGGGAACGTCGCTGCGAAGTTGCACGCGAGGATTTCTAGATTCTTGGGCTGCAGCATCTGCCACATCTGAAGTTCGTGGAGAAATCGGAAAAAATATCAGCATTTAGATCGGCGAATAGCAGGAATATGTAAGATAAATTTAAAAGCTTGTAAAATGATTTCTTAGCATGAAGGTAGCAACCGAGAATCAGCGGATGTCGTCCGGGCATGGCGCACGAAAGCCAGTGGCATCGTCCGGGCGCATAGTGACGTGTGGTGGATGAGGGGAGAGGGGCTGTGGAGTAGACGTGCTCACTCACGAGCTCAATGATATTACTAGTAGGTTATAGGGCAATGGAAATAATAGTAATATAAGTGAAAATGTAAGCGCGGCCAATCATCTCGCGGAATAGCCTACTCGCAGATCGTTCTTATGAAGAACCATCTTATTCGTCCACGCGCCCCAATTGAATGGACTGCAACAATCGGATCAGACAACTAGTTCTTCAGGGGGCTTCTAGAAGACGTGATCTTATGTGTTTTGTCATTACAAGAACACACATGCAATGACTTTGGTGGATCCATATGTGGTTTGTGGAAAGAACACACATGCAATGACATTAGTTCATCCACATGTGGTTTGTGGAAAGAACACACATGCAATGACACTGGTGGATCCATATGTGGTTTGTGGAAAGAACACACATGCAGTGACATTGGTTGATCAATATGTGGGTTGTGGAAAGAACACACATGCAATGACATTGGTGGATCCACGTGGTTTGTGAGAAGAACACACATGCAATGACTCTGGTGGATCCATGTGTGGTTTGTGGAAAGAAAATACATGCAGTGACTCTAGTGGATCCATATGTGGTTTGTGGAAAGAACAAACATGCAATGACTCTGGTTGATCCATATGTGGTTCATGAAAAGAACACACATGCAATGACATTGGTTGATCCATATGTAGTTTGTCATTACAAGAACACACATGCAATGACTCTGGTGGATCCATACCCAACTTTGTGGAAAGAACACACATGCAATGACTCTGGTTGATTCATATGTGGTTCATGAAAAGAACACACATGCAATGACATTGGTTGATACATATGTGGTTTGTCATTACAAGAACACACATGCAATGACTCTGGTGGATCCATATGTGGTTTGTGGAAAGAACACACATGCACTGACATTGGTTGATCCATATGTGGTTTGTGGAAAGAACACACATGCAATGACACTGGTGGATCTCCATATGTGGTTTGTCATTACAAGAACACACATGCAATGACTCTGGTGGATCCATATGTGGTTTAGGACAAGAACACACATGTAATGACATTGGTGGATCCATGTGTAGTTTGTGGAAAGAACACACATACAAACCACACTGGTGGATCCATATGTGGTTTGTGACAATAACACACATGCAATGACAAACGAGTACACCGTCACCGCCCATGGCACCACACACATGCAATGACATTGATTGATCCATATGTGGTTTGTCATTACAAGAACACACACATGCAATGACTATGGTGGATCCATACCCAGCTTTGTGGAAATAACACACATGCAATGACTCTGGTGGGTCCATATGTGGTTTGTGAAAAGAACACACATGCAATGTGACATGGGTATACCCTATAGGTACTCGAGCTTAGTATATACAGCCAAATACGTACAGGCCCACGGTGTCACCAAGGCCCGGATGGAGGGACTCGAGTAACCTATGGACTCTCAATTGCTTGAAGGAAAAGAAGAAGCTAAAGATAGAAAGTTTGAAGGGGAAAACCCTAACTTGTAACCGACTCGACCTGCTACCCGAGACCTAGCCTATATATATAAAGGCTAGGAGGGGGCGGCGAGGAGGACACATGCAACCCTAGTTTCCACAACCCTCGCCAGATTGCATCTACGCACCATTGTAACTTTCGACTCCCTCGATAATTCCACGAGCAGACAAGCAGGAGTAGGGACCTCTACAAGGCCTGAACCTGGGTAAATCCTTTGTCCCCTGTGTTCTTGTTTGCTAGCCGATAGATGTCTCCAGCACTCCCTCCTTCTCCAAAACCCAAGACCATAACAATGGGCATTGACGAGTTAAACCCTCGTCAATTGGCGCCGTCTGTGGGAATTAGGAGTGCTGATGTTGCGGCTTCTTCGGCCCCATCAAACACGATCTACAACTCTGCAACAGTGGAGATTTGCCAGCTTTTCGGCGCCTTCGACTTCACCGTCCACACGCCGGCCACTCGCCTGGCCTTCGACTCCGTGGGCGAAGGAATCAGCCTGGCAATTGGGAGCTTCCGCTTCCAAGTTGGTCAGATGGGCACACTACACATGCCCGATCAGCCGACGGCACCGGCGATTGCCCCAGCATCATGGTTCCCTCCATCGATCGGTACCCTCAGCGAGCTCAATGCTCCAGCGGCGGTCGGGAACATGGTCGGCTGACGACGATCGCGACTCCGATCTAAGCGATCTGGCCACTGAAGATGGAACCTACGGTTCCGGATCTGAAAGTTGCGGAAGCAACAGCTTCCCAAGTCACTTCATGTGCGCCGTCATCAACGCGGGCGACACCTCCGACAACCGCGGCAACAATGGTAACACCGGCAACGGCACCGACCTAATGCCGCCATAGCGGTGGCAATGGAGGCGATGAACCCCCCACCATAAACAACGAGCAAACCGGCGAACGCGTCGTGATCAGGCTCAACGAGCAAGAGTGGGAACGCTGCCGCGAAGCCCTATGAGGTACACCTCTACCCTTCGGGTCCCCGCAAGAACTGCTGATGGGCTACCACTGGCTCCTAAAGGAGGAATTCAAGCGCCAGAAACAAGCAATCGCGGAACTTGAGGCGCGTAAGAAGGCGGCAGACGAGTCAAGCCTTCGTCACGCTGGGCTCTCCTCCTACGGAGGATCCTCCTCAAGAGGGAACGAGCAACTCGCTAGAAAGAGGCAGTCGCGGATGGCTCACCTCACCAAACAAGAATGCATAGACGCTGCGAAAGTCCTCGACTTCGGCTCTATGACAGTCGACACAAGAGGCAACGTGGTTCCCAGGACGCCACAAGCCGCCGTAACGGCGGCCACCATGTACCTTCTCAATAACTAGCCACCGGCTAGAGATCCGCGCACATCCATGCACCGATCTACGATCACAGGCCTAGGACTAATCGAGGCCGCCCTCGACAAAGAACCAGTACCAGACCCAAAAAAGGGCAAAGCGTTAGCAAGACGCTACTCCTCGCCCTCGTCAAGCGATGACAGTCACGACCTGTCTCGACGCCGCCGCTCACGACGACACGATCGCGACTACGATGCGCGCGACGAGCTAACGCAGCGCAAGATCGACAAGTCAAGGGCACGACGTGCTCGGTCGACTGATTCGGAAGAAGAAGATGGGGAGCTCTGCGGCGCCAGATGCTTCAGCAGATCCATTAGGCAAAAGCGAATGCCTAAAGGGTTCAAACTCCCATCGGAGAACCCGAAATTCGACGGTCTGCAGGACCCCAAGATCTGGCTGGAGGATCACATCTCCTCAGTCAGGCTGCACGGAGGCAGTCGAAGTACTGCCATGCAATGCTTGCAGCTATAGCTGCAGGGCGCCGCTCGAGCATGGCTCAATAACCTCCCACGCGGATCCATTCACAGCTGGGATGAGCTGGTCTACAGCTTCGTACGCAACTTTAAGGGCACGTACAAATGCCCCGCTTCAATCGAAGAACTAAGATGCTGCCAGCAAAAATCTGGCGAATCGCTGCGCTCTTACATCCAAAGATGGTCCATCATCAAGAACTCCACGGAGAACATCTCGGAAGACCGTGCGATTGATGCATTCAACGGTGGTGTCCGCCGCATGGAACTCAGGGAGGAGCTAGGCCGCTCAAAGCCCAAGACCACCTGATGGAGATTGCGAATCGGTGGGCTGATGGAGAAGATTCGCTGAAGAACCGTGTTCACTCGGACGAGGAAGCAGAACTCAGACGCGACCGCCGGGGAAAACGTCGTATGCGCGTCTACGACGATCGCGATGACGTCAACATGGTCGCAGCCGGCTACACCGATAGACGCGACGATAACCGCAACAGCGGATACCGCAGCGGTGGATACCGCGACTCTGGGAAAACCACGCAAGTGTGGCAATGCCGCACTCGCGATGAAGCACCCGCGACTTCCATCGAGGACAAACTGTCCGGGCCATGCACGGTACACTTCTACATCGACAAGCATGATGGCAAGAGGAAATCCAGTCACCTCCTCAAAGACTACCGCGAGTTCCTCAAGCTACATGAGGGGTTGGTTCGGATGAACCGCAATGCAGTCGAAAGAGGCTACGGAACCGCTCCAGGCGCAGTGGCACATGGCGCACCACCACCACCCGGGCCACCCCCGAACGGAGCTGCACCGGACCAGCATCACGGAGGCGAACCATACCCATGGGCCATGGGTACCATGATGATCCAAAAGGGACGCCCCTCCAATAGGGTGCAGAAGGCCATCACTCGCCAAGTCAATTTGGCCACACACTCGCCACCATCCACCACTGAGTACCTCAGCGGTAGTGAGTCGTGCATTACCTTCAACAAACGCGACCACCCGCCTCAAGTACCTCGCCCATGTCATTGCCCCCTCGTACTCGAGGCACAAATTGGAGGCTTCGACACGAGTCGCGTCTTCATGGATGGCGGAAGCGGTATCAACCTCATATTCGCGAGTACCTTGCGAGCAATGAGGATCCCTCTAACCTGCTTGGAGGCATCGGACACAACGTTGTTGGAGATATGCCCAAGAGGCAATAATAAAGTAGGTTATTATCATATCTTCACACTTATGATAAATGTTTACATTCATGCTATAATAGTATTAACAAGGAAACCATTAATACTTGTGTGATTTGTAAACTTAATTTGAAGTCCCTAGTGTAGCCTCTATACTTCACTAGCTTGTTGGTTGATTGATGATTGAGGTTTCCATATCATGAACATTGAGATGTTATCAACAACAAGATCATATCGTTAGGAGAATGATATGGTGGACATACTCCTATAGATAAGCGTAGCATAAAGATCAAGTCATTTCAATAGTTCAATTGCTATATGCTTTCTGATACATAGTAACCTAATTCCTTCGACCATGAGATCATGCATATTGCCTTTCTTTGGATGGATGCTTTGATGTCATCAAACACCACACCGTAATGTGGTGGCTATAAAGGTGGCATTGAGTGTTGGAAAGTATTGGTTGAAACACATGGATCAAGAGTGGGATTTGTCCATCCACATGACGGATAGATATTCTGGGCCCTCTCGGTGAAATGTCATCCAATTAGCTTGCAAGCATGTGACTTGGTCACAAGGGATCACATATCACGGAACGAAAAGAGTACTTATCGAACAAGGTTGAACTAGGTATGCGAGAGATCCGACGATCATAACCTCGGATAAGTAACATATCGTGAGACAAAGGGAAATTGGTATCGTATGTAAGTGGTTCATTCGATGTAAGTAATCGTAGAAATATGTAGAGCCATATGAATTTCCAGATTCCTCTATTGGTTATTGTTCGAGAAGTGTCTCGATCATGTCCGCATAATTCACGAACCGTAGGGAGACACATAAGGATTCGACGTTGTTTGAGTAGTTATGGTATTATGAGAAAGAGACCGAATGTTGTTCGAATCTCGGATGGGATCCGGGATATCACGAGGAGATCCGGAATGGTCGGAGAATAAGATTCATATAGGGAAAGTCCCATTTCGGAGTTGGGGAATGGTTCCGGTGTTTTCATCGGGAACATTCTAGAAAGTCCCGGACTGTCCGGCACTCCGGAGGGGGAAGGGGTACATGAATGTGTCATTGCACATTGGAATGATTGCATCATGTACTAAGTGTTCGCTGTCCAAAATAAAGGGTTTATTTAAATCCTAAATTGAAAAGTCAAACGGCCAGTTTGAAAGTCAAACGGCAATTTTGGGAAGTGGGAAAAGAGGAGGAAGTGGAAACCGAGTTGGGAGGATTCCTCCTCCCAAGCCGGCGCCCACCTCAAGGCCGAGTTGGGAGGGACTCCACTCCCTCCCTTGGCCAGCCCCCTCCCACCTATATAAGGAGGGGCAGGGCTCCCCTCCTTACACACACAAGTTCCTATCCTCTAAACTAAACCCTAGATCTAAACCCCGGTTTAGAGCTATTTCGGTTTAGAGCTTCTAATTGCTTTAGCCATTGGTTTAGAGCCTTCTAATTGGTGTGTCTAATTACTAGGCCACTAATAGCCTCTCTCATAAGCTCCACCATACTACTTTGGCAAGGCGAAGCCTGCAGATCTCCCTCTACTTCGGTACCACAGTTGTCTTGCGGAATCGCGAGGAGAGTGCTACAACCTCCGCTGCTGGAACAAGGGAGAGGAAGGTCTTCGTCAGTACGAACGATGTGACCGATCAGGGCGCTGCCGAACGTGGCGCTGGAAGGATCGCTCTGCGATCTTGAGATCGGAAGAATGCGACTACATCACCCACGAGAATCTGCTCTCGTTAACCGCTTTGGAATCTTCGAGGGTGAGTTCCACTATCGACTCGTTGCTCTCTAGTAGATAGATCTTGGCTTGTTTGTTTGTATGCGATAGAAAATTTTTGTTTTCCATGCTACGAACCCCTCTGATGGTATCGAGCCGTGTCTATATAGATCTGTTGCACGAGTAGAACACAATGGTCATTGTGGGCGTTGATGCTTTTATTGTAGATTGCTTTTTGTGTACTTTGCATCTTGCGGTATGTTGGGATGAAGCGGCCCGGGCTAACCTTACATGACATCGTTCATGAGACTTGCTCCACGCTTGACATGCAACTCGTTTTGCATAAGTGGCTTTATGGGTGCTGTTTCTCCTAGCATAGTAAAGATCCAATTTACAACGGGTAATCAACAATGCTAGTATCAATGTTGTGGTTCTTGTTCGTGAGTTAGAACGACACCTATGGAAAGCCCCAAACCACGTAAAATATGCAAAGAAAGTAGAAGCGTCTAACTTTGTTTTGCAGGGGTGTGCAGTGATGTGATATGGCCATGATTGTGATTATATTTGATGTATGCAATGTTCCTTATTGTAAGTTGGCAACGGCGGAGAGCCATATGGTTGTCTTTAATTTCTGTTAAGACCTGCGTGTCTATTCAAATAGTTGTAATAGTTGAAGCTGGTGGACGACAACCATGAAGAAGCGTCATTGACCTTGATGCCATGCTGGTGATGATGGAGATCATGTTCGTGCTTGAAGATGGAGATCGGAAGCACAAAGAAGAAAGGCCATATCATATCACATATTATGAATTGCATGTGATGTTAATCCTTTATGCATCTTGTATTGCTTAGTAGACGACGGTAGCATTATAAGATGATCCCTCATGCACATAAATTTCAAGTTCTAAAGTGTTCACCCTTAGTATGCACCGTTGCCAAAGCTTGCTGCTTCGAAGCACCACGTGATGATCGGGTGTCTTTGATTCATGGTGAATACAACGTAAGCAAGCCAGATTTGCTTATGCGGTAGCTAAGGTTTGATCTTGACGAGCCTAGCATGTACAGACATGGCCTCAGGAACATGGATTACCGAAAGGTAGAGCATGAGTCATATAGTAGATATGATGAACATGTTGATTGTTCGCCATTGAAGCTACATCAACTCTCGTGATGATCGGTTTTGATGTGGTGGATTTGGTTCGTGTGATCACTAAAACAATGTGAGGGATATTGTTTTGAGTGGGAGTTCACCTAGATTAATTTAATTATTAATAAGAACTCAATTTATCATAAACTAAATCAAAGTGAATTTGCATAGTTGTTGTAGTCATTGGCATCCGTTTACCACCTTGCGCTTAGTTATAATTGAGATGATAGAACTATAGAATTCTGGTTAGTTACTTTCTGAACTGGTATCGTATTGTATTGAAGTGTTAATCTAAAGTTTAGAAGTCCTATTGCAAACTTTCAGTAAGTTCCGGTTACTCTATGAAGTTTAATAATTGGTATTAAAACAAGAGTGACAATTCCAAGTGTTAGTATATGAGTATCATGTTTGTCTCCATGATTCTTGATATTCAAAAGATTATCTTAATATCAAGGTTATCTAGGATCTGAAAGAGTTGTTTCGAAACCATGCGTGTGGAAGATATTGTGATATCTGAAACGAAGTTTTGGTTACAACATGATAGAGTATAATATGGCAAAGTCATGTTCTCATGTTTGATGAGAATTTGAAAAAGGTTGGAGACACTAGTTGTCCTAATCTTCCAAAAGGTTTTGGAGAGCAACATTATACTCGCGATTCACCATTACAAGCTAAAAGTAGCTAGATCATGGATAAGTCCATGATGAGGGTGAATATTTGATGTAGGTAAAATGTTTACTACACCAAGAGATTACTAAAGAAAGGAATTTGAAAGAACACCAAATATTTGATAATGGTGATCTACTTCAAAGTGCAAGTTCAAAGACATTGGTATTTAACTATACACGCTTTGGACTATGTGTCATAAGTATGACTCCACTATTGATGTTGATAGATTCTTTCAAACAGAAAAGGAAATACTGAAAGAGAATCTCATAAGTATATAGCAGAAAAGAAAAGACTAGAATTGTTCAGTTTAAGTGTATAGATGATATACGTGTTATGGCTATATTCTTTGCTTATTAAACAATGTGGTTCTTAAGTATTTGATACTGAATTTGTTGGTATGAATCGTCATACGAAACAACACAATTCATGAACTACAATGGCCTAAGTAACTAGCAAAAGAATATGTGATGATGTTCATCGAAAACAAATAAAGGGTTATTGTGTTCGTTAAACATCAAAGCTTGCCTTCAGATTTGTTTTATCAGGTATTATGAGAACAAAAGGGTTGTTCAAATAATTGCCGTAATCCATAAAAGATGGATGATTCACAAATCTCGTTGGAGAAATCACATCCATAAAACTAGTGCTAAAATTGTCGAAAGACAAATTGATTGAAAGATCACTTAGGAAGTGACATCGCCGTTTAAATTATATTGGAAAGAAAACATGAAGAAACTCCATGTGGATGGAATTTTAGAGTCTTTTGATTTTTGATCGAATGACGTTTGTGAAACTTTCCTAGAGATAATTAAAACTTCGTTCATAGGCCAAAAGGGAACGAAAGACTAGCTTATTGGAACTTGTGCATATTGTTGTACGAACTCCATTATGTGTAGTCAAGAGCGATGGATTTCAACTTCATATGCTTTCTCCGAAAATTTGAGTGAATATGTGAATATTTACTTAATAAGGATGAAGTGTGAAATATTTGAAAAGTTCGAAAGATTTTCAAGATGAAGTGCAAAATCATTGTAACAAGAATATAAATAGTTTATGATAAGATCATAAAGGAAGATATTTAAGTTACAAGTTTAGCATAATACCTAAGATTTAAGGAATCGTTCCGTGGATTTGCATTTCCCGAAACACCATAAGAGTATGGAGCGTTCGAGATATGTAATTGAACCTTGTTTGACATGGTAAGATCGAAGGTATAATTCATAAAACTGCTATTATATTTTAAAGATTAAAAGCTTTAGAGATTACCGTTTTCCACTAAAAGAGCTCCATCATAATCCGCTGAAATGACACCATATAAGGTTATGGTTTGGGATAAAACCCAAGTAGTCCTTTCTTAAACATTGGTATGCTATGCATAAGAAAGATGTTTGCAACCAAAGTCGGATAAACTGTCTTTGTATTCTTGTTAAGTGTTCCTCCATAAACACCGGAGACAAAAGTGTTTGTCGCATAGAACGTCAAGTTTCTTTGAGAAGGAATTTTTCGTGAAAAGTTAAGTGGGAGGACAATAGAACTTTGAAAAGGTTAAAAGAACTTTAGCTATATGTGCAAAGTTGCGCAGCACCGAAAAGTGTTCCGGAGGCAGCAAACAATGCTCATGGCTCACGTGCCTCAAAGGTTGTGGTCACGGAGGTCTAAGTTTCTATTGAAACAAGTAGGTCGGATGAACAATCAAATACCAAGATTTGAGGGTTGAATCATTATTTGAGAATAATGAACCTACTACATGCAAAGAAGCGATGATGGGCCCTGACTCCGTCAAATGGCTTGAAGCCATATAATCCGTGATAGTTCCATACACGAGAAATCAAGTTTTGAACTTGAAGGACCCTCGGAAAAGGTGTAAGACCTTGCAGTTGTGTTTGGATCTATAAAGAAGTAGACATGGATGTTTCACATCTATGAAATAGTCGACATGTTGGGAAAGAGTTCACAACAATGTTCAAAGGTTGTATATGACAAGATTTGATCTTTCATAGCGATTTTTAGTCTAGACGGATTAATGTAGCAACCACTACATATAATTTGTTATGTGGTAGTAGAATAAACAAAACAAGTTCTTCTAATAGAATTGTTACCTAGGACGTGTGCATGACACGGTCCAAAGGGTTTTGTTAATTCAAAGGATGCTAAAAGCATATGCAAACTTCAATGGTTGAAGTAAGCATAGGGGAGTTGGAATCTTCACTATGATGAAACTGTTAAAAGAGTTTAATTTCATCGGAGACAATGAAGATGCTTGCATTTGCAAGAAATTAAGTGGGGCGCTAAGACATGTTTCTAATACATTATGTGGAAGACATATTGTTGATTGGAAATAATGTATCTTTTATTAACACATATTAAGAATTTCATCCCGATGAAAGACTTAGGCAAAACCCAAATATTTGGCATCAATAGATGCTAATATGGTTGTGCCAGAAGTACATAGACAAGATATTGAATGAATTCAATATAGAAACTACAAGAAAGGTTCTTGTTGCACAGAAAGGATTGAAAGAGTTCAATGTTGATGATATATTCAAGTGTATTGGCACTTGGTAAGTGAAACAAAGATTCAAGTATAGATTGATACTTGATGTATGAAATCACAAAGAGTGTTTATATCAATCATCTTGTGGTATGTACAAATCCAGATATGTCCTATGCTCTAAATGTTATGAGCATATACCAGAATGATTCGTAAGATGATCATTGGACAATAGTAAGGATATTCTTATGATCTTTTGGAAGAACTAAGAGTATATTATTTGTAGAAGTGACGAATAGATGGTTAGTTCATTGTAAAAGTACTACATTGATACTAGCTTTGTCACAAAGTACAAATTTAGTTTATCTCAATCTAAATTAAGGGTGGCACAATATAATGGAAGGTGAGTTCCATAATGGATTTGGATGAGTTCCAAAGTTAAGACATTGTGACAGATACTACAACAAAAGGCTAAGTATATGACTGCTATTATAGCAGCAAAAGAGGGCATTTGTGTCAAGTAGTTTGTTATCAAACTAGGTGTAGTTCACAATGGATAATACTATGAAGATATATTGTGCGACAATATTATCAACATGTTTTAACCCCAAAGAACTAAAGGTCACACCGAAAGACCAAATTTATACAAAGCCATCTCATTAGAGAATGAGTGATGCGTAGAGACGCAAAGACATGCAATTACACACGGACCTGGAAGTGTCAGATCCGGAGATCAGTTGACCACTAGCAATCGTGTACATACAACACCGGAAAGCCATAGGTGTTGAATACACAAAGGTTTGAAACTAGATTATTGACTCTAGTGCAAGTGGGAGACTGTTGGAGATATGCCCAAGAGGCAATAATAAAGTAGGTTATTATCATATCTTCACACTTATGATAAATGTTTACATTCATGCTATAATAGTATTAACAAGGAAACCATTAATACTTGTGTGATTTGTAAACTTAATTTGAAGTCCCTAGTGTAGCCTCTATACTTCACTAGCTTGTTGGTTGATTGATGATTGAGGTTTCCATATCATGAACATTGAGATGTTATCAACAACAAGATCATATCGTTAGGAGAATGATATGGTGGACATACTCCTATAGATAAGCGTAGCATAAAGATCAAGTCATTTCAATAGTTCAATTGCTATATGCTTTTCGATACATAGTAACCTAATTCCTTGACCATGAGATCATGCATATTGCCTTTCTTGGATGGATGCTTTGATGTCATCAAACACCACACCGTAACAGGGTGGCTATAAAGGTGGCATTGAGTGTTCGGAAAGTATTGGTTGAAACACATGGATCAAGAGTGGGATTTGTCCATCCACATGACGGATAGATATTCTCTGGGCCCTCTCGGTGAAATGTCATCCAATTAGCTTGCAAGCATGTGACTTGGTCACAAGGGATCACATATCACGGAGCGAGAAAAGAGTACTTATCAAGAACAAGGTTGAACTAGGTATGCGGAGATACCGACGATCATAACCTCGGATAAGTAACATATCGTGAGACAAAGGGAAATTGGTATCGTATGTAAGTGGTTCATTCGATCAAAGTAATCGTGAGAAATATGTGGAGAACCATATGAATTTCCAGATTCCTCTATTGGTTATTGTTCGAGAAGTGTCTCGATCATGTCGCATAATTCCACGAACCGTAGGGAGACACACTTAAGGATTCGACGTTGTTTGAGTAGTTATGGTATTATGAGAAAGAGACGAATGTTGTTCGAATCTCGGATGGGATCCGGGATATCACGAGGAGATCCGGAATGGTCCGGAGAATAAGATTCATATAAGGAAAGTCCCATTTCGAGTTGGGGAATGGTTCGTGTTTTCATCGGAACATTCTAGAAAGTCCCGGAATGTCCGACTCGGAGGAAGGGTACATGAATGTGTCATTGCAAATTGGAATGATTGCATCATGTACTAAGTGTTCTCGCTGTCCAAAATAAAGGGTTTATTTAAATCCTAAATTGAAAAGTCAAACGGCCAGTTTGAAAGTCAAACGGCAATTTTGGGAAGTGGGAAAAGAGGAGGAAGTGGAAACCGAGTTGGGGAGGGATTCCCTCCTCCCCAAGCCGGCGCCCCACCTCAAGGCCGAGTTGGGGAGGGACTCCACTCCCTCCCTTGGCGCAGCCCTCCCACCTATATAAGGAGGCAGGGCTCACCTCCTTACACACACAAGTTCCTATCCTCTAAACTAAACCCTAGATCTAAACCCCGGTTTAGAGCTATTTCGGTTTAGAGCTTCTAATTGCTTTAGCCATTGGTTTAGAGCCTTCTAATTGGTGTGTCTAATTACTAGGCCACTAATAGCCTCTCTCATAAGCTCCACCATACTCGCACCGGCTTAAGGCGAAGCCCTGCGGGATCTCCCCTCTACTTAGGTACCACGCCGTTGTCTTTAGGAATCGCGAGAGAGTGCTACAACCTCCGCTGCCTGCTGGAACAAGGGAGAGGAAGGTCTTCGTCAGTACCGAACGTGTGACCGATCTTGGGGCGCTGCGGAACGTATACCTGAAGGATCGTCTCTGCGATCTTGAGATCGGAAAATACGACTACATCACCCACGAGAATCTGCTCTCGTTAACCGCTTTGGAATCTTCGAGGGTGAGTTCCACTATCGACTCGTTGCTACAATCTAGTAGATAGATCTTGGCTTGTTTGTTTGTATGCGATAGAAAATTTTTGTTTTCCATGCTACGAACCCCTACAAACGTTCCATGGCATCATCCCAGGAAAAGGCGTATACCCCCTGGGAAAAATCAACCTTGACGTCATATTCGGCACGCCGAAAAACTTCCGGCGCGAGCGCATCGACTGGCCCTCACAATACCACTGTATCCTCGGGCGCATCGCGTTCGCTAGGTTCATGGCAGTACCCCACTACGCCTACCTGCAGATGAAAATGCCAGGTCCCAACGGCGTCATCACGATCAACGAGAGTTTCGAGCGATCTGACAGTTGCGATAGGGAATTCAACAGAATCTCCTAGTCCTTCGGCATGCAGGAGGAACTCGCGCGATTGAAGGAAACGACAGACAACAGTCTTCCCCCTCTGAGTAGGCCAAGCTCACCTGACCTCTCCTTCGACTCATCTGTGCACACAAAGAAGGTGCAGGTCCATCCATCGGATCTCGCTAAACGGCCCTCATCGCCAACAACCTGAGTCCCGCATAGGAACTCGCGCTCGTCGAAATCCTCCATGAGCACTAGGAAATTTTCGCCTGGTGTCCTGCGGACATGCCAGGAGTTCCCAGGGAATTCGCCGAGCATGCACTCAACGTCAACCCCGAAGCAAGGCCAGTCAAGCAAACAATAAGATGACTGTCCGAGCCACGGGCACAGGCAGTCGGAATGGAGATCAACAGACTCCTCGAGGCCAAATTCATACGCGAGATCAAGGAAAGCACTTGGCTCTCCAATACGGTGCTGGTGCCAAAAAAGGACACGGATATCCTGCGGATGTGCGTGGACTTCACTTCTCTTAACAAGCACTGCCCAAAAGATCACTTCCCGCTACCACGGATCGATCAAATCATCGACTCCACTGTTGGATGCGAGCGCCTCTGCTTCCTCGACGCCTACTTAGGCTATAACCAAATTCGAATGAAGGAGGAAGACCAGGAGAAGACCGTGTTTACAACGCCCTTTGGCGTGTTCTGCTACAACACAATGCCCTTCGGGCTAAAAAACGCAGGGGCCACGTACCAGAGGTGCATGCAGGCCTGCCTCAAAGAGCAACTTGGTCGCAACATCCAAGTCTATGTCGACGACATAGTAATCAAAACCAAGGAAGAAGCCTCCCTAATCGATGACTTGCGCGAAACCTTCGCCAACCTCGATCGCTACCGGATAAAGCTCAATCCGGACAAATGCCCCTTCGGCGTACCCTCTGGGCAACTGCTCGGGTATCTCATCTCCGCGAGAGGGATTGAGGCAAACCCGAAAAAGATAAAGGCCATACTGGCCATGGAGAAACCAAAAAACATAAGAGGCGTTCAGCAACTAGCTGGGCGAATCGCGGCCCTCAGTCGATTTATCAGTCGAATGGGAGAAAAGGCGCTGCCCTTCTATCAGCTCCTCCGCAAAACCGACAAATTCGAGTGGACCAATGAAGCGCAAGAAGCATTCGAAGACCTCAAGCGCCTGCTATCCACCTCGCCAGTATTGGTAACTCCACGAGAAAGGGAACCACTGCTGCTGTACATCTCCGCCACCAACCAAGTGGTTAGCACAATGCTCGTCATCGAACGGGCCGAGGAAAACAAGGTCCACGGCGTACAACACCCGGTATACTACCTCAGCGAGGTCCTCACGCCAACAAAACAGCGGTACCCGCACTATCAGAAGCTGGCATACGACGTCTTTATGACCGCCCGGCGACTGCGCCACTACTTCCAGGAACACCCAATCGTGGTAGTCAACGACGCCCCATTGGGACATATCCTCAATAACCCTGACGCCACAGGACGAGTCGCGCTTTGGGGAATCGAACTGTCTCCACGAGACATCACATATGAAAAGCACGGCGCAATCAAGTCGCAAGTTCTCCCGGACTTCCTCGTACATTGGATGGAAAACCAACTCCCGGACAAGCCAGACATGTCCTACCTCTGGACAATGCACTTCGATGGGTCCAAGAGAAAAGATGGAGTAGGAGCAGGTGTCATACTGACATTGCCTCAAGGGGACAAACTGAAATACGTCCTGCGAATGCAGTTCACAGCCTCAAACAACGAGGCCCTGTTACACGGGATGATGATGGCAAAAGCCTACGGCGCAAAGAGGCTAATCATATATGGCGACTCCAAGCTGGTCGTCAACCAAACAATGCACGAGTGCGACGCACTAAACGACAACATGATCGCATACTGCAACCTCTATGACACACTTGAAGGAGACTTCGATGGCTGCGAGTTGCAACACATAGGCCGCGAAAGCAATGAGGAGGCGGACACACTCGCCAACATAGGCTCCACCTGCGCACCCATACCACCTGGGGTATTTCTCGAGCGCATATGCGAACGCTCCATCAAGCCAAAGGCCACAGAGAAGAAAACAAGCGCAGCAACGGACTCGGGGGCTATGCCACCCAATGAGCCAACAACAATCGATGATTTGGAGCTCGACACCGGACTCGAGGGACCAATGAGCGTCATGATGATCGAACAATCCTGGACGCAGCCGTACATTACGTACCTCCTCAGCAAGCGCCTACCGGACGACCCGACAGATGCACGACACATTGCGCGACGCTCCAAGGCATTCGCCGTTATCAACGACGAACTGTATAAACGCAACATCACAGGCGTGTTACAGCAATGCGTCTCCCTAGCCGATGGAAGAGCAGTCCTCCTCAACATCCATGAAGGGACTTGCGGGCACCACGCCGGCAGCCGCGCCCTCGTCGTCAAAGCTCTACGAGCTGGATTTTACTGGCCCACGGCCATGCGCGACGCCAAGGATATAGTCCAAAAGTGCAAGGCCTATCAGTGATTCGCGGACAAGCCACACGCACCAGGCACAGAACTATGGCATATTCCATTGGCCTAGCCCTTCGCCCAGTGGGGACTCGACATGGTCGGCAAACTTCCAAGGTCCTCGCAAGGAGGTTACGTCTACCTCCTGGTCGCAGTCGACAAGTTCACCAAGTGGATCGAGGCCATGCCAGTGACCAAGCAATCAGGACACAACGCAGTCAAGTTCTTTGAGTCCATTGTCTACCGCTTCGGCATGCCTCACAGCATCATCACCGACAACGGAACGAACTTTACATCCAAGGAGTTCCAAGATTTCTGCGAGAACCTAGGGATCAACATCAGCTATGCCTCAGTCACACACCCGCAGACCAACGGTCAGGTGGAAAAGGCAAACGGGCTCGTCTGCAGTGGCATCAAGAAGCGACTCCTCCGGCCACTCGAACAAGCCGCGGGCTGCTGGCCAAACGAACTGCAATCCGTACTCTGGAGCCTGTGTACAACTCCCAACAGCGCCACCGGCTACACACCATTTTTTATGGTACATGGAGCGAGGCGATGCAGCCGAGTGCAGTGCAGGCGCCACGCGTAGTCGCCTACAGCGAGAAGGAGTCATCCCTCGCACTCGAAGACTCCGTCGACCTCCTTGATGAAGCAAGAGAAATCGCCGCAGAAAGATCTACGATCTACCAGTAGAACCTGCGCAACTACCATAGCAGAAGGCTTCGCCCAAGATCCTTCGTCGAAGGTGACCTGGTCCTGCGACTGAAGCAGCAGGGGCATCTCAAGATCGAGTCCCACAGGAAGGGCATGCGTGATTACAGAAGTAATCCCAGGTGGCGCCTATCGCCTTCAAGATTTAGAGACAGGAGTCGCATACTCCAACCCTTGGAACGTCGCACAGCTGTGACGCTTCTACCCTTAGTCGTTTCTTCTTTACTTTTGCATCGCAAATAAGGCTATTCAACCAAGGCTACTTAGCCGAACATTGTACTATGCATTGTTCTCTGAATAAATAAAAGCTAAGTGCCCCAAAACTCCATGCTCTCTTTTCTTTTGTCAACTTTCATACTCGGGGGCTGCGCCACCCTATATACATATGTTCTTCGAACAATAACGCGACATCCTGAGTAGCTGGCACATCAATCGAACCCCTAAACACAAACACAACCCAGCTGCCATGCAGCTGACAGGTTGACAGGGGAAAGACACAAAGATGACCAGGCTAACGAAAAGGACTCGCACAAGTGCAACGCACCACATGCTTATAAAGCTATTTGTATACATTCAACAGTAAATTATCTATAAAATATATATGAGCTTTACAACACCAG
Source organism: Avena insularis (assembly GCA_023614405.1). Taxonomy (NCBI): domain Eukaryota; kingdom Viridiplantae; phylum Streptophyta; class Magnoliopsida; order Poales; family Poaceae; genus Avena; species Avena insularis. Next base: position 249,881,096 of record CM042690.1, read on the forward strand.
TACACTTATATGCAGGATACATATTTGGCTACCCTTGTAACAGAAGAACATTAGTCTGTTCCTCGAAGAAGTCGACAATTTCCTCGGCTGGACGATCCACCGCTTGATAATGCGGCACCATGTTCCAGGAAGATCCTGCGGGTGGCACCGGTGGCCCAGATGCAATGGCGGCGACATCCACGTCAGGCCTGTGCAAACGCACCACAGAGAGCGCAGCCTTGGCACCAGCCACCAGCTGCTGCCTCACGCACTCGCGAACCGCGGACATATCTTGAAATTTCGTCAGAAGGGCCAGCAGGCTTGATGGAGTATCATCCAGCGGGAACATCGCCCGGTAGATGTTCTTCGGGCACGACTGTGACTTCTTCAGAAAGAGCATGACTCGCGAGGCGTGATCCTGCAGGGTCGCTAACGCAGTCGCACGATCATGATCTACCCAGAAGTATCCACTCTCCTGAAGTTGCTCTTGGGTAAGATCATGAAGGCGGATGGCAATCCTATCCCTCTCCTCCTGCGGACGGTGTGCGCTAACAACTACACGAAGCAGCATCAACAACATGAGTACAACGTACCATTGCGATTTACTAACAAAGGAAAAGATGAGGATGAGCAAACTAACACTTAAACTGGTCGCTCATCTACGTCACCTCGCCAAGCAGATATTGCTCGCGGGCGGCGGCTTTTTCAGCCTTTGACTTCCACACGTCTGCGCTACCGCGGATCACGGGCAACTCACGCTCCAGTTGCTTAATGCGATCACGAAGTCACGAAAGCAAGGAAAGCTCCTCTACCCTGGAGCAGGATGGTGCCATGGTATCCTCAGGAGATGGCGAGTCCGGGGTTCCCCCCATGGGGCCACTTGATGTACCCTACCAAAAATCAAGCCATAAGCAAAATAAGGCGACCAACTCAAAAAGTCAAAAAGCGACAGGTGCATTCAGGATCAATAAAAGTATCTACAAACACATTCGCCAACAGGCATGTTCTCCAGCCAAAAGAGCAAGTTCATCAGCTATTACAATGACCTAACTACGGAGCAGCTGGCTTCTTCGACTTCGATGACCTTGGGGGCTTCATCAAGTCCGTGGCAGTATCAGACGCCATCGACTTCCGCCGCCCCTGAGGCCGAAGTTTTCGCCGCCTTCTTCGCGCGATTGAGCTCCTCCGAATACTTGGCAACAGTGTTTATCAAGGAATGGCCATATTTGGCACAGGCAGTCGCAAAGGGAGCGAATTCTACCTGCTGACCATCCACGCCAACAGGCATCGTCTTCGACACCACCGAGGGATCCACTGCGACTCCGTGGTCTTGCACCATGGCAAGGGACATGGTCGCGCCCGGTACCGGAGGGAGTTCTTATGCGTGGCGAGCACACCCCAGCGAGTGACTCCACCAGCTCCTCCACATTGTCGACCAGCTCCGCCTTCGGCATCAGCTCCTCCCGGAGGCGACTCAGGGTGGCCTTGGTTTTGGACAACGTATTTTGGACAGCGGCGCTCCGGTCTTCGACCGCAGATACCGCGCCCGCCAGAGCGTCATCGCGACCAAGGGCTTGTGGATCAAAACTCAAGCCGCCAGCATCTACACCAAAGTACACACACAGATTAAACTTCTAATGCCACCGGCACTACAGAGGAAGAGAAGAACATCAATAAAATATCCACCAAGTAAAGGTACCTGAGAGGGCCTTGGCGGCGAAACGATTGCTCTTCGAACAACTTCTCCCTGGCCGCAAAGGAGGCACGCAGATCCTCTTCGCGCTTCTGGGCTTCATCACGAGCCGCGATTGCCTCATCGCGCCCCTTCATAGCTGCGGCCAGCGTCTTCTCCAACGTGGCGACATCACGCAATAAAGCATTATGCTCAGCTACAGGGCAGTCAAAAATTTGGATATCAGTCGATTATACCAAAATGCAGAGAAGACGACAAGAATAAGTATAGAACACTCACTCTCAACCACGCGGTGGCGCTTCTCCAGCATCGCATGCTGGCGACCTATCGCCATCACTTGCTCCGCCACCTGTGCGGCTTCCTTTACAAGGAGCTGTCGCACAAAACAAGGAGTCAGCAGAAGGCAACAAAGGGCGTTGACTGCCAAATTATAAAAAAAAGAGAGAGAAAGATATACTTACATGGTCCTCCAACGACTCCGAAGAAGATTGCTGAACCATCATCCGAGCTACTACTCGATGCTCCCCTACGTGAGGAGAGCTCCAAGAATTGTGCCCGGAGTGGGCCACCGCCGGAGGAGAAGGAGCACGCTCGACCTCTATCTTGGCCTTTGAGGTCGCGACTCCTGATTCCTTCAAAAATTCGACGTCACCAGAAGATGACGACGCCTCTTGACTGCAAGACAAAATCCGCACTCAGAAAAGGAAAACTCCAGGGAAAAGCCAACAAGAAGAAAACAAGTGACGAGCGAATGCACTAGCAAACTTACCAGTCAAATCTATCAAGATCAAATGTGGCCTCCGTCGACTCCGACGAAGACTCCTTGGGCAATCGCATCTTCTTGCGAGAAGACGGTTCCACAGCCCTCACAGAAGCAGCGGGGTGGCGACTCCACACCAACAGCGCCTCACAGGTGGAAGGAGTCGACGCGTCAGAATCCTTGCTACGCGAACGCTTGCGAATATCCGGACTCTCGGACTTGGGGGCTTCCTCTTCCACATCGGAAGGGACAGTTGACTCAGACTGGTCCTCTTCCACAGCTTCACGAGGAATGATCCCCTCAGGAAGGGGAGGCATGCAAGGCGACACCTCCCACTCCTGCATACAAAAAGTACAATAGATAAGCAACAGAAGACGCAATCGAGAAAATACGCTACTATGTAGCACAACTATACCTCAGGAGGAGGATTCGAAGCATCGAAAGGAGGAACGACTGGCTCGTTCGGAAGCACATCCTTGAGGGTATACTTAGTGACCAGTCGCACCCTCTTATCTACCTCACTAGCGGACATGCCATCGGCAGACACGCGAGTGGGATCATCAGCGCCACCCCATTGGAACATGGGATGGACCCTGGCCTGGAGAGGCTGGACGCGACGACGCAGCCAAGTCCTGACGCACATGCAATGACATTAGTGGAGATCTAGATGTGGTTTGTGGAAAGAACACACATGCAATGACATTGGTTGATCCATATGTGGTTTGTCATTACAAGAAAACACATGCAATGACATTGGTGGATCCATATGTGGTTCATGAAAAGAACACACATGCAATGACTCTGGTTGATCCATATGTGGGTTGTGGAAAGAACACACATGCAATGACATTGGTGGATCCACGTGGTTTGTGAGAAGAACACACATGCAATGACTCTATTGGATCCATATGTGGTTTGTGGAAAGAACATACATGCAATGACTCTAGTGGATCCATATGTGGTTTGTGAAAAGAACAAACATGCAATGACTCTGGTTGATCCATATGTGGTTCATGAAAAGAACACACTTGCAATGACATTGGTTGATCCATATGTGGTTTGCCATTACAAGAACACACATGCAATAACTCTGGTGGATCCATACCTAGCTTTGTGGAAATAACACATATGCAATGACTCTGGTGGGTCCATATGTGGTTTGTGGAAAGAACACGCATGCAATGACACTGGTGGATCCATATGTGGTTTGTCATTACAAGAACACACATGCAATGACACTGGTGGATCCATATGTGGTTTGTGGAAAGAACACACATGTAGTGACATTGGTTGATCCATATGTAGGTTGTGGAAAGAACACACATGCAATGACATTGTGGATCCACGTGGTTTGTGAGAAGAACACACATGCAATGACTCTAGTGGATCCATGTGTGGTTTGTGGAAAGAACATACTTGCAATGACTCTAGTGGATCCATTTGTGGTTTGTGGAAAGAACAAACATGCAATGACTCTGGTTGATCCATATGTGGTTCATGAAATGAACACACATGCAATGACATTGGTTGATCCATATGTGGTTTTTCATTACAAGAACACACATGCAATGACTCTGGTGGATCCATATGTGGTTTGTGGAACGCACACACATGCAATGACTCTAGTGGGTCCATATGTGGTTCATTACAAGAACACACATGCAATGACTCTGGTGGATCCATATGTGGTTTGTGAAAAGAACACACATGCAATGACATTGGTTGATCCATATGTGGTTTGTCATTACAAGAACACACATGCAATGACTATGGTGGATCCTTATGTGGTTTGTGGAAAGAACACACATGCAATGACACTGGTGGATCTCCATATGTGGTTTGTCATTACAAGAACACACATGCAATGACTCTGGTGGATCCATATGTGGTTTAGGACAAGAACACACATGCAATGACATTGGTGGATCCATATGTGGTTTGTGGAAAGAACACACATGCAGTGACATTGGTTGATCCATACAGGGGTTGTGGAAAGAACACACATGCAATGACATTGGTGGATCCACGTGGTTTGTGAGAAGAACACACATGCAATGTCTCTGGTGGATCCATGTGTGGTTTGTTGAAAGAACATACATGCAATGACTCTAGTGGATCCATATGTGGTTTGTGAAAAGAACAAACATGCAATGACTTTGATTGATCCATATGTGGTTTGTCATTACAAGAACACACATGCAATGACTCTGGTGGATCCATACCCAGCTTTGTGGAAAGAACACACATGCAATGAGTCTGGTGGGTCGATATGTGGTTTGTGAAAAGAACACACATGCAATGACACTGGTGGATCCGTATGTGGTTTGTCATTACAAGAACACATATGCAATGACTCTGGTCGATCCATATGTGGTTTGTGATAATAACACACATGCAATGCCATTGGTTGATCCACGTGGTTTGTGGAAAAAAAACATGCAATGACTCTAGTGGATCCATATGTGGTTCATGAAAAGAACACACATGCAATGACATTGGTGGAGATCTAGATGTGGTTTGTGGAAAGTACACACATGCAATGACATTGGTTGATGCATATGTGGTTTGTCATTACAAGAACACACATGCAATGATATTGGTGGATCCATATGTGGTTCATGAAAAGAACACACATGCAATGACTCTAGTTGATCCATATGTGGGTTGTGGAAAGAACACACATGCAATGACATAGGTGGATCCACGTGGTTCGTGAGAAGAACACACATGCAATGACTCTATTGGATCCATATCTGGTTTGTGGAAAGAACATACATGCAATGACTCTAGTGGATCCATATGTGGTTTGTGAAAAGAACAAACATGCAATGACTCTGGTTGATCCATATGTGGTTCATGAAAAGAACACACATGCAATGACATTGGTTGATCCATATGTGGTTTGTCATTACAAGAACACACATGCAATGACTCTGGTGGATCCATATGTGGTTTGTGGAAAGAACACACATGCAATGACACTGGTGGATCCATATGTGGGTTGTGGAAATAACACACATGCAATGACATTGGTGGATCCATGTGGTTTGTGGAAAGAACACACATGCAACGACTCTGGTGGATCCATATGTGGTTTGTGGAAAGAACATACATGCAATGACTTTAGTGGATCCATATTTGGTTTGTGAAAAGAACAAACATGCAATGACTCTGGTTGATCCATATGTGGTTCATGAAAATAACACATATGCAATAACATTGGTTGATCCATATGTGGTTTGTCATTACAAGAACACAAATACAATGACTCTGGTGGATCCATATGTGGTTTGTGGAAAGAACACACATGCAATGACATTGGTTGATCCATATGTGGTTTTTGGAAAGAACACACATGCAATGACACTGATGGATGTCCATATGTGGTTTGTCATTTCAAGAACACACATGCAATCACACTGGTGGATCCATATGTGGTTTGTGGAAAGAACACAGATGCATGACATTGGTTGATCCATGTGTGGGTTGTGGAAAGAACACACATGCAATGACATTGGTGGATCCACGTGGTTTGTGAGAAGAACACACATGCAATGACTTTGGTGGATCCAGGTGTGGTTTGAGGAAAGAACATACATGCAATGACTCTAGTGGATCCATATGTGGTTTATGGAAAGAACAAACATGCAATGACTCTGGTTGATCCATATGTGGTTCATGAAAAGAACACACATGCAATGACATTGGTTGATCCATATGTGGTTTATCATTACAAGAACACACATGCAATGACTCTAGTGGATCCATATGTGGTTTGTGAAAATAACAAACATGCAATGACTCTGGTTGATCCATATGTGGTTCATGAAAAGAACACACATGCAATGACATTGGTGGATCCATATGTGGTTTGTCATTACAAGAACACACATGCAATGCCATTGGTGGATCCATGTGGTTTGTGGAAAAACAAACATGCAATGACTCTAGTGGATCCATATGTGGTTCATTTAAAGAACACACATGCAATGACATTGGTGGAGATCTGGATTTGGTTTGTGGAAATAACACACATGCAATGACATTGGTTGATCCATATGTGGTTTGTCATCACAAGAACACACATGAAATGACATTGGTGGATCCATATGCGATTTGTGGAAATAAAACACATGCAATGACACTGGTGGATCCATATGTGGTTTGTGAAAAGAACATACATGCAATGACACTGGTGGATCCATATGTGGTTCATGAAAAGAACACACATGCAATGACTCTGGTTGATCCATATGTGGGTAGTGGAAAGAACACACATGGAATGACATTGGGTGGTCCATATGTGGTTCATGAAAAGAGCACACATGCAATGACTCTGGTTGATCCATATGTGGGTAGTGGAAAGAACACACATGGAATGACATTGGGTGGTCCATATGTGGTTCATGAAAAGAGCACACATGCAATGACATTGGTTGATCCATATGTGGGTTGTGGAAAGAACACACATGCAATGACATTGGGTGATCCATATGTGGTTCATAAAAAGAACATACATGCAATGACATTGGTTGATCCATATGTGGTTTGTCATTACAAGAATACACATGCAATGCCTCTAGTGGATCCATATGTGGTTTGTGGAAAGAACACACATGCAATGCCTCTAGTGGGTCCATATGTGGTTTGTGAAAAGAACACACATGTAATGACACCGGTGGATCCATATGTGGTTTGTCATTACAAGAACACACATGCAATGACATTGGTGGATCCATGTGGTTTGTGAAAAGAACGCACATTTCAATGACACTGGTGGAATCATATGTGGTTTGTGAAAAGAACACACATCTAATGACTCTGGTGGATCGATATGTGGTTTGTGAAAAGAACAGACATGCAATGACTCTAGTTGTGGTTAATGAAAAGTACAGACATGCAATGACTCTAGCTATGGTTTATTAAAAGAACACACATGCAATGAAACTAGTGGATCCATATGTGGTTCGTGAAAAGAACACACATGCAATGACTCTGGTGGATCCATATGTGGTTTGTGAGAACAACACACATGCAACGACTCTGGTGGATCCATATGTGGTTTGTGAAAAGAACACACATGCAATGGGACTAGTAGATCCATATGCGGTTTAGGAAAATAACACACATGCAATGACTCTGGTGGAACCATATGTGGGTTGTGGAAAGAACACACATGCAATGACTCTGGTGGATCCATGTGTGGTTTGTCATTACAAGAACACACATGCAATGACTCTGGAGGATCCATGTGTGGTTTGTCATTACAAGAACACACATGCAATGACTCTAGTGGATCCATATGTGGTTTGTCATTAAAAGAACACACATGCAATGACTCTGGTGGATCCATATGTGGTTTAGGACAAGAACACACATGCAATGACATTGGTGGATCCATGTGTGGTTTGTGGAAAGAACACCCATGCAATGAATACTGGTGGATCCATGTGTGGTTTGTGACAATAACACACATGCTATGACTCCGGTGTATCCATATGTGGTTTATGAGAAGAACACACATGCAATTCCATTGGTTGATCCATGTGGTTTGTGGAAAGAAACAGACATGCAATGACTCTGGTGGATCCATATGTGGTTTATGAAAAGAACACACATGCAATGACATTGGTGGAGATCTAGATGTGGTTTGTGGAAAGAACACACATGCAATGACATTTGTTGATCCATATGTGGGCTGTCATTACAAAAAAACACATGCAATGACATTGGTGGATCCATATGTGGTTTGTGGAAAGAACATATATGCAATGACTCTAGTGGATCCATACGTGAATTGTGAAAATAACAAACATGCAATGAATCTGGTTGATCCATATATGGTTCATGAAAAGAACACACATGCATTGGCATTGGTGGATCCATATGTGGTTTGTCATTACAAGTACACACATGCAATGACTTTTGTGGATCCATATGTGGTTTGTGGAAAGAACACACATGCAATGACTCTAGTGGGTCCATGTGTGGTTTGTGAAAAGAACACACATGCATGCCACTGGTGGATCCATATGTGGTTTGTCATTACAAGAACACACATGCAATGACTCTAGTGGAACCATATGTGGTTCATGAAAATAAGACACATGCAATGACTCTGGTGGATCCATATGTGGTTTGTGGAAAGAACACACATGCAATGACATTGGTTGATCCATATGGGGTTCCTTACAAGAACACACATGCAATGACTCTGGTGGATCCATATGTGGTTTGTGAAAAGAACACACATGCAATGACATTGGTTGATCCATATGTGGTTTATCATTACAAGAACACACATGCAATGACTCTGGTGGATCCATATGTGGTTTGTGGAAAGAACACACATGAAATGACTCTAGTGGGTCCATATGTGGTTTGTGAAAAGAACACACATGCAATGACACTGATGAATCCATATGTGGTTTATCATTACAAGAGCACACATGCAATGATTCTGGTGGATCCATATGTGGTTTGTGAGAAGAACACACATGCAACAACTCTGGTGGATTCATATGTGGTTTGTTAAAAGAACACACATGCAATGACACTGGTAGATCCATATGCGGTTTAGGAAAAGAACACACATGCAATGACTCTGGTGGAGCCATATGTGGGTTGTGGAAAGAACACACATGCAATGACTCTGGTGGATCCATGTGTGGTTTGTCATTACAAGAACACACATGCAATAAATCTAGTGGATCCATATGTGGTTTTTCATTAAAAGAACACACATGCAATGACTCTTGTGGATCCATATGTGGTTTAGGACAAGAACACACATGCAATGACATTGGTGGATCCATGTGTGGCTTGTGGAAAGAACAGACATGCAATGAACACTGGTGGATCCATATGTGGTTTATGAAAATAACACACATGTTATGACTCCGGTGTATCCATATGTGGTTTATGAGAAGAACACACATGCAATTCCATTGGTTGATCCATGTGGTTTGTGGAAAGAAATAGACATGCAATGACTCTTGTGGATCCATATGTGGTTTATGAAAAGAACACAAATGCAATGACATTGGTGGAGATCTGGATGTGGTTTGTGGAAAGAACACACATGCAATGACATTGGTTGATCCATATGTGGGTTGTCATTACAAAAACACACATGCAATGACATTGGTGGATCCATATGTGGTTTGTGGAAAGAACATACATGCAATGACTCTAGTGGATCCATATGTGGTTTGTAAAAATAACAAACATGCAATGACTCTGGTTGATCCATATGTGGTTCATGAAAAGAACACACATGCAATGACATTGGTGGATCCATCTGTGGTTTGTCATTACAAGAACACACATGCAATGACTTTGGTGGATCCATATGTGGTTTGTGGAAAGAACACACATGCAATGACTCTAGTGGGTCCATGTGTGGTTTGTGAAAAGAACACACATGCAATGACACTGGTGGATCCATATGTGGTTTGTCATTACAAGAACACACATGCAATGACTCTTGTGGATCCATATGTGGTTTAGGACAAGAACACACATGCAATGACATTGGTGGATCCATGTGTGGCTTGTGGAAAGAACAGACATGCAATGAACACTGGTGGATCCATATGTGGTTTATGAAAATAACACACATGTTATGACTCCGGTGTATCCATATGTGGTTTATGAGAAGAACACACATGCAATTCCATTGGTTGATCCATGTGGTTTGTGGAAAGAAATAGACATGCAATGACTCTTGTGGATCCATATGTGGTTTATGAAAAGAACACAAATGCAATGACATTGGTGGAGATCTGGATGTGGTTTGTGGAAAGAACACACATGCAATGACATTGGTTGATCCATATGTGGGTTGTCATTACAAAAACACACATGCAATGACATTGGTGGATCCATATGTGGTTTGTGGAAAGAACATACATGCAATGACTCTAGTGGATCCATATGTGGTTTGTAAAAATAACAAACATGCAATGACTCTGGTTGATCCATATGTGGTTCATGAAAAGAACACACATGCAATGACATTGGTGGATCCATCTGTGGTTTGTCATTACAAGAACACACATGCAATGACTTTGGTGGATCCATATGTGGTTTGTGGAAAGAACACACATGCAATGACTCTAGTGGGTCCATGTGTGGTTTGTGAAAAGAACACACATGCAATGACACTGGTGGATCCATATGTGGTTTGTCATTACAAGAACACACATGCAATGACTCTAGTGGAACCATATGTGGTTCATGAAAAGAAGACACATGCAATGACTCTGGTGGATCCATATGTGGTTGGTGGAAAGAACACACATGAAATGACATTGGTTGATCCATATGGGGTTCATTACAAGAACACACATGCAATGACTCTGGTGGATCCATATTTGTTTTGTGAAAAGAACACACATGCAATGACATTGGTTGATCCATATGTGGTTTGTCATTACAAGAACACACATGCAATGACTCTGGTGGATCCATATGTGGTTTGTGGAAAGAACACACATGAAATGACTCTAGTGGGTCCATATGTGGTTTGTGAAAAGAACACACATGCAATGATACTGGTAAATCCATATGTGGTTTGTCATTACAAGAGCACACATGCAATGACTCTGGTGGATCCATATTTGGTTTGTGGAAAGAACACACATGCAATGACATTGGTTGATCCATATGTGGGTTGTGGAAAGAACACACATGTAATGACATTGGTGTATCCATGTGGTTTGTGGAAAGAACACACATGCAATGACTCTGGTGGATACTTATGTGGTTTGTGGAAAGAACATACATGCCATGACTCTAGTGGATCCATATGTGGTTTGTGAAAATAACAAACATGCAATGAATCTGGTTGATCCATATGTGGTTCATGAAAAGAACACACATGAATGACATTGGTTTATCCATATGTGGTTTGTCATTACAAGAACACACATGCAATGACTCTGGTGGATCCATATGTGGTTTGTGGAAATAACACACATACAATGATAGTGGTTGATCTAGATGTGGTTTGTGGAAAGAACACACATGCAATGACACTGGTGGATCTCCATATGTGGTTTGTCATTACAAGAACACAGATGCAATGAGTATGGTGGATCCATATGTGGTTTAGGACAAGAACACACATGCAATGACATTGGTGGATCCATGTGTGGTGTGTGGAAAGAACACACATGCAATGAACACTGGTGGATCCATATGTGGTTTGTGACAATAACACACATGCAATGACTCTGGTGTATCCATATGTGGTTTATGAGAAGAACACACATCGAATGAACTCTAGTGGATCTATCTTGGCATAATTTGATGTATGCCACGAAGTATTTCATTGTAAAAGACACTCACTTTCCATTTTTATACTAGTCAGCTCTGCCCTTGGTTTTTTGACACTACTCAGTTTTGCCCCTCTCTCTCTTTCGTAGAAGCCCATACAAGTGCCCACTATGTCTGCTACGCCATGATTGGTTGTCACAGTTGTGACACAGATCATGCGCACCAACCGTTGATCCTGTGTGATCCAACGAGGCTCGTTGCACACGTCGTGCCCTTCACAGTATAGAGTGAGACAACACGGTCGTCTCCCTCAGCGAGACTTCTACAAGAAGGAATACGATGCCGTCCATGGAAAAAGTCGTCGAGTGGTCATGTCACATTTAATCTAGTCTACAAAGGCTACAAGTCTACTACACGACAACTGGTCATCCACGACCCATGGGCTATACCATTTTTACTATGCAGCGCGCCCGTACTCTCACTTCCGACAGGCCCCCACCACACAAACCTTCCACGCGACAGCCGCAGCCAGAAGAGCTGCCTACCAGGGCCCTCGAGGAGGCGTAAACGTCCGTGCATTAAAAACCCAGCCTATCGGGTCCTCCATTCGCACTCATCCAATCCTCTCTCTTTCCTATCTAGCAAAACCCCACAATCTTCAACGTACATGCACGGACCTTCTCCATGAAACCAGTGCGTGGGGGTGAGTGTGTGGGCATCGCCGCCGGGGTGGTGCTTCACGCGCCAGATCTGGAGGAGCATCACGCAGCACAAGGCGAGGAGGACGTGCAGTTCAACCCCTTGGGGGACCATGTGCTCGCCTGTGCTGATGACTTCAGAGGCCTCGATGAGGATGTGGAGTTCGACGAACATGCTCCGCTCGTGTACCCGGAGGTACATCTATTTCTACATGTTTCATATTTTCTGCTCGAGCTTAATCTATCTTGGCTTCATAAAAAAATCTAGTCCTGTGATTATATGCACCGTACGAACCGATACATGGAGAGATCTAGTTTGTTCTGAATGAATCCACATTATTTATTTATTAATAAGTTATCAAGAACACAAACCACATTAGTTTAGGAGCGAGCTAGGGAGATAACCGTAATGAACTGCGGAACCTGTATAGATATGTTATTGTATCGAAAGTAACTCGGAATGTGTGGAAGGAATATATATTTATTATTTTTCTCATTTCGGTTTGCATTTCATACAGTACAGGTAGATTCAAGTGAGATGGACTCTGACAAGGAGAACAGGGACAACAAGATCCGCCATGTCATGAAGAAGCTCAAGAGCAGGATAATCCCTTTCCGCACTCGACTTGGGGATCTCAGGTGCCCTTTCTGTAAGAAAGGAGTTAACCCGAGGATTGCCAGCTTGATTCCGCATGCGGTTGGCATTGGTAAAAGCCCGGCTAGTAAACACAAGTCGGCGACCAAGGCTAAGCACGATGCTTATGGAAAATTCCTGAGGGAGTATGTCAAGACCGGCCTGGTGTCCCCTTACTTAGGAATCAGCAACTTCTAGCCAACCAACCCGTCACTATGCTAGCCCGGCCACTAATAATATTTAATTCTCTTACCGTTTCTAGACCCTTAGACTATGGGGATTTCTATTTCCGTACCCTCAGTTCGTTAGTTGTACTCAGTTTTCCCCATGCCTCTTAGTTTTTCCTCACTTTTGCCCATCTCCTTGTCGGAAACTCTCACATGGTCTGAAACTCGCTGTCCGTCAGCTTTGCCGTTACGTGCTGACAAGTGGGGCAACATCATGATAATGTTGTGTTAATAAAATCCTGATCATTTATCATGTCCGTGGAGTGGAATGTAATGCATAAACTTGCGTATATAAAAATTATACACATTCCAACTCTTTGAAATCACACTTAATACATGATAATATTATGCTAAGAAAATCTTGAGAGATTATCATGTTCATAGAGTGGAATGTAATGCACAAATTATACACCTTAGAACACGTTCCCTTCAAATTATATTCAAGTTCATCTGTTTATGGAGTTAAAGTTCCGGTGGCATACTCGTTATTTTGCATGGATAGAGGGGTGCCCCCCGACAGATATAGAGGTTATCCTGCCCGCTAGATCACAGACAATCAACGGTTGGTGGGTACGATCCGTGTGACAACTGTCTCGACCAATCAGAGCGTAGCAGCAAAGATAAGCACAGGTGCGAGAGATGTATACAAAGAGAGGGGAAAACCGAGTAGCACTTAAGAACCAAGGGCAAAACTGAGTAGAACTCAAAAACAAGGGCAAACTGACAAACGGATTCAAATAGAAAATAGAAAATGATTTAAAAAATGGAACCAAACTGCCAATGTTATGGTCGAGGGAAAACTGAGTACACTGAATCGCCAGGGTTAGACACGAGGGAAAACGGGACTCACGGTACGCGTGTGCGGTGCACGGGGCGGTAGCGGACACGTGCGGCCGTGCACGGTGCAGTAGCGTAAACGGTGCACGGTAGTGCAACGAAACGTCGCTTCCCTTCTCCTTTAATAGAGGCCTCCCCACTGTCACCCATCACTCACTCGCTCACTCAACCGTCTCCACTGTCCCATCATCTTTTGCAAACCCCCAAGAAAACCCCAACCATGCCAGCGATGGAGAAGAACGACACGATGGCCATCAGTGCCTCCAAGGCCACCGGCAAGGACCCCCCTGTCCCCGTACATGCACCCGTCCCCGTCCCCGCAGTTGCCATAGCCGCCAGCGAGGAGGCCCCACCGGTCTCGGACAGATCCCGCTCGGCTGGGACCCCTACGAGGAGGTTATCTACATAACACCGGAGAACCCCTACGACACCAGCATCGCCAAACCATGGTCGGATGTAACCAGAGTTTTCTCCCCTTCCCTTGTTCTTCCCCTGTTCCCATTGTTGGATGCTAGATTGTATGTTATTAGGGCTCGGCTGTTCGTAATTTTATAGTAGTTAATCCTCTTGTGTTAGATCTCAAATTTCGATGAATCCCCCTGTTCGTAGTTGAGATCAGTATTCGATTTGGTTTGAGATTTGGGAAATAATCGGGAGATCTCAATCGGTTAATTTATGCAAATAATCAATCCCGATAATAAAAGTATCTCAATTATGTCCTTATTGCAATCTACTGGTTTTTTCCAATAGGAGGATAACAGCGACGTCCGCAATGACGACGAGTCCAAGGACACCAAGACTCGTCATGTGCTGAGGAGGCTAAAGTCCGGCCAGTACAACAACTTCTTCGCTGATGACGTGTACAGGTGCCCCTTCTGCCCCACCAGGAGGCTCCACACCACGGACTTCAACTCCCTTGTGAAGCATGCCGAGGACGTGAGGACATGCGGCGAGTCCGTGAACGTCCACAGCTTCATAGCCAAGCACTAGGCGATCCATCTTCACCTCCACAACCTCTAGAAGGTGGCTATCGAGGAGGGTCGCATGCCCCCGATCAAACCCAAGGCGCCCAAGGTCAAGGGACTAGGCAGCAAGAAGTGGAGGAGGCGCCAGAGGGAGGAGGCAGAGGCCCTCCCGGCAGAGGCCATGAGGGGCCACTGATCTGCTGCTGCTGCTGCTGTGCTGCTGTAAAGCAGCTTATTTTGTCTTGTCTGTGTTGAATTTGTCAGCTGCTAATTGACGAACCTCGTTAAGTATCATACTATATAACCTATATTAGCTACTTTATCTACATCCGCTCTATTTACTGAATTTATTTATGGTGCTGGTTAGTTTTGCTCCTCTAGATTTGCTACCAGAATGGGGGAAAATGAGGGCCAAAGGAACAATGAATGAAGAGAGAAGCTGCTCTAGATTCACTACCTTTTTGGGCAAAAAAATACAACTATTAGCAAGAGAGGGGAAAATGCGCTCTTAAAAAGGCCAAATAACGGTCAAGCCTTTGACCAGACGGTACCCCCCTCCGAGCACATGTGAGGGCTTTGGAATGGAGGGAGGGCAAAAGTGAGGACAAACTAAGGCAGCCACAATGTTGCTATAGCTAAATTTGACAAAAAACTGAATTTAGCTTTACCATGCAATTTGGCTAGAGCTCCACAATGTAGCTATTCTAAATTCCTGCACCATGCGGTCCCACCGCTGACAAGAATAGCCTTGTTTTTTGTCTAAGATATGAGAGGAGAGGACACATGTCACACACAGGTTGGCTAATCAATTTGGAACCACATTTGTCATCGGAGCACCCTCTTGCTCTGGTTCCCTCTTTTGCTCAATTTGGAACCACCTCCATAGTGTAGGGAACTAGTTCCAAAATCCAAAAAGTAAATATGGAACCACTTTTGCTGGGGAAAATAGAAATCCTTAAGCTATGTGGTGCGTTGAAACCTCGTGCTTTTCCACTGACACGTGTGTTGCAAAGTTGCTTGATCGTGCATGCTTACACAAGTGGCCTAAACAGAAACTTATAGAAGCATGGACAAACGAGCTTCAATTTGGCAAATTCTGGACAAAATCACCAAATTAAAGAAAGGAAATTGCAAGCTTTGTGTAATCGGCAGGCCTGAGCGGCCGGGCGGCTGCCCCGGGGTGCAGGTATGCTAGGTCCCTCTCTATGCTTACACTTCTTAAACTTGTTGGGAATAATAATCACAAATAGCTGTACACTTCCTTCTGTCCTGTCACGTTACGCCGTGTCAGCACCGTGCACCCGCTGCGGATCAGCAATGGGACGGTGGTCTCCGTGACCGGTCTCTGCCACGCCAAAGCCACGTCGCACACCCGTCCCATCGCCTACCGGGACGGTCGCCAAATTTAATCGCTAGGATTGGAAACCAATGGTGCTCGCCCAGTCAAACTTGCTTCCGCTTGGGTATGACCGGAATATTGGTAAACGCAATTTAAGCATCGCCTTCCGTCTCCACAGCACATCACTGTGCAAAAATCCCCAACTCCTTCCTTCCGCTGCCGCCGTAGCCACCGCAAGAACCATCGATGCTGCCGCAGGCACCGCCTCCGTCGGGCCATACCACCGCAACAGATCACTCCACCGCCACACCCAGTCCTAGCCACCGCTACCGACCCTAGGCCACCGTCGCTGCATTAGCTGCTTCCATGGACGCAGAGTACGGCGTGTTCGGCGACAGGAGCGACTTCACCGACGAGTACACCGTCACCGCCCATGGCACCACCAAGCAAATGGTCGTCCACACAAATGCGTCAGTGGAGGTCGCCAAGGTCATCGCAATGTACGGACGGTGGCTGCAGGAGCCGATGGACAGGTACAAGATCGTCGACCTTGACCTCAAGTATACCGGAGATAGGAAGAGGGCGGTGCTTTTGCATCTATCCATGTGCAACCACTGCCTCCTATACCACGTATGTAGGGCCAAATATATATGCCCAGAGCTTCGCGAGTTCCTACACAGGAGGGAGATCTACTTCGCCAGCATCGACATCAAGAATGACACTCTGAAGCTAGAGAGGGATCTCCTCGTTCATGTCGTCAATCACGTCGATCTCCAATGTTTGTGGAGGTACCTGGATGGCGATACAGGGAAACCCAACATGGTTAGACTCGCTGCCGACATTATCGACCGCGAGTATGTCGACATGAAAGTCGAGTTCCCGAAGCACCTGCATGAGCGATGGGAGTGGAGGCACCTGAATTACGATGCGATAAAGTATGCAGCCAAGGATGCATATGTCTGCTACGAGATGCTCAATAGGATCTGGCGGATGGGTGAGTGTGCTGTTTACCACTACTAGTTTTGCATTTTGTTCCTAGTTTTATCTCGCCTGTATTTTATCTCGCATGTATTTTCTAAGCATTCTGTGTGTAAGAACCGAGCTCGTATGATCCCTGTGTTATTAGGTAGTTAACCTGTATGAATTACATTTCCCCCTTTTGTATGCTCAACATTCATACTTACAAATTCTGTCTGTGCCATTTGCATGCGGCATAATCCAGGACTGACATGCATAAGGTGTGATACAGTCATAAGTCATAACCAAACCCAGATTATAGTTTGACAAAGGTAATACATAGCAGTTCGTAATTGCTCACATAATGTACCTTGAAATAACATGTTTTCATAAACATAACAAGCCCCATACAAACACAACAATCATGCACTAAAAGTCTACATCCTAGCCTGTTGGAGAAGGCAACCGATCCCAGGATGCCTTCGGTCGCTTGCCCCAGCTTGTAGATTCATCTACGCTCCGGCATCTGGGGAAAACAACTTGCCTTGGTGGTGGTTCAATGATGCGATGCCTGGAACAAATATTTACAATCTGGCGGTATAGCACGTGGCTAACATACCCGTCGATTGTAGCGTACTTTAGATTAGGTTCAGAAAGCGGCTTATCCTCCCAGTAATCGTGCCCTAAACGCCTCCACCAACATCTCTGCAATTTGCCCTTCATGTTAGCATACCTCAGGTCGATGAGTTCAGTGGCAAGATCGGCCATCCCGATCCTGCTACCCTTCGTCCCTGGGATCCAGTAAATTTTCTGGATGTTCACTCTGCACTCCTTTGGGATTTTAATGTTGACAGCCAGGCTTTCAAGAAGTCTAGTGTCATTCATGAAGTCAACACTAGTAAATGTTATCTGCTGGTTCACGAGAAAGTCATGAAACATCGACCTAATCCTTTCGTCCCACCTGCATGAAAATGGATTCAGACAAATAATATAGCAATAACTTTTGCAAACAGACGGTTCAGGAACAAAAAGACAGCAAAGTCTACATGTTCCCGTCGGCCCCCATCTTGCAAAAAGGCTGGTATACGAGGACGTGCCCCTTCATGGAGAGTTGCACTACGGCAATCCTACGGTGATCGCGGTTGTACTCGAGGTCGAGACTTACGAACCTGTTTTCTTTGAACCGCATCCAACTCGTGTAATTATTCAGAGTGTTCCACACCGTCCAAGCGTAGGTGGTGTAGACAACATCGATCTTCTTCCCACCATGTACTTATATGTCGAAGTACGCAGTCGCTTGCCTGCCGTCATTTCGGACATCCGACAAGACCATGACTACATGCAAGAGGTAAAGGATATGGAGGAAGAGGGTGATGCCGTGGCGGAGGAAATGGATGAGGCCGTGGAGGAGAAAGACGATGAGGCCGTGGAGGAGGAAATGAGATGGAGAAGTGAAACTGCTTACTGCAAGATTGGAACCACCCTTACTAATATCTGGAAGGGTGCACAACCGTTCGTAGTAGGGTGAAGGTGGAGAAAAACGGCGGTTTTACACGTCGATGCTAGCGCTGCCTAAAATTTATTCTACACCACTTGCATGTGGTGGAATCGAGGTCTGCCATGCATGATCCAAGTCAAACGTAGTCAGGTTTACGCATGCTGACCTTCACTCACTGACAGGCGGCCGCACATTTTTCTCTCTTACGATATTTTTTCACT
The DNA here is from genome assembly GCA_023614405.1 of Avena insularis. Classification (NCBI taxonomy): domain Eukaryota; kingdom Viridiplantae; phylum Streptophyta; class Magnoliopsida; order Poales; family Poaceae; genus Avena; species Avena insularis. The sequence goes on from CM042690.1 coordinate 249,900,183, forward strand.
TCCTCTAGATGGTTCTGGTGCGTGCCCTCAATAATTACGCCCCCTTCCTTGTCTTCCACGCGGACAAGAACTAGCGGCGGTGGCGGTTCCTCACTAGGTCACTCCCTACTCGAACAACTTCCCCCATCCCTAATTACATCCCCTCCCAAATCCATCCGCCTCCTTATCACAATGCCTCCATTAATCTACCGGATTCTAGACTCCATTTGCCGCTATGGGTAGAGCTTGGGGTAGCAATAGGCTGAAGCGAAAGGCATGCGACGATGACGCGGATGACCATGGCGACCGCCACCGCGAGGATTGGGGATGGCCGAACCTCAGCGCCGCAAACGTGTATAGGATCGCCACGGGGTTGGACATCATCTCTGCCGGCCGCCTCGCTCGCTGCATCCCTGGCTACCGCTTCACGATGCGGGACATGGACGAACAACTGTTCAGCATGCCAGGCCTTCTTTACCCCGATACCAGCAAATGGCCAAACGACCGTGATGGCCATGTAAGTTCCAGTATCTTGCTTATTGGTTCAGTCATATCATTGATTCATATGTGCTGAACTCTCATCGGAATCCTATGTTCCTTTCGTCAAACGTGTTGTGTGCACGCGCGGTTTGAACAAATTGAACCATTTAAGACTATTCTATACAGCGGAAGCTCTGCTCGTACCTGATATTCTGCTATTTTCATAGTGACACGGTCTTACTTTAGGTGATAGACGAGTTGTCAATTTTGATTTGCAATGGAATGCCTGCTAGGTGATATTCTGTTTCCTAAAATAAAAATAAACAGATTAGACGATTTAAGGCTGTTATGCCCCAAGCTATTTATGATCATCGTCAGGAGTTTGTTCTGGGGGGGGGGGCTATGCTCCTATTACATATATTGGGTATCTTCGTAGTGACACAGCCACAATTTAGGCGATATCTGAGGAGACACTCGTATTTAGGTGATATTTTGGGTACTTTAATCTGAAGGTCCAGTTGTTAAATTGTATTTGCCATGGAATCCATGCTAGGTGATTGTACCAACTGACAACAAATTTTGTAGAATATTCATGCAAAACTGATGCTGCTGGATAAGTTGTCGGAATCAGTAGTGGTGAATATCAAGGAAGAAGAAGAGACGGAAATGGGAGATGACCAGAACTGGGTGGGTGGCAATGGCGAGTGGCTGGTCCTTTTATCCTAGGATGGGAGTACTTGGACTCTAAAAAAATGGCTACAGATTGTTGAGATTTACATTGCCATCTTTGGAGGGTGTCGGCATTACTGCATTCAACAACGGGTGGCCACTGCCCATTTCCAAATTCGCTTACACGTTCAACATGGCAGAACTTGAGCTCCTGAAGGTACAGCTCCCACATAGACCGCGAGAGGTGTGGAAGACCTGGGAGTACGACCTCTTAGCTATGTTCGACAAGGCAATCGCATTCAATTAGATGCCCAGAAGACCAGGGATGGACCGTCTTGCGTGACGACTTCCTGCGGTTGGAGAAGTATGTCGATGCCGTCTTCACCTCCAGCTACCATTCCAACAAACCGCAACACATTTATGCGGTCACTGAACCTAGCGGTGATGTGTGTGTTTGGGAGCCGTCCATCTGGGGTGAGTCATGGTTTCATATAGCATGTAAAATCCCATTCAAAATTCTGCTTACTGACTATAAGTAACACGCAGGTAACCACGCAGCCTCGCGCATCATTCTAGCTCCGATGATCAAAGATGCAGTAGCAGATGCTAAACTTGGGACACGGTGCTGGTTCCTGGCACCTCTCGGAGGCGACACGAAACAGGATGTTGAACTCATGTGGATTCATATCAGGGGAGCACTAAACAACGTTGGTGATACAATAGAACATATGGGGACACAACTTTCTTCATACCCATCGCTGCGGTGTCACGTTTTCTCGAGGTCCGCATGCTCATCCAAAGACCTAGTAGAGCAAGTTTGGAGCAGAGTCAACAATCTGAAGGGACAACCTGTGTTTCTTGGGATCAACTACCCTTTCTTTGTCAGAGCCCTTGGAGTTGTTGAACCTGTCTCCTGATGCTGCTGGTGGTGGTGGTGGAGCTAACGAAGAACTAGCTGCTGTTGCTCCTAGTGAAGCTGACGAAATACTTGGTGATGCTGCTGCTGGTGAAGCTGATGAAATACTTGCTAATGCTGCTGCTGGTGAAGCTGACGAAATACCTATTGAGGCTGCTGCTGGTGAAGTTGATGAAATACCTGCTGAGGCTGCTGCCGGAGTCTAGGAAGAACATGCTGGTGTTGTTGCTGAGGTGCCAGCACTTCCAGTGTTGAGAGCATACTGTGTGTTTGTTGCACACTCACGATCCTATCATGTTGACACTCCAGATCCGACCTGGAGCCGAATCCACGTCGGGGGGAGGGGGCCTACAATTGGCTCATCAGTGGGGTCGTACGATTTGATGGAGAATGACAAACGGCCAAACGCAGCATTTTGGTTCGTTCCGACGATATCACCAGCTCCAGGGACCTAGTGCTCATACTGGCAGATCCGATGAACCATTTGTCTTTATCTTTATCTTTAGTTACGCTTATTTGTGTAAATACTAAGCTGTTCTTATTTGTGTAAGACTAAGTTAGGCCTAACTGCGTAATATTCAGTGAAGCCCAGCTTTTCTTTTCACGCCCATAACAGCAGAATTGCAGCATAGAACAGGCAAAGGTAATGTGCATACTAGGCATTTTTGCTCAGGATAACAACCACTTCAAGTAAATGATACATGGTGTTCACATTTGAATGCATCACTAGAATGTGCCACCTATTGATGATTGATGACATGGATCTAGCTTTTCTGCGTGTATTTGCATTGAATCGCTCATTGATTTGTTCACATATTTTTGGCAATGGCTGATGAACTCTACTCTCTTGGTAACATGCTTCGTCAGCGAGCACTTGTTGATGCAATGCAAAGTACAGAACATGGTCTTCATCCTCATTCCATTTAGGTTCTCTATGTTTCGTCATCACGGAGCTACTAATTTCAAATGAAAATCTAGTAAACAACATATGTGTACATTGTTAGAGTATGATACGGGCACGGTACATACATGTTTTTCTACAATCACAAGAAGAAAACTTGATGCATTTTCACCTTGTTAGCGTTGTGCTGAACTGGGTGGATGTGGCTTTGGGTTCGGAGAGGAAGGCACCATGGCTGGTGCGTGTGTGACCACAGCGACGGCGAGCTTGGATTCTGGAGGAGGACAATAGGACCGAGCATGGTCGGCTTGGTGACAGATCTCACGGGAATGAATTCTCGTCCCCGCGCCGTGCCATGGGTGTGGCCATGGTGAGGGAGAGCTCCGATTTAGGATGCGGAGGAGAGTGGGGCCGAGCAGGTTCGTGCACGTCCTAGCTCCACGCCATGGCAGCGACCACAGATTGTCGCCCCGGGAAATAAGAAGACGCGTAAATGATTCAGGCGCCAATGCTACAAGCCTACATGGCAGCCACGACGGCAGCGACATAACGGCGAGAACTGACAGGGGGCCCAACTTGAGGGCCGTTAGCCTGATATTTTGTATTGAAACGTAAAGTTGAATTCGTGCTGAAAAAGACCCTCTGAGTATTTGGCATGCCAACTTTGGGCCACGCAGCTGATTGCAAGCAACTTGGGTACCATGTTGCCTGGACGCCTCAACTTTCGGGCCACAAATGATATTCTTCAAGACAACACCTGGACTACAAAACAGGCCCTCAAAAAGCAATGCCTCCAAGAAGGGAACAATGTACAAGCGTTGCCGTCACCCGATCGAAGATCATAGGTTTTCACACTGAAAAAAATTCGACCTCCCCAAAAAATGCCTTGAATAAGGTCATTGCCAGCTACGACAAATAAAGGCCAGGCATTGCGTTTTGATCTTGAAAATCTCGACTCATTACTCGAGGAGCACCACAAAAAATGCAATCCTCCAGTGAAGCCGCCCCCGCGTGTCTGCAAGTCACCAAACACCCGATAAAATGACATGACTGGAATGGACAGGGACACCACCCCGCAAGCCAAATTCGTACACCAGCTTGTGCAGCATAGTATCCATCACATCCAATACACCACTCGGCCACAACTTCAAGACCTCCAATCGTAGCTACCATGACTCTCTCCACCTCCGTCAATACCATGGGAATCTAGAATTAGGCATATCCCATGGCATTGACAAGAAAGTGAAGCTTCACACTGCATCCTGTTGAAGCTCTAGTAGCTGATAATACATGTGTGCATAATCGGATCCTATCTCATTAGGAAATCAAGAGGCTTCAGGTGCCAAACCGCGAAGGCGAAGACCAGAACACGTCAACAACCAGATCGGGAGGGGGAGGGGAGACAACAAGAGGATCGGTGACTTGGAGGAAGAAAAATACTAGGGCCAACCACCATTATTAGATCCAAGCAAGTAGCCCCGTGCCGCTAGTAGTCTTACTTCGGGATTAGCCGCCCCAATCCCCACCAACACTAGTCTGTAGGCCATGCTGGCAATGAAGAAGGCGCCCCTGGCACCCAAAGCTTGCGCCATATGGCCACGCAATTTCAAACACGCTAGTGCAAGGCCACCACCACGCCTCCAATGAGGGGTTGCACGTCTGTGCCACCACCACGCCCCTCGCCCGGTGTCGCGTCCTCTCCGACAGGCGTGACCTCCACCGCCATCCGATGTGGGAGGACCTCCACTAGCTTCTAGGGTTGATGCCCTGGCTCCCTATGTTTGCCACGTGCACCGCGTTGTCCGGGACGACGCACCATCGCGACTGAAGTGCTCCCTGCGGGGGGGGAGCCATCGCGCGAGGAGACATCACTGTCGACGGTGGTGGCCAAGCTGGCTTCGCTTGTTGGCGTCCTTCGGCTACCAGGAGGATGAGAGAGCAGGTGTTGGGGGCGATGGAGGTTAGGTTTCCGCCCGAGCCGTCCCCCAAGAGAGTGACACGGGAGCTACTGGTCTTAAAACCGAGGAAATAAATGTTAGAAGCATGTACAGAGTTTATCACGACATATTGCACCAAATTGTTGAGAGAAATGGGTCGGATGGTGAGGGTGGGTGTGGAACGAAATGAGCCCTATACACCGACTCGACCTGAATGCCACATGAATTCGTGATGCTCCCAAAAAACTGAATGCCACGTATGTACAACCAAGTGGACGAGTTTGAACGGGTTTTGACTTGTTTCGACTTGTTGCGCCAAAATTGTTCCCACGCATCAAGTTCAATTTCCTTGTCAGACAAGCACCTAGTACCATGTAAGTATCATTGTGAAACTGAAGAACCTCACGACATATATTCAGAGTGTAAGGAAAGTCGTATATTTGAACTCCCTTAAAATGGGGCAACGAGGACATCCAACATCAATTGGGACACCATCTCATTACCCACATGTGACCTTCAAACTCTTGATGCAAACTTCACGGAACAAGAGATCAAAGCTGCTATATTTGGATCACCTAGTGATAAGGCCCTCGGTGGTTTCACCGAAGCCCTCTACAAGGCATGCCGGGACATCGTCAAGCCTGAAGTTTTGCAAGCAATCAACCAGTTTTCTAACTTTCATATTGCAAACATTCATGGGATAAATTCTACCGATATTAATTGCACTCATCCCAAAAAATACGACGCCGAGGACATATCGGACTTTTGGCTCGTAAGTCTCATTCATGACATTTTGATACATTGCAAATGTATCTATAATTTTTGATGTTCCATGCTTGGTTTTATCCACTTTCTTGTGTTTTGTCCACACTTTGGAGTACTTTTCATATGATTTCTTGGACTAACCTATTAACAAGTCAGAAAATGAATATTCTTGGAATTGGACGGGACAAAAGCCAAAGTGCCTATTTTTCCAAAAGTCATGAGATGCTAGAATACGAGATGGAGAAGGGCTGGGGGCCGGCCACACCACCTGGCCACACAGCCAGGCCTGGCCCGCGCAGGCGGTGGTCTGGCCGACCCCAGCACCCCCTCGGCCTCTTCTTCCGCGTATAAGATGCCCTCGGGACGAAAACCCTAGGTACCCGATCAAAAATCCACGAAAGAGTCTGTACCCGCCGTCATCTCCATCCCTAGATCGGGAGGGATCTGAAGCTCTTCCCGGCACCCTGCCGGAGAGGGGAATTCACCCTGGAGGCCTTCTTCATCATCATACAAGTCTCCGGTGTGATGCATGAGTAGTTCATCTTTGGACTACAGATCCATGTAGTAGCTAGATGGCTGGTTCTCCTCCTTTGTGCTTTCATGTTTAGATCTTGTGAGCTCCGTTCATGATCAAGATCATCTATTTGTAATTCTGCATGTTGTGTTTGCGGGGATCCAATGGATATTGAGATGCTATTTTAGATTGATTATTGATTCTATCATGTCTTTGTTATTTGTGATCTTGCATGCTTTCCGTTGTTAGTAGCTATCTTGGCCAAGTATATGCTGGCAACTCCAAGAGTTAGTATTTATGCTCGATAGTGGGTTCATGCCTCTGGTAATCTGGTGAAGTGACAGAAATCTCTAAGGTACTAGATGTGCTGTTGCTACTAGGGAGAAAACAACAATCCTTTGTTCATATAACAATCGTATTGTTTACATTACACGCAATTCGTAAAGCAATAATCTGTTGCTTGCAACTTAATACTGGAGGGGGTTCGGATGATAACCTGAAGGTTGATTATTATTCATAGATGCAGTTGGATGGCGGTCTATGTATACTGTTGTAATGCCCAATCAAGTTTCAAAGGAGTCAAGATGATTAGTATATGCATGTATTGCTTTCTCGGTGTTTGTCAATTGCCCCGCTGTAATTTGTTCACCCAGCATGTTATCTATCTTAAGGAGAGCCACCTCTAGTGAACTATGGATCCCGGTCCTTTCTTTTACATACAATCTACAAACTTTTTACTGCTTTGTGTTTATTTCTGCAAACTTTTACTTCCTTCCATTCGATACGTTCAATCCTTTGTTTTCAGCAAAACCGGTGAGATTGACAACCTCATCGCAAGTTGGGGACAAAGTTCTGTGGTTGTGTTGTGAAGGTCTCCACGTTGCTACTAGCACTGGTAGTGCGCCCTGCCAAGGCTCAGCTAGCAACACCTTTGGGGTGTTTCCTTGCTCCTACTGGTTCGATTAAACCTTGGTTTCATTAATGAGGGAAACTTGCTGCTGTGCTCATCATACCTTCCTCTTGGGGTTCCCCAACGAGCTCTACATCAACACTGAGCCATCAAGCATTTTTCTGGCGCCGTTGCCGGGGAGTCAAGGACATCTTCAAAATGGGAGTCCCTTATAACCAATCTCTTTACTTTGTTATTTTTGTTTTTCTTAGTTTCTTTTTGCTTTGTTTGCTTGTTTTGTTATCAAAAACACAAAAAATTAGTTCCTTTATAGTTTGCTTTCTTATTTTTAAAACACAAAAAAATTAGTTCCTATCTTAAGTTGCCTTTATGTCTAGCCTTGCTCCAATCACTATGTCATCTGAGGTAATGATTTTCACTTTTAAACAAGGAATTGAGGAAAGCTTCAAGAAGCTTGGTCTAGAATCTCTGATCTACATGAAAAAACTGAGCCTAAAATAACTCAAAGCTTGTCCCTTAGTAGTTTTTACCTTGGAATTGCTCTTTTCTATAGATATGCTTTAGATGCTATTGTGGGAGGAGATTTCCTCCAATTTAATGAGGATGATGCTATTAATTCTATAAAGAAATTGATCCTCACTTACAACTTGCCTAGTCAAACTGATATTTCTTTTGCAAGAATATTTGTTAGACTAAACACTCTTGAGACTAGCACTACTAGCTTAAATGATTGCTATAATATGCTTAGGGAGCATCATAATTATGTTCCAATACATTCTGAACCATTAAAGTGGCTCCCTACAGTAAAGATTGAGATAAACACTGAAACTTTTCAAGCCTACTGTGATATCTTGTCTGAATTTTGTCTTATGCCCAAAGCTATTTATGAATCTTTAAATCTTTGGGGGCTTACTGAAGGAGGAAAAGAAATATCTCTTGCTAATAATGCTAGCATATTACCTATTGGAATAGCTGAAGGAGTGTTTACAAAGATCCTTGGGAAAATGATTTCTACTGATTATCTTGTTATTAAATGTGCAGGAAAAGGACAAATTACACTTGGAAGGTCCCTATTAGAACTCCTTGGAGCAATAATAGATGTGGAAAAGGGGACCATGCACCTTTCTTCTCCACCAAACAATCATATTTTCCCCAAGGTTAAGAATAAAGGTAAGAGAGGTAAGGGCAAGAAATTTGGTCTTAATGCTTCTTCATTTGAGAACACTTGATTCTTTCTTGCTTCTTATGCCTAACTTAAAGGCGTTAAAGAAAAGTACGTATTGGGAGATAACCCAAAAGTTTTAGATGAGTTTTGAAAGTTATTACTTCAGTAATAACCGCTCCTTATCCTTTTTATTTGCTTTCTGTGCCAAGAGTAACCTCTAATGAGAGAGAAGTAATGATTGGGAAAGTTGCTGTCCCGAAACAGATTTCTATGCTTTACCGTAAAAATTCGTGTAAAATCTCTGAACGTCTTTTTGAGGCGTGAAGTTTTGTGCTTCTGCCCCAGGTTGTTATCTAACTTTCGTTAGTTCAAGACTTTTTTATTTGAGCAACATAAGGTCTTCGAAAAAATTCGTCTTTACCTATTGGTCTGTTTGGACAGATTTCTGCCATTTTCTGCATTTGCTTCTTGTTGGTTCCTTTTTGAGTTCTTTTGGGGATTGAGCTTTTTGAGGGAAGTGATACAGTAGCTAGTGTTTTAATGGAAGTTTATTGGTGTTGGAACTGAACCTTAAGACTTATTATCTTGAGTGCACTAATGTTGCTAATAAAGATTGTGTGAAGTTTTGTATGAAGGAAAAAATTTCAGGTGTATGGAAGGAATGCGTAATGAGATGAAGGATGGACTAAAGCTCAAGCTTGGGGATTCCACGTGTGTCACCCCAAGAAATATCCAAGAAGTACAAGCGTCAAAGCTTGGGGATGCCCAAGGCATTCCCTTCTTCATCAATAAAAATCCCACGTTTCTTCCAAACGCTTCATTTTTATTATTTCATGCACAGTTGTGTTGTTCTTGGAGCGTCTTCTTTTTCGTTTGCTTGGTTTTCTTAGTTTTCTGAATAAATTGGTTGGACCCCCTCTTTCATACATTGGTTTGCAAATAGTTTGGTTTGGTTTGGAAAAGAATAGGAAAGTTCATACTTATGTGGTAAAAAGAGCTTGTTTTTGACTGTGGCCTATGCTTTCTCATGCCATGCTTGATATTGTTTTGGCTTTATGCTTAGAATTATTTGCTGTAGAATGACTTGTTATAAACAATTGAGATTGCTTAATGTGCCTTGGATGAATCATGCATTGTTTTAGCATAGTGTAGTGGTATTCTCCTTTGATGCTTTATTTGGGTTGACTTGGCGCATGCTCACACCATGTTATGACCATCTCAAGTCACCATAGCCTTTATGATCCTTTAGTTTTCAACTTGTAGTATCACTTTATGCTTTGATCAATGATGTTTTGTCGCTCTGCATGATTATGGCCATTATTGCTCTCCTAGTTTGTCGCTCCCAGTCTTTTGCTAGCCTCCACAACTAAGTATGAGTTCCACTCATGCATCCAACTCCCTAAACCAAGTTATTACAAAGAGTCCACCATACCTGCCTACTAACTTATGTTATTCCAAGTATATTCATGCTTTTGTTTACCTTCCAAATTAAACTTGTTATGAGAAAACTAGTGATTAAAGCTCTCACGAACTTGATGGCACACTTCACTTTTCTTGCCCTTAATAAACTTGAACCATTGTGTCGTCTATGTTGTATATGCTTGCACTTATTTGTTGGGAATTAGCAGAACCATGTTGTCATGGGGAACGCTTTCAACATTGCACTTGGTACTTGTACCTAGCTGATATCATGCTCTTTTGTATATAGATGTCGTCGGTGTGAAATGAAAGGGGAGCTTGTAAGTCCGTGGAGTTATGTATAGGGATGCAGAAGTGGGATAACTGGGACAAGTGGGATACCACTTTTAGACTATTAGACTAACTCAAAACTAAGTGGGACAAGTGGGATAAGCTAGATTTGACATATCCCGCTTATCCCATTTATCCCACCTAAATTAGAGTTAGTCTAGTAGTCTAAAAATGATATCCCACTTATCCCTATTGTCCCACCTCTGCATCCCTAGTTATGTATATGTGTTAGAGAAACGCCTGGTCCGCTGGTCTAATCCATGCTGACATGGTGGAAACCTGCAGCGTAACCATAATGAGCTGTCTATGAAGCATTCTTCTTATAAAAAAAGAGTCCTATATTGAGAAAAAAGAGAAAAAGAAAAAAAAGAATATGAAAAGAGGAAAGAGAGAAAAAAGCACCATATTCCCATGGTAAATAAGAAGATTGCTGAGATGCTCGTTGTCTGCTTGCCTTGTCATTTTGATATGGGGATTCTTCTGTATCATTGGGCAAGGGGTACCCCGTTGGCGGTTCTCTATTATACAGATGTACTTACGATGACAAGAACTTACCGGTGACTAAACTTGAGTAGCATGAGGAGCGACCCTCGTATTCAAGGGACATGAGATTTCTGACTTATACTTCGTCAAGCATGTGTACCATAGTTTGTTCACTTTAACCTTAATCACTTCAAGATGCTTATGATAGGGGCAATGAGAGCTGAAAGCTATAAGTACCATAATTTTTGGAAGCTCTTTATGAGACTTGAATCCCTACTTCCTTCTATGAATGCCTTTCTTCCACCATTATATTGAGTCTCCACCTTCTACCTTGATGCACCTACTTTGAGAGCATAGTGGCCATTCTTAGTTCTATGTGCATTGTCCCAAGACTAGTTGATTGATGCATAACTTGATATTGCTTGTTTAAAACTATTTGTATCTAGTCACTCTTATAAACTTTGAAGGTGTCCTATGCATTTATATTTGCTACTTATGAGGGACAAGCTGAATACTTTTATGCTGTGTTTTCTTTATGTGAAACACAAACGTCTTGCAAAGCATTGTTATTCATGAATCTTTTGTTTGTGCCTTTTCATGTTGCATCATAGTTTCTTTATCTTATTGCTAGAACTTTATCTTTCATGTTATGATTGAAGTACTATTATCCCAGCCTTGAATGTTTTACAAATACTTTGATCAAGTCTTTGATGGTGCATGTCACCTCAAAAATTATTCTTTCTTTTTATGACTTTCCTACTCAAGGACGAGCAGGAGTTAAGCTTGGGGATGTTGATACATTGCAAATTTATCTATAATTTTTGATGTTCCATGCTTGGTTTTATCCACTTTATTGTGTTTTGTCCACACTTTGGAGTACTTTTCATATGATTTCTTGGACTAACCTATTAACAAGAGCCACAGTGCCAGCTGCCTATTTTCTCCTGTTTTTGGTTCCAGGAAAGTCAAAAAATGAATATTCTTGGAATTGGACAGGACAAAAGCCAAAGTGCCTATTTTTCCGGAAGTCATCACATGCCAGAATACGAGATAGAGAAGGGCTAGGGGCCAGCCACACCACCTGGCCATGCGGCCAGGCCTGGCGCGCGCCAGGGGGTGGTCTGGCCGACCCCAACACCCCCTCAGCCTCTTCTTCCGCCTATAAGATGCCCTCGGGACGAAAACCCTAGGTACCCGATCAAAAATCCATGAAAGAGTCTATAGCCGCCGTCATCTCCATCTCTAGATCGGAAGGGATCTGAAGCTCTTCCGGCACCTGAGAGGGAATTCACCACAGGCCTTCTTCATCATCATGCAAGCCTCCGGTGTGATGCGTGAGTAGTTCATCTTTGGACTACGGATCCATGTAGTAGCTAGATGGCTGGTTCTCCTCCTTTGTGCTTTCATGTTTAGATCTTGTGAGCTCCGTTCATGATCAAGATCATCTATTTCTAATTCTGCATGTTGTGTTTGCGGGGATCCGATGGATATTGAGATGCTATTTTAGATTGATTATTGATTCTATCATGTCTTTGTTATTTGTGATCTTGCATGTTTTCCGTTGTTAGTAGCTATCTTGCCCAAGTAGATGCTAGCAACTCCAAGAGTTAGTATTTATGCTCGATAGTGGGTTCATGCCTCTGGTAATCCGGGGAAGTGATAGAAATCTCTAAGGTACTAGATGTGCTGTTGCTACTAGGGAGAAAACAACAATCCTTTGTTCATAGAACAATCATATTGTTTACATTACACGCAATTCATAAAGCAATAATCTATTGCTTGCAACTTAATACTGGAGGGGGTTCAGATGATAACCTGAAGGTGGATTATTAGTCATAGATGCAGTTGGATGGAGGTCTATGTATAATGCTGTAATGCCCAATCAAGTTCCAAAGGAGTCAAGATGATTAGTATATGCATGTATTGGTTTATCGATGTTTGTCAATTGCCCCGCTGTAATTTGTTCACCCAACATGTTATCTATCTTAAGGAGAGCCACCTCTAGTGAACTATGGATCCTGGTCCTTTCTTTTACATATAATCTACAAACTGTTTACTGCTTCGTGTTTACTTTCTACAAACTTTTACTTCCTTCCATTCGATACGTTTAATCCTTTGTTTTCAGCAAAACCGGTGAGATTGACAACCTCATCGCAAGTTGGGGACAAAGTTCTGTGGTTGTGTTGTGCAGGTCTCCACGTTGCTACTAGGACCGGTTGTGCGCCCTGCCAAGGCTCAGCTAGCAACACCTTTGGGGTGTTTCCTTGCTCCTACTGGTTCGATTAAACCTTGGTTTCATAACTGAGGGAAACTTGCTGCTGTGCTCATCATGCGTTCCTCTTGGGGTTCCCCAACAAGCTCTACATCAACACTGAGCCATCACATTTCCAAATTCATTGCCAAAATGACAGCGTCTCGACGTGCCCCTTTCATGGACTCCCTCGTCTCCAGTGTGTGAAGTGCTTTCATCAAGAAATGAATTACTCATGATAACTTTATGTATATTCGTCACCTTGCAAGAGAATGTCACCGCTCAAAAATACATTGTCTTATCTTCAATCTGGACATCAAAAAGGCCGTTGATTCGGTGCACGAGACTATCTCATGGATCTTTGCCACTATGGCTTCCCTACAAGGTTGTGTGATTAGGTGTGGAATCTTCTCTCCCCATCATCATCTAGAGTCCTCCTCAATGGTGTGCCATGTGATCCTATCAAGCATGGACATGGCCTACAACAAGGGGGCCCTCTTTCACCGCTCCTTTTGCGTTGGCAACCAACCTAATCAACTACATTCTACAAAAAAGTAACTGAACAATTGAAAGGATCGTATGGGCACCTAGAGGGGCGGTGAATAGGTGCTACTTCAAATTTTACTCTTTTTCAATTAAGGGTTTGACACAAAAGGTAAATTCCCTAGATATGCAACTAAGGTGAATTTACTTGTATGTCACACTAGCACAACTAACTAAGCAAGAGCAAGATATAAGTAAAGTGCGATAAAGGATAGAGGTAACTGAAATGGAGCACGCGGAGACACAAGGATGATTTCCCGCAGTTCCTTCCTTTTGAGGGGAAATACGTCTGTGTTTGGAGAGGGGGTGGTTTCAAACCACCAATGCCACAAAATGCCTCCCTTGTTCTCCAACGAACCTCACCCCAAAGGGATCGATTCACACTTCCACTATATCTGTAACCTTCGAGGTGGAAACCAACACCTTTACAATAAGTTCGAGGTACACATCCACAACTGAATTGGAGGCTCCCGAATGCAAGCAAGTTGTCACAACAATCAAAGACAAGCTTGAAAGAACCAAATCAAGGCCTAGGGTTTCCAATGAAACACTAGAGCAAGGCCCTCAAGTGAATGAGGGGGAAATGAAGATCTCTTTTGGTGAATATGTAGATCAAGGCCTCCTCCTTCAATTCTCCAAAGATCAAGGACTTTGGATGGTTGGAGGGGCAGATCTTGTTGATTTGGTGGATCAACTTTGGGTGTTCTTATTTTCTGAAACGAGCAACTATAGGTAGGGAAGAAGTCCCCTTTTTATAGGCCCACTCCTTTCAGACTATTTTCTGCCTGTTGGAGGAATACCCACCGGAATGTCCGGTCCGTCTGTAATCATCTCACACCTGAGATTCTGGTCCATCTCCGGACAATCTCCGGACCCCTATATAGAATGGCTCGGACTTGGTTTTGAGGATCACACCGGAGACTCGTACCGAAACTCTGGTCAGGAACACCGGAGACTCTGGTCTTTCCACACTAGAGATTCCGACCTATGACTTCACACCGGAGACTCCAGACTGCCTAGACTAGAGATTCTTGTCTGAACCTTCCAAGTATACTTTGTTTTAGCGAGAGAAATTTCCTATTGTCGTGGACTTTTCACTTTTCAGTAGATTAACCTGAAATCATTAGTACACATGGTAAAAAGGGTCCTCAAGTTGTTAATGAACACCAAAACTAAGTACGACAATAAATGTCCTTTCAACAATGACATCTACATTCTCTTACTAGAAGAGTTCCAATGACACATACTTCCCTTTAAGCTGATGATGTGGACAAACAGGGACGTGTTTGTTGCACCAATAAAAGAAGACACCCAATTTCTTGTTCCCCCTCATCAATTGGAGAAGTCATCAGTTTGAGCACCAATTTCCTAAAGAGCCATGTTACGCAAATTAGATGTGAAGACTTAGATCTTTATGATACCTACAACGCTTCCCGGATACAAGAAACACCTTCCATGTGTGATATTTGGGACTACCTTTGTTGGGGTTGTGCGTCTGAAAAACAATAATTTTTCATATGCCAAGAACCCTAAAGATAGGATCTATCTATTAGTAATGCAGTAATGGGAGGGGCTTTTCGAAAACTTACCTTTATGAAAAGCTTTGTCACTCGGGAGAGTGTTGGTGATGTGTCATACAGACGCAGACCTCGGGGTCATGCTGAACTCCGACGGCTCCGGCAACTCCTAGCGCTGCAAGTGCAGCGCCTCCGAGAGAGTCACACAAGTCTGGTGATTGACGATGACTCCAACTCCTCTGATCCAGAAGAGGTTGCGGAAGTAGACCTTCTAGATCCGAACGCCACACCACGACGGTACTCCCCGGTGAAGAACTCCCCGTTCGCGTAGTCCAAACTTGGGACCACGGTCATGGGAGAGAGATGGGAGAGAGAGGCGATTGGAGGCTTTCCTCAAAGCGCGGAAACCTTTATTTATTTTCTGATGATTTAATTGCCTCCATATGCCTCATATATATAGGGGAGGGGGACCCAAAAACACATTAGCCTAGCCATGTGGGACTAAACAAAGGAGAGGAGAGAGGGAGGAGGGCTAGCCATTGGCCAATGCCCTTGTGGGCCAAGTGCGGGTGCCCTGAGGCCCAGCTGACCACCTCCTCCCTCTCCTCCCTTTTGGTCTTTGCCCTCATGGGCCCTTCCCCTTAGGGAATTGGCCCAATAGGGAATTTGACCATTTTAATTCCTTATTTAAATGATTATGAATAAATTATTAAATCAGTATTTAACATATATTCACATTTTATTTAATTCCCGTGGCTATGAACTCCTTCCATCCCACTCTAGACATTCTGCGGACCTTCCTAGAACCCTTCCGGTTTCTCCCTCTCTTTTCGTCATTGATTCTGATGATACCAAAATGATCTCCGAGCTTCTTCAAACCCTTAAGCGTGCTAACCTATGGTTAGGGAACACTCTAGACATTGTTGAGACCCCTCTTGGACCAATGATCATCAGCGGGACCTGGATGCCCATAATGACCCCTATGCATTCCACGAAATCTTTGTCGTTGAACCATCAACATTGTGTCATGTTCCTTTTCCCTCTACGATACTTGCATTATCGGAGATCTGATCAACGACATCACCATGTCGAGTTCAATCTCGTTACCGACAAATGCTACTTAACTCGTCCTGACAAGTGATATCCCTATGACTGTGCAGCTTATGGATATAACTTCTTCGAGTGGGCCTAGAGTATCTTTCCGTCATGCGGATGGACAAATCCCGCTCTTGACATATATGTCTCTACATTCCCCTTTGATGTACCTGAATACACCTTCATGATCACCATTTCACCGAGTGACGTTTGATGCGAACAAGGCATTCTCGAGTGACAGTGATTAAATATGGTCTCATAGTCTGAGGAACAAGTCACCACGTTTCTTAATTATCTCAACTTGAACTTTGTGACATGATCATGTTACGATGCTTAGATTGGGTATGCTCGTCATCTCATTCTCCCAATGAGGTGACTCCATTGTCAACTGGCATAAATGCCACATGATCAGGAAACCTTGATCATCTGTTGACCAATGAACCAGTGACTAGAGATTCACTAGGAACTTCTGGTTGTTTACATATCACACATGTATTGACATTTCCTATTAATACAGTTATAGAATGATATAAAACCCAATTATAAACTCCTTGAAATATGATAATAATACATATTATTATTTGTCTCTAGGGCATATTTCCAATAGTCTTCCACTTGCACTAGAGTACAAATAAACTAGCTGCATTTGTTTACCAATCATCGACACCATACAAATCGACACTTCTGATCATGCTTGCTCATGGAAGAGGTTGAGTCTAGGGTCTGGGCTTTATAGCCCCTCATATGTGATACGTCCATTTTGCATCACTATTCTATATCATAATTTACTGTTATTCATTGATATATTTCATATTAAAGGATGATACTTATGTTATTTCATCTGTTTTTGCATGGTTGATGACTTTTAGAGCATGGACCGATGTAGTCAGGATTCTGATGGAAAAGGTGCTGTTTCGAGGCAAAATTCGCGAAGATCAAAAAATCCGGGAAAATACATGGAAAATCCTATTTTTCCAGAAGACGAAGGAAGCTGGAAGGGGAGGCTGAGATGGGCCACAGGGGGCCCACACCACCCCCTGGCGCAGGCCAGCCTAGCTCGTGCCACTAGGTGGTGTGGCCACCCTGGTCCACCCCTGGCTCTCCTCTCTGGCGTATATTATCCTTCCGAAACCCTAAGACTCGGGGAGCGACCACGGAAAGATTCCGCCGCCTCTACGGGGTGGAAAACACCAAGAGAGAAAGATCTCTCCGGCAGACAGAATTCTGCGGGAGGAATTCCTTCCCGGAGAGGGGAGATCGTCGCCATCAACACCACCATCAAGCTGGACTTCATCGGGATCACCATCATCACCACCAGCACCATCATCACCATCTCCATACCGCTGTAACCATTGGGTTGAATCTTGCATAGTTCTTAGGGGAAACTTTCCCGATGTTGATTACTCTTTGTAGTTGATGCTATTGAGTGAACCATTGAATTATCGTTTATGTTAAGATTGTTACACATCATTATTTCATCTCTGATCATGATCCATATGATGTCTTGTGAGTAGCTCGTTTTGTTCTTGAGGACATGGGAGAAGTCATGTTGTTAGTAGTGGAATTGTGTTGAGAAAGATTCAATAGTTTGATATTTAAGTTGTGGTGTACTTCTTCTAGTGGTGTCATGTGAATGTCGACTACACGAAACTTCACCTATATGGGCCTAGGGGAATGCATTGTGTATTTGGCTACTAATCGTAGGGGTTGCCGGAGTGACAGAAACCTGAACCCCCATTAGGAAACCATTGCACAAGGGATGTTAGGGTCTTAGAGTTTAAAGCTGTGGTTAGGTTTCTACCTTAATTACTTTCTTGTACTTGTGGATGCTTGCAAGGGGTATAATCACAAGTATGTATTATTCATAGGAAGGTCAGTAAATTAGCACAGGTCCACCCACACAACACTTAGCTAACTAAAGAATATTAATCAACTATATGAAGCGAAAGCACTTGATGATATTCCCATGTGTCCTCGAGAACGTTTGGTCATCTTAAGTAATACAACCGGCTTGTCCTTTGTTGAAGAAAGGATTGGGCCACTTGCTGCATTTATTCTTATTATATTTTATTTACTCATACTTTATTTACTTGCATTATCAAAAAACCCTAAAAATCCGTTTGCTCAGTATTTGCAGAGAATTCCTAATCCATACCACTAGCCAGCACCTTCTGCTCCTCGTTGGGTTCGACACTCTTACTTATCTAAAATACTGCGATACACCCCCTATACTTGTGGGTCATCAAGACTATTTTCTGGCGCCATTGCCGGGGAGTGAAGCGCTATTGGAGAGTGGAACTGGTAAAGGAAACCTCTACTGTGAGTATTGTTTATTTCTGTTAGTTGCTTTATTTTCAATATGGATAATACGCTGAGTTTCTTATTTCGTAATGCTACTACCATTGCTAAGGTAGTAGATGAGCCACCACCTGCTGAGAATGATACTTTTAAAATACCTACAAGAATTATTGATCGTGTTATGGATAACTACTATGTTGGGGATGGAACTGTCCATCCCGGTGATCATTTGCTCTTTATACACGAATTATGCGGGTTGTTCAAGTGTGCAGGTATTACTACATATCAAGTTAAGAAGAAGTTATTCTCATTATCACTAAAAGGAAGAGCTGAGGAATGGTATAAGATGCTGAAGAATGGTCGAGCTCTCGAATGGGAGGAAATAGTGCCTCTCTTTTATTAAAAGTTTTATCCTCCTAGTGAGATTCATAAAGATTGGAATCAAATATACAACTTTTGGCCTCTTGATGGAGAGAGTACAGCTCAAGCTTGGGGGGAGATTGAAGTTACTAATGCTCAAATGTCCCATTCATGAGCTCCCCAACAATATTATTATCAATAACTTTTATGCAAGGCTCCCTCTACATGACAAAGATTTATTGGATGTTTCTTGTGCTGGATCATTCACTCGCATGGAAGAAGAAGCTAAATGGGACCTTCTAGACCGTATTCAAGATAACGCTGAAGCTTGGGAGAATGATAAAGGTAGAAAGCCTGGTATAAATTATGATTATGAATGCATTGAATCTTTTATGGGAACTAATGACTTTCAAATTATTAGTAATCTTTATGGTCTTGATTTGCAAGTTATTACGAATTGCTTTAAGGCTTTTGCTTCCTATATCGAAATTCCAAAAAGGGGGATGGAACAAATACCATGCACCTTACAAAGATATTGTTGACTATGCTCCTATTGGAAGTGCTGAGTATTGCATTATTGATCCCATCTTACCCGAACCTTATATCGAGAAGATTCCCTTTCCTGAAAAGGTAAAGGACCATCCTATGATAACTAATGTTATCACCAAAAGTGAAAAAAGAACTGTAAAACCTGATGAACAAATAAACATTGAACCTGTGGTAGCAATTGTGAAAGACCTTGTCACTAAAAGCGTAGAAGATGGGCACATAGTATTTTGTGAAGATGCTTCTAATATTGTTTCACATCCCAATAGAACTAAAAAGTCTAGTGTTCATGTGCTTTCTGTTAGAATTGGTGATCATTGCTATTATGGTTTATGTGATATTGGTGCAAGTTCTAGTGCTATTCCTTATGAGCTTTACAGAGAAATTATGCATGAGATTAGTCCTTGCGAGTTGGAAGAGATTGATGTGGTTATTCACCTTGCTAATAGAGAGACCATCTCTCCAATTGGTATTGTGCGAGACGTGGAAGTTCTTTGCGGTAAGATTAAGTACCCCACTGATTTTCTAGTACTTGGTTTAGCTGCTAGTAAAACTTATCCTATCATTTTTGGTAGACCTTTCTTGAGTACTTGTGGGGCTATTATTGATTGCAAGAGGGAGAAAATCTTGACTAAGTTTGATGGGGAATCCTATGAGTTTAATTTTTCGAAATTTGCTAAAGAACCTTGCGAAGAGGAAACCCATAATGAGGATTTTAGGGTTGAACAACTTGCTTCTATTTCTCTTGCTCCTAACAATGTTTTGCAGCAATTTATGGAAGAACATGAAAGTGAAATCTTCATGGAAGAAAGGAATGAGATTGACATGATTCTCCATGATAAACCTATGATGCTTAAGCACGACTTGCCTGTAGAAGACTTGGGTACCACGATGCCACCTAAAAAGGATCCGGTTTTCGATCTAAAACCTCTCCCTGATGATCTTAAATATGCTTTTATTGCTAATAAAAAGATATATCCTGTTATTATTAGCGCTAAACTTTCAGGGGAGGAAGAAGAAAGATTATTGGAAGTTTTGAAGAAACACCGAGGAGCTATGGGGTATACTCTGGATGATTTGAAAGGGATTTCACCTACTATATGTCAGCATTCTATCAACATAGAACCAGATGCGAAGGCAGTAGTGGAGCACTAACGACGTTTAAATCCTAAGATGAAGGAAGTGGTAAGGAATGAGGTATTGAAACTCCTTGATGCTGGTATTATTTACCCTATTGCTGATAGTGAATGGGTTAGTCCTGTCCATTGTGTTCCTAAAAAGGGAGATATTACTGTTGTCCCTAATGATAATGATGAGCTTATTCCTCAAAGAATAGTGGTAGGCTATAGGATGTGCATCGATTTTAGGAAAGTCAATAAAGTCACTAAGAAAGATCACTACCCGCTTCCTTTTATTGATAAATGTTGGAAAGGTTGTCTAAAAAGACCCATTTTTGTTTTCTTGATGGTTATTCTGGTTTCTCTCAAATTGCTGTTAAACAACAAGATCAAGAAAAAACTACTTTTACTTGCCCTTATGGAACTTATGCTTATAGACATATGCCTTTTGGTTTATGTAATGCTCCTGCTACTTTCCAAAGGTGCATGTCTGCTATCTTTCATGGCTTTTGTGAGGAAATTGTAGAAGTGTTCATGGATGACTTTTCTGTCTACGGAACTTCTTTTGATAATTGTCTGCACAACCTTGATAAAGTTTTGCAGAGATGTGAAGAAACTAATCTTGTTCTTAATTGGGAGAAATGCCACTTCATGGTTAATGAAGGGATTGTTCTTGGGCATAAAGTTTCTGAAAGAGGCATAGAAGTTGATAGAGCTAAGGTTGAGGCAATTGAGAAGATGCCATGCCCAAGAGACATCAAAGGTATTCGTAGTATCCTTGGTCATGTTGGTTTCTATAGAAGGTTTATTAAAGACTTTTCTAGGATATCAAAACCCCTTACCAATCTTCTTCAAAAAGACATACCCTTCATTTTTGATGATGATTGTAAGGAAGCTTTTGAATCTCTTAAGAAAGCTTTAACTACAGCCCCTATTGTTCAACCACCTGATTGGAGTTTACCCTTTGAAATAATGTGTGATGCTAGTGATTTTGCTGTAGGTGCTGTCCTTGGGCAACGTATTGATAAAAAGCTAAATGTTATCCATTATGCTAGTAAGACTTTAGACGCTGCTCAAAGGAATTATGCTACTACTAAAAAGGAATTTCTAGCTGTTGTTTTTGCTTGTGATAAGTTTAGGCCCTATATTGTGGACTCAAAAGTAACCATTCATACTGATCATGCTGCTATTAAATATCTTATGACGAAGAAGGACGCTAAGCCTAGGCTTATTAGATGGGTACTGCTTTTACAAGAGTTTGATCTTCATATAGTAGATAGAAAGGGTGCTGAAAATCCTGTAGCTGATAATTTATCTCGTTTGGAAAACATATCTTTTGACCCTATGCCTGTTAATGATAGTTTCCTGAATGAACAGTTAGCTGTAGTGGGGGTGAGCTCGCGAGGAAGCCCTTGGTATGCTGATTATGCTAACTTTATTGTCTCCAAGTATTTGCCTCCAACTTTTACAGCTTAGCAAAAAGAAAGTTCTTCTATGATTTGAGGCATTATTTTTGGGATGACCCGCACTTATACAAAGAAGGAGTTGATGGTATTATGCGAAGATGTGTTCCAGAATATGAGCAAAAAGAGTTATGGCGTAAATGTCATGGTAGAGCCTATGGAGGACATCATGCAGGAGATAGAACTGCACAAAAGGTACTACAATCAGGTTTCTACTGGCCTACCCTTTTTAAGGATGCAAGAAAATTTGTTTTATCTTGTGACGAATGTCAGCTTGTTGGTAATATTTCTAGATGCAATGAAATGCCTATGAACTACTCTCTAGTTATTGAACCTTTTGATTGTTGGGGATTCGACTTTATGGGTCCTTTCCCTCCTTCGAAGGGTTACACTCATATTCTTGTTGCTGTTGATTATGTTACTAAGTGGGTAGAAGCCATTCCTACAAAAAGTGCTGACGGGGAAACCTCTTTAAAAATGCTTAAGGACGTTATCTTTCCTAGGTTTGGAGTGCCTAGATATCTCATGACTGATGGGGGTTCTCATTTCATTCATGGAGGTTTTAGACTCTCGCTAAGTATGATGTTAATCATAGAATTGCGTCAGCTTATCACCCCCAAACTAGCGGGCAAGTAGAGTTATCAAATAGAGAAATTAAATCTATCTTGCAAAAGACTGTTAATAGGTCTAGAAAAAACTGGGCTAAGAAGTTGAATGATGCTTTATGGGCTTATAGAACGGCTTACAAAAATCCTATGGGAATGTCTCCTTATAAAATGGTTTATGGGAAAGATTGCCACCTACCCTTAGAATTAGAACACAAAGCTTACTGGGCAGTTAAAGAACTAAATAGAGCTTGTAAGCTCGCTGGTGAGAAAAGATTATTTGACTTAAGTTCTTTAGATGAATGGAGGAGTGAAGCCTATGAGAATGCTAGACTCTTTAAGGAAAAAGTTAAAAGATGGCATGATAAGCGAATACTTAAGAGAGAGTTTCATGTTGGTGAGAAAGTTCTATTGTATAGGTCTCGTCTCAGATTTTTTGCAGGTAAGCTACTATCAAAATGGGAAGGACCTTTTATCATTGAAGAAGTATACCGTTCAGGAGCAATAAAAATTTCCTCTCTAAAAGATAATACTACACAAGTAGTGAATGGACAGCGACTCAAACACTATATTGCTGGAGATTCTTACAATGAAGATATTGATGCCTTTCAAGTTATAACTCCAGAGAAATTCATTGAGGACCAAATTCAGAGACCTGTAGAGTCCGTTTCCAACTAGGTAACAGTTCTGGTAAGAAAAGTTCCGCGAAAATACAATCCAACTATATTTTTGCAGTTTTCAGTCAATAAGGAGAGCTACGAAGCGAAAAAGGGACGGAACCGGAGCTGGGGTGGCCCACACCACCCCATGGCACGGGCCCACCCCTGGCCGCGCCACCAGGTGGTGAGGCCACCCAGGACTCCGTCTCCGACCCATTTTCTCCCAGTACCTTCCTTTTGACATGAAACTTCGTAATATATACCCCCCCGGATCTCCCGAGGTTCGTATATCGTGTTTTCGCCATGTTTTTGTTTCGATCTGTTTCTTGCAGGTAGAATCCCAGATTTGGAGCCACAATGTCTTCCTCTGGATCATCCAAGGGAGATTCCTTGGAAGATATCATCAACCCATACATGAGAGAATTGAAGATTCATCCCAAGGAGTTATTGCTCGAAGGTGGGGAGGTTCGGATTAAAGAGGTTCAAGGCCCTAAAGGTGAAGGAAGTCTGGAGGACAGAATGGAAGCATTGGAACAAGAAGTCTTTAGGTACAAGAAGATGGCAGAGCGCGAAGTGGATATCATCCATAAGATTTGTTCCGAACTCATCACTGAGCACCAAAAGGAGACTGCTGAACTCAAAGACGAAGTCCTCGCACTCCGCCAAACAACCAATGAACTGCAAGCACAGTTCTATGACGTTCAAAATCAAAACTGTGAGTATGAGGCTAGATTTAAACGCATAAGTGCTGCTGCAAGTTTCAGGATGATGGAAACCACGATGTCCTTTGTTGATGGGAAGCCTTTACCCTGGAAGACGGACGAAGATGAGAGGATACCAACACAACCTAAGGAGTAATTCGTCATCAGGTTTGGCATCCCCTTGGTTTGTTCCAAGCTTGGGGGAGTGCCGCGGTATCATATCACTATCTTCTATCTTTTTACCTTATTAGTAGAGTCATATCATGAATAGAGGAGTTATTTTGTAGTATGGTTTGCATTATGGAAGTGTCCCCTCCCTTGTTAGATTTGTATCCCTTGGTGTGAGTTTACGTTACGGAATATTAATGAGAAGTTCTATCATTCACTCTTTTGCATAGCTTATGATAGTTTTCAATTCGTGGTTATATGATTGATCTTGTTGTTAGTATTGGTATCACTTTGGGATCATTGAGTTAATTTAGTTGGTTTTGGCAAACCTGGCTTGGTTAGTCGCAACACCTTTTTGAGAGTTGAAAATAAAACGATAGAAGTACTCTAAAGAAAAATAATTTCATCATCTTTCTTTCTTGATTTGCTCATAAGTCTAGTATTCTCTACTTAAGATCTTTTGTGCTTCCAAGGAAGATTGCATGTTTGTCTTTATCACTTGTATGTTTGTTTGTTTGTTTCCCTCAACTCTTATACTTGCCACCTAGCCTTGCTAGCCAAAAACTTGTACTGAGAGGGTATTCTTCTCATGCATCCACCTCCTTTAAACCAAAACCTTTGCCATTTGTGTCCACCATACCTACCTAGTAGCATTATTGCTATTCCAAGTAAATTCTTGTTTTGTCTACCTCCCAAATTAAACTTGTTATGTGAAAATTAGTGATTAAAGCTCTCACGAACTTGATGGCACACTTTACTTTCTTACATTTAATAAACTTGAACCATTGGGTCCTTCTTTGTTGCATATATGCTTGCACTTTATGAGTTGAAGTTAGCCGAACCATGTATCATGGGGACCGCTTTCAACACTTCATTGGTACTTGTACCTAGTTGATATCATGTTCTTTTCCTTATGGATCCCAGAGGTGTGAAATAGAAGTGGAACTTGTAAGATCATGGAGTTTATATGTGTGTTAGAGAAACGCCTGGGCCGCTAGCCTAAGTCATGCCTAATCATGGTGGAAACTTGCAGCATAACTATAGTGAGCATTCTATGAAGCATCCTCAATAAAAACCTATGCAAATAGCAAATAAAAAGATCGCTGAGATGCTCACTGTCTGCTTGCCTTGTCATTTTGATTATGGGATAGCTCCTGTGTCATGTGCAAGGGGTACCCCGTTGGCGTTTATCAATGATACGCATATATTTACAATGACAAGAGCTTGCTCGTGACTGAAGTTGAGTAGCATGAGGATCGGTACTCATAAGTAAGGGGCTTGAGATTTCAACTTATAACTTGTCAAGCATATCCTCTTAGTTGTGTCACTTTAACCTTAACCACCTAAAGATGCCTATGATAGGGGCAATGAGAGCTGAAAGCTAGTAAGTATCATAATTTTTGGGAGCTCTTTATGAGACTTGCAATCCCTGCTTCCCTCTGCGAAGGGCCTTTCTTTTACTTTGTAGTTGAGTCAGTAAACCTACTCCCCTCTATCTCAGCAAGTATTTTGTGTTGATGTGTTTTCATTCATTCATATGATGATTTATGCATTCATGTTTCTTATGTTCCTTGTTTTGCACATTGCTCTTATCTTGAAGTTTACTACTTTGAAAGCTTTCTTTGAAAACCAGCTATTTGTGAACTCCAGCAATTTATCAACTATTCTTCGACCAAGAGCTATGTTTGCCATTACCAATTATGATTCACTTTGTGTATCTTTATTGTGTTTCCTTTACTCATTACAAGTTGAGTTATATAATAGTGAGTTGTTTTCTATTATGATCTATGTATTAGATGAATGTGATGCTTCTTGTCCATATTCTTTTATCGACTCTTCACTCCATAAACCTGAGGTCATGTTTATTGAGCTCAGTTTCGCTTGGGGACAAGCGAAGTCTAAGCTTGGGGGGAGTTGATACGTCCATTTTGCATCACTATTCTATGTCTTAATTCACTATTATTCATTGATATATTTCGTATTGAGAGGTGATACTTATGTTATTTCATCTATTTTTGCATGGTTGATGACTTTTGGAGCATGGACCGCTGCAGTCAGGATTCTGATGGAAAAAGTGCTGTTTGGAGGCAAAATTCGCGAAGATCAGAAAATCCGGGAAAATATACGGAAAATTCTATTTTTCCAGAAGACTCAGGATGCCAGAAGATGGAGTGGAGGTGGGCCACAGGGGGCCCACACCACCCCATGGCGCGGGCAGGCCTAGGCCGCGCCTGGAGGTGGTGTGGCCACCCTGGCCCACTCCAGCCTCTCCCCTCTGGCGTATATCAACCTCCCGAAACCCTAAGACTCGGGAGGGACCACAGAAAGATTCCGCTGCCTCTGCGGGGCGGAAAACACCGAGAGAGGAAGATCTCTCCGGCAGACAGATTTCTGCCGAGGGAATTCCTTCCTGGAGAGGGGAGATCGTCGCCATCAACACCACCATCAAGCTAGACTTCATCGGGATCATCATCATCATCATCACCACCATCATCACCATCAGCACCCCCATCACCATCTCCATATTGTTGTAACAATTGCGTTGAATCTTGCATAGTTCATAGGGGAAACTTTCCCGGTGTTGATTACTCTTTGTAGTTCATGCTACTGAGTGAACCATTGAATTATTGTTTATGTTCAGATTATTATACATCATTATTCCATCTCTGATCATGATTCATATGATGTCTTGTGAGTAGTTCGTTTTGTTCTTGAGGACATGGGAGAAGTCTTGTTGTTAGTAGTGGAGTTGCGTTGAGAAAGATTCAATAGATTGTTATTTAAGTTGTGGTGTACTTCTTCTAGTGGTGTCATGTGAACGTCGACTACATGAAAATTCACCTATATGGGCCTAGGGGAATGCATTGTGTATTTGGCTACTAATCGTAGGGGTTGCCGGAGTGACAGAAACCTGAACCCCCGTTAGGAAACCATTGCACAAGGGACGTAAGGGCCTTAGAGTTTAAAGTTGTGGTTAGATTTCTACCTTAATTACTTTCTTGTACTTACGGATGTTTGCAAGGGGTATAATCACAAGTATGTATTAGTCTTGGATGGGCGGTACATTAGCACAGGTTCACCCACACAACACTTAGCAAGCTAAAGAAGATTAATCGACTATATGAAGCGAAAGCACTTGACAGTCTTCCCATGTGTCCTCGAGAACGTTTGGTCATCTATAGAAATACAACCGGCTTGTCCTTTGCTGCATAAAGGATTGGGCCACTTGCTGCATTTATTCCTCATCTTTTATTTACTCGTACTTTGTTTACTTGCTTTATCGAAAACCCCTAAAAATCCGTTTGCTAAGTATTTGCAGAGAATTCCTGATCCATACCACTAGCCAGCACCTTCTGCTCCTCGTTGGGTTCGACACTCTTACTTATCGAAAATACTGTGATACACCCCCTATACTTATGGGTCATCAGGCCGCCGGTCTAATCCATCCTGTCATGGTGGAAACCTGCAGCGTAACCATAATGAGCATCTATGAAGCATTCTTCTTATAAAAAAATAGATAGAGATTGAGAAAAAGAGGAAAAGAAAAAAAAGAGATGAGAAAAGAGGAAAGAGAGAAAAAGCACCATATTCCCATGGTAAATAAGAAGATTGCTGAGATGCTCGTTGTCTGCTTGCCTTGTCATTTTGATATGGGGATTCTTCCGTATCATCAGGCAAGGGGTACCTTGTTGGCGGTTCTCCATGATACACATGTCTTACTATGAAAAGAACTTACCGGTGACTAAACTTTAGTAGCATGAGGAGCGGCCCTCGTATTCAAGGGACATGAGATTTTCAACTTACAACTTGTCAAGCATATCCTCATATTTGATCACTTTAACCTTAATCACCTAAAAGATGCCTATCATAGGGGCAATGAGAGCTGAAAACTAATAAGTACCATAATTTTTGGGAGCTCTTTATGAAACTTGAAATCCCTGCTTCCCTCTGGGAAGGGGCTTTCTTTTACTTTTTAGTTGAGTTAGTAACCTATTCCTTTCTATCTCAGCAAGTATTTTGAGTTGTTGTGTTTCATTCATTCATATGATGATTTATTCAATCATGTTTCTTATGTTCCTTGTTTTGCACATTGCTCTTATCTTGGAGTTTACTACTTTGAAAGCTATCATTGAAAACCAGTTATTTGTGAACTCCAGCAAATTGCCAACTATTATTCAACCAAGAGCTAAGTTTTCCATTACCAATTATGATTCACTTTATGTATCTTTGTTGTGTTTCCTTTACCTATTGCAAGTTAAGTTATATAATAGTGAGTTGTCTTCTATTATGACTTACGTATTGATGAATGTGATGCTTCCTATCCGTATTCTTTTATCGACTCTTCACTCCATAAACCTGAGGCCATGTTTATTGAGCTTAGTTTTGCTTGGGGACAAGCGAAGTCTAAGCTTGGGGGGAGTTGATACGTCCATTTTGCATCACTATTCTATATCATAATTTACTGTTATTCATTGATATATTTCATATTAAGGGATGATACTTATGTTAATTCATCTGTTTTTGCATGGTTGATGACTTTTGGAGCATGGACCGCTGTAGTCAGGATTCTGATGGAAAAGGTGCTGTTTGGAGGCAAAATTCACGAAGATCAGAAAATCCGGGAAAATACATGGAAAATCCTATTTTTCCAGAAGACGAAGGAAGCCAGAAGGGGAGGCTGAGATGGGCCACAGGGGGCCCACACCACCCCCTGGCGCGGGCCAGCCTAGGTCGCGCCACCAGGTGGTGTGGACGCCCTGGTCCACCCCTGGCTCTCCCCTCTAGCATATATTATCCTCCCGAAACCCTAAGACTCAGGCAGTGACCACAGAAAGATTCCGCCGCCTCTACGGGGCGGAAAACACCGAGAGAGAAAGATCTCTTCGGCAGACAGAATTCTATAGGGGAATTCCTTCCTAGAAAGGGGAGATCGTCGCCATCAACACAACCATCAAGCTGGACTTCATCAGGATCATCATCATCATCACCATCACCATCATCACCACCAGCACCATCATCACCATCTCCATACCGCTGTAACAATTGGGTTGAATCTTGCATAGTTCTTAGGGGAAACTTTCTCGGTGTTGATTACTCTTTGTAGTTGATGCTATTGAGTGAACCATTGAATTATCGTTTATGTTCAGATTGTTACACATCATTATTTCATCTCTGATCATGATCCATATGATGTCTTGTGAGTAGTTCGTTTTGTTCTTGAGGACATGGGAGAAGTCATGTTGTTATTAGGGGAATTGTGTTGAGCAAGATTCAATAGTTTGATATTTAAGTTATGGTGTACTTCTTCTAGTGGTTCCATGTGAACATCGACTACATGAAACTTCACCTATATGGGCCTAGGGGAATGCATTGTGTATTTGGCTACTAATCGTAGGGGTTGCCGGAGTGACAGAAACCTAAACCCCCATTAGGAAACCATTGCACAAGGGATGTCAGGGTCTTAGAGTTTAAAGCTGTGGTTAGGTTTCTACCTTAATTACTTTCTTGTACTTGCGGATGCTTGCATGGGGTATAATCACAAGTATGTATTAGTCCTAGGAAGGTCGGTACATTAGCATAGGTTCACCCACACAACACTTAGCAAGCTAAATAAGATTAATCAACTATATGAAGCGAAAGCACTTGACAGTCTTCCCATGTGTCCTCGAGAACGTTTGGTCATCTTAAGTAATACAACCGGCTTGTCCTTTGCTGCATAAAGGATTGGGCCACTTGCTGCATTTATTCCTACTGTCTTTTATTTACTCATACTTTATTTACTTGCTTTATCAAAAACCCCTAAAAATCTGTTTGCTAAGTATTTGCAGAGAATTCCTGATCCATACCACTAGCCAGCACCTTCTGCTCCTCGTTGGGTTTGACACTCTTACTTATCAAAAATACTAGGATACACCCCCTATACTTGTGGGTGATCAATATGCTTTGCAACTAACTAATGTCATTTTAATTGACATTAATACTTTATCATCCCATGATAACATATTGGGTATGTATAGTAATTATGGCAACAGAGTGAGGTCTTCGATTCCATGAGCCATTAGTGACATTAGATCAGTCAATGCAAACTTTCTCATGGGCACTCTGCACTAGAGCACACTCCATGAGAAGACGAACCTTCCCAGCCACAACTTTATACATAACACAAAGTAGTATCCATATACTTAAATTTAAACATAGAAATCAAATGAACAGTGCAACTATGTGTTGTTTTTTATGTTTATCACCACGCTTCCTTTTACGACTCAAGAAAGTATTTCAATGCAGAGGTTTCCAATCTTTTAAGGTCAACATTTGTCCTTATAGCACAACATTTTATGCTTTAGTCATGTCGTCCTTCATGGATCTAGAAACATGCCTGCAGTTCTCATTAGACACCATGGACAATCTTAGCTCATTGTTTAGTGATTTACACTCAATCACTTCTGAAATTGTTCTTCTTGACAAGAACTTGGATCATATTATGTTGAGTTCTTATCATGGTTTATAAGACGAAACCTATGTCAAAACATAGAGGATGATGAACATCCTTTTCTTTTTTTCAACCATCGATGTTGCACTTAATGTGACATAGGTATGATTATGCAGGTCCCTATGATTTGCTACCTAGGGCCTACGAAAAAGCTTATGGCCCATGAAGAGTCAAGATGAAGATCCAAAGAAGAAACCGACAAGAGTATAGTTATAGTAGGAAAGAGGAACAAACACCGACCTAGAGTTGGTATTGTAATTGTGTAATCTATCCGCATACAGCTTTGAGACCCGACCTATTATATATAGGACGAGAGAAGCATAGGCGAGGGCACCGAACAATCCCCAAGCGATTCGTAACCAAGCAATCTTTCGTAATATTTAGGCGACTTTGATCTCATTGTTTCCTGACTTCCGACAAAATCCCCAGTGTTCTCTTTTCCACAAAACCCTAAGTTCTTCTGTATGGACATTGCCGAGATCTCCCCTCGTCAATTAGCGCCGTCTATGGGAAACTTGAATGCTGGAACCATGGATTCAGAGGAATTTTCTCTTCCAAGCAGCAACTCAACAAAAGAAGATCCACGCCCGCCCACCTCTATGATAGTACCCGCTGATTTCAATGGCGGATCCAATATGATCATCGGAAGCTTCCACTTCCAAGTTGAAGACCTCCAAGAGCCACGCCCTTCGGCCCTGATAACATCAGAACCGTCGGCAGAGAAAACTACGCTTATAGCGATTCCAGCATCATCTGTCGGATCCTCCATGGATATCACGACGGAAATTGAAACACCTGACGAGAACAAGCAAGATGAGACGGATCTGGGGACCTTGATGGTCTTTATGAAAATCTCTCCTTCGGATCAGATTCCCCACCAACTCCACCATGCGAAACAAGTCCAGCAAACTCTAAACCCGAAGAAAGCAGAAAAAGCATCGACTTTGGAATAAGGATGGCAGAAATATACCTGGAGCAGAAATTCATGGACTTCACTGATCCACCCAACAGTGTCTCCCCCAATTCGGATGACGACGCCACAAGTCCGTATACTACCCAGCACCAAGTATGTGTAATCATCGGCGACACATCGGCCTAGCAAGACTCCAACGGTAATCCTTTTTTTAACCTAGATGATATCCTATCAAGTGACAATGCAGGAAACCATGGAAACAAAGGAAATTGTAGAAACGGGGAAGACCCAGCAAACAACTGTGTAACCCCATGAGGAGGATAGCCATGCAGAGGCGAGAGGCAAACTCTCCTACTCCTAGCCGAAGCATGGGAAAAAGCAAGAGCAGCAATTTCGGGTGCAATTCCCACGACCACTGATGCGACACGCGAGGATCTACTAGTATATGGATATTTTCTCCATCACAAAAAATGGACCTGCTAAGGATGCAGAGGCGGCTCGACGAAAGAAAGAGGCTTGCCGATGAATCCAGCCTACGACGGGTGATAATTGTGAGATTCGACACATTTTTATCCGGAGAAGAAGGAGAAGAAGGAGATCCGGAGAAGAAGGAGAAGACATTCTTCATCTCGCTCCAGGATCTTCGACCTCCTAGCCAATACACCCCCATAGCCACTACTTGTACTTGAGAGAGAGAGAGAGAGGTATCTCCACCTTGCACGACTAGGGTTTGAGATTGTTTCTTCCCATCTTGAATTATGTTGGATATTTTTCTATTCTTATTATCGATCTCCATGGTAATATAAAGACGGATTCCCTTTATTTGATTATATTTATGATACATTCTTCTCTCGTGTGTGTGTAATTCCCTTGGGCATGGGAGATGTAGGGGATTGGTGAGATGTGATGTGCCTTCATATATTTTCCATTAGTTTGTGATTGGTTCTAATTACTATATT
Organism: Avena insularis; assembly: GCA_023614405.1. Classification (NCBI taxonomy): domain Eukaryota; kingdom Viridiplantae; phylum Streptophyta; class Magnoliopsida; order Poales; family Poaceae; genus Avena; species Avena insularis. The sequence goes on from CM042690.1 coordinate 249,932,337, forward strand.
ATGTGTGCTTGACTATTTGTGGGATGCCTAATGCTTGTTGTCCAATTAAGGGCCCAGACAACATGATGCTTTGTTCTACATAGATAAGATCTTGTTCGCTAGTGGACCGGCGACCCCAGGGTGACATGAGGATATCAATGGAAAACTAGTAGACTCGAGGATATCGAGGAACCATTGTGCTTATTGCATTAGTCCGATCCAAGGAGCTTAATCCCTAAGCGACTTGAAGGGGCTTAATCGTCTAGTGTCTGACCATGGTTTTGGTAACAAGCTAGTAGGATTATTGAAGTTGGGATGAAATCTACCAGGAGGAGTTCTTGCTAATTATGGGTTTCTCGCCTATACATATATTTATAAGATTATAATTGTTACATTTATCATTCGTCCACCTGGCACAGTCACTATCACCATGAACTGAATCTCCCCGTGCCTTCTTTTGCCATCTGTAGGAAACAACAAACACCCAAGTTGTTCTTTACTTTTATGCTTTATATTTCTGAAGTTTACATTTTAGTTCTATTTAAATACATCTCATTTAATCAAAACCCCATTCTTATTTCAACACTTGTAGTTAATTCACTCGAAGACCTGTGACAACTTCAGGTCTGACAGACACTTCATCTATAAACACTTACCTTTGGGATCCCTGTGGGATCAATATCTATACTTAGAAACTAGCTACAAACGATCTGTGCACTTGCATACATCAAGCTATTTGTTGGCTCTATTGTCGGGGAGATAAGCGCTAAGTGTTTGTCTTTTGACATTTCATGTGTTGCTACTACAAAATGTTCTCCCTAGGAGATAAAGGGTCTACATGCTCTGGTAGGACCTATCTACCAGATTATATTGAGCGCGTGCTTGCTCAAAGGCACGAAGAGATTATTGAAAAACTTTTAAGATCAAATAAAGTTGAAGTTGAAAACCTGAGTGATATTATGGAAATCATGTCTATTTACAGGACAACTCCCATGAAACCTGAGAAAACTCTCAGAGAATATAGTGCTCCAAGTTCTGAATTCCTTAAACAACCAATAGAATTCCCTAATCCTGGAGTTAGGGAATATCGATTTGATGGTGGAATTATTAAAAATTTGCAGGAAAAAGCTTTCGGTGGAAGGGAAGATGAAGACCCAGGAAGACATATTAGAGAGTTCGATGATGTGATAACATTGCTTGGACGAAAAGGTTAGCCAAGAGACTTCTCTCGTCTTAAATTATTTCAATGGTCTCTTAAAGGTAAAGCTCTAGACTGGTTATATTCTCTCCCTCGCCATTACATTAAATGTTGGGAAAACTGCATTGTTAAATTCATAAACAGGTTTAATCCTTTTTAAAAGGTAACTGAACTAAGAAAGAATATAGGAAACTTTAGTCAGAATGTGGGAGAAAACTACCCACAAGCCTGGCAAAGATTCTTTGGAATGATCAATAGTATTCCTAATCATGGCTATTCCGAATCAACTATTTGCCATTTATTTTACCACTGTCTTAATACTCAATGTAGAGAATTGCTTGACTTCTCAGCAGGAGGGTCTATAAATACTCTAACTATTAAGGAATGTTTGGAATTGATGTCTACTAGGGCTAAGAATGATTCTTTATATAATCCTGATTTTGGCACTAAGCTGGAAAAAGGGATACTTCGGATAACTCGTGATCTTATGCCTGAGGTACGCAAAACAATGAAAGAAAAAGGTATACCTTCTGAAATTTTTAAGGAAAACTAAGTAGATTTGTTACAAGTTTTAACTAAAGAAGATGAAATCCCTATTTAATTCCAATGTTCCGCGTTCCCCTTGTGTGTGCACCACCAAGAAAGTTCTTCGGTATGAGGCGATCCAGGGTTACAGGCCTGGGTGTCAGACATATCTACGTTCGCATACAGTGGGTGTAAGCCATGTTGCACAGCGAATACACACAAGTTAGATTTGGCGAGCCTAGCACGCTAGAGAAGCGTGGCCTCGGAACACAAGAGATCGAAAGATCAAGCATGAGTCACATGGATGATGTGATTGACATTAGTAAATGTCTACCTTTGATAATGCACTGATGGCCGTGACGATCGGGGGAGGTGCAGAGGATAGGGATCATGCAATCACTAAAATCGTCCAGGGGATGACCGTTTTAGTGGAGACCAATTATAAATTGATCTCTTATTATAAACTTAGTCTAGATGTCTGTTTGCGAATATCTTAGTAGATCTTAGCCTATCCCATTGTGGTCCTTTGCGACCATGGGAATATATTGCTTAATTTAGAACTTAGCAAAAGGGTCCAACTTCATAGATTAATACCCACGACTGAGGGATATCCTCGTAAAAGGTGATTGATGTCTACGCACTTCTATTCTTGTAGACAGTTGTTGGGCCTCCAAGTGCAGAGGTTTGTAGAACAGCAGCAAGTTTTCCCTTAAGTGGATTACCCTAGGTTTATCGAACTCAGGGAGGAAGTGGTCAAAGGTATCCCCTCTCAAGCAATCCTGCAATCAAGATACAAGAAGTCTCTTGTGTCCCCAACACACCCAATACACTTGTCAGGTGTATAGGTGCACTAGTTCGGCGAAGAGATAGTGAAATACAAGTGGTATAGATAATTATAAGTGGTAATGGTGATAGAAAGTAGCTTCGTCAGGTGCCCCTACTGCCCCACCAGGAGGCTCCACACCACGGACTTCAACTCCCTTGTGAAGCATGTCGAGGACGTGAGGACCTACGGCGAGTCCGTGAACGTCCACGGCTTCATAGCCAAGCACTAGGCGCTCGATCTTCACCTCCGCAACCTCTAGAAGGTGGCTATCGAGGAGGGTCGCATGCCCCCGATCAAACCCAAGGCGCCCAAGGTCAACGGACTGGGCAGCAAGAAGTGGAGGAGGAGCCAGAGGCAGAGGCCCTCCTGGCAGAGGCCACGAGGGGCCACTGATCTGCTGCTACTGCTGTGCTGCTGTAAAGCAGCTTCTTTTGTCTTGCCTGTGTTGAATTTGTCAGCTGCTAATTGACGAACCTCATTAAGTATCGTACAATATAACCTATATTAGCTGCTTCATCTACATCTGCTCTGTTTACTGAATTTATTTATGGTGTTGTTTAGTTTTTCTCCTCTAGATTTGCTACCAGAATGGGAAAAAATGAGGGTGAAAAGGAACAATGAATGAAGAGAGAATCTGCTCTAGATTCACTACCTCTTTGGGCAAAAAAATACAACTATTAGCGAGAGAGGGGAAAAGGCGCTGTTAAAATGGCCAAATAACAAAAAAAACTTCCAATTTAGGCGACAGGGCGCACGTAACGGTCAAGCCTTTGACCAGACGGTACCCCCCTCCGAGCACATGTGAGGGCTTTGGAATGGAGGGAGGGCAAAAGTGAGGACAAACTAAGGCAGCCACAATGTTGCTATAGCTAAATTTGACAAAAAACTGAATTTAGCTTTACCATGCAATTTGGCTAGAGCTCCACAATGTAGCTATTCTAAATTCCTGCACCATGCGGTCCCACCGCTGACAAGAATAGCCTTGTTTTTTGTCTAAGATATGAGAGGAGAGGACACATGTCACACACAGGTTGGCTAATCAATTTGGAACCACATTTGGCATCGGAGCACCCTCTTGCTCCGGTTCCCTCTTTTGCTCAATTTGGAACCACCTCCATAGTGTAGGGAACTAGTTCCAAAAGCCAAAAAGTAAATATGGAACCACTTTTGCTGGGGAAAATAGAAATCCTTAAACTATGTGGTGCGTTGAAACCTCGTGCTTTTCCACCGACACGTGTGTTGCAAAGTTGCTTGATCGTGCATGCTTACACAAGTGGCCTAAACAGAAACTTATAGAAGCATGGACAAACAAGCTTTAATTTAGCAAATTCTAGACAAAATCACCAAATTAAAGAAAGGAAATTGCAAGCTTTGCGTAATCGGCAGGCCTGAGTGGTTGGACGGCTACCCCGGGGTGCAGGGATGCTAGGTCCCTCTCTATGCTTACACTTCTTAAACTTGTTGGGAATAATAATCAAAAATAGCTGTACACTTCCTTCTGTCCTGTCACGTTACGTCGTGTCAGCACCGTGCACCCGCTGCGGATCGGCAACGAGACGGTGGTCTCCGTGACCGGTCTCTGCCACACCAAAGCCACGTCGCACACCCGTCCCATCGCCTACCGGGACGGTCGCCGAATTTAATCGCTAGGATTGGAAACCAATGGTGCTCGCCCGGTCAAACTTGCTTCCGCTTGGGTATGACCGGAATATTGGTAAACGCAATTTAAGCATCGCCTTCCATCTCCATAGCGCATCACTGTGCAAAAATCCCCAACTCCTTCCTTCCGCCGCCGCCGCAACCACCGCAAGAACCATCGATGCTGCCGCAGGCACCACCTTCGCCGGGCCATACCACCGCAACAGATCACTCCACCGCCACGCCCAGTCCTAGCCACCGCTACCGACCCTAGGCCACCACCGCCGCATTAGCTGCTGCCATGGATGCAGAGTACGACGTGTTTAGCGACAGGAGCGACTTCACCGATGAGTACACCGTCACCGCCCATGGCACCACCAAGCAGATGGTCGTCCACACAAATGTGTCAGCGGAGGTCGCCAAGGTCATCGCAATGTATGAACGGTGGCTACACGAGCCGATGGACAGGTACAAGATCGTCGACCTTGACCTCAATTATACCGGAGATAGGAAGAGGGCGGCGCTTTTGCAGCTATCCATGCGCAACCACTGCCTCCTATACAACGTATGTAGGGCCAAATCTGTATGCCCAGAGCTTCGCGAGTTCCTACACAGGAGGGAGAACTACTTCGCCAGCGTCGACATCAAGAACGACACTCCAAAGCTAGAGAGGGATCTCCTCGTTCATGTCGTCAATCACGTCGATCTCCAACGTTTGTGGAGGTACCCGGATGGCGATACGGGGAAACCCGGCATGGTTAGACTCGCTGCCGACATTATCGACCGCGAGTACGCCGACATGAAAATCGAGTTCCCGAAGCACCTGCATGAGCGATGGGAGTGGAGACACCTGAATTACGATGCGATAAAGTATGCAACCAAGGATGCATATGTCTGCTACGAGATGCTCAACAGGATCTGGCGGGTGGGTGAGTGTGTTGTTTACCACTACTGGTTTCGCATTTTGTTCCTAGTTTTATCTCGCCTGTATTTTATCTCGCATGTATTTTCTAAGCATTCTGTGTGTAAGAACCGAGCTCGTATGATCCCTGTGCTATTAGGTAGTTAACCTGTATGAATTACATTTCCCCCTTTTGTATGCTCAACATTCATACTTACAAATTATGTCTGTGCCATTTGCATGCGGCATAACCCAGGACTGACATGCATAAGGTGTGATACAGTCATAAGTCATAACCAAACCCAGATTATAGCGAAGGCTACAGTCATAACCAAACCCAGATTATAGTTTGACAATGGTAATACATAGCAGTTCGTAATTGCTCACATAATGTACCTCTGAAATAACATGTTTTCATAAACATAACAAGCCCCATACAAACACAACAATCATGCACTAAAAGTCTACATCCCAGCCTGTTGGAGAAGGCAACCGATCCCAGGATGCCTTCGGTCGCTTGCCCCAGCTTGTAGATTCATGTATGCTCCGGCATCTGGGGCAAACAACTTGCCTTGGTGGTGGTTCAATGGTGCGATGCCTGGAACAAAAATTTACAATCTGGCGGTACAGCACGTTGCTAACATACCCATCGATTGCAGCGTACTTTAGATTAGGTTCAGAAAGCGGCTTATCCTCCTAGTAATCGTGCCCTAAATGCCTCCACCAACATCTCGGCAATTTGCCCTTCATGTCAGTGTACCACAGGTCGATGAGTTCAACGGCAAGATCGGCCATCCCGGTCCTACTACCCTTCGTCCCTGGGATCCAGTAAATTTTCTGGATGTCCACTCTGCACTCCTTTGGGATTTTAATGTTGACAGCCGGGCTTTCAAGCAGTCTAGTATCATTCGTGATGTCAACACTACTAAATGTTATCTGCTGGTTCACGAGAAAGTCATGAAACATCGACCTAATCCTTTCACCCCACCTGCATGAAAATGGATTCAGACAAATAATATAGCAATAACTTTTGCAAACAGACGGTTCAGGAACAAAAAGATAGCAAAGTCTACATGTTCTCGTCGGCCCCCATCTCGCAAAAAGGCTGGTATACGAGGACGTGCCCCTTCATGGAGAGTTGCACTACGGCAATCATATGGTGATCGCGGCTGTACTCAAGGTTGAGACCTACGAACCTGTTTTCTTTGAACCGCAGCCAACTCGTGTAATTATTCAGAGTGTTCCACACCGTCCGAGGGTCGGTGGTGTAGACGACATCGATCTTATTCCCACCATGTACTTATATGTCGAAGTACGCAGTCACTTGCCTGCCATCATTTCGGACATCCGACAAGACCATGACTACATGCAAGAGGGAAAGGATACGGAGGAAGAGGGTGATGCCGTGGCGGAGGAAATGTATGAGGCCGTGGAGGAGAAAGACGATCCGGCCGTGGAGGAGGAAATGAGATGGAGAAGTGAAACTGCTTACTGCAAGATTGGAACCACCCTTACTAATATCTGGAAGGGTGCACAACCGTTCGTAGTAGGGTGAAGGTGGAGAAAAATGGCGGTTTTACACGCCGATGCTAGCGCTGCCTAAAATTTGTTCTACGCCACTTGCATGCGGTGGAATCGAGGTCTGCCATGCATGATCCAAGTCAAACGTAGTCAGGTTTACGCGTGCCGACCTTCACTCACTGACAGGCGGGCCGCACATTTTTCTCTCTTACGATATTTTTTTCACTTCCTCTAGATGGTTCTGGTGCGCACCCTCAATAATTACGCCCCCTTCCTTGTCTTCCACGCGGACAAGAACCAGCGGCGGTGGCGGTTCCTCACTGGGTCACTCCCTACTCGAACAACTTCCCCATCCCTAATTACGTCCCCTCTCAAATCCATCCGCCTCCTTATCACAATGCCTCCATTAAGCTACCGGATTCCAGACTCCATTTGCCGCTATGGGTAGAGCTTGGGGTAGCAATAGGCTGAAGCGAAAGGCATCCGACGATGACGCGGATGGCCAGGGCGACCGCCACCGCGAGGATTGGGGATGGCCGAACCTCAGCGCTGCAAACGTGCACAGGATCGCCATGGGGTTGGACATCATCTCTGCCGGCCGCCTCGCTCGCTGCATCCCTGGCTACCGCTTCACGATGCGGGACATGGACGAACAATCGTTTAGCACGCCAGGCCTTCTTTACCCCGATACCAGCAAATGGCCAAACGACCATGATGGCCATGTAATTTCCAGTATCTTGCTTATTGGTTCAGTCATATCGTTGATTCATATGTGCTGAACTCTCATCGGAATCCTATGTTCCTTTCGTCAAACGTGTTGTGTGCATGTGCGGTTTGAACAAATTGAACCATTTAAGACTATTTTGTACAGCGGAAGCTCTGCTCGTACCTGATATTCTGGTATTTTCGTAGTGACACAGTCTTACTTTAGGTGATAGCCGAGTTGTCAATTTCGATTTGCAATGGAATGCCTGCTAGGTGATATTCTGTTTCCTAAAATAAAAATAAACAGATTAGACGATTTAAGGCTATTATGCCCCGAGCTATTTATGATCATCATCAGGAGTTTGTTCTGGGGAGGCTCTGCTCCTACTCCATATATTGGGTATCTTCGTAGTGACACAGCCACAATTTAAGCGATATCCGAGGAGACACTCGTATTTAGGCGATATTTTGGGTACTTCAATCTGAAGGTCTAGTTGTCAAATTGTATTTGCAATGGAATCCATGCTAGGTGATTGTACCAACTGACAACAAACTCTGTAGAATATTCATGCAAAACTGATGCTGCTAGATAAGTGGTCGGAATCAGTAGTGGTGAATATCAAGGAAGAAGAAGAGACAAAAATGGGAGATGACCAGAACTGGGTGGGTGGCAACGGCGAGTGACTGGTCCTTTTATCCCAGGATGGGAGTACTTGGACTCTAAAAAATGGCTACAGATTGTTGAGATTTACATTGCCATCTTTGGAGGGTGTCGGCATTACTCCATTCAACAACGGGTGGCCACTGCCCATTTCCGAATTCGCTTACAGGTTCAACATGGCAGAACTTGAGCTCCTGAAGGTACAGCTCCCACATAGACCGCGGGAGGTGTGGAAGACCTGGGAGTACGACCTCTTAGCGGTGTTCGACAAGGCAATCACATTCATTAGATGCCAGTAGACAAGGAATGGACAGTCTTGCGCGACGACTTCCTATGGCTGGAGAAGTATGTCGACGCCGTCTTCAGCTCCAGCTACCATTCCAACAAACCGCAACGCATTTATGCGGTCACTGAACCTAGCGGCGATGTGCGTGTTTGGGAGCCGTCCATCTGGGGTGAGTCATGGTTTCCTATAGCATGTAAAATCCCATTCAAAATTCTGCTTACTGACTGTAAGTAACACGCAGGTACCCACACAGCCCCGCGCATCATTCCAGCTCCGGTGATTGAAGATGCAGTAGCAGATGCTGAACTTGGGACACGGTGCTGGTTCCTGGCACCTCTCGGAGGCGACACAAAACAGGATGTTGAACTCATGTGGATTCATATCAGGGGAGCACTAAACAACGCTGGTGATTCAATAGAACATATGGGGACACAACTTTCTTCATACCCATCGCTGCGGTGTCACGTTTTCTCGAGGTTAGCATGCCCATCCAAAGACCCAGTAGAGCAAGTCTGGAGCAGAGTCAACAATCTGAAGGGACAATCTGTGTTTCTTGGGATCAACTATCCTTTCTTTGTCGGAGCCCCTGGAGCTGTTGAACCTGTGTCCTGATGTTGCTGCTGCTGCTGGTGGTGGTGGAGCTGACGAAGAACTAGCTTTTGCTGCTCCTGGTGAAGCTGACGAAATACTTGGTGATGTTGCTGCTGGTGAAGCTGATGAAATACTTGCTAATGCTGCTGCTGGTGAAGCTGACGAAATACCTATTGAGGCTGCTGCTAGTGAAGTTGACGAAATACCTGCCGAGGTTGCTACCGGAGTCTAGGAAGAACATGCTGGTGTTGTTGCTGAGGTGCCAGCACTTCCAGTGTTGATAGCAGACTGTGTGTTTGATGTACACTCACGAGTCTATCATGTTGATACTCCAGATCCGACCTGGAGTCAAATCCACGTCAGGGGGAGGGGGCCTACAATTGGCTCATCAGTGGGGTCGTACGATTTGATGGAGAATGACAAATGGCCAAACGCAGCATTTCGGTTCGTTCTGACGATACCACCAGATCCAGGGACCTAGTGCTCATAATGGCAGATCCGATGAACCATTTGTCTTTATCTTTATCTTTAGTTACGCTTATTTTTGTAAAGACTAAGCTGTGCTTATTTGTGTAAGACTAAGTTAGGCCTAACTGCGTAATATTCAGTGAAGCCCAGCTTTTCTTTCCATGCCCATAACAGCAGAATTGCAACATAGAACAGGCAAAGGTAATGTGCATACTAGGCGTTTTTGCTCAGGATAACAACCACTTCAAGTAAATGATACATGGTGTACGCATTTGAACGCATCACTAGAATGTGCCACCTATTGATGATTGATGACATGGATCTAGCTTTTCTGCGCGTATTTGCATTGAATTGCTCATTGATTTGTTCACATATTTTTGGCAATGGGTGATGAACTCTACTCTCTTGGTAACATGCTTCGTCAGCGAGCACTTGTTGATGCAATGCAAAGTACAAAACATGGTCTTCATCGTCATTCCATTTAGGTTCTCTATGTTTCCTCATCACGGAGCTACTAATTTCAAATGAAAATCTAGTAAACAACATATGTGTACATTGTTAGAGTATGATACGGGCACGGTACATACATGTTTTTCTACAATCACAAGAAGAAAACTTGATGCATTTTCACCTTGTTAGCGTTGTGCCGAACTGGGTGGATGTGGCTTTGGGGTTCAGAGAGGAGGGCACCGTGGATGGTGCGTGTGCGACCATGGCGACGGCGAGCTTGGATTCTGGAGGAGGACAATAGGACCGAGCATGGTCGGCTTGGTGACAGATCTCACGGGAATGAATTCTCATCCCCGTGCCGTGCCATGGGTGCGGCCATGGTGAGGGAGAGCTCTGATTCGGGATGCGGAGGAGAGCGGGGCCGAGCAGGTTCGTCCATGTCCTAGCTCCACGCCATGGCAGCGACCACAGATTGTCTCCCCGGGAAAGAAGAAGACGCGTAAAGGATTCAGGCGCCAATGATGCAAGCCTACATGGCAGCCACGACGGCAGTGACATAACAGCGAGAACTGACAGGGGGGCCAACTTTACGGCCGTTAGCCTGATATTTTGTATTGAAACGTAAAGTTGAACTCGTGCCGAAAAGACGCTCTGAGTATTTGGCATGCCAACTTTGGGCAACGCAGCTGATTGCAAGCAACTTGGGTACCGCGTTGCCTGGATGCCTCAACTTTCGGGCCACAAAATGATATTCTCCAAGACAACACCTGGACTACAAAACAGGCCCTCAAAAAGCAATGTCTCCAAGAAGGGAACAATGTTCAAGCATTGTCATCACGCGATCGAAGATCATAGTTTTCACACTGAAAAATATTCGACCTCCCCAAAAAATGCCTTGAATAAGGTCATTGCCAGCTACGACAAATAAAGGCCAGACATTGCGTTTTGATCTTGAAAATCTCAACTCATTACTCGAGGAGCACCACAAAAAATGCAATCCTCCAGTGAAGCCTCCCCCGCGTGTCTGCAAGTCACCAAACACCGGATAAAATGACATGACTGGAATGGACAGGGACACCACCCCGCAAGCCAAATTCGTACACCAGCTTGTGCAGCATAGTATCCATCACATCCAATACACCACTCGGCCATAACTTCAAGACCTCCAATCGTAGCTACCATGACTCTCTCCACCTCCGTCAATACCATGGGAATCTAGAATTAGGCATATCCCATGGCATTGACAAGAAAGTGAAGCTTCACACCGCATCCTGTTGAAGCTCTAGTAGCTGATAATACATGTGTGCATAATCGGATCCTATCTCATTAGGAAATCAAGAGGCTTCAGGTGCCAAACTGTGAAGGCGAAGACCAGAACACGTCAACAACCATATCGGGAGGGGGGAGGGGCGACATCAAGCGGATCGGTGACTTGGAGGAAGAAAAATACTAGGGCCAACCACCATTATTAGATCCAAGCAAGTAGCCCCATGCCACTAGTAGTCTTATTTCGGGATTAGCCGCCCCAATCCCCACCAACACTAGTCTGTAGGCCATGCTGGCAATGAAGAAGGCGCCCCCTGGCACCCAATGCTTGCGCCATATGGCCGCGCAATTTCAAACAGGCTAGTGCAAGGCCACCACCATGCCTCCGGTGAGGGGTTGCACGTCTGTGCCACCACCACGCCCCTCGCCCGGTGTCGTGTCCTCTCTGATAGGCGCGACCTCCACCGCCATCCGATGTGGGAGGACCTCCACTAGCTTCCAGGGTTGATGCCCTGGCTCCCTATGTTTGCCACCTGCACCGCGTCGTCCGAGACGATGCACCACCGCTACTGAAGTGCTCCCTACGGGGGGAAGCCACCGCGCGAGGAGACATCACTGTCGATGGTGGTGGCCAAGCTGGCTTCGCTTGTTGGCGTCCTTCGGCTACCGGGAGGATGAGAGAGCGGGTGTTGGGGGAGATGGAGGTTAGGTTTCCGCCCGAGCCATCCCCCAAGAGAGCGACACGGGAGCTACTGGTATTAAAACCGAGGAAATAAAAAAATGTTAGAAGCATGTACAGAGTTTATCACGAGATATTGCGCTGAATTGTTGGAGAGAAATGGGTCGGATGGTGAGGGTGGGTGCGGAACGAAATGAGCCCTATACACCGACTCGACCTGAATGCCACATGAATTCGTGATGCTCCCAAATAACTGAATGCCACGTATGTACAACCAAGTGGACGAGTTTGAACGGTTTTTGACTTGTTGCGACTTGTTGCGCCAAAATTGTTCCCACGCATCAAGTTCAATTTCCTTGTCAGACAAGCACCTAGTACCATGTAAGTATCTTTGTGAAACTGAAGAACCTCACGATATATATTCAGAGTGTAAGGAAAGTCGTATATTTGAACTCCCTTAAAATGGGGCAACGAGGACATCCAACATCAATTGGGACACCATCTCATTACCCACATGTGACCTTCAAACTCTTAATGCAAACTTCACGGAACAAGAGACCAAAGCTGCTATATTTAGATCACCTAGTGATAAGGCCCAAGGTGGTTTCACCGGAGCCCTCTACAAGGCATGCCGGGACATCGTCAAGCCTGAAGTTTTGCAAGCGATCAACCAGTTTTCTAACTTTCATATTGCAAACATTCATGGGATAAATTCTACCGATATTAATTGCACTCATCCCAAAAAATACGATGCCGAGGACATATCGTACTTTCGGCTCGTAAGTCTCATTCATGACATTTTGATACATTGCAAATGTATCTATAATTTTTGATGTTCCATGCTTGGTTTTATCCACTTTCTTGTGTTTTATCCACACTTTGGAGTACTTTTCATATGATTTCTTGGACTAACCTATTAACAAGAGCCACAAAGTTGCCTGCTTTTTACTGCTGTTTTTGGTTCCAAGAAAGTCAGAAAATGAATATTCTCGGAATTGGACGGGACAAAAGCCAAAGTGCCTATTTTTGCAAAAGTCATTAGATGCCAGAATATGAGACAGAGAAGGGTTGGGGGCCGGCCACACCACACAGGCTGGCAGACTGCCCATGAGCAATGGTCAGCCGACCCTAGCACCCCCTCGGCCTCTCCTTCCGCCTATAAGATGCCCTTGGGACGAAAACCCTAGGTACCCGATCAAAAATCCACGAAAGAGTCTGTACCCACCGTCATCTCCATCCCTAGATCGGGAGGGATCTGAAGCTCTTCCCGGCACCCTGTAGGAGAGGGGAATTCACCCTGGAGGCCTTCTTCATCATCATGTAAGCCTCCGGTGTGATGCATGAGTAGTTCATCTTTGGACTACGGATCCATTTAGTAGCTACATGGCTGGTTCTCCTCCTTTGTGCTTTCATGTTTAGATCTTGTGAGCTCCGTTCATGATCAAGATCATCTATTTGTAATTCTACATGTTGTGTTTGCGGGGATCCAATGGATATTGAGATGCTATTTCAGATTGATTATTTATTCTATCATGTCTTTGTTATTTGTGATCTTGCATGCTTTCCGTTGTTAGTAGCTATCTTGGCCAAGTAGATGCTAGCAACTCCAAGAGTTAGTATTTATGCTCGATAGTGGGTTCATGCCTCTGGTAATCTGGGGAAGTGACGGAAATCTCTAAGGTACTAGATGTGGTGTTGCTACTAGGGAGAAAACAACAATCCTTTGTTCATATAACAATCATATTGTTTACATTACACGCAATTTGTAAAGCAATAATCTGTTGCTTGCAACTTAATACTGGAGGGGGTTGGGATGATAACCTGAAGGTGGATTATTAGTCATAGATGCAGTTGGATGGCGGTCTATGTATACTGTTGTAATGCCCAATCAAGTTTCAAAGGAGTCAAGATGATTAGTATATGCATGATTTGATTTCTCGATGTTTATCAATTTCCCCACTGTAATTTGTTCACTCAGCATGTTACGTATCTTAAGGAGAGCCACCTCTAGTGAACTATGGATCCCGGTCCTTTCTTTTACATACAATCTACAAACTATTTACTTCTTTGTGTTTACTTTCTGCAAACTTTTACTTCCTTCCATTTGATACTTTTAATCCTTTGTTTTCAGCAAAACCGGTGAGATTGACAACCTCATCGCAAGTTGGGGATAAAGTTTTGTGGTTGTGTTGTGTAGGTCTCCATGTTGCTACTAGCACCGGTAGTGCGCCCTGCCAAGGCTCAGCTAGCAACACCTTTGGGGTGTTTCCTTGCTCCTGCTGGTTCGATTAAACCTTGGTTTCATAACTGAGGGAAACTTGCTGTTGTGCTCATCATACCTTTCTCTTGGGGTTCCCCAACGAGCTCTACATCAACACTGAGCCATCAAGCATTTTTATGGCCCCGTTGCCGGGAAGTCAAGGACATCTTCACAATGGGAGTCCCTCATAACCAATCTCTTTACTTTGTAATTTTGTTTTGCTTAGTTTCTTTTTTCTTTGTTTGCTTGTTTTGTTATCAAAAACACAAAAAATTAGTTCCTTTCTAGTTTGCTTTCTTATTTTTAAAACACAAAAAAATTAGTTCCTATCTTAAGTTGCCTTTATGTCTAGCCTTGATCCAATCACTATGTCATCTGAGGAAATGATTTTCACTTTTAAACAAGGAATTGAGGAAAGCTTCAAGGAAGCTTGGTCTGGAATCTCTGATCTACATGAAAAACTGAGCCTAAATTAACTCAAAGCTTGTTCCTTAGTAGTTTTTACCTTGGAATTGCTCTTTTCTATAGATATGCTTTAGATGCTATCGTGGGAGGAGATTTCCTCCAATGTAATGAGGATGATGCTATTAATGCTATAAAGAAATTGATCCTCACTTACAACTTGCCTAGTCAAACTAATATTTCTTTCGCAAGAATATTTGCTAGACTAAACACTCTTGAGACTAGCACTACTAGCTTAAAAGATTGCTATAATACGCTTAGGGAGCATCATAATTATGTTCCAATAAATTCCGAACCATCAAAGTGGCTCCCTACAGTAAAGATTGAGATAAACACTGAAACTTTTCAAGCCTGATGTGATATCATGTCTCAATTTTGTCTTATGCCCAAAGATATTTATGAATCTTTGAATCTTTGGGGGCTTACTAAAGGAGGAAAAGAAATATCTCTTGCTAATAATGCTACATATTACCTATTGGAATAGATGAAGGAGTGTTTACGAAGATCCTTGGGAAAATGATTTCTACTGATTATCTTGTTATTGAATGTGCAGGAAAAGGACAAATTACACTTGGAAGGTCCCTATTAGAACTCCTTGGAGCAATAATAGATGTGGAAAAGGGGACCATGCACCTTTCTTCTCCACCAAACAATCATATTTTCCCCAAGGTTAAGAATAAAGGTAAGAGAGGTAAGGGCAAGAAATTTGGTCTTAATGCTTCTTCATTTGAGAACACTTGATTCTTTCTTGCTTCTTATGCCTAACTTAAAGGCGTTAAAGAAAAGTACTTATTGGGAGATAACCCAAAAGTTGTAGATGAGTCTTGAAAGTTATTACTTCAGTAATAACCGCTCCTTATCCTTTTTATTTGCTTTTTGTGCCAAGAGTAACCTCTAATGAGAGAGAAGTAATGATTGGGAAAGTTGCTGTCCTGAAACAGATTCCTGTGCTTCACCGTAAAATTCGTCTAAAATCTTTGAATGTCTTTTTGAGGCGTGAATTTTTGTGCTTCTGCCCCAGGTTGTTATATAACTTTCGTTTGTTCAATACTTTTTTATTTGAGCAACATAAGGTCTTCGCAAAAATTCGTCTTTACCTGCTGGTCTGTTTTGATAGATTTCTGCCATTTTCTGCATTTGCTTCTTGTTGGTTCCTTTTTGAGTTCTTTTGGGGAATTGAGCTTTTTGAGGGAAGTGATACAGTAGCTAGTGTTTTAATGGAAGTTTATTGGTGTTGGAACTAAACTTTAAGACTTATTATCTTGAGTTCACTAATGTTGCTAATAAAGATTGTGTGAAGTTTTGTATGAAGGAAAAATTTCAGGTGTATGGAAGGAATGAGTAATGAGATGAAGGATGGACTAAAGCTCAAGCTTGGGGATGCCACGCGTTTCACCCCAAGAAATATCCAAGAAGTACAAGCGTCAAATCTTGGGGATGCCCAAGGCATTCCCTTCTTCATCAATAAAAATCCCACGTATCTTCCAAACGCTTCATTTTTATTGTTTCATGCACAGTTGTGTTGTTCTTGGAGCATTTTCTTTTTCATTTTCGTTTTGGTTTTTCGTTTGCTTGGTTTTCTTAGTTTTCTGAATAAATTGGTTGGACCCCCTCTTTCATACATTGGTTTGCAAATAGTTTGGTTTGGTTTGGAAAAGAGTAGGAAAGTTCATACTTATGTGGTAAAAAGAGCTTGTTTTTGACTGTGGCCTATGCTTTGTCATGCCATGATTGATATTGTTTTGGCTTTATGCTTAGTATTATTTGCTGTAGCATGACTTGTTATAAACAATTGAGATTGCTTAATGTGCCTTGGATGAATCATGTGTTGTTTTAGCACATCAAAGCATAGTGTAGTGGTATTCTCCTTTGATGCTTTATTTGGGTTGACTTGGCGCATGCTCACACCATGTTATGACTATCTCAAGTCACCATAGCCTTTATGATCCTTTAGTTTTTAACTTGTAGTATCACTTTATGCTTTGATCAATGATGTTTTGTCTCTCTGCATGATTATGGCCATTATTTCTCTCCTAGTTTGTCGCTCCCAGTCTTTTGCTAGCCTCCACAACTAAGTATGAGTTCCACTCATGCATCCAACTCCCTAAACCAAGTTATTCCATAGAGTCCACCATACCTACCTACTAGCTTATGCTATTCCAAGTATATTCATGCTTTTGTTTACCTTCCAAATTAAACGTGTTATGAGAAAACTAGTGATTAAAGCTCTCACGAACTTGATGGCACACTTCACTTTTCTTGCCCTTAATAAACTTGAACCATTGTGTCGTCTATGTTGTATATGCTTGCACTTATTTGTTGGGAATTAGCAGAACCATGCTGTCATGGGGAACGCTTTCAACATTGCACTTGGTACTTGTACCTAGTTGATATCATGCTCTTTTGCATATAGATGCCGTCGGTGTGAAATGAAAGCGGAGCTTGTAGGTCCATGGAGTTATGTATAGGGATGCAGAAGTGGGATAATTGGGACAAGTGGGATACCACTGTTAGAGAAACGCCTGGGCCGCTGGTCTAATCCATGCTGACATGGTGGAAACCTGCAGCGTAACCATAATGAGCTGTCTATAAAGCATTCTTCTTATAAAAAAAGAGTCCTATACTGAGAAAAAAGGGAAAAAGAAAAAAAGATTATGAAAAGAGGAAAGAGAGAAAAAAGCACCATATTCCCATGGTAAATAAGAAGATTGCGGAGATGCTCGTTGTCTGCTTGCCTTATCATTTTGATATGGGGATTCTTCCGTATCATCGGGCAAGGGGTACCCCGTTGGCGGTTCTCTATGATACATATGTACTTACGATGACAAGAACTTACCGGTGACTAAACTTGAGTAGCATGAGGAGCGGCCCTCGTATTCAAGGGACATGAGATTTCTGACTTATACTTCGTCAAGCATGTACACCATAGTTTGTTCACTTTAACCTTAATCACTTCAAGATGCTTATGATAGGGGCAATGAGAGCTGAAAGCTATAAGTACCATAATTTTTGGAAGCTCTTTATGAGATTTGAATCCCTACTTCCTTCTATAAAGGCCTTTCTTCCACCATTATATTGAGTCTCCACCTTCTACCTTCATGCACCTACTTTGAGAGCATAGTGGCCATTCTTAGTTCTGTGTGCATTGTCCCAAGACTAGTTGATTGATGCATAACTTGATATTGCTTGTTTTAAACTATTTGTATCTAGTCACCCTTATGAACTTTGAAGGTGTCCTATGCATTTATATTTGCTACTCTATTGAGGGACAAGCTGAATACTATTATGCTATGTTTTCTTTATGTGAAACAAACAAACGTCTTGTTATTCATGAATCTTTTGGTTGTGCCTTTTCATGTTGCATCATAGTTTCTTTGTCTTATTGCTAGAACTTTATCTTTCATGTTATGATTGAAGTACTATGATCCCAGCTTTGAATGTTTTACAAATACTTTGATCAAGTCTTTGATGGTGCATGTCACCTCAAAAATTATTCTTTCTTTTTATCACTTTCCTACTCGAGGACGAGTAGGAGTTAAGCTTGGGGATGTTGATACATTGCAAATGTATCTATAATTTTTGATGTTCCATGCTTGGTTTTATCCACTTTCTTGTGTTTTGTCCACACTTTGGAGTACTTTTCATATGATTTCTTGGACTAACCTATTAACAAGAGCCACAGTGCCGCCTGCTTTTCGCTATTTTTGGTTCCAGGAAAGTCAGAAAATGAATATTCTCGGAATTGGACGGGACAAAAGCCAAAGTGCCTATTTTTCCGGAAGTCATCACATGCCAGAATACGAGACGGAGAAGGGCTGGGGGCCGGCCACACCACCTAGACACACGGCCAGGCCTGGCCCGCGCCAGGGGGTGGTCTGGCTGACCCCAGCACCCCCTCGGCCTCTTCTTCTGCCTATAAGATGCCCTCGGGACGAAAACCCTAGGTACCCGATCAAAAATCCATGAAAGAGTTTGTAGCCTCCGTCATCTCCATCCCTAGATCGGGAGGGATCTGAAGCTCTTCCCGGCACCCTGCCGGAGAGGGGAATTCACCCTGGAGGCCTTCATCATCATCATGCAAGCCTCCGGTGTGATGCGTGAGTAGTTCATCTTTGGACTACGGATCCATTTAGTAGCTAGATGGTTGGTTCTCCTCCTTTGTGCTTTCATGTTTAGATCTTGTGAGCTCCGTTCATGATCAAGATCATCTATTTCTAATTCTGCATGTTGTGTTTGTGGGGATCCGATGGATATTGAGATGCTATTTCAGATTGATTATTGATTCTATCATGTGTTTGTTATTTGTGATCTTGCATGCTTTCCGTTGTTAGTAGCTATCTTGGCCAAGTAGATGCTAGCAACTCCAAGAGTTAGTATTTATGCTCGATAGTGGGTTCATGCCTCTGGTAATCTGGGGAAGTGACAGAAATCCCTAAGGTACTAGATGTGCTGTTGCTACTAGGGAGAAAACAACAATCCTTTGTTCATAGAACAATCATATTGTTTACATTACATGCAATTCGTAAAGCAATAATCTGTTGCTTGCAACTTAATACTAGACGCAAGTGCGATAAAGGATAGAGGTAACCAAAATGGAGCACGCGGAGACACAAGGATGATTTCCCACAGTTCCTTCCTTTTGAGGGGAAATACGTCTGTGTTTGGAGAGGGGGTGGTTTCAAACCACCAATGCCACAAAAGGCCTCCCTTGTTCTCCGACAAACCTCACCCCAAAGGGACCGATTCACACTTCCACTATATCGGTAACCTTCGAGGTGGAAACCGACACCTTTACAATAAGTTCGAGGCACACATCCACAACTTAATTGGAGGCTCCCGAATGCAAGCAATTTGTGACAACAATCGAAGACAAGCTTGTAAGAACCAAATCAAGGCCTAGGGTTTCCAATGAAACACTAGAGCAAGGGCCCTCAAGTGAACGAGAGGGAAATGAAGATCTCTTTTGGTGAATATGTAGATCAAGGCCTCCTCCTTCGATTCTCCAAAGATCAAGGACTTTGGATGGTTGGAGGGGCAGATCTTGTTGATTTGGTGGCTCAACTTTGGGTGTTCTTCTTTTCTGAAACGAGCAACTAGAGGTAGGGAAGAAGTCCCCTTTTTATAGGCCCACTCCTTTCAGACTATTTTCTGCCTGTTGGGGGAATACCCACCGGAATGTCCGGTCCGTCTGTAATCATCTCACACCTGAGATTCTGGTCCATCTCCGGACAATCTCCGGACCCCTATACAGAATGGCTCGGACTTGGTTTTGAGGATCACACCGGAGACTCGTACCGAAACTCCGGTCAGGAACACCGGAGACTCTAGTCTTTCCACACCGGAGATTCCAACCTGTGACTTCACACCGGAGACTCCAGACTGCCTAGACCGGAGATTCTTGTCTGAACCTTCCAAGTATACTTTGTTTTAGCGAGGGAAATTTCCTATTGTTGTGGACTTTTCACTTTTCAGTAGATTAACCTGAATCATTAGTACACATGGTAATAAGGGTCCTCAAGTTGTTAACGAACACCAAAACTAAGTAGGACAATAAATGTCCTTTCAACAATGACATCTACATTCTCTTACTAGAAGAGTTCCAACGACACGTACTTCCCTTTAAGACGATGACATGGACGAACATGGACGTGTTTGTTGCACCAATAAAAGAAGACACCCAATTTCTTGTGCCCCCTCATCAATTGGAGAAGTCATCAGTTTGAGCACCAATTGCCTAAAGAGCCATGTTACGCAAATTAGATGTGAAGACTTAGATCTTGATGATACCTACAATGTTTCCCGGATACAAGAAACACCTTCCATGTGTGATATTTGGGACTACCTTTGTTGGGGTTGTGCATCTGAAAAACAATATTTTTTCCTATGCCAAGAACCCTAATGATAGGATCTATCTATTAGTAATGCAGTAATGGGAGGGGCTTTTTGAAAACTTACCTTTACAAAAAGCTTTGTCACTCGGGAGAGTGTTGGTGATGTAGTCATACAGACGCAGACCTCAGGGTCATGCTGAACTCCGACGGCTCCGATGGCTACGACAACTCCTAGCGCTGCAAGTGCAGCGCCTCCGAGAGAGTCACACAAGTCTGGTGATTGACGATGACTCCCACTCCTCCGATCCAGAAGAGGTTGCGGAAGTAGACCTTCTAGATCCGAACGCCACACCACGACGGTGCTCCCCGGTGAAGAACTCCCCGTTCGCGTAGTCCAAACTTGGGACCACGATCATGGGAGAGAGAGGGGAGAGAGAGGCGATTGGAGGCTTTCCTCAAAGCGCGGAAACCTTTATTTATTTTCTGATGATTTCATTGCCTCCATATGCCTCATATATATAGGGGAGGGGGACCCAAAAACACATTAGCCTAGCCATGTGGGACTAAACAAAGGAGAGGAGAGAGGGAGGAGGGTTGGCCATCGGCCAATGCCCTTGTGGGCCAAGTGTGGGTGCCCCGAGGCCCAGCCGACCACCTCCTCCCTCTCCTCCCTTTTGGTCTTTCCCCTCATGGGCCCATCCCCTTAGGGAATTGGCCCAATCGGGAATTTGAACATTTTAATTCCTTATTTAAATGATTATGAATAAATTATTAAATCAGTATTTAACATATATTCGCATTTTATTTAATTCCCGTGGCTATGCAACTCCTTCCATCCCTCTCTAGACATTCTGCGGACCTTCCTAGAACCCTTCCAGTTTCTCCCTCTCTTTTCGTCATTGATTCCGATGATACCAAAATGATCTCCGAGCTTCGTCAAACCCTTAAGCGTGCTAACCTATGGTTAGGGAACACTCTAGACATTGTTGAGACCCCTCTTGGACCAATGATCATCAGCGGGACCTGGATGCCCATAATGACCCCTGTGCATTCCACGAAATCTTTGTCGTTGAACCATCAACGTTGTGTCATATTCCTTTTCCCTCTGTGATACTTGCATTATCCGAGATCTGATCAACGACATCACCATGTCGAGTTCAATCTCGTTACCGACAAATGCTACTTAACTCGTCCTAACAAGTGATATCCCTATGACTGTGCAGCTTATGGATATAACTTCTTCGAGTGGGCCCAGAGTATCTTTTCGTCATGCGGATGGACAAATCCCGATCTTGACATATACGTCTCTACATTCCCCTTTGATGTACCTAAATACACCTTCATGATCACCATTTCACCGAATGACGTTTGATGCGAACAAGGCATTCTCGAGTGATAGTGATTAAATATGGTCTCACAGTCTGAGGAACAAGTCACCACGTTTCTTAATTATCTCAACTTGAACTTTGTGACATGATCATGTTATGGTGCTTAGATTGGCTATGCTCGTCATCTCATTCTCCCAATGAGGTGACTCCATTGTC
Organism: Avena insularis; assembly: GCA_023614405.1. Classification (NCBI taxonomy): domain Eukaryota; kingdom Viridiplantae; phylum Streptophyta; class Magnoliopsida; order Poales; family Poaceae; genus Avena; species Avena insularis. Next base: position 249,954,128 of record CM042690.1, read on the forward strand.
AACTGGCATAAATGCCACATGATCAGGAAACCTTGATCATCTGTTGACCAATGAACCAATGACTAGAGATTCACTAGGAACTTCTGGTTGTTTACATATCACACGTGTATTGACATTTCCTATTAATACAGTTATAGAATGATATAAAACCCAATTATAAACTCCTTGAAATATGATAATAATACATATTATTATTTGTCTCTAGGGCATATTTCCAATAGTCTTCCACTTGCACTAGAGTACAAATAAACTAGCTGCATTTGTTTACCAATCATCGGCACCATACAAATTGGCACTTCTGATCATGCTTGCTCATGGAAGAGGTTGAGTCTAGGGTCTGGGCTTTATAGCCCCTCATATGTGATACGTCCATTTTGCATCACTATTTTATATCATAATTTACTATTATTCATTGATATATTTCATATCAAAGGATGATACTTATGTTATTTCATCTGTTTTTGCATGGTTGATGACTTTTGGAGCATGGACCGTTGCAGTCAGGATTCTGATGGAAAAGGTGCTGTTTGGAGGCAAAATTGGCGAAGATCAGAAAATCCGGGAAAATACATGGAAAATCCTATTTTTCCGTAAGAAAGGCGAAGCTGAAGGGGAGGCTGAGATGGGCCACAGGGGGCCCACACCACCCCCTGGCGCGGGCCAGCCTAGGTCGTGCCACCAGGTGGTGTGGCCACCCTGGTCCACCCCTGGCTCTCCCCTCTGGCGTATATTATCCTCCCGAAACCCTAAGACTCGGGGAGCGACCATAGAAAGATTTCGCCGCCTCTACGGGGTGGAAAACACAGAGAGAGAAAGATCTCTCCGACAGACAGAATTCTGTCGGGGAAATTCCTTCCCAGAGAGGGGAGATCGTCGCCATCAACACCACCATCAAGCTGGACTTCATCGGGATCATCATCATCATCGCCATCTCCATACCGATGTAACCATTGGGTTGAATTTTGCATAGTTCTTAGGAGAAACTTTCCCGGTGTTGATTACTCTTTGTAGTTGATGCTACTGAGTGAACCATTGAATTATCGTTTATGTTCAGATTGTTACACATCATTATTTCATCTCTGATCATGATCCATACGATGTCTTGTGAGTAGTTCGTTTTGTTCTTGAGGACATGGGAGAAGTCATGTTGTTAGTAGTGGAATTGTGTTGAGAAAGATTCAATAGTTTGATATTTAAGTTGTGGTGTACTTCTTCTAGTGGTGTCATGTGAATGTCGACTACATGACACTTCACCTATATGGGCCTAGGGGAATGCATTGTGTATTTGGCTACTAATCATAGGGGTTGCCGGAGTGACAGAAACCTGAACCCCCATTAGGAAACCATTGCACAAGGGACGTTAGGGTCTTAGAGTTTAAAGCTGTGGTTAGGTTTCTACCTTAATTACTTTCTTGTACTTGCGGATGCTTGCAAGGGGTATAATCACAAGTATGTATTAGTCCTAGGAAGGTCGGTACATTAGCACAGGTTCACCCACACAACACTTAGCAAACTAAAGAAGATTAATCAACTATATGAAGCGAAAGCACTTGATGATATTCCCCTGTGTCCTCGAGAACGTTTGGTCATCTTAAGTAATACAACTGGCTTGTCCTTTGCTGAAGAAAGGATTGGGCCACTTGCTGCATTTATTCTTATTGTCTTTTATTTACTTGTACTTTATTTACTTGCATTATCAAAAAACCCTAAAAATCTGTTTGCTCAGTATTTGCAGAGAATTCCTAATCCATACCACTAGCCAGCACCTTCTGCTCCTCGTTGGTTTCGACACTCTTACTTATCAAAAATACTGCGATACACCCCCTATACTTGTGGGTCATCAAGACTATTTTCTGGTGCCATTGCGAGGGGGTGAAGTGCTATTGGAGAGTGGAACTGGTAAAGGAAACCTCTATTGTGAGTATTGTTTATTTCTGTTAGTTGCTTTATTTTCAATATGGATAATTCGCTGAGTTTCTTATTTCGTAATGCTACTACCACTGCTAAGGTAGTAGATGAACCACCACATGCTGAGAATGATACTTTTAAAATACCTACAAAAATTATTGATCGTGTTATGGATAACTACTATGTTGGGGATGGAACTGTCCATCCCGATGATCATTTGCTCTTTATACACGAATTATGCGGGTTGTTCAAGTGTGCAAGTATTACTACAGATCAAGTTAAGAAGAAGTTATTCTCATTATCACTGAAAGGAAGAGATGAGGAATGGTATAAGCTGCTGAAGAATGGTCGAGCTCTTGAATGGGAGGAAATATTGCCTCTCTTTTATTCAAAGTTTTATCCTCCTAGTGAGATTCATAAGGATCAGAATCAAATATACAACTTTTAGCCTCTTGATGGAGAGAGTACAGCTCAAGCTTGGGGGATATTGAAGTTACTAATGCTCAAATGTCCCATTCATGAGCTCCCCAACAATATTATTATCAATAACTTTTATGCAAGGCTTTCTCTTCATGATAAGGATTTATTGGATGTTTCTTGTGCTTGATCATTCACTCGCATGGAAGAAGAAGCTAAATGGGATCTTCTGGACCGTATTCAAGATAATGCTGAAGCATGGAACAATGACAAAGGAAGAAAGTCAGGTATAAATTATGATTATGAATCCATTGAATCTTTTATGGGAACTGATGATTTTCAAAATATTAAAAATGCTTATGGTCTAGACTCTCAAGCTATTGCAACTTATTTTAAGGCTTTTGCTTCCTACATTGAAGTGCCTAGAAAGAAGTGGAATAAGTATCATGAACCTTATAAAGATATTGCTAAGAGTGTTCCTACAAGAAATACTGAAGTTTATACTGCCAATCATGTTTCATCCGAACCTTACATTGAGAAAATGCCTTTCCCAGTTAAGATAAAGGAACATTCTATGATAGCTAGTATGGTTAATGAAAGTACAAATAAAGCTATTGAACCTGATAAACAAATGGATGATGAACCTATAATAGAAAATGTGAAAGACTTTGTCACTAAATATGTAGAAGAGGGACACACTATCCTTTGTAAGGATACCTCTAATATTGTTTCACAAAGTAGTGTTATAGGAACTAGTATTCCTATGTTTTCTGTTAGAATAAGTGATCATTGTTCAAATGGTTCTTGTGATAGCTATGTCATTAAATTTATGCATGATACTGAAAGTTACTATGAGAGAGGGAAAAGTGTTCTTATGCATCTCAATAATATCAAGTTTCCTCGTTTTATGCTGAAAGTTTTTATGTTGCACTTGTTTTGCCTTCCTATGCTAGTGGTTTCTGGTTTCAACAACTTGTTTGTTTACAAAATTCCCTTGCATAGGAAGTGGGATAGACTTAAACTTGTGTCTTTTTGCTTCTTAATGCTCTCTTTCACTTCAATTCATATTCCTAAGTGAGCATCATCAAAATTATCATGCCCATCTTAATGGCTATAAAGAAAGAGCTTTTTGGGAGACAACCCAAAAAAAATTTTTGCTTTCAGTTTGTTTTTGTTTCTTTGAGTCTTGGAAGTTATTACTTTGGTAATAATCTCTCCTTATCCTTTTGTTTAGTTTTTGTGTCAAGATCAACCTCTAATGAGAGAGAAGTAAGATTTGGAGAAGTTGCTTTCCCGAAACAGATTTTTGTGCTTCACCGTAAAATTTCATGAGAGATCTCTGTATGTCGGATTGAGCTGTAATTTTTTGTGCTTCTGCCCCAGGTTGTTATTTAACTTTCGTTAGTTTTGCACTTTTTGATTTGAGCAACATAAGATTTTCAAAAAAATTGATCTTTACCTGATGGTCTGTTTTGACAGATTTTGCCACTCTTGCATTTGCTTCTTTAATCGATTTCCTTTTTGAATTGTTTTTGGAAGGAGTTGCTACAGTAGCTTATGTTTTGATGGTTTTCAGTTGAAATTGGACTCAAAAGTTTTGATCACTTCACTTATACTAATGTTGCTAATGAGAACTGTGTGAAGTTTTGTGTGAAAGAAATTTCCAGGTTAGTGGAGATAATGGTGTAATAAGGAAGTGAAAGGTTTCATGACTCAAACAATAAGTGTATGAAGATGAAGATATTAATGTTATTCAAGTTATAACTCCAGAAAAATTTATCAAAAACCAAATTCAGAGACCTTCAGAGTCCGTCTTCGAATAGGTAACAGTTCTGGTAAGAAAAGTTCCTCGAAAGATCTGTCTAGTTATATTTTTGCAGTTTTTAGCCAACAAGGAAAGCTACGAAGCGAAAGAGGGACGGAAACGGAGCCAGGGTGGCTCACACCACCCTGTGGAGCGGTCCCACCCCTGTCCGTGCCACCAGGTGGTGTGGCCACCTCAGACTCTGTCTTCGACCCGTTTTCTCTCAGTACCTTCCTTTTGTTGTGAAACTTCATAATATATAATCCCCCGGATCCCCCGAGGTTCGTATATCTTATTCTCGTCGTGTTTTCGTTTCGATCTGTTTCTGACAGGTAGAGTCCTAGATTTGGAGCCACAATGTCTTCCTCTAGATTAGCCAAGGAAGATTCCTCTGCGGATATCATCAACCCATACATGAGAGAGTTGAAGATTCATCCCAAGGAGTTGTTGCTTGAAGATGGAGAGGTATGGATAAAGGAGGTTCAAGGCCCTAAAGGTGAAGGAAGTCTGGAAGACAGGATGGAAGCACTGGAGCAAGAATTCTTTAGGTACAAGAAGATGGGGAGCACGAAGTGGATATCATCCATAAAATTTGTTCCGAACTCATCGTCGAGCACCAAAAGGAGACTGCTGAGCTCAAGGATGAAGTCCTCTCACTCCGCCAAACAACCAACCAACTACACACACAACTCTACGATGTTCAAAATCAAAACTATGAGTACGAGGTTAGGTTTAAACGCATAAGTGCTACTGCAAGTTTCAGGATGCTGGAGACCACGATGTCCTTTGTTCATGGGGAGCCCTTACCCTGGAAGTCAGACGATGACGAGAGGATACCACCACCACCGAAGGGGTAATTCGTCATCAGGTTTGGCATCCCCTTGGTTTGTTCCAAGCTTGGGGGAGTGCCACGGTATCACATCACTATCTTCTATCTTTTTACCTTTTTAGTAGAGTCATATCATGAATAGAGAAGTTATCATGTAGGATGGTTTGCATTATGGAAGTGTCCCCTCTCTCATTAGATATGTATCCCTTGGTGTGAGTAGCCGTTATGGAATATTAATGATAAGTTCTATCATTTACTCTTTTGCATATCTTATATTAGTTTTCAATTCGTGGTTATATGATTGATCTTATTGTTAGTATTGGTATCACTTTGGGATCATTGAGTTAATTTAGTTGGTTTTGGCAAACCTGGCTCGGTCAGTAGCAATACTATTTTTGAGGGTTGACTGAAAAAGATAAAAGTACTCTTAAAGAAATATAATTTCATCATCTTTCTTTCTTGATTTGCTCATAAGTTTAGTATTCTCTGGTTAAGATCTTTTATGCTTCCAAGGAAGATTGCATGTTTGTTTTTATCGCTTGTATGTTTGTTTGTTTCCTTCAACTCTTATACTTGCTACCCAGCCTTGCTAGCCAAAAACCTGTACTGAGAGGAAATTCTTCTCGTGCATCCAATCCTTAAACCAAACCTATGCCATTTGTGTCCACCATACCTACCTATTAGCATTATTGCTATTCCAAGTAAATTCATGATTTTATCTACCTTCCAAATTAAACTTGTTATGTGAAAGTTAGTGATTAAAGCTCTCACGAACTTGATGGCACACTTTACTTTCTTGCACTTAATAGACTTGAACCATTGTGCCCATCTATGTTGCGTATATGCTTACGCTTTGTAAGTTGTGAATTAGCAGAACCATGCTATCATGGGGAATGCTTTCAACATTGCACTGGTACTTTGTACCTAGTTGATATCATGTTCTTTTGTCTATGGATGTCGTTGGTGTGAAATGAAAGGGGAGCTTGTAATTCCATGGAGTTATGCATGTGTGTTAGACAAACGCCTGGGTCGCCGGTCTAATCCATGTTGTCATGGTGGAAACCTGCAGTGTAACCATAATGACCATCTATGAAGCATTCTTCTTATAAAAAAGATATAGAGATTGAGGAAAAGAGGAAAAGAAAAAAAAAGATGAGAAAAAAGGAAAGAGAGAAAAAGCACCAGATTCCCATGGTAAATAAGAAGATTGATGAGATGCTCGTTGTCTGCTTGCCTTGTCATTTTGATATGGGGATTCTTCCGTATCATCGGGCAAGGGGTACCTCGCTGGCGGTTCTCCATGATACACATGTGCTTACTATGACAAGAACTTACCGGTGACTAAACTTGAGTAGCATGAGGAGCGGCCCTCGTATTCAAGGGACATGAGATTTTCAACTTACAACTTGGCAAGCATATCCTCATATTTGATCACTTTAACCTTAATCACCTAAAAGATGCCTATGATAGGGATAATGAGAGCTGAAAACTAATAAGTACCATAATTTTCGGGGGCTCTTTATGAAACTTGAAATCCCTGCTTCCCTCTGCGAAGGGCCTTTCTTTTAATTTTTAGTTGAGTTAGTAAACCTATTCCTTTCTATCTCAGCAAGTATTTTGAGTTGGTGTGTTTCATTCATTCATATGATGATTTATTCAATCATGTTTCTTATGTTCCTTGTTTTGCACATTGCTCTTATCTTGGTGTTTACTACTGTGAAAGCTATCATTGAAAACCAGTTATTTGTGAACTCTAGCAAATTGTCAACTATTCTTCGACCAAGAGCTAAGTTTGTCATTACCAATTATGATTCACTTTATGTATCTTTATTGTGTTTCCTTTACTTATTGCAAGTTAAGTTATATAATAGTGAGTTGTCTTCTATTATGACTTATGTATTGATGAATGTGATGCTTCCTATCCATATTCTTTTATCGACTCTTCACTCCATAAACCTGAGGCCATGTTTATTGAGGTTAGTTTTGCTTGGGGACAAGCGAAGTCTAAGCTTGGGGGGAGTTGATACGTCCATTTTGCATCACTATTCTATATCATAATTTACTGTTATTCATTGATATATTTCATATTAAGGGATGATACTTATGTTAATTCATCTTTTTTTGCATGGTTGATGCTTTTGGAGCATGGACCGCTGTAGTTAGGATTCTGATGGAAAAGGTGCTATTTGGAGGCAAAATTCGCGAAGATCAGAAAATCCAGGAAAATACATGGAAAATCCTATTTTTCCAGAAGGCAAACGAAGCCAGAAGGGGAGGCTGAGATGGGCCACAGGGGGCCCACACCACCCCTCGCGCGGGCCAGCCTAGGTCGTGCCACCAGGTGGTGTGGATGCCCTGGTCCACCCCAGGCTCTCCCCTCTGGCATATATTATCCTCCCGAAACCCTAAGACTCGGGGAGCGACCACAGAAAGATTCCGCCGCCTCTGCGGGGCGGAAAACACCGAGAGAGAAAGATCTCTCCAGTAGACAGAATTCTGCAGGGGTAATTCCTTCCTAGAGAGGGGAGATCGTCGCCATCAACACCACCATCAAGTTGGACTTCATCAGGATCATCATCATCATCACCATCATCACCACCAGCACCATCATCACCATCTCCATACCGCTCTAAGAATTGGGTTGAATCTTGCATAGTTCTTAGGGGAAACTTTCTCGGTGTTGATTACTCTTTGTAGTTGATGCTATTGAGTGAACCATTGCATTATCGTTTATGTTCAGATTGTTACACATCATTATTTCATCTCTGATCATGATCCATATGATGTCTTGTGAGTAGTTCGTTTTGTCCTTGAGGACACAGGAGAAGTCATGTTGTTAGTAGTGGAATTGTGTTGAGAAAGATTCAATAGTTTGATATTTAAGTTATGGTGTACTTCTTCTAGTGGTGTCATGTGAACGTCGACTATGTGACACTTCACCTATCTAGGCCTAGGGGAATGCATTGTGTATTTGTCTACTAATCGTAGGGGTTGCCGGAGTGACAGAAACCTAAACCCCCATTAGGAAACCATTGCATAAGGGACGTCAGGGTCTTAGAGTTTAAAGTCGTGGTTAGGTTTCAACCTTAATTACTTTCTTGTACTTGCGGATACTTGCAAGGGGTATAATCACAAGTATGTATTAGTCCTAGGAAGGTCGGTACATTAGCACAGGTTCACCCACACAACACTTAGCAAGCTAAAGAAGATTAATCAACTATATGAAGCGAAAGCACTTGACAGTCTTCCCATGTGTTCTCGAGAACGTTTGGTCATCTTAAGTAATACAACCGGCTTGTCCTTTGATGCATAAAGGATTGGGCCACTTGTTGCATTTATTCCTACTGTCTTTTATTTACTCATACTTTATTTACTTGCTTTATCAAAAAACCCTAAAAATCCGTTTGCTAAGTGTTTGCAGAGAATTCCTGATCCATACCACTAGCCAGCACCTTCTGCTCCTTATACATAACACAAAGTAGTATCCATATACTTATATTTAAACATAGAAATCAAATGAACAGTGCACCTATATTATGTTGAGTTCTTATCATGGTTTATAAGACGGAACCTATGTCAAAACTTAGAGGATGATGAACATCCTTTTCTTTTTTTCAACCATTGATGTTGCACTTAATGTGACATAGGTATGATTATTCAGGTCCCTATGATTTGCTACCTAGGGACTCTGGAAAAGCTTATGGCCCATGAAGTGTCAAGATGAAGATCCAAAGAAGCAACCGATAAAGAGTATAGTTATAGTAGGAAAGAGGAACAAACACCGACCTAGAGTTGGTATTGTAATTGTGTAATCTATCTGCATACAGCTTTGAGACCCGACCTATTTTATATAGGACGGGAGAAGCATAGGCGAGGGCACCGAACAATCTCCAAGCGATTTGTAACCAAGCAATCTTTCGTAATATTTAGGCGACTTTGATCTCATTATTTCCTGACTTCCGACAAAATCCCCAGTGTTCTCTTTTCCACAAAACCCTCAGTCCTTCTGTATGGACATTGCCGAGATCTCCCCTCGTCAATTGGCGCCGTCTGTGGGAAACTTGAACGCTGGAACCATGGATTCAGAGGATTTTTCTCTTCCAAGCAGCAACCCAACAAAAGAAGATCCACGCCCGCCCACCTATATGATAGTACCCGCTGATTTCAATGGCGGATCCGATCTAATCATCGGAACCTTCCACTTCCAAGTTGAAGACCTCCAAGAGCCACGCCCTTCGACCCTGATAACATCAGAACCGTCGGTGGAGCAAACTACGCTTATAGTGATTCCAGCATCATCTGTCGGATCCTCCATGGATATCACGATGGAAATCGAAACACCCGACGAAAACAAGCAAGATGAGACGGATCTGGGGGACCTTGATGGTCTTTATGAAAATCTCTCCTTCGGATCAGATTCCCCACCAACTCCACCACGCGAAACAAGTCCAACAAACTCTAAACCCGAAGAAAGCAGCAAAAGCATCGACTTTGGAATAAGGATGGTAGAAATATACCTGGAGCAGAAATTCATGGACTTCACTGATCCACCCGACAGTGTCTCCCCCAATTCGGATGACGATGCCACAAGTCCGTATACTACCCAGCACCAAGTATGTGTAATCATCGGTGACACATCGGCCTAGCAAGACTCCAACGGTAATCCTTTTTTTAACCCAGATGATATCCTATCAAGTGACAATACAGGAAACCATGGAAACAAAGGAAATTGTAGAAATGGGGAAGACCCAGCAAACAACTGTGTAACCCCATGAAGAGGATAGCCATGCAGAGGCGAGAGGCAAACTCTCCGACTCCCAGCCGAAGCATGGGAAAAAGCAAGAGCAGCAATTTCTGGTGCAATTCCCACGACCACTAATGCCACACGCGAGGATCTACTAGCATATGGATATTTTCTCCATCACAAAAAATGGACCTGCTAAGGATGCAGAGGCAGCTCGACGAAAGAAAGAGGTTTGCCGATGAATCCAGCCTACGACGGGTGATAACTATGAGATTTGACACATTTTATGGCTTTTATTGATGGTTTTCTACCGGATTTGATCGTTTTCTAGCTTTACCTACCGCTAATACCTCGGTAGCAAAGAAAACTTGGTTTTTAATGTCAGTTTCACGTTCTGAATGTCAATAGAGGGTTTTAACTAGAGAAACACAATATTCTGGAGAAAACAAGCAAGTCTCTCTTTGGAAGGACTCAAGGGGAGCACACAGAAGCTTTAACGAGCAACTATACGACAGGAATATTTTTCCGACCGTATAGTTCCTGCCGTATAGTTGTTGCCGCCTCTGTCTTGTCAAAAGGGACAACTTCCATGAAGGGACCGGGGACAAAAACACAACACAACAGTCACCATACCATCCAGAAGGTACAAAGAAGAGATCCGGAGAAGAAGGAGAAGACATTCTTCATCTCGCTCCATGATCTTCGACCTCCTAGCCAATACACCCCCATAGCCACTACTTGTACTTGAGAGAGAGAGAGGGATCTCCACCTTGCATGACTAGGGTTTGAGATTGTTTCTTCCCATCTTGAATTGTGTTGGATATTTTTTATTCTTATTGTGGATCTCCATGGTAATATAAAGACGAATTCCCTTTATTTGATTATATTTATGATCCATTCTTCTCTCATGTGTGTGTAATTCCCTTGGGCATGGGAGATGAAGGGGATTGGTGAGATGTGATGTGCCTTCATATATTTTCCATTAGTTTGTGATTGATTCTAATTACTATATTATGTGTGCTTGACTATATGTGGGATGCCTAATGCTTGTTGTCCAATTAAGGGCCCAGACAACATGATGCTTTGTTCTACATAAATAAGATCTTGTTCGCTAGTGGACAGGCGACCCCGGGGTGACATGAGGATATCCATGGAAAACTAGTAGACTCGAGGATAACAAGGAACCATTGTGCTTATTGCTTTAGTCTGATCCAAGGAGCTTAATCCCTAAGCGACCTGAAGGGGCTTAATCGTCCAGTGTCTGACCATGGTTTTGGTAACAAGCTAGTAGGATTAATGAAGTTGGGATGAAATCTCCCAGGAGGAGTTCTGGATAATTATGGGTTTCTCGCCTATACATATATTTATAAGATTATAATTGTTACATTTATCATTCGTCCACCTGGCACAGTCACTATCACCATGAACTGAATCTCCCCGTGCCTTCTTTTGCCATCTGCAGGAAACAACAAACAACCAAGTTGTTCTTTACTTTTATGCTTTATATTTCTGAAGTTTACATTTTAGTTCTATTTAAATACATCTCATTTAATCAAAACCCCATTCTTATTTCAACACTTGCAGTTAATTCACTCGAAGACCTGTGACAACTTCGGGTGTGACAGAGACTTCATCTATAAACACTTACCTTTGGGATCCCTGTGGGATCAATATCTATACTTCGAAACTAGCTACAAACGATCGGTGCACTTGCAGACATCAAGCTATTTGTTGGCTCTATTGCTGGGGAGATAAGCTCTAAGTGTTTGTCTTTTGACATTTCATGTGTTGCTACTACAAAATGTTCTCCCTAGGAGACAAAGGGTCTACACGCTCTGGTAGGACCTATCTACCAGATTATATTGAGCGCGTGCCTGCTCAAAGGCACGAAGAGATTATTGAAAAAAATTTAAGATCAAATAAAGTTGAAGTTGAAAACCTAAGTGATATTATGGAAATCATGTCTATTTACAGGATAACTCCCATGAAACCTGAGAAAACTCTCAGAGAATATAGTGCTCCAGGTTCTGAATTCCTTAAACAACCAATAGAATTCCCTAATCCTGGAGTGAGGGAATATCGATTTGATGGTGGAATTATTAAAATTTTGCAGGAAAAAGCTTTCGGTGGAAGGTAAGATGAAGACCTAGGAAGACATATTAGAGAGTTCGATGATGTGATAACATCGCTTGGACGAAAAGGTTTGCCAAGGGACTTCTCTCGTCTTAAATTATTTCAATGGTCTCTTAAAGGTAAAGCTCTAGACTGGTTATATTCTCTCCCTCGCCATTACATTAAATGTTGGGAAAACTGCATTGTTAAATTCATAAACAGGTTTAATCCTTTTTAAAAGGTAACTGAACTAAGAAAGAATATAGGAAACTTTAGTCAGAATGTGGGAGAAAACTACCCATAAGCCTGGCAAAGATTCTTTGGAATGATCAATAGTATTCCTAATCATGGCTATTCTGAATCAACTATTTGCCATTTATTTTACCACTGTCTTAATACTCAATGTAGAGAATTGCTTGACTTCTCAGCAGGAGGGTCTATAAATACTCTAACTATTAAGGAATGTTTGGAATTGATGTCTACTAGGGCTAAGAATGATTCTTTATATAATCCTGATTTTGGCACTAAGCTGGAAAAAGGGATACTTCGGATAACTCGTGATCTTATGCCTGAGGTATGCAAAACAATGAAAGAAAAAGGTATACCTTCTGAACTTTTTAAGGAAAACAAAGTAGATTTGTTACAAGTTTTAACTGAAGAAGATGAAACTAGAAAAGTTTTTCTAGAATTAAAACATCGAAAAGTAAAATCTCATAATAACTTGCATAAGCATTTTCAAAAACACAAAAAGATTTTGGCGGAACTCACAGAAAATTATGATGAGATTGGCCAAGAAATAAAATTATTTCACAAGTATCTTAGTATGATTGAAACCCAGTGTGAACAAATAGCATCTAGTTATCAAATTTTTCTTCGCGATGATAAAGATATTATTGTTTCTACTAATGTTGTGAGAAGAAGGGGTGCAAGTGTTACAGGACCTTTAGGACCACCAGAATATGAAGCTGAAAAAGAGCGAAAGGAAAAAGCCTTAGTCAAAGCAAGCCAAGAAGATGATACATTGGTGGATCCCCGAGATGAAACTGAAACACAAGATCAAACCAAGGAGGACAAAACTGATGCACAGGATGACCATTATGACTCTGATGCGGAGACGGTTGATCCAAGAGAAGAAAAGGAGATAAGCAAGGAAGATGAAGCTGTTGTAGTAAAACAGAAGAAAAGCGATAAGTGACAACAAAATAAAGCAACAAAAGATCCTGACCCCCACAATAGGTAAAAGAAAAGAGTAAGTCATGTGAGAAAAAGCTTCCTTATCCAGATCGAAAAAAGAAAGCACCAGATCAGGTAATTTATAATTCTTTTACAAACTCACTTAGTGACATTCGTCTAGAAATTTAGGTTGCGGATGCAATCAAAGTTCCTACTTATACTAAATTCCTTTGTGATATTCTTAGTAGAAAGAAAGAAATAACTAAAACTGCTGCCACGGTAACCAGTTATCCTGCTAATGGGAAGCGGTTGTCTAAGTCTGGAGATCCCGGAATACTAACTATTTCATGCTCAATAGGTAAAACTGATATTCATAATGCCTTGTGTGATCTAGGAGCAGGAGTTAGTGTAATGCCATACTCCCTCTATAAAAAGGTTAGGATTAGGGGAGTATTCCCTTACTACTATCACATTATAGATGGATGACAAGTCCACTAAACAACCCGTTGGTATGATTGAGGATGTTCTACTTAGAATAGATGAGCATGTTATTCCCACTGATTTTATTATTCTTGAGATGCCTGAAGATGAAAAATTATCTACGATACTTGGAAGACCTTTCCTTAGTACTGCAACGGCATCAGTTGATTTTGCTGGAAAGATAATCTTCAATGTTTATGATGCTGAAATCATCCGGTATTTTCCAAAGAAGCTAGAAGCAGGAGAAAGATATATTCCACCGGCAAAACGAGTTCATGTGGTAAGTGCCTTTGATAAGGGACAACCCAAGGTAAGAATTCAAGAACAGAAAATAGGTTAAGTTACTCAACCATTCTTAATAAAATGCTTAATGGGAGTCAACCCATCTCGTCAATAAAATAGATTAGAGAATAAAAAGTTCATCACATTCCTACCACTTTTTCACAGACATTCTTGCGGAAGCGCGCCCGTGAAGATGTAGCTATCAAAAACTAGCAGAACCATCGATTGAATGAGTATAGAATAATAATAAAAATAAAAGTTTGAGTTTTCCATCTACAGAAGCTAAATTTTTTATCTTAATACGCTAATGTTGGTCGACAGTTTCTACTATCAATTTTCTGTAAAAAATAAGGTATTTTGCTAAGTTTTGGGAAAAGAAGGTATTCTCAAAGAAATAGAAAAAATTGATGACTACTGATGGTTTAACGACCAACTATACGGCAGGAATAAAAATTCTGGCCATATAGTTCCGTTCATATAGATATCTTTGCCATCAACAAATTTTCTTCAAAGACACTGAGAGTTTAACGACCAACTATACGGCGGGAATAAAAATTCCGGCCATATAGCTCCGGTCGTATAGATATTGATGCCTCTCTTAGAATTTTATCCCAAAGGTACTGAGAGTTTAATGACCAACTATACGGCAGGAATAAATATTCCGGCTGTATAGCTCCGGTCGTATAGATATCGATGCTAGTTTTAGAAAGTTATCTCGAGGAACAAACAGTTTAACGACCAACTATACGGCGGAATCATTGTGATTCGACCGTATAGTTGCGTCCGTATAGCTATTTTCTACATAAAGAAACCCTAGTTGGCGGCGCCGCCGCAACTATACGGGCGAAACAACATCACCCACCCATATAGTTCCGGCCGTATAGTTTAGTGCGACCACAAAATTGCACCAGTACGGCTAGGTCTTCCACCCCTCCTCATTATTTCTCTCATATTCTCTCTCCAAACCTCTCAAAATCCACATAGAACTTTTGATTCTTCGTGGATTTCGTTCATTTGAGTGGGAGAATCAACATATCGGTATGTTTCTCTCTCTATCCATACTTTATTTTTACATTTCCATGGTTGAAACTCTCACATTGATCTTGTGGATGAACTCAAGTTTATTTTGTTTTTCCTATTAATTTCTCATGTTAGGATTGAATTTTTCCATGTAGGATCGTTCATATATCATGTAGAAACTATATGCCTAAGGTTTTATGGTGAAATTTTTTAGTGCATCACGATGAACAAAATCGGTAACCTCTTTCGTTCGAGCAAGCGCCAATGGGGTGAGGGCTCGAGCTCGGGGTCCCGAGCCTCGCGCAACCCCAAGTTGGACATTGTCTCATCAAGGAGGGTGCTGCCCACTCGTTGGGTCAACCACAGCTTTCTCACAGCGACGGGGTTGAAGGAGGACTTCGACCTCATGTGTAACAAGTCTGGGCTAACGATACTTGGTTTCGCAAGCAACGGCACCTACGCCAAGCTTACCCATGAGTTCCTTGACTCTTTCTATGACGACCACAGTGAGAAAGGTAATATGTGCACGGTAAGCTTCACCATGAACCGGCGGCACTATGAAATAAATTTCAAACTATTTTGCAATGCTTTCGGTCTCCCTCATGTTGGGGAGCCTATTGTTACTAACCTCTATAGCGTCACAAGTGGAGAGACTTGGGAGGTTATTTCTGTTAATGGTGGCAGGTAATTTTACCAGAAGAAGATGTCCACCATTTAGAACCCAACCATCTGCTACAATGCTTTGTTCCTTGCCAACACACTACTGGGAAGAGGTGACACCAGTTCCATGGCCAATGCGGACATGGAAATGATCACCAAGGTTCTCTTTCCCACTTCACCGGAAAGCCTCAATCCGCAGCTCTACTCATCCAGCACCTTCGCCACCAAAGCAACAAGACCAAAGGTGATATTCGCATTGGTGGATCGGTAACCCACCTTGCCCATGCATTAAATATTACACTACCTGTTATGCAACCTGTTGACGGCTCCAAACTCATGGACGTCAAGTATTTGACTGCTTGTGGCTTCCTTGGTGTTTACCGTTCTAACCGGAGGCTCCGAGCATATCAATTCGGTTATCTTGGTGATGCACAGGGTGAGCAGGTTCAGTTGCCCTACCCCCAAGCCTTCTCGATTGTGGAGAAGGACACTTGGATCCTCACCAAGGACCAAGTGATGGAGATCATGGCCGAGCTCCTGCCCGATGAAGAGGAAGATGAAGAAGGAGGGCAGCAGGATGAGGAGGAGCAGGAGCAGGAGGAAGAGCAGGGACACAACCCTGCTTGGGAGGGACAGCAGCAGCAACAAGGGGGAGCTTGGGAACCATGGCCCAACCAGCCACAACAGGGGTACAGCTACGTCCCCTATCAGGAATTCCAGCAGCTCAACCAGCGCATTGGGGAGATCGACCACACTCTTCTGGAAGTGAATGAAGATGTGAATACTTTGACTCACAACTTCAGTCACTTCATGACCCACTTCCCCGACTACTACCAGTAGTATTCGCACCAGCCGCCAAATGACAGCAACAACTGAGCCTGTCAATAGCCTAAGCTTGGGGCAGGTTTGAAAACCTCCAAACTTTGCATTCATGTTTTTATTTCTTCTTTTGATTTATTTTATTTCTTGATATTTTCATGTTTATTTTCAGTTTTTCATTCCTAAATCAAAAATACAAAAAAAAGTTATAACTTTATTTGCAAATTTGTTTCTTTGTTTCTCTTGGAGATTGCTCAACTTCAGGTGACTTGGCAATATGAAAATACAGAAGGGGTTCGACTCAAATACGAGAACGAAGCAAGAAAGAGGAGGTATCACATTCCTTTCATCACCCTCTTTGCAACCTTAAATTGATCCTACAATTATTTACTCGCTTGCACTGGAGTCACTCCCCACTTAGCTTGTTATCCTACAAATTCTATTCCCTTGCTAGTGTCTCCTTTCTAACTTTGAAACAATGAGTAATGAACTTGGTTAAAAATACTTCTTACATTTTTATAACAAGAAAAAGCATCTGAAAGATGACTTGAGTCCATGTTTAGCTCAAAGAATTTGATTTTAGAACTACTCCATCCCATTTGAGCTTAATACAAATAGACTCGATAGTACCTTTGAATGAAATTGTTTGATAAAATGGATGCTTCGAAGTAGTAGAGATTATGCCACTATTTTTTCTAATAATTACCGTAAGATATTGCTTTACACCTGTCATTACATCTCTGTCATGCTCCATGGGGAGCTATTAACTCCGCTGGCCAACGAACAATCTAAATGTGGGAAACCACTTGATTTCGGCTATTGAGTTATGTAAACGTCTGTAGCAGCAATGCTATGACGGGTAAAAAAATTAGTCTCCTCATGGTTTCACGTTCGAAGTGAAGTTGTAGTACTCCTCTGACCCATTATTGCTCAACCAATTATTTATTGGCATGGTCACGAGTGCACAATACAGCCCCAATTAACATGTTAAAAATAGTGGCATGATTTCTCTATGAAAGAGGTGAAGTTTTTGAAGGACAAAAGAAAGAAAAAGGTGCTTTGAGAGTCTTGAAATTTTGACATGGGAGTAGATAAGTTGTTCTTAAATTAATGTTTTGGTGCCAACTTGAGTACTCTTAATTAATTAAACAAACAAGAACAAAAAGTTTTCATCTCTCAATGAAGAGAGACACCAAAAGAATTTGTCTCACTTTCCTAGCTAATCTTTTGACACTTTCTTGGGCATATGATTATTTTATAAACAAGATATACGTGGTTAAGAAATGGACTCAGTGCAATCTTGTGAATACTTGTATGATCATATTTAGGATTGTAGGGATTGTGAAGAAAAGAATTTCACACCAATTCAAACTTGTAAGTTCTTCTATTTCTAGTCTCGAATCTCCGCTATTCTTCCTTATTTCCTTGTCACTCGAGGGCGAGCAACATCTAAGCTTGGGGGAGTTGATAGCTGTGAGATTCGACACATTTTTATGGCTTTTATTGATGGTTTTCTACCGGATTTGATCGTTTTCTAGCTTTACCTAATGCTAATACTTCGGTAGCAAAGAAAAATTGGTTTTTAATGTGTGTTTCAAGTTCTGAATGTCAATAGAAGGTTTTAACTAGAGAAACACAATATTCTAGAGAAAACAAGCAAGTCTCTCTTTGGAAGCACTCGAGAGGAGCATAGAGAAGCTTTAACGAACAACAATACGGCGGGAATATTTTTCTGGTCGTATAGTTGCCGCCGTATAGTTGCCGCCGCCTCTGTCTTGTCAAAAGGGACAACTTCCATGAAGGGACCAGGGACAAAAACACAACACAGAAGCCGCCATACCATCCAGAAGGGAGAAAGAAGAGATCTAGAGAAGAAGGGGAAGACATTCTTCATCTCGCTCCACGATCTTCGACCTCCTAGCCAATACACCCCCATAGCCACTACTTGTACTTGAGAGAGAGAGGGATCTCCACCTTGCAAGACTAGGATTTGAGATTGTTTCTTACCATCATGAATTGTGTTGGATATTTTTCTATTCTTAATGTGGATCTCCATGTTAATATAAAGATGAATTCCCTTTATTTGATTATACTGATGATCCGTTCTTATCTCATGTATGAGTAATTCCCTTGGACGTGGGAGATGTAGGGGATTGGTGATATGTGATGTGCCTTCATATATTATCCATTAGTTTGTGATTGATTCTAATTACTATATTATGTGTGCTTGACTATCTATGGGATGCCTAATGCTTGTTGTCCAATTAAGGTCCAAGACAACATGATGCTTTGTTCTACATAGATAAGATCTTGTTCGCTAGTGGACCGGCGACCCCCGGGTGACACGAGGATATCAATGGAAAACTAGTAGACTCGAGGATAACGAGGAACCACTATGCTTATTGCATTAGTCCGATCCAAGGAGCTTAATCACTAAGCGACCTGAAGGGTCTTAATCGTCTAGTGTCTAACCATGGTTTTGGTAACAAGCTAGTAGGATTATTGAAGTTGGGATGAAATCTACCAAGACGAGTTCCGGCAAATTATGGGTTGCTCGCCTACACATATATTTATAAGATTACAATTGTTAGATTTATCATTTGTCCACCTGGCACAGTCACTATCACCATGAACTGAATCTCCCCGCACCTTCTTTTGCCATCTGCAGGAAACAACAAACAACCAAGTCGTTCTTTACTTTTATGCTTTATATTTCTAAAGTTTACATTTTCATTCTATTTAGATACATCTCATTTAATCAAAACCCCATTCTTATTTCAACGCTTGCAGTCAATTCACTCGAAGACCTGTGACAACTTCGGGAGTGACAGAGACTTCATCCATAAACACTTACCTTTGGGCTCCCTATGGGATCGATATCTATACTTCGAAACTAGCTACAAATGATTTGTGCACTTGTAGACATCAACGGGCCCAACTAAGCTCTACCCGAGGATCAGGGAGCATGACAGGAGGAGCACCGCCAAGAAGGGGAACATCTCGACTACAGAACATCCCCGAAGGAGACAGAAGTGAACTGATCCGAGATCTGGATCTGTCTTTCATGTCAATAGATCAAGCAGGAAATATCAAGGCAAAAATGGCTCAAGAAGCAATTGTGGCCGCTCAAACATACCTGATCACCACTCAACCTGCACCCGACGACCCTCATGCAGCTCTACACCATTCCTCCCTAATGAACCTCGACATGGTAGGAGCATCTCTTGCACAGGCAGAACAGGGAACCATACGGCAACCTGATAGATCCCCACACCGTCGCAGCAGCCCTCGGCAATTAGGTCACACCTGACGATCAAGATCGCCACATTGGGTCCACTTCTTGGGATCCGAGCCACGGAATGATGCAAGAAACGATATTACACAACAAAGGATCGATCGATCCAGGGAGGAGCGTAGCAGCCAAAGATACTATGATGGTGAAAGCGAGGAAGAGCAAGAACTATGCGGAGCCAGTTGCTTTACCCGATGAGTTTGCAAAACTCCAGTACCAAAAGATTTCAAATTACCTCTCGATCGTCAGAAATACGATGGCCTCCAAGAGCCTAAAGCTTGGTTGATAGATTATCTGGCAATAGTTAAACTACAAGGTGGCTCCAAGGCCACCGCGATGCAAAGCTTACAATTGCACTTAACCGGCATGCCTCGCTCTTGGTTAAGACAATTACCCGCAGACTCTATCAGCAGCTGGAACGACCTAGAGGACAAGTTTATCAGAAATTTCAATTCCACCTTTAAGCGACCCGCATCTCTAGAACAATTACGGGCCTATAAATAAAATCTAGGAGAATCAATACAATCTTTTGTTCAGCGGTGGAGCATTATCAAAAACTCGGCTGAAACAATATTCGATGAAAGAGCAATCGACTCTTTCAATGACGGACTTCATCGACAAGAGTTCATTGAAGAACTAGGACGAACCAAACCAAAGACAATTTCGCAGCTGATGGAAATAGCCAACCGCTGGGCCGATGGAGAAGATGCATTACACAACAAAAGAGCCCGCTCACCCGAAGAAGATAGGGAATGGCGCAACAACGATAGAAGGCAATGAAACAATGATGGGTATAACACAACAACTTACGTTACAGCCGGTTTTTCTAGAGGGGACAACCGACGAAGCGATGATTACAACAACGGGTACCGTAGCAGCAGATATGGCGCTGGCGGAAGCCAGCCACAGCAACGATATCATCCGACAAATCGAGACCCACCTATGTTAGCAGGACAAATGTTGGAAGGGCCATGCAATATGCACTTCTACGTAGACTCAACAGGGAAAAGGCGATCCAATCACCTTTGAAAGGACTGCCGAACATTCTTAAAAACGCAAGAGTTATGCAATGCAAGGGCAACTGAAGCAGCAAACCGAGGCTACACCACTACACCTAGCGCTTTTTCCACCGGTGCACCACCACCACCAGGGCATCCGCCAGCAGGATGACCACAAAATACAACAAACCAAGAAGATGAGTACCCTAGGTCAAAAGGAGCTATGTCGATGATCCAGAAAGGGTGACCATCCAATAGAACACAAAAGCTGATCACTAGACAAGTAAACATGGCGGAAACAACACCACACCCTACACCAGAATATCTTCATTGGTCAGAGCAAGAAATAACCTTCAACAGAGCTGACCACCCACTTCGGGTCCCACGACCTGGTTAATAGGCACTCATAGTGGAGGCACAAATTGGTGTGTTCGACATGGGCAAAGTTTTCTAGGATGCAGGAAGTAGCATTAACCTCATCTAAGCCAAAACCCTATGGGTAATGAATTGGTCCCTGACAAATCTAGCACCGACAGATACAACTTTCCACAGAATAGTTCCGGGCAAAGCTGAAACTCCTCTGGTCAAAGTACACCTCGACGTAGTATTCGGGTCAAGAAGCAACTTTAGGCGCGAAAAACTGGAGTTCGAAGTCATGGACTGGCCATCACAGTACCATGCGATCCTGGGAGGACCAGCTTTCGCTCTGTTCATGGCAGTATCACACTACGCATACCTGGTACTAAAAATGCCACCACCCAATGGGGTCATAATAGTAAGAGGAAGCTTCAGCCACTAGGACAGCTATGACCGCGAATTCAATAAGATTTTAGAATCTTTTAGGATGGAGATGCAATTTGGCCAGCTAAAAATAGCGGATGAAGAACTACTACACGACAAGTGCAGTGAGCAAAATCCAGAAAATCAAGAGCACCACGCATCCACAAAAGCTACCTATTCGGCCTCCACCTCCAGTCCTATGTAGGAACAAGCACTCGTTAGCTCTCCCAAATACAAGCAACCCGGGAAATCATCTACTTTTCTCTCTGGTCCGCCGTAAATACACGGCGCCACCAGTCGAAAAACTACACTTACCACGAAGAAGCATAATGGAGCACCTCAAGGAAGAAACCGCGGTTTTTAGGAAAATTCATTACTTTTATATCCAATAACGCCAATGGCCATGCGATTACGCCTATGCAATGTATCCATTTATACTCATCAACAAATAAAGAAAGTACTTCTCAGCATAGAAATTTCTAAGACACATACAGATAGTTGTGCAAAGAAACATCAGTTCGTCGGGTCCTCAACAAAAAGAATACAATGTACAATCAAAATCTCATATAAAGCATACAACCTTTTTGACAAGTATAAAAGAAGATCTATACAATATCTATCCTACAAAAGTACAAAGCTACACAATAGAAGGAGAAACGATCAGATGACAAAGTTCATAAAAAACTCCTCGTCTGCCTCTAGGCACCTGCGAACAATTCTAATTGCAGGTCTACGGGCGGCAACATAATGAGGCGCCATGTCAATAAGACCACCATCAGCAGGAGCAGGCAACCCTGACGATATGACGTCCAAATCTAGCGTCGGGTGATGTACATGCAGCCAAGACAACGCAAGCTTGACACCCGCCATAAGTTGAAGCTTCACAAAATGGTGAATCCGTTCACCCTGCCGAAATTGCGCCATCAAATCAGCCAAAGTCTAAGGCTAGGGATCCCGAGGAAACATGGCATTATAAATAATGGCCAGCGATCTGCGACAGCACTCGACAAACTGCTCCACCTTGCATACATGGTCCTGGAGCAAGGCCACAGCATCAGCGTGACGATGATCAATCCAAAAATCCATCCTAGAATTTTGAGAAGCAGGCACAAGAGCTTGCATTCGGTTGCACAGACGTTGGGTTTCTTCCCTCTCGCACAGTCGAATGCCTACAAAGAAAAAGAAAAAGAGAAGATAAATTGGCATCCCGCAAAAAGAAGAGTGGCAGAAAACAAAAACATAAGGACTTACACAACATCTTTTCACTTGCCCTCGAAATATCGTCTAGGAAGTACGCCTCACGATCAAGGGCCTAACGCATCTTCGACTGGGCAACATCCACCATTGATTGAACAACTCGAAGTTTTCCTTCGAGTCTCTTCACCTGTTCAATTTTTTCAGCATATAAAGGTGGGTCTACTATATGCACGATGGCAGTCTCAGCTATGCCTAGTCAAGATGAGGATGGAGTCACATCCGACATTTGTGCAGGCACAGGAGGGGCAGCCGAATCATTTAGAATCTGGCAAGACATATGAAAGATAGAAAATCTTCAGCAAAGAAAAGAGTGACTCATAGACATATATACAAAAATATCCTTCTCATCAAAAGGGAACCTTTTCATCAACAAGGATAAAAGTTAACAGTCATTACAAATAGTAGTAGAAATACAGAAAACTATAGAACAAGACTACGGAGCTGATTTCTCTAAAGATAAGGTTGCGCTAGCAGAGGAAGCACTAGTTATGGAAGGGGTAGCAGCTGACGAAGGAGCACCAGCAGAAGAGGGAGCAGTTGATCTCTTTGGATCTGACTTTATAGCGAGAAGGAGCCAAGAAAATTTCTTCATCCTCTTAATGAAAGGCTTCAAATCAACTGGTTGGCCTTTGGAGTTGACTGGGACACAGGAGCTAACCTTCTCCCAGCCGACCTTCTCGCCATGCGCCATCGCCAATGCCATCAAAGTCTCTGCACCAACTCTCGACTGAGTCACGCTGTATCCAACGAGCGAACTCGGGTCGGCGCCAAAAATAGCGACAAGATCGTCCAGGTCGGTGGGCACTTCCTTTGATGGAAAAACCTTGGCATGCAAACCCTTGAAGGCACGGTGAGATCGGACAAGGAGGTTGCGCACAGGAACACTATTAGCCTCCAAGGTGCTAACAACATCCGATAAGGGGTAAACCTTCTTGTCTTCATCAAGCAACAAGATTTGGCCTTATAGCTCTGCACATACCAAAAAAGGAAGGACGATCAGAACACGGAAACAACGAGGACTGAAATGAAAATTCTCCCCTGACAAAAAGAAAATTTATGAGTTAAGGAAGCATGGAGGGACTCCAAGCGCTTCCAAAGATTTTCATCTCGGATGGCAGCTTGTTTGGCTCTCTCTTTGACAACAACACTAGCTTTTTGATTGGCCTCCTCCAAAGCTTGTTCAGCTATCCGAAGTTTAGCCTCCAGATTGTCGGCACGCTCCAATGCCTGGTCCTGGATGACCTCGGACTCCTTGATAGCGGCTGAAGAAATCAAAAAGTAATGTAAAAAGAGAGGAAGCGCAGAAAACACAAAATAAAAAAATGATGATGAAAGTATACCTTTCAGACCTTCGGCTTCATTATGGATCTTGATGAAGTGAGAGGTCATATCAACCATCTCACGCATCACAGGCTGCGGCAAAAGGGGCATTAGGAAGGACAAGTAAAGAAGGGTTCATGGTGAAACTAAAAAATCCTAGGTGTACTCACATCTTGCATATCCACCTCAGGAGGGCCCTCATATATCACAACGCCTTTGCCAGTCGATCTTCTTTTCTTTGGTGGTGGGGGCATCGGTGACACAGCAACATCCTTTTGGACAAGTGGATCCGCAGAAGACGTCGGCAAAACTTTCGGGTCCTTGGTAGAAGGAGCAAAGGATTGCTAAGTGGAGACAAAGGAGGGCCTTCCTGATCATCACCACTACAAGAGTAAAGATGAAGAATAAGGAAGCATCAGCAACTAAGTCATCTGACGAAGCATAAAAAAAGAAGATAAGTACTCACGAGGATACGTCCTACACAAAGCGGAATAGGTTCTTCTGAGGAGGAGCCGACGACATTGGAACGGCATCAAAAGGCTTTGAGGCTGTAGAATCATCTGAGTCTTGAACTGTATCTGCCGCAAAAGAAAGCTTTCTTTTCTCACCAGCGTGCTCCATGCGAAAATCTTCTAAGCGAGCCGACAGAAGAGACTGCATTTTCGATGAAGAATCAGCGGCAGATGTCTCCACTTCCTCGTCAGCAGCAGTCCCAGTAATAGGGAGATCATCAGAAGAAGAAGGACTGGCGAGGAGCTCACCACTCTCAGGGAGAGGAGGAAGCAAAGACAAATGATCATGGTCCTATATCATAACAGACGAAACAACCAAAGGTGAAGGTTACCGATAAAGAATAAAAAGCATCCACGGATATAACTAAAAAGAAAAGAAAGACGGTTGCAAGTGGAAACTTACTTCGGGAAGGCTATTATTTTTTCGATAAGTCTCTACACGACAAGTGGAGGGAACTGGGCTCTTCTTGGTCATCGTAGTGAAGTTCCGAACCCTCTTCTCATACTGCTTGAGGGCAAGGTCTTCCATTGAAATCCTCATCGAGTCCTTTTTTCCGGTATATGCCCACATACCAGAAAGTCAGGCCTGCAGTGGTTGCACGCGAATCCAGAAGAAGTATGCCAGAATCTGAAGACCATATAATTCCTTGCCAACCTCATGCCGTAGTTTTGAAATATGGTTAAGATGGGGTTGGATCTCCGCCATTTCTTCGGCAGAAGGACGCTGATCCCAAGAGTCAAGTTTGTGGCAAATTTTCTTCGGTTCAAAGGGGGCTAACCTGAAAGACTGGTCATCAACCATTTGGTCTTTGATATAAAACCACTCAGTTTTCCATCCTTGAACAGAGTCAGTGATTTTAAAATCAAAGTAATCGACATCGGAGCAAACAGAGAAGATGGCACTGCCAACATCGTGAACGAGGGTATCATAAGCATTTCGACAAACATAAAAAAAAAATTTCCAAAGGTCCCAATGGGATGAATTCCAAGGAAACACTCGTAAAGAGTAACAAAGCAGGCAACATGAAGGATAGAATTGGGTGCGAGATGGTACAGTTGCACACCATAGACGAAGAGGAGACCATGGAGGAACTCATGAACAGGAAGAGAAAGACCACGAAAGAGAAAGGAGAGGAACATTACCCTCCAGCCGGATTCAGGGATAGGGACAGCTTCATCCCCTGGAAGTTTGAAAGAGCCCTCGGTAAGAAGACCAAGGTTCCATGCCTCGCGTAGCTTGTGCGTGTTGCACTTCAATGGCGCCCATCCGACATCCCTCTTTTGCATGTCCTTGGCGGCAGCAGCGGAATTCCCCACCTTGATATTTCCCATAATGATGGTGGAGTAAGCACTGGCGCTCGGAGGAACTCACAGTAATTGGAGAAAGAGACAAAGGAAGGCACAGGTGCAAGGAAGAAGATGAAGCCAGCAGAGGAGAGGTGAAAATAGTAAAAAGGATTCCTCCCCTTTATAAAGAACTATGGTATGAAGCTAAAACCATTCGATTAGTGACTCCGGGAGATGCAGCCTCTTGAATGTGTCCAAGTACATGATGTTGATGGAGCTCCCATCGTACATCAGCGTCTTGGGCAGCCAGTATTCGGCCACTTTGGGCCTGACCACTAGGGCGACTCTCCCTGGATATTCGATCCTGGGCGCATGATCCTAGTGACTCCAGGTGATCCTTTGCTCAGACCAGTTGAGGAAGCGGGGGATGTCGACTTGGGTCACCGAATTGACGGCGACCGTGCGGGCAAGCACCTTCTTTTCGCATTTGGTGCCGAGCCCGGTGAAGGTGTGTAGTGAGCCGCCGATGTTTCCAAACCCGTCGGCATTGCTGTTGTCCCTTGGTGGGTTGTTGTTGGGGTCCTCCCTTGCTCGCCTTGCCTTTTCGATCTCTTTTAGAGAATGGCAGTCCGCGGTGGTGTGGGTGGCAGGTTTTCCCTTCCTGCTGTGGTAGACGCAGGGCTGGTTGAGCAGGGCGGCGGGGTCGAATTTCAGCCTCGCCGCGTTGTTGGTGTGGTAGTTTCCGTTGTCGTGGTAGTTTCCCCCGCCGCGGCGGAAGTTCTTCGGGTCACGTTGGCCGTAACTGGCATTAGCGACAAAGTCGACTCGCCCGTCATTGCGGCGCTTGCCAGTGAGGTGGGTGTTGCTGTAGTGCATGTCGCGCTGTCGTCCGTTGTCGTGGCCGCTAACGCGGTGTATTCCTCCCGACTCGTCGTTGGACTCTTGGTTGGGGTCCTCCTCTGCGTACCGCTTGGCGATCTCGAGGAGGTCAGGGATGTTGTCGAGTGTCCGGTAGACCGTCATGATCTTAGCGACCAGGGGTTCGTACCGACACGCATTCTTGAAGCAGTGAATCGCCGTGTTCGGGTGAATGCCGGAGGTGTTGATCCATAATTCCTGCCACCTCTGGATCCAGTGGCAGGTCGACTCGCGATGCCCTGGAAGCATCGCTCCGGGTCTTCAATGGTGGTGGCGCGGGTGTAGGAGCCCTCGAAGTGCCTGACGAAGGCATCCCGTATCTCTTCCCACGAGTCAATGCTATCGGCAGGGAGGGTGTTGATCCATTGTCGGGTTGCCCCCTCCATCATCAGGGGGAGGTAGCAAGCGGCTAGCAGGTCGGTGTGGCCGGCGATTCCCATCTCCATGAGGTACGTGTCTAGCCACATTGTTGGGTCATACGTGGGGTCGTACTTCTCGATATCCTTGGGCACCTTGAAGTTGGCAGGGTACTTATCGCCTCTGGTCATGGGCCCGAAGCACTGGGGGCCGACTCAGCTGAGCGAGCCCCTGGGTTTGGAGTCGCCGCGGTTGGTGAGGGTGTGCCTCAAGTCATTGGTCTAGCGCGCCCGCTAAGCCTGGTTGTTGACGATGTCCCGTTCGGGCGTTGATGGGTTGCCCGTTGGTGGCGAACGTGTTGTTCACCGGCCACGGCTCGTTGGTGGAGAGCACAGGGTTGGTGGCCCGTGGCTGATGCGCCAGGGGCTGGGGTGGTGGGCAGGTCACGGTGTTGGCGACGGTTGGAGGGCCGCTTGAGGCTGCCCTTCTTGCCGATGAGCGGGAATACATCCGCCCCCGCGGGTCGACTCCCGCGGCTTGCTGCTCGATGGCCCTGGCGAGTAGGGACTTGGCATACTCGATCTGTAGTGCGCCCTCCCCTTGGATGTCGAGGCGGGTGACTGCAGCATCGGCCACGATGATGTTGTTCATCAAAGTGGAGTATAGTGGGAGTCCATTGGCGTCGCGGGCTTGTGGCGAGATTATGATCCACGTCTGGTCTAGTGGGGGCGTGCGACCGATGGGTGGCGGTGGGGCCCCAGTCGCCGGTGCACCGGTGGTGGTTGGCTGCTACCACCTGGTGGCGCGTTCTCGCAGTATTCGTGCTCGGCCGCGCGTGCAGGGTCGCTTTTGTCGTTGAAGTTCAGGACGTGACCCTAAACGTTGGAGTTTAGGCGGGTCCTGATGCATCATTGGTGGTAGAGCGACAGCTCCTGTGCCGTTGCCCGCTCGAGGTGGAATTTCTCGCGCTCAGCTAGCTCCTTGCACTACGCCTCCTCTAGTCCCAGGCGGGCTTCCTCCACCTCTGTGGTCGTGGCGGTTGCTGGGATCAGCATGGAGAATGGGTCTGGCGGGCGGTTGTGCTTCCCGCCATGTAGGTCGCGTTGAAGCGATTGGATCTGGCGCGGAAGTCCTCGGGGGAATCCGAGCTGGAGTTGGAGTCGAAGATCCCGAGGATGGAAGGATCCTCGAAGTCCTCAGGGTTGGATACCCGCGTGATGGAGTCCTCTCGTGACGCGGCGGTGATGGATCCGTCGACCGAGGCAGGGGTCACGGAGTCAGCGTCATCGTGGAGAGCCATGTCGTCCATGGCGGCGTCAACCTCGACCGCATTGCTAGCGGCCGAGTCGTATTCGGTGGCGAGGCGGCTGATGGAGCGGACCTGCTCCTCCGAGAGCAGATCCCAACGTGGCTGCGATCCGCTGATGATCGTCATTCCCACTGGGTCGACCGCGTCGGTGAAGCCGACGAACAGGCTGATGGCGCTGATCGGCATCACTACGCCGTGCGTGATCGGGCGCGACGCCGGTATGTAGCTGCTGGGCAGGATCTGTAAGATCCCGCCAGTGGCGATCATGCGGCCAATGGCGATCAGCCGATCGATTGGTGTGTAGGGTCTCGCCGCAGAACTCAGGCCAGACTGGCCAGGCCCCACGGTGGGCGCCACTGTCGTGGAAATGGCCACGGCAGTCACTGCCACATGCAGAGATTGATAGTATCGGGGACGAGAGCTGGCGGGCATCTGCGGTGCGAGATGGGGGCGGATGCACATGGATTTACCCAGGTTCGGCCCCCGGAGGGTAAAGAACTACTCCTACTAGATTAGATTGATGGAGAGCGAGTTATAGGGGTGGCGAGCTCGGCGTCTAAGCAGCGAGTCGCTTAAAGGGGTGTATGATGGAACGTAAGTCCTCAAGCTACCCTAGGGAGGCTTATATAG
This sequence comes from Avena insularis, assembly GCA_023614405.1. Lineage (NCBI taxonomy): Eukaryota > Viridiplantae > Streptophyta > Magnoliopsida > Poales > Poaceae > Avena > Avena insularis. Next base: position 249,983,036 of record CM042690.1, read on the forward strand.
GAGGCACCCCGCTAGGGTTTACACTTTACAACCGAACAAGATATGGATTCAGAGGCTTTGACCTAATCCAACTGGGCTTCAGCTACACTTCTAGGCCTCCAATCTCCAATCGCCAGGCCTTCATCTTAGTCGCATTCCAGTCGCCATCCTGCGGGCCCACTCGCGAGGCTTTAGGCCCGATTGAAACGTCCTGCTGGGCATACCCATTCGGCATATCCCCATCAACTGGCGCTCGGAGGAACTCACAGTAATTGGAGAAAGAGACAAAGGAAGGCACAGGTGCAAGGAAGAAGATGAAGCCAGCAGAGGAGAGGTGAAAACAGTAAAAAGGATTCCTCCCCTTTATAAAGAACTATGGTATGAAGCTAAAACCGTTCGATGTAAAATTGAATGGTCACAAGGATACACGATGGTGATGCGTGTCAACAGATTTTGTAAAGGAAAATATCTTAAGAAGTTATTGCCGCGGTAAAAATGGGAGTACAGCGCACGCCACCTCGGTCTCTACGGAAAAAGGGGACGTGCGGTCAGGAAACTGAGCTAAATACGCCACCACACGTCATCATTACTGCATCACGGGCCCATGCTCAACACATCTCGTCACAAGCATATGTTTTGAGAATAATGAATCATAAAATTCGTCATCAATGACGTCACAATAAAAACGGTTTAGGAGAAAGGATACACAACCGAAGAAAAATAAAGAGTCGAAGCAAATTCCTCCATGAAAAAGATTGAGACTACAGCCGAATATAAAAAAAATCGTTGTAGCCTCGGGGGCTACTCATATGAAAGCGATGTTCATGCACCCGACAAATATTTGAAAAAACATTAACATCGATTATGAGCCAATGTCCAGATACAGGCATCCGAACATAGCATCGGGGGCTACACCCATCGGAGCACTATCGCGCACCTGATAGAAAAATAATGCAGGCCAAGAAAAAAGGCAATCGTTGCCTAAAAAATATTTTTAAGTTTTACATTTATGTATCCTCCGAAGGTTACTCCCATCAGGAGAGTTCATGGAATATCAAAATATACTGCAAATTTCAGAAATATTAGCAGCCTAGCAGGGCAGCCGATAAATAATATATGGATCTCAGATCGTAGCTAAATACGATAAAACTCCGTCTGTCGTGTTCAGAAACATGAAAGTAAGACCCCGGGATTCATCCTATGTGGTCAGGTAACCGCACAAGAATGCGCTCTGCCAGTATTTTATTCGTATCTATGATATAATGAAAAATCCCGACGAACGCGTTAGTTACCCGATAAACTAAAATTGGAACTCAGTATTCGATAAGACCTCAGCGGCCTGAACTGAGTTACACCAGTAATAAATTCCAGGTTCAGGCCTCAGGACTTGGATTTGATGTAGGACAACCTTGTTTTTTCCCAGGAGAAATTAACCAATTCCCGATCCGTTGGATATATTAGGCTCGTTTTTGTACCAAATCCCTACAAAGCTTAAAAACAGTGAAAACAAAATAAAAAGAACTAAATCTTTTCTTGAGACTCAACCCAAATCTATGGTTCGGGTAGAGTCTTGGGGGATATTGACATAGGTATGATTATTCGGGTCACTATGATTTGCTACCTAGGGCCTGCGGAAAGGCTTATGGCCCATGAAGAGTCAATATGAAGATCCAAAGAAGCAACCGACAAAGAGTATAGTTATAGTAGGAAAGAGGAACAAAGACCGACCTAGAGTTGGTATTGTAATTGTGTAACCTATCCACATACAGCTTTAAGACCTGACCTATTATATATAGGACGGGAGAAGCATAGGCGAGGGCACCGAACAATCCCTAAGCGATTTGTAACCAAGCAATCTCTTGTAATATTCAGGCAACTTTGATCTCATTGTTTCCTGACTTTCAACGAAATCCCCAGTGTTCTCTTTTTCGCAAAACCCTAAGTCCTTCTTTATGGACATTGTCGAGATCTCCCCTCGTCATAATGCAATTCCTGATTCGAATGATCAAGGACCATTCCTTCATCAATTCCTATTCTGAAGCGTCATTAGAATCTCTTTTAGGAATACATTCCAGCATAATGTTATATGACATTCTCTTTCAACTTTTCCCTTATAAATCAATATTTATTAGTACTTATGCTCTTATTCTTAATGTGTCATACACACATATGAATTACGTCAAGATCTCACTCAAAATATGTCACCTACATATTTGTGTTAGAAACTTACATGCTCCCACTCAAAAATATGTCATTCACATATTAATTTAGGAAGACTATAACTCCCACTCAATTTTATGCAAATTGCACATCTTCTCAATATTTTTAATGACTTCAAAATCCCTTGATCAATTATGAAATTGAGAATTTATTTTACGAAACTTTAGTACCTTACTAGTTTTAAATCCACTAGACTTCGCCACTTCTGAATCAAATTCATTTGAATTTGTCCAAGTCATTATTTGGGGTGAATCATGCTTTGTCTTTCACCTTTTCTGTTATGACCTTGCGGTCCTTTAGAAAAATCAAGTAACCTCCTTACTTGACAAGATTCAGTAATATTTTACTTTTTAAACTTAAGTGAAATTTGCTTCTTGGAATCTCATAATTTCAGTTTATCATCAATTCATTTGTAGTTTATAGGTATATCATGTTCTAGTAATATGACAAGTGATTCACAAATGTCTCCACACAATGTGTAGGGCACATTTGCAAATCCTACTTCATTAGTAAAAGCACTATTGAAAAACACAATGATCATTATCATTGATCTTTTACTTTTATGTGAAGATATGCGTTCTGGAACATGTTCAGTTGTGCTTCTCAACACTCGGATGCAGGGTCATGGATCTTCATCGTGCTCTCACTTTCTTCCACTAACTTCATTGTCGAGAACACACTTTCTCGAGAACGTACCAAACTTTTAGCAATACCAGTTTTGCCTTCTTTTGGTTTTAGCCATGGATTTTGGTATTTCAAAGTTTCCAATGAATATGCTACAAGGACTTATTCGCTATTGTTTTGGTCATATCAAATAATTTCAAAACTTTCACAACAATCCATACAATATATGGTGACGATTTCATGGATTTCAGATGGTTTACTTTATTCTAAATTAGAGTTTTCTATTTCCAACTAATGATCTTTATACTAACACTAAATCGACTTATCTGGCGCCACCTATTTGCCCACTCAATATCAAATATTATACTATGATGATTTTGCAATTCAATAGTTTTGCGAAGCTAAATGCATCACAATTTTATGAAACACATTTCACAAATTCTCATGTCAATCTTATAACGTTGAATTTTATTACTATTGATCAAATCGTAGTAACTTGATTCTTTTTTATTTTCAATAGCATTTGATGCTAAATTTTTTTGATCACATCAAATAATTCCACGCTCATGTTTCATTTGGTAAACTCTTTTACTAAAATCAATAATTACAAAATGATAATTATCACTTTGTTGAAATATGGTACATCAAATATGTATTTTCTTTGAACAATTCATCAAACACTTTGTATTTAAACAATACGCGGTGTTTCAGTTATCTTGCCGAACATGGGCATGATTCGTACGTGACAAGAGATCAAATATCTACAATTTTCACATACAACCAATATAACCTTTGAATTTTAACCAATGGTTTCATTCAAAATGAATATATCATTAAGTTTGGTATTTTTCAAGGCATTAATGTTTTACAAATGTTCATGCATTATGAATTAGTTTTACAACACGAATAATTCACACATAATCGAAAACATATGAACACGAATAGAAATCATTCATAAAAGCGGAACAACTATTTTTTTACAAACTCATATGAATAACCGTCTCGCGAAGTGCAAGACACACTAATAAAATTCATAATCCATCGATTACAATAATTATCCAAAACCGATAAACTAAATGATAAATATCGAGGGAAAGTGTCGTCGGCTATCATCATCATGCTTGCCATCAACACACAACGTCACCTCCTCTCCAGCAAGCAGCTCTCATGCAGAAGGACCTATTTTCATAAAACAGAACAAGTATCCGATACTTCAATATTGCAACAAGTGTTTCAAGGTTATAACATTTATAAAACTATATATCATATATACCTTCATCATCGATGACCTCTCTGATAATGGGTTCAACCTTCACATGTCTGAAATGTGATATGAACTAATGGAAATCATGTGTTTCGCCATCACCTCTCATGATGCACGTCCGGACGTGCCCTTGGTAGTTGGGAGGCAGCGACCCTAGCAATACGCCTATTGCAAAGGCATCAGTCATCCAGTAGTCCACAAAATGAGCCAGTCTCATGTATGCATCATGCATGCACTCCAAGTAACTATTTAGGCAAGTGTGCTCCTCCATCTTTATGGAAAGGAAATCTCCAAGCAGCTTATACTTCCACATGCGCACCTGGCCCATGAACTCCGCTCTCAGCTGATCCACCATCGCATATGGGTCAAAATCACTCATGAGCAGATGCAGTTCATCCATCATCCCATAGCGCATTATCACTTGGATGTAGGTGGACTTCTCACGACGATAATAGCGGTCTTCTCATTGTTGTGGGGTCTCATAGTTTTCTAGCTGATCCAAATCCATCGTGTAGAGTAGTCGACCACATCGTTCTCACTAAGGAGGTCATTCAGACGCACAATTCACTCAGGAAAGTTGGATCCATATTGTTTGAGCTTCTCAACAACTACCCATTCGTCAACCTCAAAAGAAGCATCACGGCGAACCATATTTCTACATTTAGCGATTGCGAAGGATTTAGACTAAGTTTATAATTATATGAGTTCAACTTAAAGAACTCCACTAAAACTATTATCCCCAAAAAGGTTTTAGTTATAACACGATCCCCATTCACTAGACCATCCCCGATTGTCATGGTCGACAATATAGTTACAAAGGTGTACGTTGAAACGTCGATCACATCATTTATGCGACTGCTTGATCTTTTGATCATATTGTGTTCCGAGGCCATGTCTGTAAAAGCTAGGCTCGCCAACTCAACCTTACGTGTATAGTTGTGCAACTGTCTTACACCCAGCGTATGCGGATGCAGATATGTCTGACACCCGATCATCACGGCGTGTCTCATAACGGAGAACTTTCTTGGTGGTGCACACTAAGAGAGAACACATTTGTTGGTATTATATTTTAGGGATCATCTTATATATTCTACCATCGAATATCTAATACTAGCACACAACAAGATGCACAAACAATAAACATCAAATGTAAATGTGATGCGATATGGTCTGTCACGCTGTGATCTCCATCGCGTGCCTCCGGGTCTGGCGCTAGGCTTCCGGTGCCGTGGGCACCAGGGTATCGGTGCCTTCGGCTTGTAGCCCATAATCATGATGACCGTTACTACTACTTAGCAACAGAAAATAAACTACTTTACCTTGACTATGACCATATCACAATACAACGTCCCTCCAAAATAAAGTTAGACTCTTCTATTTTATCTTTGCATGTTTTACGTGGTTGTTAGGGTTTTCGCACAAGAACCATTCTTACCTACGAACTTGAACTACAACATTGATTAAATAGTTGTCTATACTATACCCCTTTCGGGGCTCTCTGTTGTAAATGGCGTACCAACTAATGCGAGAAAGACAGACACCCCCAAAGCCACTTACACTTGTGGACCAGTCTCGCGAATTAACGCGTAAAGTCAGTTGGGGACCGCTTCATTAAACATTATTGCGGTATGCACAAGTACACGTGGGAGGGTAACAATTATAAAATCAACGCCCACACGCTACAACTCGTGTATTCTACCCATACTTGCAATACTACACATAGATCTAGCTCTGATACCACTGTTAGGGTTACGCTCCTGAAAACAATAAATTTTACCTACGCCAAGAACCCTAAAGCCAGGATCTATCTATTATTAATGCAGTAATGGAAGGGGCTTTTCGAAAACTTACCTTTAAAAAAATCTTTGTCACTCGGGAGAGTGTTGGCAATATAGTCGTACCGATGCCGACCTCAGGGTCATGCTGAACTCCGACGGCTCTGACAACTCCTAGTGTAGCAAGTGCAGCGCTTCCGAGGGAGTCACACATATCCGGTTCTTGATGATGACTCCCTCTCCTCTGATCCAACAGAGGTTGGGTAAGTAGACCTTCTGGATCCGAACCCCGCAGCGCGACGATGCTCCACGGTGAAGAACTCCCCATTCGTGCAGTCCAAACTTGGGACCACGATCACGGGAGAGAGAGAGGGGGAGAGAGAGAGGCAGCTGGAGGCTTTCCTCACTGCGAGGAAACCTTTATTTATTTTCTAATGATTTAATTGCCTCAATATGCCTCATATATATAGGGGAAGGGGACCCCAAAACTCATTGGCCTAGCCATGTGGGACTAAACAAAGGAGATGAGAGAGGCCCCGCACGGGTGCCCAAGGCCCATCCGACCACCTCCTCCCTCTCCTCCCTTTTGGTCTTTCCCCTCATGGACCCTTTCCCTTAGGGAATTGGCCCAATAGGGAATTTGACCATTTTAATTCGTTTTATTTCACATATATTCATATTTTAGTTAATTCCCGTGGCTATGGAACTCCTTCCATCCCACTACAAACATCCTCTGGACCTTTCCGGAACCCTTCCGGTTTCTCCCTCTCTTTTCTCCAGTGATTCTTATGATACCAAAACAATGTTCGAGCTTCGTCAAACCCTTAAGTGTGCTACCCTACGATTCGGGAACACTCTAGACATGGCCGAGACCCCTCTCGGACCAATGATCATCAGCGGTACCAAAGACCCATGTGCATTCCACGAAATCTTTGTCATTGAACCATCAATGCCGTGTCCTATTATTTTTGCATCGACGATACTTGCATTGTCCGAGATCTGATCAACGACATCATCATGTCGAGTTCAATCTCGTTACTGACAAATGCTACTGAACTCGTCCCGACAAGTGATATCCCTCTGACCTAGTCACACGCTGCGCAGCTTATGGATATAACTTCTTCGAGTGGGCCTAGAGTATCTTTCCATCACGCGGATGAAAAAATCCTGCTCTTGACACATACGCCTCTACATGCCCATTTGATGTACCTGAACACACCTTTATGATCACCGTTTCACCGAGTGATGTTTGATGCGAACAAGGCACTCTCGGGTGATAGTGATTAAATATGGTATCACGGTCTGAGGAACAAGTCACCATGTTTCCTAATTATTGCAACTTGAACTTTGTGACATGATCATGTTATGATGCTTAGATTGGGTATGCTCATCATCTCATCCTCGCAATGAGGTGACTCCATTGTCAACTGGCCTAAATGCCACATGGTCAGGAAAACTTGATCATCTTTTGACTAATGAATCAGTGACTAGAGATTCACCGGAAACTTATGGTTGTATACATATCGCATGTGTATTGACGTTTCCTATCAATACAGTTATAGCATGATATAAAACCCAATTCTAAACTTCATGGAATACGATAATAATCCATATTATTATTTATCTCTAGGGCACATTTCCAATAACCTTTGTCCATTCACTAGCTACGAAGGATTGATCTCCAACACCTTGAAGATAAATTGCTAGCAAATTCGGTACCAGAAGCTAGAAAAATGTTACTATGGCCGGTCGTAGAGTGTTCGTCCGTGTCGTCCTCACTTCACAAGCCATCTACCACATCTCTTGACCTTCCTATGGAGGTCCTTAAAAAGACCAAAATCCTTCTACGTACATACTTCTAGACCAGATGCGAGAAGATTTACGGTACGGTGGAAAGTACAAAATCAATTGGGAGATGGTCTGTCACCCGACAAAAATTGAAGCTCTTGGCATCTTGAACATGGATAAATTTGCAACCACTCTTAAACTTCGGTGGCTATGGCTTGAATGATCAAAGGCTTGGATTGGACTGTGCAATCCATGCAACAAACAATATAGAGAGAGGTTTTCATGTGGCTACAATTTTCTAGAGAAAATTTCATCCCCATGGCTCGCTGGAAGTAGGCCTAAGGACATAGCACCCAAAAAATGACCTATCAAAGAAGAAGAATTACACGGTGAAGAAGTCCCTCTGAAAAACCTTGCGGGGTGAATCCAAGTAGATTTGAGGCAAGGTTTCAATGTGGAGCATATCCAACAACTTGTCACACTTTGGGGGATGGTTGCCAATATTGAGCTCACTGTTGAGCTCACTTGCAAATTCACCAACAATGGCATATACTCTACTTCGTCGGCTTACAAAATGCAATTTGAAGGCACTATCTACTCTTTAGATGCCATGATTTAGAAGATTTAGGCTCCACCTAAATGCAAGTTCTTTGAATGGTTGGTTTTGCAAAATAGAATTTGGACGATGAACAAGTTGACTCGAAGAGGATGGACGATTGTGGTAATTGTTCCTTATGCAATCAATTTCCAGAGTCGGCAGCATGCCTCTTATTCAATTGCCGCTTCACCATCTGCATTCGAAATGCTATCCTTCGGTGGTTCGGCCAGTAAGACACAAATACATATTTATGGGCAAATGAAGTTTGCGTCAAAAGATTGGTGGATGAAAATGTCTTCAGGCCAAGGTAATATTAGGAAGGCCATGATCTTCACGCTCCTGTCTTAAAAGGCTTGGAAAGAGAGAAATATTTGCTTAGACTAAACCTGCTCCAATATTTGCTTAGTCAAAGTCAAACTTTATAAACTTGCTCCACTAGAAAACAAGGGGCCGAATGTTCTTTTTTCATCGCAGATAACGAAACAAAAAATACATTGCAGGAATATTTGCTTAGATAGTACTCCCTCCGTTTTAAAATAAAGATGTTTTAGCTTTGTGAATGTAGTGTATCTAGACCCCTTTTAGTGCCTAGGTTTATTTAGATTTGGAGTGAACCTACACACTAAAATAGGTCTAGGTACATTTATTTCACAAAGCTAAAACATCTTATATTTTGAAACGGAGGAAGTAGTACAGGACATATAGGAAATAATCTTTCAAGGAGTGGACGCAAAAGAATAAGTGGATGATCAAACTTGTAAGGAATTATACTGAAGCTACAGTAATCCTGAATAGTTTAATGAGTTCATTCTTATATTTCAAATGGTAAGATGTAATCAAATATCATCAAATTTCGTTTCAACCAAATCCTATGAAATCCATTCAATGCAAAGATGTCACGTAAAGAAGATGGGGATTTTTTTTTTTGATTATTCAATGTCATATCGAATCATGGCCAACAGTCATTGGAATTTGATATACCTTTCTATTTTTCAAGATAATTCGGATTTATTGACAAAAAAAAAAGCAAAGAAATAGGTCCGTCGTTCCTATCCCACCATGAAGTTGATTTTTTTTTATGATGTCATATTTGTACCTTATTTCAACTTTAAATCAGATTGTGAGGTGGTGTTGTTAAGGTTCCGTTTGGTAGCTTAGTATTTTCTAAACCAAGGTATTATAAAACCAAAGTATGTTAACGCCTGGCAAACCAATACCACAGTTTTTCTCTTTTCTCGGTTTTAGAAAAAAATGGATCTTGCCTCTTTCTCAAATACTTAAAAAATACCACGTTTTTAGAGGATACTTCAATTTTAAAACCACAGTATTTATTGGACCCAAACGTCCTAAAGTATTTAATACTTAAGTATTTTCAGAAACCGAAGTATTCTCCTAATACTTCAAAAATACTTTGAAGCCAAACGGGGCCTAAATCATAAAGTGAACATCATTAAGCAACAAAAGAAACTACATACTACGGATGTGAACTATGCAAGGAACAAATGCAGACAGACGGATCCAGAAGAGTCAAGATGATGCAGAAAAAGAAGCATGTTCATGGGCAAATTGCAAAGAGAATCAAAATGTACAGATGTTCCAGCAGGACACAAAATATAGTATAGCCTTAGAAAAACCGACAGAATGAATTAGAATATATATTGTAGCATTATTATTCCTTGGGACCCAGGAGGGGCATCCCTCAAAAGTTGCGCTAGGAAAAACAGACCAGACCTCTGGTACATACACTTCAGTACGATAAGAAAAAAAAGCAAAAAAAGGGGAAAATTTATCATCCTGATAACAAGAGCTAACACACAAGTTCCAAGAACACTAGAGCAGTTTCTACTATACGAACAAAAACCCAAAAAGGGGTGGGTCTATATTGGGGGGCAGGCGCCGCCGTACAACTGAACACTCTTCAGACATATATATCCCGCAATCTTACTTCACATCTCAACCAAAAAAAAACCAGGGTCTCCAAAACCTAAACTCGCTGTAGAAATCCGAAACCACAATCCCAAACCTTACATACGCAAATACGCTTAAAAGGCCCTCCGATGATAATATATCTGATCTCTTCAACCAACTCCCTGGTTAGCTCTATTAACTAACCCCATGCCTTTAAATCATGTGAAGTTCAAAATTTGCACCTTATGCACCTGCGGTTCTCTCCTCAACCTAATATGAATTGTTGTATGTGAAAAAGATTCCTAGGCGGCGTCATTCCTGCACAAAGACAGACAGATAAGTTACACTGTACAATACCTCAAGCAAGATAAAAGAGCACAAACAAGTTGGTTCGATGGTGTCTTTTACATGTCAGCAGTTTTAGGTGTCATCCAAAAAAACAGAATATTGGTCTCTACAAATGCAACATGAGTGTGATGCTTTGCCTTAAACCATCAAGTGAATAAGCATCAACAGTTCATGCTCTAAGAGAAAGAGCTCAGTTGAACTGTCCAAACAAATACATCTTCCATGAGTTCTAAAGCTATTTATTATATAACATCTGCGACACTTAATGCTTAAATACTATTAGCAATCCAAAATGGATTCGCAAGACATGATGCCATGGCTAGTGATGGCACAAGTATTAATTCAGATTAGTGAATTCAAGAAAAATACACATTAGATATTGGCTCAATATTGTAACCAAAAAAGTCCTGGAACTATGTTTTACCTAAAGTGAATTGTGAACCAGCGCTTTCACTAGATTGAACAAAGCATCAGTTCGTGAAGGGGGCAAAATATTCCTAAGTACCATACAAGTGTTAAATACCTTATTAAGCTTGGTTCCATAGCCTAAGATCTACTAGTTTAGGTGTTAGATATTCAATTCACCACGGACAGCAAAATTTGTAGAGACCAATAAAAGCACAAGGATAGTTGGTTTTTTCAAATTGGATATGATGGGCAAGGAACAAAAGTGTATACTGGAGCTGCCACATACATATTCATGAATTTAATACACCTTGATGGACATGATACCGGGCTAATCATGTTTTTCTTAGTTAAACATGAGTGCACAATGCATAAATTATTTCATCATGGCTGCAGCCTGCAGTTCATGGATGGCCAATATTTGATCGATATACTACTTGGCTAATTACGTTCTCCATAAGTAAACATGAAGTGCATCAATTTCTTTTATCATGACTGTGATTCATGGATGACCAATATTTGTATGTGGATAAAATAATGAAGTGCTGGTCCAGTTCATGGATGAATAATGTTTGAATGTTGAAAGTATAATCATGTGTCAAGGACTAGACGGCACAACAGTTTAAAGTAGCACAAAGAATAACAAGGAAATAGTGGATTTCATTCTCATTCAAACTGCAAACTTATCACACTACATTAATAAGATGATGAACTTATAACATTCAATCAAATTAATGTGATTATTTCAATTTTTCAATAACAATTTTCAATATCAATTATAAATAACTATGAACCAGCATTTTAATGTAGCAGTTGGAACATGAAGCATATAACCACTTGACATTTTCAATGGATGCTAACGACATATTTTTAGTTCATAATGACACCAACTTCTTCATCACGGTGCTGCTAGGCTTATATGATCAATGCTTTTCTAGATTCACGGACAACCAGATGTCACAACTACATTTGTGCACTATCCTGGGAAAACCAAGGCCAGCACTAGTATTTTTCATACTGAATACATTTTGTGTATAAAACTTGTGCATTAGGAATGGCACCGTACAGTGTGAGTGCTTCAACACAGGAAATGCTACATATTTGAAGCTACATTGTCTAAACATTAGTACCAACAGTTCAGCAGACAGTTTCAAACTTTCACAGTGCTTATCTGATGCTGCTAGTACATAAACTAGTGACCAAATATGAAATGAAAAGAACAAAGAGAACATAATAAGGAAGTAAAGATCTAACCTCTATCTGTTAATGCCCCATGTAACCTGCTGCGCTCTTTGCTGTAACATCTGAAGCTGCATTCCCAAGCCCATATCCAAATGGGCTAGTTCCATCAAGCTCAGATCCAGATCTCCAGGTTGTGTCTCCATAGATGGAGCCACCAGCAGCTCCTGACGAATCTCCAAAGTTCCTCCCATATCCATTGCTTGATTGGTTGAGTGAAGCATTGACGCCAACTGATCCAGCATTCCTTCCATATGCACCAGGACTGAGATTGAAGTTGTTTTCACTGGATCCATAACCGAAGTTCCCACTGCCGTAACCTGAGCCAGCGTTAGCACCTTGAGCAGACACAGGAGGGGTTCCCCAGTTGACATTGTTGTTCCCAATTCCACCAAGGCCCCCATTTGCAGATGACATGAAGGAATTAGAGTTTGCAGAGTTGGAAGAGTAACTGAGACCTGAGTTACCCCATAGATTACGAGCCAGCGAGTTAAACACTGACCCAGAATTCTCATTGACTCCACCATAGCTGATGTTGCTATTGTATCTACCTGAATTACCATTGTAGTATGGATTGATCTGCCGTCCATACTGGACACTATTGTTGAAGTTTGAGCTACCACCAATGCCTGGGTTCATCCCTGGGTCAAAATTCATGCCAATTCCATAACCACCACCAAAAGAAGGATAGCTACTACGGCCACCCGATAGAAGCCCAAACCTAGCATCCATCCTCACTCCATAGCCACCTACCGGGCTCGGATTGTACCCTTGGGTATATCCATTGAGAAAGCTATTGGCTCTGTTCATTACATAGTTGATTCCACCAGCAGGAGAGCGCATGCTAGGTCCAGGTGATAGCTCCTTAGGAACAGCCCTCTTAACCTCAACCATCTTACCATTGAGTTCATGGAACGTCTTGAACAATGCCTTGTCCACAGCGTCTTCGGAATCATATGTTATGAACCCAAACCCTCTAGGACGCTGTGTGTTGTGATCATACATCACAACAACATCAGTGATGGTGCCAAACGACTCAAAATACGTCCTGAAGTCTGCCTCTGTCACGGTGGATGCAAGACCTCCGACGAATATCTTCTTGGTCCGACTAGGCCCTGGTGATCCATGGGCACTGCCACCACTCTTGCTAAGAGCTTGCTGATCGTCTCTCGGAACAGCTTTCTTGGCCTCCACCTGACAGAACAGTCCAAACATTGTTAATGTTCCACAATGACAGTAATTTCTAAAAAGCAAAAGCCATATAGTACAAGCATGGATCTAGCACATCACGAACATAACGTACGTAAGCATACAGCGAGCGCTTACCATGCGACCATCGATCATGTGCTTCTCCATTATGACACGCTCTGCGACTGCTGCGTCGGAGAAGACGATGAACCCGAAGCCCCGAGCGCGGCCGGTGGCCCTGTCGCGCATGATGACGGCCTCCACCACCTCTCCATACTTCTCAAAGTACTCCCGGAGGCGGTCCTCGTTGGTGTCCCACGAGATGCCGCCGATGAAGAGCTTCCCAGCGTCCGCCTCCATGTCCGGCTCCGCCTCTTACTTCCACCCTGCAAGGAACACAAAGACAAGAGCTTTGGCATCAGATCTTACGCCGGCCGATCGGATCAACAACAAAAAAAACGAGCGCCTGCGGCGGCGGCGGCGGCAAGATCCGATCTTTAGAGCTGCGGCGATCCGAGCGGCAGATCTAAACACGAAGGACAACGCACCGAGAATGCCCGGCTCCAATAACCGATCGAAACCGCAGCAATTGGGCACCAGAATGGAGCAGAATTTGGTGCGGCGGAGCGGAAGAGAGAAGGGTGAATTCAGGGGCAGGGCGCACCGGGTTGATCCGAGGAAGGGTCGAGACGCTGTCTTGCCTAGGATCTTGGGGGAGGCATGGCAACCTCAAAGGCCATACCACGGCACCACCACCTCCTCCTCTTCCTCTCCTTCCTTTCTTGTTGTGTGTCTCTCTCTATTCTATCTCTCTCTCCTTCCTTTTTATTATTTATTTTTCCTTTTGCTATTCTCTCTGTCTTTTCTTTTATGTCCCGCGAGGTGTTTATATATAGATGTCCTTGTAGCTTTTTATGCCCCGTTTTCTGCCTCCGTTCCCTCTCTTTTTTTTTCCTTGCGCGTATGTAACGCTTGTGAAAATTATGTACATTTATTCCACCAAGATCTTTCCTTTGATTTAGGCAGATCATGTATTTTCTTTTGGAAATCAAATCAATCCTAGTGAACGTTTATATTATGCATATAATTGATGGACATTACCTTATGGCTCTAAATAAAACTGCATTTTAAAAAAAATCTTAATTTCCAATTCCATACCATCGTATAGTTATTTGAATTCAATCGCAAAAAAATATAGTTATTTGAATTGCTTAAATTTGTGGCTTTTACCTAATAACATGTGCTGTCCTCGTGGTATATGGCTTGCCTTCTACGCCATTACTCACGCAATCTCGGCGCAATCTCGCCCTCCCGTCCGCAGAATTGTTAAAACGGACACGTGCTTCCCTCGTGCTCTCACCCGTTTCTCTTGTGTACTCTCGCGTGGCGTGGTGGTCCAGCGGTGCTTTTGTTGATGACAGTAGCTGCACAGTTTTGTCGGTTTATATCAGTAACCAGGAGAACCGCACATTTTTCTTCCTCCTATGCATGTATTCGCTGGCACATATTTATTTTTCTGCTAGAATATAATCAATCAGATCACCTTGAAATATTCTGGACAACTGTGCAGCCATGTGTGAATTATTTATTATTAGAGGAAGTACATTTGTATAGTATCCGACTGGTTTTTATTTTTCGAAAATGAGGGCACCTTTTGTGTACGTAGTAAAATTTCAAAACCCAACGTTGCCAGCTTAGTTGATAGTATACATGCCGGTTCTTTTGTTTTTTAGGACGCATGTAGGAGCCGTAACGTTATATGAAAACCTATGGGTATCGTGGGTATTTCACAGGGGCTAAGACTCCATCAACCATGTGGAGGTTAATGATACAGCCGTGCCTACTACTAGTAGCATGTTTTTGGCATACACATGCTAGCGTTCAACCGTAGTGACAAATTTTCGAACCTGGTTTAGCCAGATTGACAAGATAAATCTTAGTAGGAACTTTTTTTAATATTTTGGAGAAATGCAAAAAAAAAAATATATAGTGGCCTCTTGAACTTTTTCCAATGGTAAATTTGAAAAGAGAAAAAGGTAACTCTCATAATAAGTTCGATGGCATCCCTGTGATGACCTAAGAGCGGAAGGTACCTAAAATTTAGGAATGTGCATTGCAACCAGAACCTCTTGATGCATTGCGTACAGCACCGAGAATACTGTACTTGGCCTTACATTTTTCCAATTGGAGGGTAAAAAGGAACGCTCACGTCTGCTCATGTGTGTGCTTTGCAACCAGCTTCTTTGAGAAGTTTATGCTCTCCCTGTATAAAGAGCTTTCGATCTAGAGAAAAGTTGCAGCAGGAGATCTAGATAGCACCAGGCACACATATATAGTAAAAGAATTTTGCTACGAGGAATGATACAATGTACACAACAAATCGTACTCCTGGTATACCACGGGAATAACCGCCTTTAGGTATAGATACGATTTGTTTTGAACATAAAACAACATCAAATTAAACATGTGTCGGCAAACCAACGCGTGGTTGGTTGCTAGGAGGATGGTTGTACCTCCAGTCCACCAGAGTTTAAACCCAGGTTTAACACTATGTGTTGTATTAAACACGGAATATTCATTCAGTGGGAGGCGACGCTTCCGTCGATAACGAGACGTCCGTAGTTACTTCGTCAATCTCAAGACCCGATTTGCCGGCTCAGTCTGTCGGAGGTGCTCGTAGGGGTAGAGTATGCGTGTGTGCGTTCATGTACGTGTTGTGAGCGTCTACGTGTGTGTCGATTACGCTAGGAATTTTGAGATGAGAACTTGATCTGTACATCAAGGATGACAAGTCCAAAACCGGCCTGGATTCAGGTCATGCTAGGATTTTAGTTTCTATCTATGTTATAAAAGTTTCACTTTTAGTTTCCATTCGAAACAAATATTCTCAACTACAATTGTCTTTTTTAATCCATTTTTTTGAAAGCCACTACAATTGCCTCTTTTATCTAGCATTTCCTTCTAAAACCCACAACACGAATAGTACAGTAACATAGTTCGGATTAAGGATCTTGAATTTCTTATCACATACTCATGATTATCTAAAATGTCAAACTTTACAATATTTTTTATTGCGAAAAACCCATCTATCTATTCATAATCTTCAACATCCGTGCAAGAAATCTTAAAAGTAATAAAAATTACAGACGGGTCCTTGGACCACCTAACCATGAATACACACACTCGAGCAAACCGAATGCGCGTCGATGTCCTCGTTCTCCCTCAGTGGAGCCAGGCAAAACTTGTCGTAGTAGACATACAAAAAGTCGTCGTGCTAAGGACCCAAAGGAGCGCGCCCCTCCCTCAGTGGAGCCGGGCAAAACTTGTCGTAGTAGACATACGAAAACTCGTTGTGCTAAGGACCCAAAGGACCAGCGCACAAGAGCAGTACTTGTCGCCGATGAAGAAAAGACTAGATCGGAAGGAACACCGGCCAAATCTAGCAAGATCTGCTGGAGGCACACATCCACACATCATGTGACAACACTATATGCACCGTCGAGGCTGGGGCTAGACGGAGAGAACTTTATTCCATCTTTAGGGAGCCGTTACCGTCACATTTTCCCGAGTAGGACATAAACCCTAATCAAATAAAAAACATCAAAAAAAGGAGCCCTCTCACCAACAAGGACCGAGATCCACCGTGCCTTCCCGGCCCTAAGGCCATAGGAGGGCGTGGCAGATCAGCGACTGCGCGACGGGAGGCAGGGACGAGTCGCATGTTTCTTGTAGTAAAAGACTTATGGACCCTGATTCTAAACTTGACTATCTTTGACTAAGCTTTTAGAAGAAATTAACTACAAACATATAAAACAATGAATAAATAAAATATCAAAATATATTTCATGTTAAAAATTGTGTCATATCATGCTAATTTAGAAATATAAATGTTAGTATTGTTTTCTAAAAACCTGGTCAAAGATAGTCACATTTGAATTCTAAAAAAACTAATATACCTGATAAGGAGTAATAAATATCACTTAGTTGTTTGGACTAAAACCCCTAATGTCAATATTAAACAATACAAGAAATATATGTATCTGAAGCATTCCCCTTAGTTGTTGGTGTCACCGTCGTTGGTTCCCTACCCTATGTCGGCCGCTGTTGAAGTATGATCCAAATTCAATTCAGGAGGCTAACTTCTGACGAGCGAAGCGAGGCCCATCGCCGGGAGGCTTGGGCCGAAGCGAAGGGAGCCTGAAAGTGGCTTTTAGGTATCTCCAGTGGTGTCTGTTGGACTGCGTGAATCAAGACTGGGATTTGTTCCTCCGTGTGACGGAGTGTACGATGTCCCTAGGCCCTCTCAGTAGTATAGCAGCCAAGAGCTTAGTGACTAATATGTTTGGTCACAGGGATCCTATACTACAATAAGAGTACAGAGAAATTGCCGATAAAGAGATTGAACTAGGTATAGTGATACCGATAATAGAATCTCGGGCAAGTAATATATCGCGATACAAAAGTAATCGTATATCGAATTGATTGAATCTTTGACATTGTGGTTCAATCGAAAAGAACTTCATTGAATGTGTAGGAACCACTATGGGCAGCCCGGTCCCGCTAATGGCTATTGGTTGGAGAGGTGTCTTGGTCATGTTTGCATGTTCTCGAACCTGTCGGGTCACACACTTAACGCTTTAGTGTCACTAGTCTTTGTTGAGAATATGTGTGGTGTAATCAAATTTTTTTTGTGAGTCTCTAATGAGATCCTATACATCATGAGGAGCTCTAGAATGGTTCGGAGATTAAGAATCATGTATGGGAAAGTAATTTCTATGGATCCAGAAAAGTTTGGGATTTTTCGGTATTGTACCGGAAGCTTCTAAAAGGTTCTAAGGGAGCATCAGTGGGTCCCACCTACCCGGAGGGGCCACATGGGCCCAAGAGGGGCACCCTAGCTCTGATGGGCTAGGGCGCCACAACCCCTTTAGTCCCATGCGGCTAGGGCTTTGGAGGGAGGGGAAACCCTAACTTGGAAAGGGGGTTCCCCCCTTGGCTGTCGCCCCCTACTTGGAGGAGGGGTAAGGGGTTGGCCAACCCGCCAACCCCTATATAAGGAGGGGAAAGGGGCTGGGCGCATCACCCCTTCCTCCCTAGCCGCATCTCTATCCCTCTCTCCCATACACATGTAGGGTTCCGAAGCAGAAAACAAAAAATTCTAACTACGCAAACACTAATACCAGGATCTATACTATGTAGACATAAGTAATAGAAAGGAGACCGGTATTCATATCCTTGAAGACCAAGGAACGACTTACGTGGGAAGACGTATGTTGATGAAGACGAGCAGCTCCAAGCGCCCCAAGTGTGGCGCCTCCAAAGTTCTACACACGTTCGGTGTAGGCGGCGTCTCCCGGGCTCCGATCCTGCCGAGCAGCGGAAGAATAAAGATGGTGGACCGAAAAACACACGACGGTAGTGTGAAGGTGGAGAACTCAAGTCCCTCAGGGTCCTCTCCGATATTACGGAGAAATCCCCAAAGAAAATGAGAGAGAGAAGAGAGAGAATGGGATGGTTTCCAAGGAGAGGGGGTGACCCCTATATATAGTAGGAGGGGAGGGGCACCACCCAAGGGGTAGTGTCAGACTAAACCCCATAGCCGCCAGCCACCAAGGGGGAGCCGCCGGCCCTAGGTGGGCCCCATGTGGGGAGCCCACTAAGGCTAGGAAAGCTAGCCCTCCTCCCTTAGGCGCCTTGCCCTCTTGGGCCTCCCCTCCGGGTGAGGCCCATTAGCAATGGAATGCTTATAAAAATAAAATAAAATATATAGTTTAATATTAATTCAATTAATTAATATAAAACACATATATTATTATATTCTTCACTCTGAAACTCTTTCTGGACCCCTCCGATCAACATCGGGTGTTACACGGAACTATTCTGGTCTCTCTCTCTCTCATTTCTCCGGCGGTGTCGAATAAATCCCTTTGTGTCCCCACCCTTAAGCGTGACACCCTTCGGTTTGGAAACACTCTAGACATGATTGAGACCTATCTCGTATCAATGATCCATCAGCGGGACCTGGATGCCCATGATGACCCCCGTGCGTTTCATGAATCTCATCTCTTGAACCTTCAACGTCGCGTCCCATTCTCTTTGCCACTTGATACCTAGTTCATCCGAGATTTGATCTTTGGTATCTCCATACCTGGTTCGATCTTGTTACCTATGAACTTGTTTACTCATTCCCATGTCGTTGCATTCCGTGACCTAGTCACACGCTTGCAAGCTTCGTTAATGCAATGTCACTGAGATGGCCCATGTGTATCTATCTGTTACTTGGATTGGAAAATCCTGGTGTTGATATGTACTCCTCTACGCGTTCCTTTGGGAAACCTAAGTGGTACCTTTTTATCACCCTTTTATGTCTTGATACTTGATATCATCAAAGCTCTCTCCAGTAACAATGATTTGTATTATCTCACAGTCTAAGGATCCGGTTGCGAGGTTTTCTTTGTTATCATTAATCATGAACGTTTGTAACTAGATATCATTATGATATAACTATTGGGTGTTTGTCTATCACATCATCCAGCCAATGATATGACCTCATTGTCAATTGGCATACATACCCATGATCTCGAAACCCTAGATCATCCACTTGAACAATGAGCTAGTTTGCTAGAGGTAACTAGAGACACGGTTTGTTTACATACCACACGTGTATTAACGTTTCGTATTAACAAAGTTATAGCATGGCATGAAACATATTATGAACATACAAGAGATATATCAAACAAAACACTTTGTTATTTGCCTCTAGGGCATATCTCCTTCAACATGCTCCCCATAGATCTATTCTGGCTTAGGCGAAGCCCTGCAAATTTGTCTCTCCACCATAGTAGTGTTGTCGTTGTGTTTTTGGATTCTCGCGAGGACCTTTTATCTCTTGCAGGATTAAGAAGGAGACATCACTGCAGTGGAACATGTGGATACCAAAGAGGTGTCATCTGTTCGGTATGAGGATCTAGAAGGTCAAGATCTACATCGGTCTGAAGCGATGCAAGCGAATGACTACATCGTGTTCTTCGAGGGTAAGTAGATTAGACCTATTATACTTGTTACTTGCATCTAGTAGATTAGATCTTGTCAGGTTCTATCTTGTTATTCTGTAGGAAAAAATTGGTTTCCATGCAACAAACCCATCATGAGTTGCATCGGTTGATGATGATGATGGTGAAGATGACGCACACGCCTCCAAGGATATTTGTCGCGGTGAGGATTGATACGTCCATTTTGCACCACTATTCTATGTCATAATTCATTGTTATTCATTGATATATTTCGTATTAAGAGATGATACTTATGTTATTTCATCTGTTTTTGCATGGTTGATGACTTTTGGAGCATGGACTGTTGTAGTCAGGATTCTGATGGAAAAGGTGCTGTTTGGAGGCAAAATTCGCGAGGATCAGAAAATCCAGAAAAATACATGGAAAATCCTATTTTTCCAAAAGACGAAGGAAGCCAGAAGGGGGGGCTGGAGATGGGCCATAGGGGACCCACACCACCTCGGCTGGTCAAGTAGGTCACGCCACCAGGTGGTGGCCGCCTGTCCACCCCTGCACTCCTCGGCGATATTATCCTCCCAAAACCCTAAGACTCGTGGAGCGACCATAGAAAGATTCCGCCTCTCAAGCGGAAAACACCGAGAGAAAGATCTCCGTGAGATGATTTACGGGGAATTCCTTCCCGGAGAGAGGAGATCGTCGCCATCAACACCACCATCAAGCTGGACTTCATCGGGATCATCACCACCACCACCATCAGCAGCAGCACCCTCATCACCATCTCCATATTGCTGTAACAATTGGGTTGAATCTTGCATAGTTCACAGGGGAAACTTTCCCGGTGTTGATTACTCTTTGTAGTTGATGCTATTGAGTGAACCATTGAATTATTGTTTTTGTTCAGATTGTTATACATCATTATTCCATCTCTGATCATGATCCATATGATGTCTTGTGAGTAGCTCTTTTTGTTCTTGAGGACATGGGATAAGTCATGTTGTTAGTAGTGGAGTTGTGTTGAGAAAGATTCAATAGTTTGATATTTAAGTTGTGGTGTACTTCTTCTAGTGGTGTCATGTGAACGTCGACTACATGACACTTCACCTATATGGGCCTAGGGGAATGCATTGTGTATTTGGCTACTAATCGTAGGGGTTGCCGGAGTGACAGAAACCTGAACTCCCGTTAGGAAACCATTACACAAGGGACGTAAGGGTCTTAGAGTTTAAAGCTATGGTTAGGTTTCTACCTTAATTACTTTCTTGTACTTACGGATGTTTGCAAGGGGTATAATCACAAGTATGTATTAGTCCTAGGAAGGTCGGTACATTAGCACAGGTTCACCCACACAACACTTAGCAAGCTAAAGAAGATTAATCAACTATATGAAGCGAAAGCACTTGATAGTTTTCTCATGTGTCCTCGAGAACGTTTGGTCATCTTAAGTAATACAACCGGCTTGTCCTTTGTTGCATAAAGGATTGGGCCACTTGCTGCATTTAGTCCTACTGTCTTTTATTTACTGCATTGCTTACTTGCTTTATCAAAACCCTAAAAATCCGCTTGCTAAGTATTTGCAGAGAATTCGATCCATACCACTAGCCAAGACCTTCGCTCCTCGTTGGGTTCGACACTCTTACTTATCGAAAATACTGCGATACACCCCCTATACTTGTGGGTCATCAAGACTATTTTCTGGCGCCGTTGCCGGGGAGTGAAGCGCTATTGGAGAGTGGAACTGGTAATGGAAACTTCTACTATGAGTATTGTTTACTTCTGCTAGTTGCTTTATTTTCGTTATGGATAATTCGTTGAGTTTCTTATTTGGTAATGCTACTACCACTGCTAAGGTAGTAGATAAGCCACCACCTGTTGAGAATGATGTTTTTAAAATACCTACAAGAATTATTGATCGTGTTATGGATAACTACTATGTTGGGGATGGAACTTTCCATCCCGGTGATCATTTGCTCTTTATACATGAATTATGCGGGTTGTTCAAGTGTGCAGGTATTACTACAGATCAAGTTAAGAAGAAGTTATTCTCATTATCGCTGAAAGGAAGAGCTGAGGAATAGTATAAGCTGCTGAAGAGTGGTCAAGCTCTTGAATGGGAGGAAATAGTACCTCTCTTTTATTCAAAATTTTATCCTCCTAGTGAGATTCATAAAGATCGGAATCAAATATACAACTTTTGGCCTCTTGATGGAGAGAGTACAGCTCAAGGTTGGGGGAGATTGAAGTTACTAATGCTCAAATGTCCCATTCATGAGCTCCCCAACAATATTATTATCAATAACTTTTATGCAAGGCTTTCTCTTCATGATAAGGATTTATTGGATGCTTCTTGTGCTGGATCATTCACTCGCATGGAACAAGAAGCTAAATGGGATGTTCTGGACCGTATTCAAGACAATGCTGAAGCATGGGAGAATGACAAAGGTAGAAAGTCATGTATAAATTACGATTATGAATGCATTGAATCTTTTATGGGAACTGATGACTTTCAAAATATTAGTAATGCTTATGGTCTTGATTTACAAGTTATTATGAATTGCTTTAGGGCTTTTGCTTCTAATATTGAAATTCCAAAAAGGGGATGGAACAAGTACCATGCACCTTATAAAGATATTGTTGACTGTGTTCCTATTGGGAGTGCTGAGTCTTGCACTATTGATCACATCTTACCTGAACCTTATATCGAGAAGATTCCCTTCCCAGATAAGGTAAAGGATCATCCTATGATAACTAATGTAATCACTAAAAGTGAAAAGAGAACTGTAAAACTTGATGAACAAATAAATGTTGAACCTGTGATAGCAATTGTGAAAGACCTTGTCACTAAAAGCATAGAAGATGGACACATAGTTTTTTGTGAGGATGCTTCTAATATTGTTTCACATCCTAATAGAGGTAAAAAAGCTAGTGTCCCTGTGCTTTCCGTTAGAATTGGTGATCATTGCTATTATGGTTTATGTGATATTAGTGCAAGTTCCAGTGCTATTCCTTATGAGCTTTACAGAGAAATTATGCATGAAATCAGTCCCTGTGAATTGGAAGAGATTGATGTGGTTATTCACCTTGCTAATAGAGAGACCATCTCTCCAATTGCTATTGTACGAGATGTGGAAGTTCTTTGTGGTAAAATTAAGTATCCTGCTGATTTTCTAGTACTTGGTTCAACTGCTAGTAAAACTTATCCTATCATTTTTGGTAGACCTTTCTTGAGTACTTGTGGAGCTATTATAGATTGCAAGAGGGAGAAAATCTTGACTAAGTTTGATGGGGAATCTTATGAGTTTAATTTTTCGAAATTTACTAAAGAACCCTGTGAAGAGGAAACCCATAATGAGGATTTTAGAGTTGAACAACTTGCTTCTATCTCTCTTGCTCCTAACAATGCTTTGCAGCAATTTATGGAAGATCACGAAAGTGAGATCTTCATGGAAGAAAGGAATAAGATTGACAAGATTCTCTGTCGTCAACCTAAGATGCTTAAGCATAACTTGCCTGTAGAAGACTTGGGTACCACGTTGCCACCTAAAAAGGATCCGGTCTTCGATCTAAAACCTCTCCCTGATGATCTTAAATATGCTTATATTGATGATAAAAAAGATATATCATGTTATTATTAGCTCTAAACTTTCAGGAAAGGAAGAAGAAAGGTTATTGGAGGTTTTGAAGAAACACCGAGGAGCTATGGGCTATACTCTGGATGATTTAAAAGGGATTTCACCTACTATATGTCAGCATTCTATCAATATAGAACCAGATGCAAAGCCAGTAGTAGAGCACCAACGACATTTAAATCCTAAGATGAAGGAAGTGGTAAGGAATGAGGTATTGAAACTCCTTGATGATGGTATTATTTACACTATTGCTGATAGTGAATGGGTTAGTCCTGTTCATTGTGTTCCTAAAAAAGGAGGTATTACCGTTGTTCCTAATGATAATGATGAGCTTATTCCCCAAAGAATAGTAGTAGGCTATAGGATGTGCATTGATTTTAGAAAAGTCAATAAAGTTACTAAGAAAGATCACTACCCGCTTCCTTTTGTTGACCAAATGTTGGAAAGGTTGTCTAAAAAGACCCATTTTTGTTTTCTTGATGGTTATTCTGGTTTCTCTCAAATTGTTGTTAAACAACAAGATCAAGAAAAAACTACTTTTACTTGCCCTTACAGAACTTATGCTTATAGACGTATGCCTTTTGGTTTATGTAATGCTCCTACTACTTTTCAAAGATGCATGTCTGCTATCTTTCATGGTTTTTGTGAGGAAATTGTAGAAGTGTTCATGGATGACTTTTCTGTCTATGGAACTTCTTTTGATAATTGTCTGCACAACCTTGATAAAGTTTTGCAGAGATGTGAAGAAACTAATCTTGTTCTTAATTGGGAGAAATGCCACTTCATGGTTAATGAAGGGATTTCCTTGGGCATAAAGTTTCTGAAAGAGGCATAGAAGTTGATAGAGCTAAGGTTGAGGCAATTGAGAAGATGCCATGCCCAAGAGACATCAAAGGTATTCGTAGTATCCTTGGTCATGCTGGTTTCTATAGAAGGTTTATTAAAGACTTTTATAGGATATCAAAACCCCTCACTAATCTTCTTCAAAAAGATGTACCCTTCGTTTTTGATGATGATTGTAAGGAAGCTTTTGAAACTCTTAAGAAGGCTTTAACTACAACCCCTATTGTTCAACCACCTGATTGGAGTTTACCCTTTAAAATAATGTGTGATGCTAGTGATTTTGCTGTAGGTGCTGTCCTTGGGCAACAAATTGATAAAAAGTTGAACGTTATTCATTATGCTAGTAAGACTTTAGACGCTGCTCAAAGGAATTATGCTACTACTGAAAAATAATTTCTAGCTATCGTTTTTGCTTGTGATAAGTTTAGACCCTATATTGTAGACTCAAAAGTCACCATTCATACTGATCATGCTTCTATTAAATACCTTATGACAAAGAAGGACGCTAAGCCTAGGATTATTAGATGGGTGCTACTTTTACAAGAGTTTGATCTACATATAGTAGATAGGAAAGGTGTTGAAAACCCTGTAGCTGATAATTTATCTCGATTGGAAAACATCTCTTTTGACCCTATGCCTGTTAATGATAGTTTCCCAAATGAACAGTTAGCCACAGTAGGGGTAAGCTCACGATGGAGCCCTTGGTACGCTGATTATGCTAACTTTATTGTCTCCAAGTATTTGCCTCCAACTTTTACAGCTCAGCAAAGAAGGAAGTTCTTCTATGATTTGAGGCATTATTTTTGGGATGACCCACACTTATATAAAGAAGGGGTGGATGGTATTATGCGAAGATGTGTTCCAGAATATGAACAAAAGGAGATATTATGAAATGTCATGGTAGTGCTTATGGAGGACATCATGCAGAGATAGAACTATGAAAAGGTGCTACAATCAGGTTTCTACTAGCCTACCCTTTTTAAAGATGCAAGAAAATTTGTTTTATCTTGTGATGAATGTCAGCGTGTTGGTAATATTTCTAGACGCAATGAAATGCCTATGAACTACTCTCTAGTTATTGAACCCTTTGATTGCTGGGGATTTGACTTTATGGGTCCTTTCCCTCCCTCGAAAGGTTATACTCATATTCTTGTTTCCGTTGATTATGTTACTAAGTGGGTAGAAGCTATTCCTACAAAGAGTGCTGACCGGGAGACTTCTCTAAAAATGCTTAAGGATGTTATTTTTCCTAGGTTTGGAGTGCCTAGGTATCTCATGACTGATGGGGGTTCTCATTTCATTCATGGTGGTTTTAGAAAGACCCTTGCTAAATATGATGTTAATCATAGAATTGCTTCAGCTTATCACCCCCAAACTAGCGGGCAAGTAGAGTTATCAAATAGAGAAATTAAATCCATCTTGCAAAAGACTGTTAATAGATCTAGAAAAAACTAGGCTAAAACATTGAATGATGCTTTATGGGCTTATAGAACTGCCTACAAAAATCCTATGGGGATGTCTCCTTATAAAATGGTTTATGGGAAAGCTTGTCACCTACCTTTAGAATTAGAACACAAAGCTTACTGGGCAGTTAAATAACTAAATAGAGATTGTAAGCTCGCTGGTGAGAAAAGATTATTTGACTTAAGTTCTTTAGATGAATGGAGGAGTGAAGCCTATTAAAATGCTAGGCTCTTTAAGGAAAAAGTTAAAAGATGGCATGACAAGCGAATACTTAAGAGAGAATTTCATGTTGGTGAGAAAGTTCTATTGTATAGGTCTCGTCTCAGATTTTTTGCAGGAAAGCTACTGTCAAAATGGGAAGGACCTTTCATTATTGAAGAAGTATACCGTTCAGGAGCAATAAAAATTTCTTCTTTAAAAAATAATACTACACAAGTAGTGAATGGGCAGCGACTCAAACACTAGATTGCTGAGGATTCTTACAATGAAGATATTGATGCCTTTCAAGTTATAACTCCAGAAAAATTTATCAAGGACCAAATTCAGAGACCTGCAGAGTCCGCTTTTAAATAGGTAACAGTTCTGGTAAGAAAAGTTCCACGAAAACACTATCCAACTATATTTTTGCAGTTTTTAGTCAATATGGAAAGCTACAAAGCGAAAGGGGGACAGAAACGGATCCAGGGTGGCTCACACCACCCTGTGATGCGGGCCCACCCCAGGTCGCGCCACCAGGTGGTGTGGCCACCCTAGATTCCGTCTCCGACTCGTTTTCTCCCAGTACCTTCCTTTTGTCATGAAACTTCGTAATATATAATCCCCCGGATCTCCCGCGGTTCGCGTATCGTGTTTTCATCGTGTTTTCGTTTTGATCTGTTTCTGACAGGTAGAGTCCCAGATTTGGAGCCACAATGTCTTCCTCTAGATCAGCTAAGGAAGATTCTTTAGAGGATATCATCAACCCATACATGAGAGAGTTGAAGATTCATTCCAAGGAGTTGTTGCTTGAAGATGGGGAGCTCCGGATAAAAGAGGTTCGAGGCCCTAAAGGTGAAGGAAGTCTGGAGGACAGGATGGAAGCACTGGAGCAAGAAGTCTTTAGGTACAAGAAGATGGCGGAGCGCGAAGTGGATATCATTCATCAGATTTGTTCTGAACTCATCGCCGAGCACCAAAAGGAGACTGCTAAACTCAAGGATGAAGTCCTCTCACTCCGCCAAACAACCAACGAACTACAAGCACAACTCTACGATGTTCAAAATCAAAACTGTGAGTATGAGGTTAGGTTTAAACGCATAAGTGCTGCTGCAAGTTTCAGGATGCTGGAGACCACGATGTCCTTTGTTGATGGGAAGCCCTTACCCTAGAAGTCGGACGATGATGAGGAGATACCACCACCACCGAAGGAGTAATTCATCATCAGGTTTGGCATCCCCTTGGTTTGTTCCAAGCTTGGGGGAGTGTCGCGGTATCACATCACTATCTTCTATCTTTTTACCTTTTTAGAGTCATATCATGAATAGAGAAGTTATCATGTAGGATGGTTTGCATTATGGAAGTGTCCCCTCTCTCATTAGATATGTATCCCTTGGTGTGAATTGCCGTTATGGAATATTAATGAGAAGTTCTATCATTCACTCTTTTTCATAGCTTATATTAGTTTTCAATTTGTGGTTATATGATTGATCTTGTTGTTAGTATTGGTATCACTTTGGGATCATTGAGTTAATTTAGTTGGTTTTGGTAAACCTGGCTCGATCAGTAGCAACACTATTTTTGAGAGTTGAATGAAAAAGATAAAAGTACTCTAAAGAAAAATAATTTCATCATCTTTCTTTCTTGATTTGCTCATAAGTCTAGTATTCTCTAGTTAAGATCTTTTGTGCTTCCAAGGAAGTTTACATGTTTGTTTTTATCACTTGTATGTTTGTTTCCTTCAACTCTTATACTTCCTACCCAGCCTTACTAGCCAAAAACCTGTACTGAGAGGGAATTATTCTCGTGCATCCACTCCTTAAAACCAAAACCTTTGCCATTTGTGTCCACCATACCTACCTATTAGCATTATTGCTATTCCAAGTAAATTCGTGTTTTATCTACCTCCCAAATTAAACTTGTTATGTGAAAATTAGTGATTAAAGCTCTCACGAACTTGATGTCACACTTTACTTTCTTGCACTTAATAAACTTGAACCATTGTGCTCACTTATGTTGCGTATATGCTTGCGCTTTATAAGTTGTGAATTAGCAGAACCATGCTATCATGGGGAACGCTTTCAACATTGCACTAGTACTTTGTACCTAGTTGATATCATGTTCTTTTGTATATGGATGTCGTCGGTGTGAAATGAAAGGGGAGCTTGTAAGTCCATGGAGTTATGCATATGTGTTAGAGAAACGCCTGGGCCGCTGGTCTAATCCATGCTGACATGGTGGAAACCTGCAGCATAACCATAATGGGCATCTATGAAGCATTATTCTTATAAAAAAGAGTCCGATATTGAGAAAAAAGAGAAAAAGATTATGAAAAGAGGAAAGAGAGAAAAAAGCACCATATTCCCATGGTAAATAAGAAGATTGCTGAGATGCTTGTTGTCTGCTTGCCTTGTCATTTTGATATGGGGATTCTTTCGTATCATCGGGCAAGGGGTACCCCATTGGCGGTTCTCTATGATACACATATGCTTACAATGACAAGAACTTACCGATGACTAAACTTGAGTAGCATAAGGAGCGGCCCTCGTATTAAAGGGACATGAGATTCTCAACTTACAACTTGTCAATGCATATCCTCATATTTGATCACTTTAACCTTAATCACCTAAAGATGCTTATGATAGGGGCAATGAGAGCCGAAATCTAGTAAGTATCATAATTTTTGGGAGCTCTTTATGAGACTTGCAATCCCTGCTTCCCTCTGCGAAGGGCCTTTATTTTACTTTTTAGTTGAGTCAGTAAACCTACTCCCTTCTATCTCAGCAAGTATTTTGAGTTGTTGTGTTTCATTCATTCATATGATGATTTATTCAATCATGTTGCTTATGTTCCTTGTTTTGCACATTGCTCTTATCTTGATGTTACTACTTTGAAAGCTATCATTGAAAACCAGTTATTTGTGAACTCCAGCAAATTATCAACTATTCTTCGACCAAGAGCTAAGTTTGCCATTACCAATTATGATTTACCTTATGTATCTTTATTGTGTTTCCTTTACTCATTGCAAGTTGAGTTATATAACAGTGAGTTGTCTTCTTTTATGATATATGTATTGATGAATGTGATGCTTCTTGACCGTATTCTTTTATCGATTCTTCACTCCATAAACCTGAGGCCATGTTTATCGAGCTCAGTTTCGCTTGGGGACAAGCGAAGTCTAAGCTTGGGGGAGTTGATACGTCCATTTTGTATCACTATTGTATGTCATAATTCACTGTTATTCATTAATATATTTCGTATTAAGAGATGATACTTATGTTATTTCATCTGTTTTTGCATGGTTGATGACTTTTGGAGCATGGACCGCTGCAGGCAGGATTCTGATGGAAAAGGTGCTGTTTGGAGGCGAAATTCGCGAAGATCAGAAAATCCAGGAAAATACATGGAAAATCCTATTTTTCCAGAAGACGAAGGAAGCCAGAAGGGGAGTTGGAGATGGGCCATAGGGGCCCACACCACCCCCTGGTGCGGGCCAGGCTAGGCCGCGCCACCAGGTGGTGTGGCCGCCCTGGTCCACCCCTGGCACTCCCCTTTGGCGTATATTATCCTCCCGAAACCCTAAGACTCGGGGAGCGACCACAAAAAGATTCCGCCGCCCCTGCGGGGCGGAAAACACCGAGAGAGAAAGATCTCTCCGGTAGACAGATTTCTGCCGGGGGAATTCCTTTCCGGAGAGGGGAGATCATCGCCATCAACACCACCATCAAGCTGGACTTCATCGGGATCATCATCATCATCACCACCATCATCATCATCAGGACCCTCATCACCATCTCCATATTGCTATAACAATTGGGTTGAATCTTGCATAGTTCATAGGGGAAACTTTCCCGCTGTTGATTACTCTTTGTAGTTGATGCTATTGAGTGAACCATTGAATTATTGTTTATGTTCAGATTGTTATACATCATTATTCCATCTCTGATCATGATCCATATGATGTCTTGTGAGTAGTTCATTTTGTTCTTGAGGACATGGGAGCCGTCATGTTGTTAGTAGTGGAGTTGTGTTGAGAAAGATTCAATTGTTTGATATTTAAGTTGTGGTGTACTTCTTCTAGTGGTGTCATGTGAACATCGAATACATGACACTTCACCTATATGGGCCTAGGGGAATGCATTGTGTATTTGGCTACTAATCGTAGGGGTTGCCAGAGTGACAGAAACCTGAACCCCCGTTAGGAAACCATTACACAAGGGACGTAAGGGTCTTAGAGTTTAAAGCTGTGGTTAGGTTTCTACCTTAATTACTTTCTTGTACTTACGGATGTTTGCAAGTGGTATAATCACAAGTATGTATTAGTCCTAGGAAGGTTGGTACATTAGCACAGGTTCACCCACACAACACTTAGCAAGCTAAAGAAGATTAATCAACTATATGAAGCGAAAGCACTTGACAGTCTTCCCATGTGTCCTCGAGAACGTTTGGTCATCTTAAGTAATACAACCGTCTTGTCCTTTGCTGCATAAAGGATTGGGCCACTTGCTGCATTTAGTCCTACTGTATTTTATTTACTCGTACTTCGTTTACTTGCTTTATCAAAAACCCCTAAAAATCCGTTTGCTAAGTATTTGCAGAGAATTCCTGATCCATACCACTAGCCAGTACCTTCTGCTCCTCGTTGGGTTTGACACTCTTACTTATCGAAAATACTGCGATACACCCCCTATACTTGTGGGTCATCAAGGATCGAAGTCCCTATGTGAATTCCCCTCCAGATATCTTCTGAAGGTGATGCCTCTATGAATTATGGTGTATCTGAATGTTGGGTTGCAGATCTATTTGCACGGGGTGAAACTATTTGAAGTGGTGACTTTAACACCGTGTCGTATGGGCACGCTATACGCGCGGTCTTTGCCCGTATGGATGCTCGTTAAAGCCTCTATTTCCTGCTACCTGAGGGGTTTTAATCCCCCTTCTTCCCAAGTGCATGGATATTTAATGGCCTCCAAATACCATATTTTTGTTCATAGTTGACTTATCCAATTTATTTATTCATCCACACCTTCAATTCCAAGATCCTGGTGAAACAAGCATAAAAGAAGCATGCAAGCGTGGTAAAATACCCAAATCCTACCACTACTCATGCAAACATGCACTCATCAACATCCCCAAGCTTAGACTCTTGCTTATACCCGAGCAAGATAGCATCTTAATGGACAAAGTTATCATGTTCATGAAGCATGAGACAATAAAATAGAATGAGGCATTATAGCATATAGTTAAAGTAAGATATATTGAACCATCTTCTGTGTTCCATCACACTTATATGTAGCAAGATGAATTAGAAGGCTTCCACCCCTTTAGTACTACTGGTCAATGAGAAGATTAATTGATAACATACTATAAAACTTTTAGTTCAACCTAATGAGCATGCGTGGAGATTCTCAAACAGGTTTACAATTTCGCACATCAACTTCGGGATTAACTTTTTAAAGGGTCTCTTTCATTTACTCTCATATTCTTATCGTCTATGTCTATTTTCCATTTGCACATTTGTTTTTGAATTGTACATATGCTCTTAAACATTTTTAGTGTTGTGCAAGGGACTAGACATATTGTTCAATCTCATGGGAAGACTCAAAATAGATCAAGAATTTTTTAATAAAACTCTTAAACATAGTATGAAGTAATTCATGCGGGTGGTTTGAGCTTCTAACACTACTTGTACTCATTCTAAATCTTTGACAGTATCATTACTTTTATTTTCTCAACTTTCACTCTTTCCTATTTTTATACTTTTATGTTTTTATAAAACCATTGATCTATAACATACTATCAAAGTTTCTTCAAATTTGTGAATGGTACTAATGGTGTGGTAGATTCTAAAGTCGTCAAAAAGTACAAGTATAATAGAGCTCATCCTAGTTCATACATCTAGTAGGATAACCAACAAACTAATATACTTCAGATATAATAAAAACTCGCAATCCACATGATATAAATCATTCCTTCCTCCAAGGGAGCTAAAGTTAAAACTTATGTTCAAAACTCGAAATTATAAACGAAAATGCATGTAGAAAAGTAAACATGCTAAAAACTTTAAGATATATTACAAGGTCTCAAAGATCTCCCTAATCTTGGAATCAAGCCAGGTGGTATCATAATACCTTGCGGTTATTTGATACCATGGTATGGATGCTTAAGGCGGTAGTACTCCAGTAGCGTGGCGGAGTCTAGCAAGTAGAGCTTGGTTTGCCTCTTCAGGAGCAGGAATGTGGCACTTGCGTTCTTCATTGATCTTTTCTAAGTGTTCAATGTAACACTTATGAAGCTCAATGGTCTCCTTCTGAGTTTGTATTACTCAGAGGCTAATATTGAGATTAGCCTCTAAACCTTTCATGATCTTTTTGTCCACCTGATCAAGATTGTTGCATAGCAAATCAATGTGTTTAGAAGATCCATGGGCTTTTACCTCGACCTTTTTGATGCGACGATAAAGAGAATCTAGAGAATGTTGGATCTTATTGTTTTCTAGCTTTATTTTTTCAAGCAAGATCTCTCCCTCCTTCCTTGTAGACCCGTACTTTCTATCCTCCTCCTTCTTTTCGTGCATGAGTTGATCATACACCTTGCATCCTTCCTCCATGATCCCTCTCATCTTTGCTTGTCATCTAGTTGAAATTGATTGAACCAAGCTAACTAGATCCTTCTTGTATCTTCTAGTTGAAATTGATTGAACCAAGCTAACACGTTGAGAGTCCCTGATTTCCCGGTTGATCCATTTAGCAAGTTTCTTCTTATCTTGGTCACTGAGTCATGTCATATCATCAAAGTTGGTGGAGAAGACTTGTAGAGTAGATCTGTTGAATAATACAATACAAGACCTTTTGGAGAATATATGAGGATGTTAGAG
Organism: Avena insularis; assembly: GCA_023614405.1. Lineage (NCBI taxonomy): Eukaryota > Viridiplantae > Streptophyta > Magnoliopsida > Poales > Poaceae > Avena > Avena insularis. The sequence continues at coordinate 250,016,390 of CM042690.1, forward strand.
GTTAGAAAATACCATCATAAGAGTCCATAAGTATGCCAAGAAAAGTATCTCAACAAATCTGGAACGAAATCAACAATTTATGAAAAGGGCATCGTAATGATCATTGGTACGGGCGACAACCGTATGACCTGCCCGTACCCAATCCCACGTTGCAAAGTTTCCAAAACCAAACGTCTGTAAAAACTGCCAAGTTTTTTACTCGTCCACTAATGGTTGTGAAATATAGCCATCTACATCCATATTTAAACTGGATATTATTCATATATTTTATGAAATATCTCTCTAAACCCTGCCACTAATGCCTAATGATCAAAGGGGTATGCAATCCTTTCTTTCTATTTTTCCCTACACAGATAATGATGTTTGATGATGGGAATCACAACATTAAAGTCAAAGATACGAGATTTCCAACAACCCAAAGAAACCAGGGGTCGTGAAGTGGAGACAGAAGCTTTAACGACCAACTATACGGCGGGAATAAAATTCCAACCGTATAGTTCCGGCCGTATAGTTGCCATCGACACCACTAGGTCAAACAGAACAAATTTCGTGAAGGGACCCCTATATAAAGAGGCTTCGGGCGACGAGAAACAAGCGCCCCTAGAACCCAGAAACCTGCATCCACAACACTGAAGAGCCGTCGGAGGAATAGACTTAGATCTAATCTCCAAACCCTTCTCCACCACCATAGACATATTCCACCAGTTGTAATAGTAGATCTCATCTTTGATTAGCGACATTGTAAGACTATTTGCTATCAATCTCATGATTTCCATTGCAATGTTTATGATTATTGATTTCATATCTATGCATGAGTAATTCTCTTTGGGCTAAGGGCTTCGGCCTAGCCATGTAGCTTTTGTGCATGTTATTTATCATAGATGGGATCATGTATTAGTTTGTATGACATGATGATTATTGTATCCTCTCTTGCCTCAATCCAAGGACGTATTAGGTACCCTAGACCCCGAGGATTGAGCCAGGTATAGGGAGTATGAGTAATGACTAATCTGCAGGTTGGGAACCCCAGTGACAGAAGGGGTAGTACGGCTGTATGTGAGGGATTTACTTGGGATTAACGGTGACATCACTATGCATATCATTAGTTCTCTTTCTTCTATGGATGAGACTAGTAGGTTATTTCTATAAGCGGTTGCGGAGGCAATAGCAATTATGGATGCAGTACTCACATATAATTATCTTGCTCTAACAAATACATGCATACTTTATTATTATATTTTATTCCTGTCAGATGTTTTGCATAGCTACAGGTGAAACCTAAAGCCCTAGGCCCTCTCTCTCCATCATCAATAACAACAAAAGACAACAAACTCTTGTTCCGGTAAAACACAAAAAGAATTCTAAAACTCCCGAAGGTCCATTAAAGTGACTTCACTATGCTTTATGCTTCTCGAGGATTCGATAACCTAGGTCTACTAGGAAAAAATAGCTATACTACATCCGTAATCCGGATCGAAGGTATCAACCCTTTTTCCGGCGCCGTTGTCGGGGAAGCAATAGCTACCATGGTGAGGTTAGTAGGAACCTTGCTAGTTTTAATTCTTGTTTTAATTTTGTTAGTTTGCTTTCAGTCTTTATTTGAAAAACCAAACAAATTAGTTAGTCTTTAAATTCTTGGTTTTACTATCATAAGTCTTTGTTTAAAACCCCAAAACATAGGAAATATGGTTGAAAAGAAGCTTGGGGAGTTTGCAACTCCCAACAATGATTATTTGCATACTCCTATTACCCAACCAGCAATTACTGCTGATGATTATGAAATTCAGCCCCATTATTTAAGTTTGGTTCAACAGAATCAATTTGGAGTCTCCGTTGTTGTGGACGCAGGTATGCACTTGAACACTTCCACTGAAATATGTGATATGATACGCATTAAAGATGTTGGCCCCGATGCGGTCAAATTGCACTTATTTCCTTTCTCTCTTAGAGGAAGAGCAAAATAATGGTTGCTATCTTTGCCTATAAATACTATTGCATCATGGGTGGAGTGTACTTTTTATTTATGACTAAAATTTTCCCACCTGCAAAGACTATGCAACTAAGATCTAATATTACTGGTTTTAGATAGGAAGAGCGTGAGCCACTAGCGCTTGCATGGGAGGGGATGAAATAATGCATGAGAAACTATCTCAGTCATGGGATGGAAGATTGGTTAGTTCTCCATTTATTTTATAATGCTCTTAACCCCGTGTCTAAGTCTATGCTTGATACTTCAGCTGGAGGAACATTTATGAGCAAACATATCACCGAAACAAAGCGGCTGCTAGATAATATGCAAGACAACCATGCCCAGTGGCATGTGGATAGATCAAACACGAAGAAGGTGAACTCCATCTCACCACAAGAAAATGAAGAACTCAATACTAAGATGGATGAGCTCATATTAGCCATAAAAGGTAAGGAAAACCAGGTAAGAGCTATCCTAGAATCAAATATTGAAGAAATAGACTTCATAGCTCGTAATGATTATAACCCTGCTTAGAAGAAGAATTATAATCCTAATTTTCAAAAACATTATTCTAGTCCCGCGGGTAACTCTAATAGTAATATGGGATTAAGTAATGGTAGTCTCCAAGAAACACTTAAGTCCTTTATGGACTCACGAAATGAGCATAACACTATCCTTGTTAAAATAACAGAGAACCATGGTGCTATGCTTGGTAAATTATCTAACCAAGCTGTAAGTTTGAGGAATTATTTGCAGGCCCTCCAAGAAAGAACAAGGATTGTTGAGGCACAACTAGGTAAGATAACCGAGAGTCAAACTCTCATTCTAGCTAAATTTGCAGGTAAAGCTGAGCCAAATCCTGTTGAAGACCTCAAGATGATGAGAATCCAAAGGGAGGAGCCTGAAGAACTTGATTATAGTAATGCTCCTTCACCAAATTACACGGTTGAAGATCTTGTAAAAAGGATCAACATCAAGATTCCGGTAAGTGAAGGAAATGAGGAATCTATGTATCAACACTTCGTTAATCAGGTAGCAATAAAGGTACGTGAGCTTGAGGAAGAATATAAGAAAATTGCTAAAAAATTACCTATGAAGCTTGATGATATATTTGAGCCTACTATTAATATTAAAATTGGGACATATGAGATAGCTACACTTTGTGATCTAGGTGCAAGCGTTTCAACAATTCCAAAAAGTCTTTTTAATAAGTTAAATCTTGGCTCCTTTGAAATCACTGTGTTAAAATTACATCTAGCAAATTCTATCTACAAACAAGCTGTAGGGATTAAAGAAAATACTTTAGTATACATTAAAGGTTGTCCTGCTCTTATTGATTTTGTTGTTGTTGACATGCCTGAAGATGCTACTGCTCCTATTATATTAGGTCGTCTATTCTAAAGAACTATTAAGGCTTTGATTAAACTACATTAAGGGAACATGAAGCTTCAATTGCCTTCGCGGGATCCTTTTGTTATTCATTTTCCCAGGAAGAAGAAAGCCAAGGATGATGAAAAGGAGGCCATACCTTTTGAGGGCCAACTATTTTGGAGTGGGTGTTCCACTCATATGGCCTAAGTGAGAAACATCAAGGTCAAGCTATTGACCATAAAAGAGTGCTTCATGGGAGGTAGCCCATGTGAAATAAAGGTTTGAGTAAAGTTTTTAAGTTTTATGTTTAATAAAGAGTGCTAGAAAGCTCTAGTTGAGGAGAAGAAGTTCGGTAGTACTAAAAATCCCGCTTTATACATGCTGATGTTGGTCGACAATTTTTACTATCATTTTTCTATCAAAAAACAAGATGTTTCGCTAAGTTTCAGGATAAAAAAGAATTCTCGAAGAAATAGATTTTTTTGATGACTATAGATGGTTTAACGACCAACTATATGGCAGGAATAAAAATTCCAGCCGTATAGTTTGGCTGTATAGATATCTTTGCCATCGATAATTTTTCTTTCTTAGGTACTGAAGGTTTAACGACCAACTATACGGCGGGAATAAAAATCCTAGCCGTATAATTCCGGCCGTATAGTTATCGTTGCCTTTGTAAAATTTCTTTTTCAGGATACAGAAGGTTTGACGACCAACTATACGTCAGGGATAAAAATCCTGGCCGTATAGTTGCATCGCCAGGTGAAAACCCTAAATTTTTGACATCATACCAACTATACAACGATAAGAAATTGTTCCGGACGTATAGTTTGGTCGTATAGTTGCGTTCGACCACAAAATAAGGGAAGGTACCTCCAACCCCAGAACTTCAATCCTTTTTATCTCTTCTACCTCCAAACTCTCTCAAAACCTCAAGAGATCTTCATCTCTACTCAATTCCTTTTGATTTCCTCTCACACAAGTGATCTACAGTATGTTTCTCCTCCGATCCTCCAATTACTTTTTACAAATTCATCTTCAATTTATTGTCATTATCAATCTAGGGTGAGACGTACTATGAACTAATTGCCATGATTCTCTTGCCTAGATTATTATTTTGAGGGGATTCTTTAGTGTGCTATGATGAGGAATATGTTATACTTATTATTGTTGGATCAAAAAGTTTTATTTTTTTGTCTTTCCTTATTAGTTTAGATGATGAACACAAAGAGCCAAACTCATGCTCGTGCCGCCGCTAGTGCTTCTCGGGCTGTCACTCAAGAACGCATGGGGATACGATTCAGGAATGAGCTCCAACGTAATCGCTTTGATAGGATCAGGAACCGAAAAGTGAAGGCAACCAAGTGTGCTTGCCCCATTATATTGAACCAACTTGGTATATCTAATGACTTCAATTTACTTTTCAATAGGGTTGGCTGCAAAACTTTGTATTCAATGATGTGCCTACTTATTGTCGGTTAACTCTTGAATTTTTAAGTTCTTTGCAAAGCACCGTTAAACTATGGCACGGAGAGGATATGATTTCTTTCCGACTTATGAACAACAATTACATTTTATCACTAAATGAATGGTGCGCATGCTTTAATTTTCCAAACAATGATGCTAATGCCCTACGCGCATCCTTTACTAGCTTAGACCCTTCCCCTGAACAATATTATAATTGAATGAGCTTCACTTATAGAGTGAGCAAGGGGAAGAATATTCAACATCCTACAATTCGCTATTTGTTCTATGTTATTGCTAACACCTTGCAGACACGTAATGAGTTCACAAGACTCAACGAGGAGGACATCTTAGTCCTCACAAAAGCTGCTTACAACCACTGCGACTTGTCACTCAACTTGAGCGCAATCCTTGTGCGCTACCTGGTGCACCAATCGTCCCAAAGGCAAGGATCAATCACAGGTGGAGACATCATCACCGTGCTTGCCATTGCCCTAGGTATCTGAAGGAGATATGCCCTAGAGGCAAATAATAAATGGGTTTTTTTTATCATATCTCAATTAGTTTATAATAGTTTCATATTGTGCTATAATTGTGCCAAGTAGAAACATTGGTACAAGTGTGGTATGAAACAACCAAGTCCCTAGTAGCCTCTATTCATACTAGTTCGTTGGTCACGAAGATGATCTGGGTTTCAAGATCATGGGCATTTATGCCGACTGACAACAAGATCATATCATTGGAGAATGATGTGATTGGACACTCCTCGAAGTATTGCAACACGATCAAGTCATCTAGTTCATTGTTGTAACAACTATATCTAGACTCCTTCTCCTTAGACCGTGAGCTCATATTACTCACTGTTTCCCTAGGCTCCTTAGACTGGATCAACCGTCATCTGGTAATACGGTGGCCATAAAGGTGTATGTTGGGTATTCCGAAGGAACAGTAGATGACATGTGACTGCAAGACCGAGATTTGTTCACCCACATGACGGGTGAAGATACATACAGCCGGCTTGGTGAGATTACATCCATGAATGTTGCAACATGTGACTAGGTCACGGGGATGTAATATCACGGTAACAAGAAAATAGAACTTGTTGTGAACGAGATTGAACGAAGGTATGGGATACCAATGATCGGATCTCAGACAAGTTGTATCGAGAAACAAAAGGAAGAGGATGCTACATTTAGACGGTTCAAACGACATTGTCATCAGGAATGCATAGGGGTCACATGGACATCCCTGGTCCCTCTATTGATCATTGATACAGATCATGTCTAGAGCATTCCCGAGCCGTGAGAGGATACACTTAAGGGTACGATGAGAGCGATCATTCATAAGACGGAATCACAATTGAGAAAGAGAGAAAGCTAGAATCGTTCTGCAGAGAGATCCGAAGTTGTTCGGAGAAAGAATAAAGGACCGGAATCATTCCGGGAAAGATCCGAAGTCGTTCGAAGGAAATCGAAAGGGAACCGAAAGGTGTTTTGGGTCAAGACGGATTTTGTAATATGTATTTACATATTAATTAATGTAATTAATATTAAATATAATATTAAAATCTAATTTGAAGGGTTATTCTACTAATGGGCCAAACTTCCTAGTGAATAAAGGCCCATGAGGGAAAACCAGAGGAGGGAAGGGCTAAGGGCCAAGGCCCAGGCGCCTCAAGGGGGCCCACCCGGCCAGCCTAGGGCTGTGCGCGGGGTGGGGCCCACCCCTGGCCGGCGGCCCATGAGGCCCATGCACCTCCCCCCTCTCTCCCTTGTTTAGTCCCACATGGGAAACCCAAAGGGGAGGACACACCCCCTCCCCCTATATAAAGGGGTGCCCATGGGTGGGATGAGACACACCAATATTTGGAGAAGTCCTTTGGTTGAATTCCTCCTTCTCTCTCCCTCTCTCTAGCCCTTGTGACCATGGCTCCAAGTCTGGACTGTGCGATCAAGGCACACCTGCAGTATGCCGTTGCGCTGCAGGGATTCCTAGACGAATATCAACTTCCGCACTCCCGACAGGATCGGGGAGCCGGAGGTCTCATCATGCACCTGATGTGTACAAAGACACGAGGCGCAACACTTGGGGCGCTTAAATGTCGTGAGCCAGAGCTGTTGCACGATGAAGATGATGAAGATCAAGAAGGAGCAAGGGGTGACCTACGAGGAGCTTCGCGACCTTGAGTTTGGCTACGAGTACGACTACATCAACCACGTTCCTCATGAACGTTAACTGCATCTGCCCTAAGGGTATGTATTCTATACGCTCTGGCCGTTACTGCATTTCTATATAGATAGATCCTAGGCTAGTTTCTGGGGTTCCGTCGTAGGAATTTTTTTGTTTTCCGCACCGATCCCCAACAGTAGTATCAGAGCCGATCTATGCGTAGGAGTGCTGTACGGCTAGTACGCACAAGTTTTGTGCGGGCATTGATCCCTTAGTTGTTACCCTCTAACGTGTACTTGTTTATATCGCAGTATTGTTTGATGAAGCGGCCTGGACCGACCTTACGCGTATTCGTACGTGAGACTGGTTCCACGCTCAACATACGGCTTGTACCGTATAAGTGTCTATCAGGTGTCTGTCTCTCATTCAATAGTTGATATAGCATTTACAATGGAGGGCCCCGAAAGGGGTGTAATAGAGACAACTGTTGGATCCATGTTGTGGTTGGAAAGTTCGTAGTTTAGAAACGGTTCTTGTGCAAAATCCCTAACAACCACGTAAAACTTGCAATAGATAAAGTAGAGACGTCTAACTTTATTTTGTAGGGGGCATGTGCATATGATATGGCAATGGTCATTACGAAGGTAAAGTAATTTACTTTTCTGTTGCTAGGTAGTATAGTAATAGTCATCGTACCGATGGACGACCTGGTGGAGGCGTCGTGGACTTGGCGTCAAACCAAGGGCACGATGGAGATCATGCCGGAGCACTCGATGGAGATCAAGGCACAAGAAAAACCATATCATATCACATTATACATATGATGTTGATACCAGTTTTTACATCTTATTGTGTGCTAGTATTTAGATACTCAACGGTAGCAAATAAGATAATCCCTATTTAATTCCAATGTTCCGTGTTCCCCTTATGTGTGCACCACCAAGAAAGTTCTTCGGTATGAAGATCCAGGCGCATCCAGGCCCGGTGTCAGACATATCTACGTTCGCATACAGTGGGTGTAAGCCATGTTGCACATCAAATACACACAAGTTAGATTTGGTGAGCCTAGCACGCTAGAGAAGCGTGGCCTCGAAACACAAGAGATCGAAAGATCAAGCATGAGTCACATGGATGATGTGATTGACATTAGTAAATGTCTACCTTTGATAATGCACTGATGGCCGTGACGATCGGGGGAGGTGCAGAGGATAGGGATCATGCGATCACTAAAATCGTCCAAGGGATGACCGTTTTAGTGGAGACCAATTATAAATTGATCTCTTATTATAAACTTAGTCTAGATGTCTGTTTGCAAATATCTTAGTAGATCTTAGCCTATCCCATTGTGGTCCTTTGTGACCATGGGAATATATTGCTTAATTTAGAACTTAGCAAAAGGGTCCAACTTCATAGATTAATACCCACGCCTGAGGGATATCCTCGTAAAAGGTGATTGATGTCTATGCACTTCTATTCTTGTAGACAGTTGTTGGGCCTCCAAGTGCAGAGGTTTGTAGAACAGTAGCAAGTTTTTCCTTAAGTGGATTACCCAAGGTTTATGGAACTCATGGAGGAAGTGGTCAAAGGTATCCCCTCTCAAGCAATCCTGCAATCAAGATACAAGAAGTCTCTTGTGTCCCCAACACACCCAATACACTTGTCAGGTGTATAGGTGCACTAGTTCAGCAAAGATATAGTGAAATACAAGTGGTATAGATAATTATAAGTGGTAATGGTGATAGAAAATAGCTTGCTGGCATGTGGTTGACGTGGGAAGAGACTAAAGGCAAACTGAAATAAAGATAGAAACAAGCAAACATGTAACAGATCTAGCTGCAAACGATGTATCAATGCTTAGAAACAAGGCCTAGGGATCATACTTTCACTAGTGAACACTCTCATATAAATATATCTTCTCTTTATGATACTACTCTTAACTACTCTCCGGTTGGACACTCTAATCGATGGTAGGGCTATAACAGCACACCTCAAAGTAAGCCTTTCCCATCTAGAAAGCCCCACACTGTCACCTTGAGCACTAGATGGTTCCAACAAACACCACAATTTCAAGAAGACATCCAACTCCAAATATAACTCATAACAAGTATTTGTAATCTCTAGCCTAAGTGCCACCATGGTGTGCACACTGTCAACTTCACACACATGGGGAGAGTAGAGATCTATTAAAGCACTTGAGTAGCAAGGTAGATCTATAAATTACAAGCTCATGATCTCAATAAGATCATGCATAAAGAGAGAGATGAACACATAGCTACCGGTAGAACCCTTAGCCTCGAGGAAGAACTACTCCCTCCTCATCATGGGAATCAGCAACGGTGATGGAGATGGTGGTGGAGATCGATGGAGATGGCTCCGGGGGCACTTCCCCGTCTCGGCAGGGTGCCGGAACAGAGACTTTCTGTCCCCCGAATCTCCTTTTCGATGGCGGCGGCACTGCGGAACTTTTCGTGGCTGGAGGCTTGACGATTTAGGGTTTTTGCATCGGGAGGCATCTTATAGGCGAAGAGGCAAGGTCGGTGGAGGCCAAAGGGGCCGACACCACCTGGTGGCGCGGCCAGGGCTAGCCCGCGCCACCCTATGGTGTGAGAATATTCATTTTCTGACTTTCTGGAACCAAAAACAACAGAAAACAAGCAACTGGCACTGTGGCATCTTGTTAATAGGTTAGTCCAAGAAAGTCTATGAAAAGTACTCCAAAGTTGGAACAAAACATAAGAAAGTAGATAAAACCAAGCATGGAGCATCAAAAATTATAGATACATTTGCAATGTATCAACATCCCCAAACTTAACTCCTGCTCGTCCTCGAGTAGGTAAGTGATAAAAAGAAAGAATAATTTTTGAGGTGACATGCACCATCATAAACTTGATCAAAGTATTTGTAAAACATGGATAGCTAGGATCATAGTACTTCAACATAGCATGAAAGACAAAGTTCTAGCAATAAGACAAAGAAACTATGATGCAACATGTAAAGGCACAAACAAAAGATTCATGAATAACAATGCTTTGCAAGACGTTTGTTTGTTTCACATAAAGAAAACATAGCATAATAGCATCCAGCTTGTCCCTCATAAAGTAGAAAATATAAATGCATAGGACACCTTCAAAGTTCATAAGAGTGACTAGATACAAATAGTTTAAAACAAGCAATATCAAAGCTATGCATCAATCAACAAGTCTTGGGACAATGCACATAGAACTAAGAATGGCCACTATGCTCTCAAAGTAGGTGCATAAAGATAGAAGTTGGAGACTCAATATAAAAGTGGAAGAAAGGCCTTCATAGAAGGAAGTAGGGATTCAAGTTTGATAAAGAGCTTCCAAAAATTATGGTACTTATTAGCTTCCAGCTCTCATTGCCCCTATCATAAGCATCTTGAAGTGATTAAGGTTAAAGTGAACAAACTATGGTGTATATGCTTGACGAAGTATAAGTTAGAAATCTCATGTCCCTTGAATACGAGGGCCACTCCTCATGCTACTCAAGTTTAGTCACCGGTAAGTTCTAGTCATCGTAAGTACATGTGTATCATAGAGAACCGCCAACGAGGTACCCCTTGCCCGATGATACGGAAGAATCCCCATATCAAAATGACAAGGCAAGCAGACAACAAGCATCTCAGCAATCTTCTTATTTACCATGGGAATATGGTGCTTTTTTCTCTCTTTCCTCTTTTCATAATCTCTTTTTTTCTATTTTTCTCAAAATAGGACTCTTTTTTTATAAGAAGAATGCTTCATAGATAGCTCATTATGGTTACGCTGCAGGTTTCCACCATGTCAGCATGGATTAGACCAGCGGCCCAGGCATTTCTCTAACACATATACATAACTCCATGGAGTTACAAGCTCCCCTTTCATTTCACACCGATGACATCCATAGACAAAAGAGCATGATATCAACTAGGTACAAAGTACCAGTGCAATGTTGAAAGCGTTCCCCATGACAACATGGTTCTTCTAATTCCCAACAAATAAGTGCGAGCATATACAACATAAACGACACAATGGTTCAAGTTTATTAAGGACAAGAAAAGTAAAGTGTGTCATCAAGTTCGTGAGAGCTTTAATCACTAGTTTTCTCATAACTAGTTTAATTTGGAAGGTAAACAAAAGCATGAATATACTTGGAATAGCATATGCTAGTAGGTAGATATGGTGGAATATTTGTAATAATTTGGTTTAGGGAGTTGGATGCATGAGTGGAACTCATACTTGGTTGTGGAGGCTAGCAAAAGACTGGGAGCGACAAACTAAGAGAGCAATAATGGCCATAATCATGCAGAGCGACAAAACAAGATTGATCAAAGCATAAAGTGATAATACAAGTTGAAAACTAAAGGATCATAAAGGCTATGGTGACTTGAGATAGTCATAACATGGTGTGAGCATGCGCCAAGTCAACCCAAATAAAGCGTCAAAGGAGAATACCACTATACTATGCTTTAATATGCTAAAACAACGCATGATTCATCCAAGGCACATTAAGCAATCTCAATTGTTTATAACAAGTCATGCTACATCAAATAATACTAAGCATAAAGCCAAAACAATATCAAGCATGGCATGACAAAGCATAGGCCACAGTCAAAAACAAGCTCTCTTTACCACTTAAGCATGAACTTTCCTACTCTTTTCCAATCCAAACCAAACTATTTGAAAACCAATGTATGAAAGAGGGGGTCCAACCAATTTATTCAGCAAACTAAGTAAACGAAGCAAACTAAAAACTAAAACAAAAACAAAAAAGAAGACGCTCCAAGAACAACACAACTGTGCATGAAACAATAAAAATGAAGTGTTTGGAAGAAACCTGGGATTTTTATTGATGAAGAAGGGGATGTCTTGGGCATCCCCAAGCTTTGACGCTTGTACTTCTTGGATATTTCTTGGGGTGACATGCGTGGCATCCCCAAGCTTGAGCTTTAGTCCATCCTTCATCTCATTACTCATTCCTTCCATATATACCTGAATTTTTTCCTTCATACAAAACTTCACACAATCTTTATTAGCAACATTAGTGCACTCAAGATAATAAGTCTTAGGTTCAGTTCTAACACCAATAAAACTTCCATTAAAACACTAGCTACTGTAGCACTTCCCTCAAAAAGCTCAATTCCCCAAAAGAACTCAAAAAGGAACCAACAAGAAGCAAATGCAAATAATGGCAGAAATCTATCAAAAGACCAGCAGGTAAAAGCGAATTTTTTGGAAGACCTTCTGTTGCTCAAATAGAAAAGTGTTGAACTAACAAAAGTTAGATAACAACCTGGGGCAGAAGCACAAAAATTCACGCCTCAAAAGGACGTACAGATATTTTACACGAATTTTTACGGTGAAGCACATAAATCTGTTTCGGGACAGCAACTTTCCCAATCATTACTTCTCTCTCATTAGAGGTTACTCTTGGCACAAAAAGCAAATACAAAGGATACGGAGCAGTTATTACAGAGGTAATAACTTCCAAGACTCATCTAAAACTTTTGGGTTATCTCCCAATAAGTACTTTTCTTTAACGCCTTTAAGTTAGGCATGATAGTTTGAGAAGATGCTCACATAAGAAATATGAATTGAAATAAAGGAGAGCATCAAGAAGCAAATTCAAAACAAATTTAAGCCTAACCCACTTCATATGCATAGGAATCTTGTAAAGTAACAAGTCATGAAAGCACAAAACAATAAGCATAGAAAAGCAAAACAAGTGCAACTTCAAGACTTTCAACATAAAGAGGGGAAACTTAATTTTGTTGAGATACATAAAACCATGTTTCCCTCTCTCATAATAACTTTCAGTAGCATCATGAATAAAATTAACAATATAACTATCACATGAAACAATCTTATAATGAGCCACATTCATAAAAGAATTAATACTCTATACATAAACATAGTCATTCTTATTAATTGTAGTGGGAGAAAATTCAACAAAATAGCTATCATAATTATTTTCATCACCATAATCGTCAAATATAGGAGGCATATTGTAATCATAATTAATTTCCTCCTCAATAGTAGGTGGACTGAAAATATCATATTCATCATTGCAATCATCATATATTGGAGGTTTTGTATCATCATAAGCAATATAATAGCTATCTTCCAAAGCTAGGGAACTAAAAAGATCATTTTCATAAAGACTAGCTTCCCCAAGTTTAGACTTTTCCATAGCATTAGCAAAAATGGTGTCCAAAGAATTCATACTAACAACATTTCTATTAGCATGCAAATAAAGTTCAATAGGTTTTTTAATTTTCTCTTCAAACACTTCATGTCCTAACTCAAGATAAATACTATAAAGCTCTCTAATTTTGTTGTTGTTTTCCATTAAGCCTAACTAGTGAAAACAAGAAACAAAAAGACAAAATTGCAGAATCTAAAGGAAATAACTTTGAGCACTCACACTAGAGGATGTGAGTACCTTTTACCTTACCTCCCCAGCAACGGCGCCAGAAAATAGGCATTTGCCGTGGGAGGTTCTTCTTCTTTAATCCTCCGGTGTGAATACCTTTTACCTTACCTCCCCGGCAATGGCGCCAGAAAATAGCTTGATGTCTACGGACTTCTATTCTTGTAGACAATTGTTGGGCCTCCAAGTGCAGAGGTTTGTAGAACAACAGCAAGTTTTCCCTTAAGTGGATTACCCAAGGTTTATCGAACTCAGGGAGGAAGTGGTCAAAGGTATCCCCTCTCAAGCAATCCTGCAATCAAGATACCAGAAGTCTCTTGTGTCCCCAACACACCCAATACACTTGTCAGGTGTATAGGTGCACTAGTTCGGCGAAGAGATAGTGAAATACAAGTGGTATAGATAATTATAAATGGTAATGGTGATAGAAAATAGCTTGCTGGCGTGTGGTTGACGTGGGAAGAGACTAAAGGCAAACTGAAATAAAGATAGAAACAAGCAAACATGTAACAGATCTAGTTGCAAACGGTGTATCAATGCTTAGAAACAAGGCCTAGGGATCATACTTTCACTAGTGAACACTCTCATATAAATATATCTTCTCTTTATGATAGTACTCTTAACTACTCTCCGGTTGGACACTCAAATCGATGGTAGGGCTATAACAGCACACCTCAAAGTAAGCCTTTCCCATCTAGAAAACCCCACACTGTCACCTTGAGCACTAGATGGTTCCAACAAACACCACAATTTCAAAAAGACATCCAACTCCAAATATAACTCATAACAAATATTTGTAATCTAAAGTGCCACCATGGTGTGCACACTGTCAACTTCACACACATGGGGAGAGCAGAGATCTATTAAAGCACTTGAGTAGCAAGGTAGATCTATAGATTACAAGCTCATGATCTCAATAAGATCATGCATAGAGAGAGATGAACACATAGCTACCGGTAGAACCCTTAGCCTCGAGGAAGAACTACTCCCTCCTCATCATGGGAATCAGCAACGGTGATGGAGATGGTGGTGGAGATCGATGGAGATGGCTCTGGGGGAACTTCCCCGTCCCAGCAGGGTGCCGGAACAAAGACTTTCTGTCCCCCGAATATCCTTTTCGGTGGCGGCGATGCTGTGGTACTTTTCGTGGCTAGAGGCTTGACGATTTAGGGTTTTCGCATCGGGAGGCATCTTATAGGCGAAGAGGCAAGGTCGGTGGAGGCCAGAGGGGCCCACACCACCTGGTGGCGCGGACAGGGCTAGCCCGCGCCACCCTATGGTGTGGCTGGCCCCTGGCCCTCCCCCGTCTCGTATTCTGGCTCTATGTCCCCCTCGGTGAAATATTGACTTTGGCTTTTGTCCCGTCCAATTCCGAGAATATTAATTTTCTGACTTTCTGGAACCAAAAACAACAGAAAACAGGCAACTGGCACTATGGCATCTTGTTAATACGTTAGTCCAAGAAAGTCTATGAAAAGTACTCCAAAGTTGGAACAAAACATAAGAAAGTAGATAAAACCAAGCATGGAACATCAAAAAGTATAGATACATTTGCAATGTATCAGTGATCTTCTCTTCTTGATACAATAACCATTAGGAGATAATTCGATGACTCCGGAATGTCTGTGTTCTCTCCATAATCATCCAATAAGCCATTCTCCATTCGATGGAGAGTTGGACTACATTTTGTATTCTACAGAATAAGGCACATAGAGTATGAGCCATTGGGTGGGTTTTCCTCCATCATGGATGAAAAGAGATTGTTTGGAAAAACACTTAGAGATCTTGCATTAGAGTTGAGAGCTCTTAGGGATTGATTGCAAAAGGAGGTCATGGATTAAAAAGTATATGTAATATATACAAATTATAAATGTGGTTCATGCAAAACTCGTAGTAGTTTGCAAAGTATTTGATACTTGTCCCGTATTGAGAAAACAGGAGGATCCGCTTGATAATTACTGGTTTTAAGGCAACGTGACTTGATGACGGCAAGAAAAATAGTTGATGGCCGACATCACCTCTTCCCTCAAAGTTTGTCATTTGGATTAGTGGACTTGAATATAATTTTGTAATCCTTGTTTGTGTGTCTTGCTTATGGCGAGACGATTATTCATATGAACAAGTTACAAACCAGTTTGTAACTATTCTTATGAACAATACCATTATGGTCACATTATGATTATAAAAAAGTTATTCTCATCATATGTTAATGATAATGGTTTAAACATTTATAAAGGATTAGAATGCTAAAATATATCCAAAGTTTAATAATGAAATGACACTACAATTTAAGTCATTTTGGTTATTGCAGGTTCTGTATGAAAGATCGGGGTCCTAGATGCTTAATCTAGAGACTTTGCAAAACCATGCCTCTTGGGCAGAATGACTAAAACTCCGCATTCTTGTAAAACGGTGATATGCAAAGAAATGTTGAATCTTATACATAGTGATGTATCATATTTTCAACAAATAGTGGAAATCATCGTGGACTTAAGTGAATAAGTTTATTTACTTAATGAAACATGAAGTTTGAAATGATTTGAATTGTTCAAATGAGTTCATAACTAAATGGGATATTGAATTAACTGAATTAACAAGTCTTTTCGATTTGATCGACATGACTAAAGTATTCAAGCTAAGTTTAGCATAAAAAGGACTTGTGAAAGATGTTTCACAAATTATGATAATTGGACGAATTCAAACTATGTTGAAATGTCTAAACATCATAATCATTATGTATTAGATACATACGGTATAATATTATCTCTTATCGGGGCTATAGTTGTCATTTAGAGTTAGAGATCAAAATAAGCAAACACTCATTTGAAATACAAAGGAACATCTAAAAGATTCGTGGAAACAACACCATAAGAGTTATGGCAAGTTCGAGTTTTCTAGAGATTTCGATAAGTCGAAGTCGTGGCGAATAAACAAGTCTTTGTAGAGCATTCTTAGGAAGCTATGAATGCATCTTCCACAAGGGACAAACCTGCTGTTGTCCTAAGTTGATGTGTCTTGATGAAGATACAGGTGGAAGAAAGTAAAAGATCAAAACAAGGTATTTGACCTTACCTCCGGATTGTTGAGTGGCGCAGTGGAATTTGTTTCGTGAAACCAAACTCTACAAATAGAGGCAAAACTTATGATAATGATCATAAAGTTTCAAGTAAATACTTTTACTAAAGGAAGTAGGATTCAACTATATATTCTACAAGTCTATAGAACTATAGTATTGATTCACTTGTCATGTTTTGAACAAGACATACCTACAAATTACAAAGAAGCGTGATGGACCCGAGTGCGAGAAATGACTAGGAGTCATAAAATCCTATATTAAGTTACATTTAAGATTGCAAAGTAACATGTTACTTGATCTTATTAAAGTAAAGAAGTTTACTTGATATTTCTGATTGACTACAAAGTCATAAGAAGTAAATGAAACTTAATGAATGACGAAAGCTCGATTTGTCACAAGTTTGGACAAATTCAAGAAGTTGACTACAACAGTAGTGATGCTTAAGTCTTTTGGATTTACGCTAGAAATATATGGATATTGAAGTCTCGTAATTGGAATTCTCAAATTGATAACGATCAAAGAATTTTGGAATGTCCAATATTGTAGAGAGGACCTAGATTTGAGTGGGAGCAAATCAGCTTGGCTAATTCATAATGTGTAGCTGACATATTTTGAGTGGGAGCTAAGTGAAATCCCTAGATCTCAAACATGAATGTCATATTTGAATGGGAGCTAAGTGAAATCCCTGGATCTCAAACATGAATGTCATATTTGAGTGGGAGCGTGAAATCATTCTAGGATATGTGAACGACATATGTGAATGATGTGATTGGTGTTAATAATATTTAAGTTAGATAAATAAGGATGAAGTTGAAGTTATTAAACAATAAGATTTATCAAAATAGATTGGTAAGTTTTATAAACACTGAATGTCGAATGCTTCCTGGACTTGATTCTGAAAGTTGTTCAGAATGTTCTAAGCAAGATTCTGAAGAAGCTCAGAATGGAACAAGGTAAGAAAGTAGTTCTTGCTATATGAAGCATTAAGTTTGTATTACAACTATGGTTGAAAGAAAGAGATGCGTTGCATCTCCTATGCCTCAGTCATAGGTTCTTCCATATAACCATGTTGTATACTCGACATAATGTGACCCAAGGTTCTGGTTGGAAGGATTAGCTCTTAACTGTAAGGACATGTCTTTAAGTGATTCCTGAGTTGATCACTGAACCAGAATTAAGTTTGTACTTAAGTAGCAAGAAGCAATGTAAGTGGCATAGTTGCATTTCATGCACTAGGATCTACATAGATATAGAAGTAATAAATGCTACATCTGATGTGATGTATAATGTTATGGCGGGGCTAGTTCGCTTTTAACGTAGAATGATGTGTCCCAGGGCCTAGTGCCCATGAGAAAGCCCTCGAGGTTGATCTAACGTCACTGTAAGCTCCTGGAATCCGGCCTCGTTCTACTGCCATGACTATAGTATATACACAAAGGATAGCAAAGTGTGTTTTGAAGTTTAGATGACAACAGTGAAAATGACCGTCACCATAAACACTAGAAACAAAAGTTTCGCTTTGTTGCCAAACAAATACTTCAACCCATTATACGATAATGGAGTGAATGTCAAAATTAGGAAGACATTAACGATTTGCAGAAGACATAATGATCTGGTAAAACAGAACATGGACATGACGTTTCCCATGAGCATGCATGATCTGTAAACGCATATGGTATATGGTTTATATGAGTAAAATGCGAGCTAGTTTATTTGTACTCTAGTGAAAGTGGGAGACTGAAGGAGATATGCCCTAGAGGCAAATACTAAATGGGTTTTTATTATCATATCTCAATTAGTTTATAATAGTTTCATATTGTGCTATAACTGTGCCAAGAAGAAACATTGGTACAGGTGTGGTATGAAACAACCAAGTCCCTAGTAGCCTCTATTCATACTAGTTCGTTGGTCACGAAGATGATCTGGGTTTCAAGATCATGGGCATTTATGCCAACTGACAACGAGATCATATCATTGGAGAATGATGTGATTGGACATTCCTCGAAGGATTGCAACACGATCAAGTCATCTAGTTCATTGTTGCAACAACTATATCTAGACTCCTTCTCCTTAGACCGTGAGCTCATATTACTCACGGTTTCCCTAGGCTGCTTAGACTGCATCAACCATCATCTGGTAATACGGTGGCCATAAAGGTGTATGTTGGGTATTCCGAAGGAACAGTAGATGACATGTGACTGCAAGACCGGGATTTGTTCACCCACATGACAGGTAAAGATACATACGGCCGACTTGGTGAGATTACATCCATGAATATTGCAACATGTGACTAGGTCACGGGGATGTAATATCACGGTAACAAGAAAACAGAACTTGTTGTGAACGAGATTGAACAAAGGTATGGGATACCAATGGTCGGATCTCAGATAAGTTGTATCGAGAAACAAAAGGAAGAGGATGCTACATTTAGACGGTTCAAACGACATTGTCATCAGGAATGCATAGGGGTCACATGGACATCCCTGGTCCCTCTTTTGATCATTGATATAGATCATGTCTAGAGCATTCCCGAGCCGTGAGAGGATACACTTAAGGGTACGATGAGAGCGATCATTCGTAATACAGAATCACAGTAGAGAAAGAGAGAAAGCCGAAATCGTTCCACAAAGAGATCCGAAGTTGTTCGGAGAAAGAATAAAGGACCGGAATCATTCCGGGAAAGATCCGAAGTCATTCGAAGGAAATTGAAAGGGAACCAAAAGGTGTTTCGGGTCAAGACGGATTTTGTAATATGTATTTACATATTAATTAATGTAATTAATATTAAATATAATATTAAAATCTAATTTGAAGGGTTATTCTACTAATGGGCCAAACTTCCTAGTGAATAAAGGCCCATGAGGGAAAACCGGAGGAGGGAAGGGCAAGGGCCAAAGGGCCAAGGCCCAGGCGCCTCAAGGGGGCCCACCCGACCAGCCTAGGGCTGTGCGCGGGGTGGGGCCCACCTCTGGCCGGCGGCCCATGAGGCCCATGCGCCTGCCCCCTCTCTCCCTTGTTTAGTCCCACATGGGAAACCCAAAGGGGAGGGCACACCCCCTCCCCCTATATAAAGGGGTGCCCATGGGTGGTATGAGACACACCAATGTTTGGAGAAGTCCTTTGGTTGACTTCCTGTTTCTCTCTCCCTCTCTCTAGCCCTTGTGACCATGGCCCCAAGTCTAGGCTGTGCGATCAAGGCACACCTGCGGTATGCCGTTGCGCTGCAGGGATTCCTAGCCGAATATCAACTTCCCACTCCCGGCGGGATCAGGGAGCCGGAGGTCTCATCGTGCACCGGATGTGTTCGAAGACACGAGGCGCAACACTTGGGGCGCTTAAATGTCGTGAGCCGGAGCTGTTGCACGATGAAGATGATGAAGATCAAGAAGGAGCAAGGGGTGACCTGCGAGGAGCTTCGCGACCTTGAGGTCGGCTACGAGTACGACTACATCAACCACGTTCCCCGCGGAACGTTAACTGTGTACGGTCTACAAGGGTATGTATTCTATACGCTCCGGCCGTTACTGCATTTCTACATAGATAGATCCTAGGCTAGTTTCTGGGGTTCCATCGTAGGAATTTTTTTGTTTTCCGCACCGATCCCCAACAGTATCGACCTAGCTGAGTTGCAACCCGTGCTAGGTGAGTGACGTGTTGGTTTCTCTACTTTAAAAGCTTGTGGAATGCTCACTAGGAGAGGTGGTGTTTATTACTTGCATATTGCTGGAGCTGGGCATCTCTACCCTGCTCCTATGCCTAACGGTCTTTTCTCTATCGAGGAAGGACGTTTGCTATATGCCTCGCAGGTTGAGCAACACCAACCCGAGGAGGAGATTCCGGATGAGGATGTGGACCAAGAAGTTCCTTATCAAGAGGAGCAGCCACCAACCCGGTTCGCCAAATACCAAGACTTCCAAGAACTTAGAGGGTCTGTGGAGAGGATGTATAGCCTCTCCTTGAACCTCCGAGGAACAACTAGTAATTTATCAACACAATTTGCAAACTGGAGTAATGACTTTTTCCGCTACCACAATGATTTGAATGGATTGGAAAAGCCTAAGCTTGGGGAAGTTTCCTCATGTATCTTTATTTGGCATTTATTTGCTTTTATTTATTTCAAGGTTATGTTCTTAATTCAAGTTTATAAGCACTCATGTTGGTTTCCCCAACACTTTATCTTTAGTTATTTATATTTTCTTTCGAGATTTTCTAGCCGAGCTTTGCCGCCAATTTTCTATTCTTTAATTCCCTCTCTTAAAAACAACAAAAAGATTTCTCCATTTATCTTTATTTTCCCTCTTTCTTTTCTTTTCGCCTGAAGGTTCTCATGAATTTGCAGGAGAGTGATCTACTTCGAGTTTCCAAGAAACAAATAAAAAAGGAAGAGAGAAGTGGAACCAAACATGAGAGGTATGCCTTATGACTCCCCACTTTTGAAGTTTGAGAAACCCATGCTAGTTAGTAGTAATGTTGAGATATTATATTGGTGGAGTGAGTCTTTATATTGTAGTAAAGTTTTGTTTGCATTGGTATTTAATTGGGTATGTTTTGTTCCAGCTCTTGTAGTTAACCAAGTCTTGCCTAAAAATTTGCTAAACAATTGTAATAGGAAAAAGTCTCACAATTGAAGGCTTGGGTGTTGTAGTGTTTAGTCTTGAAGGCCTATGTCTAGAGACACTCAACACCACGGAATATAATGATTGACTTGATAGATCTCTTTAAAAGGATTTGTTCGATCGAATTAATATTTAGCGTTTTTTGTGAGCATGCCAAAGTTTGACTTGTTAATCGTAAGAATGATATAGTTTTATGTGTGTCAAACTTCATGGGATGCCAACAACTCCACTGGCCTACGAATGATCTTCATGGAGGAAACTCCTAGATTTCAGCTATGAGTTGATTAAACACATGTAGCAGCAATGCTATAGTGGGTAAGATTCTTGGCACTCCCGGGTAGCTGTGTTCATGATGGAATCACTCCTCTGGCTGTTATGTGTAATCATTGTACAAAAGGAACAAAAACCTTAGTGATACCACAAGTGTCCATCACAACCCGATAAACTAATAATTTTTTTGGCATGCTCTCAATTACTTAAGAACTGAAATTCTTGAAGGACAATGAATAGAAAAGTAGTGCTTGAAAAGTCTTGATTTATTGATTTGGGAGAATTGAGATACTCTAGTGTATATGCTTTTCATGTCAACTCTCACACTCTCAGTTTTACATGATTATGCTTTATTGTTCAAGGCAAGCCTATGAGTTGATTACATGACATGGAATAAAGTTTACTCATTTGAATCATCCATGTTAACAGTAATTTTGCTGTGCTATAAGGATGCATAAAAACCCATATGATATGCTTGCCATTACTCTATCCATGCTGAAGTTTTTCAGATTTATAAAGTGGAGGAAATATGATACACGAATCATGAGTAAGATCATCATCTCATTATTTTAGTTTAAATGCTGAGTTTCTTTTTGAATTTGGTTTTCTTGCTCGAGGACGATCAAGTTTAAGCTTGGGGAGGTTGATGGCTCTGAAATATAGCCATCTACATCCACATCTAAACTGGATATTATTCATATTTTTGATGAAATATCTCTCTAAACCCTGCCACTAATGCCTAATGATCAAAGGGGTATGCAGTCCTTTCTTGCTCTTTTTCCCTGCATAGACAATGACGTTTGATGATGGGAATTGATATGTCATAAACGTATTTATAATTTTTGACGTTCCATGCTTGTTTTATATCTACTTTCTTATGTTTTTTTCACACTTTGAGGTATTTTTATACATTTTCTGGAACTAACATATTAACAAGATGCCACAGTGCCAGTTGCCTATTTTCTGTTGTTTTTGGTTTCAGAAAAGCTAGTAAGGAAATATTCTTGGAATTGGACGGGACAAAAGCCAAAGTCAATATTTTACCCGAAGCAACACGGAGTCCGGAGGGGAGACGAAGTGGCGCACCAGGGCGGCCACACCTGGTGGCGGCGTGGCTAGGGAGGGCGTGCCACCAGGGGTGTGGGCCCCCTCGTGCTCCACCGACCTTGCCCCTTCGCCTATAAAAGCCTCCCGGGACGAAAACCCTAAGTACCCGATCAGAAATCCATGAAAGAGTTTGTAGGCGCCGCCATCTCTATCCCTAGATCAGGGGGATCCAAAGTTCTTCCCGGCACCCTACCAGAGGGGAGAGATCACCCTGGAGGCCTTCTTCATCAGCATGCCTGCCTCTGGTGTGATGCATAAGTAGTTCATCCTTGGACTATAGGTCCATGTAGTAGCTAGATGGTTGGTTCTCCTCCTTTGTGCTATCATGTTTAGATCTTGTGAGCTCTGTTCGTGATCAAGATCATCTATTTGTAATCCTATATGTTGTGTTTGCGGGGATCCGATGGATATTGAGATGCTATTTCAGATTGATTGTTGATTCTATCATGTCTATGTTATTTGTGATCTTGCATGCTCTCCGTTGTTAGTAACTATCTTGGCCAAGTAGATGCTTGCAACTCCAAGAGGGAGTATTTATGCTCGATAGTGGGTTCATGCCTCTAGTAATCTGGGGAAGTGACAGAAATCTCTAAGGTACTAGATGTGTTGTTGCTACTAGGGAGAAAACAACAATCCTTTGTCCATGGGGCAATCATATTGTTTACTTTACACATATTGCTTAATGCAATTATCTGTTGCTTGCAACTTAATACTCGAAGGGGTTCGGACGATAACCTGAAGGTAGATTATTAGTCATAGATGCAGTTGGATTACGGTCTATGTATTATGTTGTAATGCCCAATCAAATCTCATAGGAGTCAACATGTCTAGTATATGCATTGTATGCTTTCTCAAATCTGTCAATTGCCCCGCTGTAATTTCTGATGATCGGCTCAATACGTCGATCTCGTTGGGAAACCCCAAGAGGAAGGTATGATGAGCATAGCATCAAGTTTTCCCCCAGTTATGAAACCAAGGTTATCGAACCAGTAGGAGCAAGGAAACACCTCCAAGGTGTTGTTGCCAACTTGGAATCCTGCACAACACAACCACAGAACTTTCCCCCAACTTATAGTGAGGTTTTCAATCTCACCGGTTTTGCTGAAAACAAAGGATTAAACATATTGTGTGGAAGAAAGTAAAAGCTTGGAGAAAGTAAACAGAAAATAGTAAATAGTTGTAGATTGATGGTAAAAGAGAGGACCAGGGTCCATAGTTCACTAGTGGTGATTCCCCTTAAGATAGATGACATGTTGGGTGAACAAATTACAGTGGGGCAATTGACAAACATCGAGAAAGCATACATGCATATACTAATCATCTTGACTCCTATGAGATTTGATTGGGCATTACAACATTATACATAGACCGTAATCCAATTGCATCTATGACTAATAATCCACCTTCAGGTTATCAATCCGAACCCCCTCTAGTATTAAGTTGCAAGCAACAGATAATTACATTACACGTTGCGTGTAAAGTAAATAATACGGTTGTTCTATGAATAAAGGATTGCTGTTTTCTCCCTAGTACAGCACATCTAGTACCTTAGAGATTTCTGTCACTTCCCCAGATTACTAGAGGCATGAACCCACTATCGAGCATAAATACTCCCTCTTGGAGTTGCTAGCATCTACTCGACCAAGATATCTACTAACAACGGAGAGCATGCAAGATCACAAATAACAAAGACATGATAGAATCAATAATCAATCTGAAATAGCATCTCAATATCCATCGGATCCCTGCAAACACAACATGTAGGATTACAAATAGATGATCTTGATCATGAACGGAGCTCACAAGATCTAAACATGGTAGCACAAAGGAGAAGAACCAACCATCTAGCTACTACATGGACCCGTAGTCCAAGGATGAACAACTCACGCATCACACCGGAGGCTTGCATGGTCATGAAGAAGGCCTCCAGGGTGAATTCTCCCCTCTGGCAGGGTGCCAGGAAGAGCTTCATATCCCTCCCGATCTAGGTATGGAGATGATGGTGGCTACAGACTCTTTCGTGGAATTTTTGATCGGGTACTTAGGGTTTCTGTATCGGAGGCATCTTCTAGGTGAAAGGGGAGGCCGAGGGGGTGCCCTAGGTGGCCACACCACCCCCTGGCGCGGGCCAGGCCTGGCCGCAAGGCCAGGTGGTCTGGGCGGCCCCTGGCCCCTCTCCGTCTCGTATTCTGGCTCCGTGTCCCCCTCGGTCAAATATTGACTTTGCCTTTTGTCCCAATTCCGAGAATATTCATTTTATGACTTTCCTAGAACCAAAAACAACAGAAAACAAGCAGCTGGCACTGTGGCATCTTGTTAATAGGTTAGTCCAAGAAAGTGTATAAAAATTTCTCCAAAGCATGGAAAAAACATAAGAAAGTAGATAAAAACCAAGGATGGAACATAAAAAATTATAGATACGTTTGCAACGTATCAACATCCCCAAGCTTAACTCCTGCTCGTCCTCGAGTAGGTAAGTGATAAAAATAAAGAATAATTTTTGAGGTGACATGCACCATCATAAACTTGATCAAAGTATTTGTAAAACATTGATAGCTGGGATCATAGTACTTCAACATAGCATGGAAGATAAAGTTCTAACAACAAGACATAGCAAGTATGTTGTAATCATGAAAAGGCACAAACAAAAGATTTATGAATAACAATGCTTTGCAAGACGTTTGTTTGTTTCACATAAAGAAAACATAACATAATGGCATTCAGCTTGTCCCTCATAGAGTAGCAAACATAAATGCATAGGACACCTTCAAAGTTTATAAGGGTGACTTAGATACAAATAGTTTAAGAACAAGCAATATCAAAGTTATGCATCAATCAACAAGTCTTGGGACAATGCACATAGAACTAAGAATGGACACTATGCTCTCTGAATAGGTGCATAAAGATAGAAGGTGGAGACTCAACATAAAAGTAAAAGAAAGGCCTTCATAGAAGGAAGCAGGGATTCAAGTTTCATAAAGAGCTTCCAAAAATTATGATACTTATTAGCTTTCAGCTCTCATTGCCCCTATCATAAGCATCTTGAAGTGATTAAGGTTAAAGTGAACAAACTATGGAGTATATGCTTGACAAAGTATAAGTTGGAAATCTCATGTCCCTTGAATACGAGGGTCGCTCCTCATGCTACTCAAGTTTAGTTACCGGTAAGTTCTAGTCATAGTAAGTACATGTGTATCATAGAGAACCGCCAATGGGGTACCCCTTGCCCGATGATACGGAAGAATCCCGATATCAAAATGACAAGGTAAGCAGACAATGAACATCTCAGCAATCTTCTTATTTACCATGGGAAAATGGTGCTTTTTTCTCTCTTTCCTTTTTTCTCATATCTCTTTTTTTTTCATTTTCTTCTTTTCTCAATATCTATCTCTTTTTTTATAAGAAGAGTGCTTCATAGACAGCTCATTATGGTTACGCTGTAGGTTTACACCATGATTAGGCATGGATTAGACCGGCGGCCCAAGCGTTTCTCTAACACACATACATAACTCCATGGACTTACAAGCTCCCCTTTCATTTCACACCGACGACATCCTTAGACAAAAGAGCATGATATCAACTAGGTACAAAGTACAAGTGCAATGTTGAAAGCGTTCCCCATGACAACATGGTTTCGCTAATCCCCAAAATATAAGTGCAAGCATATACAAGATAGACGACACAATGGTTCAAGTTTATTAAGGGTAAGAAAAGTGAAGTGTGCCATCAAGTTCGTGAGAGCTTTAATCACTAGTTTTCTCATAACAAGTTTAGTTCGGAAGGTAGATAAAAACATGAATATACTTGGAATAGCAAATGCTAATAGGTATGTATGGTGGACTATTTGGAATAACTTGGTTATAATTGGAGTTGGATGCATGAGTGGAACTCATACTTGGTTATGGAGGCTAGCAAAAGACTGGGAGCGACCAACTAAGAGAGCACTAATGGCCATAATCATGCAAAGCGACAACACGTCATTAATTAAAGCATAAAGTCAACCCAAATAAAGGATCATAAAGGCAATGGTGACTTGGGATAGTCATAACATGGTGTGAGCATGTGCCAAGTCAACCCAAATAAAGTATCAAAGGAGAATACCACAATAATATGCTTTAATATGCTAAAACAACGCATGATTCTTCCAAGGCACATTAAGCAATCTCAATTGTTTATAACATGTCATGCTACAACAAAGATCACTAAGCATAAAGCCAAAACAATATCAAGCATGGCATGACAAAGCATAGGCGACAATCAAAAACAAGCTCTCTTTTACCACTTAAGCATGAACTTTCCTACTCTTTCCAATCCAAACCAACTATTTGAAAACTAATGTATGAAAGAGGGGGTCCAACCAATTTATTCAAGCAAACTAAGAAAACCAAGCAAACAAAAACCAAAAACAAAAACAAAGACGCTCCAAGAACAACACAACTGTGCATGAAAGAATAAAAATGAAGTGTTTGGAAGAAACCTGGGATTTTTATTGATGAAAAAGGGGATGCCTTGGGCATCCCCAAGCTTTAACGCTTGTAATTCTTGGATATTTCTTGGGGTGACACACGTCGCATCCCCAAGATTGAGCTTTAGTCCATTATTCATCTCATTACATCATTCTCTCCATACACCTAATTTTTTTTCCTTCATACAAAACTTCACACAATCTTTATTAGCAACATTAGTGCACTCAAGATAATAAGTCTTTGGGTTTAGTTTCAACACCAATAAAACTTCCATTAAAACACAAGCTACTGTAGCACTTCCCTTGAAAATCTCAATTCCCCAAAGAGACTCAAAAAGGAATCAACAAGAAGCAAATGCAAATAATGTCAGAAATCTGTCAAAACAGACCAGCAGGTAAAAAACAATTTTTTTGAAGACCTTCTGTTGCTCAAATCGAAAAGTGTTTAACTAATGAAAGTTAGATAACAACCTGGGGCAGAAGCAAAAACATTCACGCCTCAAAATGACGTACATAGATTTTACAATAATTTTTACGGTGAAGCACAAAAATCTGTTTCGGGACAACAACTTTCCCAAGCATTACTTCTCTCTCATTAGAGGTTACTCTTGGCACAAAAATAAAATAAAAAGGATAAGGAGCGGTTATTACTAAGGTAATAACTTCTAAGACTCATCTAAAACTTTTGGGTTATCTCCCAATAAGTACTTTTCTTTAACGCCTTTAAGTTAGGCATAAGAAGCAAGAAAAAGAATCAAGTGTTCTCAAATGAAGAAGCATTAAAATTGATACCAGAAATATCTTCAACAAGGCAAGGTATCTCATCCAAATAAGTTCTAAAGGATCCTGTCTCAATGCTTTTGGGTTCACTACTTTCATTAAACGGGTTTTCAGGAACAATCCAATTAAGATTCTTTTCTATGGCTTCATCCATTGCTACAAGTTTGAAAGGTATTGGTATCTTAATTTCCTCCCCATTAGGTTCAGTTTTGTTCATCTTTTCTCGTGTACCAGTAACATCTACACATGAGCCTAGCATATTAAAATGTTCAAAGACTTTTCTAGCTTCCTTGGCAACATCATAGAATTCCTTAAGCAAAGTTTCTGGAATAAAATCTCTCTTTTTAGGGTCCTGAATTTCCTTAAATTTAAGAAACATTACTTGCATTAAGGGGTTAAGGTTAACAAACCTAGCTTCCAACATGTGAACTAAATAAGCTGCAGCAATTTCATAATTTGGAGCAAGTCCTGCAAGGGATCTATCCTCAATATCCTCATGCTTACTAGGGGTTTCTGTCACTTCCCCAAATTACTAGAGGCATGAACCCACTATCGATCATAAATACTCCCTCTTGGAGTTGCTAGCATCTACTCGGCCAAGATATCTACTAACAACGGAGAGCATGCAAGATCACAAATAACAAAGACATGATAGATCCAATAATCAATCTGAAATAGCATCTCAATATCCATCGGATCCCCGGAAACACAACATGTAGGATTACAAATAGATGATCTTGATCATGAATGGAGCTCACAAGATCTAAACATGGTAGCACAAAGGAGAAGAACCAACCATCTAGCTACTACATGGACCCGTAGTCCAAGGATGAACTACTCACGCATCATACTGGAGGCTTGCATGGTGATGAAGAAGGCCTACAGGGTGAATTCTCCCCTCCGGCAGGGTACCAGGAAGAGCTTCAGATCCCTCCCGATCTAGGGATGGAGATGACGGCGGCTACAGACTCTTTCGTGGAATTTTTGATCGGGTACTTAGGGTTTCTGTATCGGAGACATCTTATAGGCGAAAGGGGAGGCCGAGGGTGCCTAGGTGGCACCACCTGGCAAGGCTGCCTGGCCGGCAGCCAGGTGGTGTGGGCGGCCCCTGGCCCCTCTCCATCTTGTATTCTAGCTCTGTGTCCCCCTCGGTGAAATATTGACTTTGGCTTTTGTCCCGTCCAATTCCAAGAATATTCATTTTTTGACTTTCCTGGAACCAAAAACAGCAGAAAACAAGCAGCTGGCACTATGGCATCTTGTTAATAGGTTAGTCAAAGAAAGTGTATAAAAAGTACTCCAAAGTGTGGACAAAACATAAGAAAGTAGATAAAAACCAAGCATGGAACATCAAAAATTATAGATACGTTTGAAACGTATCAATTTGTTCACCCAACATGCTATTTATCTTAAGGAGAATCACCTCTAGTGAACTATGGACCCCATTCCATTCTTTTACCATTGATATACCATCTAGTGTTTACTATTTACTTTCTGCAAGCAACTACTATCTTCCACACTATACATTTAACCCTTTGTGTTCAGCAAAACCAGTGAGATTGACAACCTCACTGTAAGTTGGGGCAAAGTTCTATGGTTGTGTTGTACAGGATTCCAAGTTGTTAGCAACA
Source organism: Avena insularis (assembly GCA_023614405.1). Taxonomy (NCBI): domain Eukaryota; kingdom Viridiplantae; phylum Streptophyta; class Magnoliopsida; order Poales; family Poaceae; genus Avena; species Avena insularis. The sequence goes on from CM042690.1 coordinate 250,045,737, forward strand.
CCTTGGAGTTGTTTCCTTGCTCCTACTGGTTCGATAACCTTGGTTTCATAACTGAGGGAAAACTTGCTATTGTGCTCATCATACCTTCCTCTTGGGGTTTGATACGTTGTAAACGTATCTATAATTTTTGATGTTCCATGCTTGTTTTATATCTACTTTCTTATGTTTTGTCCACACTTTGGAGTATTTTACACATTTTTTGGAACTAACCTATTAACAAGATGCCATAGTGTCAGTTGCCTATTTTCTGCTGTTTTTGGTTTCAGAAAAGCTAGTAAGGAAATATTCTCGGAATTGGACCGGCCAAAAACCAAAGTCAATATTTTACCCGAAGCAACACGGAGTCCGGAGGGGAGCCGAAGAGGGGCACCAGGGCGGCCACACCCTAGGGTGGCGTGGCCAGCCCTAGGCACGCCGCCACCTGGTGTGGGCCCCTTGGTACTCCACCGACCTTGCCCCTTCGCCCCTAAGGACCCGATCAGAATTCCACGAAAGAGTCTGTAGCCGCCGCCATCTCCATCCCTAGATCGGGAGGGATCTGAAGCTCTTCCAAGACTCACGAGGGGAGAGAGATCATCCTAGAGGCCTTCTTCATCACCATGACTGCCTTCGGTGTGATGCGTGAGTAGTTCATCCTTGGACTACGGGTCCATGTAGTAGCTAGATGGTTGGTTCTCCTCCTTTGTGCTACCATGTTTAGATCTTGTGAGCTCCGTTCCTGATCAAGATTATCTATTTGTAATCTTACATGTTGTGTTTGTGGGGATCCGATGGATATTGAGATGCTATTTCAGATTGATTATTGATTCTATCATGTCTATGCTATTTGTGATCTTGCATGCTTTCCGTTGTTAGTAGCTATCTTGACCGAGTAGATGCTAGCAACTCCAAGAGGGAGTATTTATGCTCGATAGTGGGTTCATGCATTTAGTAATCTGGGGAAGTGACAGAAATCTCTAAGGTACTAGATGTGCAGTTGCTACTAGGGAGAAAACAACAATCCTTTGTTCATAGAGCAATCATATTGTTTACTTTACACACTTTGCTTAATGCAATTATCTGTTGCTTGCAACTTAATATTGGAGGGGGTTCGGATGATAACCTGAAGGTGGATTATTAGTCATAGATGCAGTTGGATTACAGTCTATGTATAATGTTGTAATGCCCAATCAAATCTCGTAGGAGTCAAGATGATTAGTATATGCATGTATGCTTTCTCAGTGTCTGTCAATTGCCCTGCTTTAATTTGTTCACCCAACATGTCATCTATCTTAACGAGAATACCTCTAGTGAACTATGGACCCCGGTCCATTCTTTTGCCATCAATCTACAATCTATTTTGCTATTTTCTGTTTACTTTCTGCAAGCAATTACTATCTTCCACATAATACATTTAATCCTTTGTTTTCAGCAAAACCGGTGAGATTGACAACCTCACTGTAAGTTGGGGGCAAAGTTCTGTGGTTGTGTTGTGCATGATTCCAAGTTGGAAACAACACCTTGGAAGTGTTTCCTTGCTCCTACTGGTTCGATAACCTTGGTTTCATAACTGAGGGAAAACTTGCTACTGTGCTCATCATACCTTCCTCTTGGGGTTCCCCAACGAGCTCGATACGTTTTGAGCCATCAAGCACTTTTTCTAGCGCTGTTGCCGGGGAGTCAAGGACATCTTCACAAGGGGAGTCCCTCATAACCAATCTCTTTACTTTTTTTTGTTTTGCTTAGTTTATTTTTGCTTTGTTTTCTTGTTTCTTTTATCAAAAACACAAAAAAATTAGTTATACTAGTTTGCTCTTTATATTAAAAACACAAAAATGAGTACTCTTGAAAACACTAAGTTGTGTAACTTCACTAGCACCAACAACAATGATTTCATGTGCACACCTATTTCTGCACCTGTTCCTGAAGCTACTTTCTTTGAAATTAAACCTGCTTTGCTCAATCTTGTTATGAAAGAACAATTTTCTATTGTTGGTACTAAAGATGCTGCTGTTGTCGTCAGATTGATGACAAGTACGCCATGAGGGGGTCCTTGAGGCGTGCGAAAGAGAGGGGTGTAAGACATACGGTGTTCCGGGACGGTGAGCACACAAGTTTACCCAGGTTCGAATTCGCTGGCTTTGGACGGATCCTACTCCTGCTAGCAATCCGATGTCTACAGAGCCGAATATGGGTTACAAGGGTTCGCCTGTGCGAGTTGAGATTGTAGTATATTGAGGGTGCCCTAAAGGCTCTCCCTAGGATGGCTTATATAGATATCCGTCCTAGGGTTTATCATCGTCCCTGCGGTCTTTCGACTCTCGCCGGGGCGGGTTCCTCGGATTCAGTGCAACAATTACCTCTTGCTCCACAACTGGGTTAACGTTACGCCAGTCACGGGAAGCTTTGTGGTGCTGTCCCGAAGATCTGGTTCTCAAGTAATTGTCTTCCCGATGATCAAAGCGGTGGTGCTGCTCCGGAACACGCTAGGGTCTTACGTCAGCCCATGCCGGATCTGTGCGACATTGGTCGGAATCGGAGACCAGCTTTTGACTTCTGGACATGGCGACCTTTTGCTGCTCTAGTCCCTTGTTGAGTAATTTGATGCCCAACCGGATCTTCTCCGAGCCTGGATTAGCCGATAGGATTTCTCGAGCCGCAACGGTGTTTTGTACTGGTGTTGGATACACCCAATCCCCTTTGCTGTCTTTCCGAGGCATCCCCATTTCTCCTCCAAAGAGGACTTTGTGGATCTGCGGGAATTGGTTGTCATTAGTATGACGTTTCCTGGTCTTCTGATGTTGCCTGGAGTTGTATTTTTCCGCAGATGCCATGCGTTTCTTTTCCTCCTCAATGTTTTTAGCTTCATAAAGAAGTACTTGGCGACGCGCTTCAAGGGCTTGGGCCCTTTCGACCAGCTCTTCAGCAGTAAGTTCTGTAGCTATAGGAATAGGTGTGGTTAATGCAACATCGATGAGTTTACACGCACCTTCGGTGATCACATGTCCATCCACCGACTCTTCTTTTTTGGGCTCGTCTGGGATAAGTGCTCCATCCGAGTCTTCCTCGTATTCCTCGGCAATCACCTCCTCTGCCAGAGGGTCTTTGCCGGGGTCTTGTTCTTCTTGTTCTTCTTCTTTGCCTTCTTGGCAGCGCCGGTAGCAAAGACGGCTTTGGGTCCGTTTCACGGAGTCAAGCTTTGATCGGTACTTTCGGACATCTGGACCTCGGGATTATCTCCGACTTCGATGTCATCCTGCGCTTTGGGAGAGTGTTCCCCGGATCCTTCATCCATGGCTTCTCCTTCCTCTACAGCTTTGGAGTTATACTCCTCTTCATATTCCGCGGAGAACTTTCGGAAATCTGCTGACATCATCGATTCATCCGAGGATGCGGGTACATCGGCGTTTGTTCCAATTGCCTCCAGCACAGAGTCGGTGTTGTCTCCAGCATCGACAGAGCCGGATCTGGAGCCCACATATCTGATAAAGTGCGATGCGCCCCTCCTGAGATAACTGCGGTCTTCATAGTAGGCTTCGTCGAAATGTTTGATGGTCTCGAGAATTGCATCTACGCTAGAGTTTTGCATCATCATGCATCTTAGCGTGTATCTTAGGAAAGGCCTGTCTGTCCCAGAATCGTCAGAGCTAGAACCGTCATTGTTGCTGTGCTCCTCCTGGATTTCGACCTCAGCGGGTGGGTCGATCTAGGATTCGGTTCCTCTAGGGAGATCCACTCCAGATTCGACTTGGACCGCTAGGTCTGCCTCAGGCTCGGATTTCTCCACTATCTCCGCAACTGGTGCGGGCCAGGTGGGATTAGGGTTTCCTGAGATCCGGAACTCTGCCGCCTCCGTGGACGAAGGGGACCCAGAAATTTCTTCTGCCTCTATCATCACCGCTGGTGTGGGTGGGATAGGTTCAGCAAAACCGATGTAAACATCGATCTCGCCAAAAGACATGATGGTGTAGGCAGTCACAGCCTCCCTAGACGGAATCCAGGTCTCGTCGAGAACGATGAGAGGGACGTCGCTGGTGTAGAGGATGCGACCGACGGTGATAGTCTCGTCGATTATGATTCTTGCAGATTCCGCTCGGAACGCAGATCCGAAGCTCACTTGCCCCATGGTGGGCACCAACTGTCATCGGATTGATGACAAGTACGCCATGAGGGGGTCCTCGAGGCGTGCGGAAGAGAGGGGTGTAAGACGTATGGTGTTCCAGGACGGTGAGCACACAAGTTTACCCAGGTTTGAATCCGCCGGCTTTGGACGGATCCTACTCCTGCTATAATCCAGTAATACGGCAGAGCCGGAATATGGGTTACAAGGGTTCGCCTGTGTGTGTTGAGATTGTAGTCTATTGAGGGTGCCCTAAAGGCTCTCCCTAGGACGGCTTATATAGATATCCGACCTAGGGTTTACAGGAGAGATCTATCCAGCTACGATTAAGAGTCAGTTACAGAGTACATCTTGAACTACAAGTAACACTATGGGCCTATGTCAGTAAGTCTTCTGGGCCTTCCCGTAGCCAGATTGGACTCCGTCTCTTCTCCCTAACTGGCCCACCCATGAAGCAAAGCTCTAACCTGAAGTGGGCCACCTTGGTCAGTGAGGAACTGTGAGGATACCCGGAAAGTATATCCCCAACAGCTGCTCACCTTAATAACTTTGTTGAACTTTGTGAGATGCAAAAACATAGGGATATAGATGGAGATATTATTAAGCTTAAATTGTTTCCTTTCTCTTTGAGAGGAAAAGCTAAAGAATGGTTGCTATCCCTAACTAGAAATAGTATTGATTATTGGACTAAATGCAAGGATGCTTTTATTGGAAAATACTATCTCCTGCTAAGATTATATCTATGAGAAGTGAAATAATGAAATTGAAACAATCTGATAATGAACATGTTGCTCAAGCTTGGGAAAGAATGAAATCTTTGGTAAAGAATTGTCCCACTCATGGACTGACTGCTTGGATGATTATCCAAACCTTTTATGCAGGACTGAATTATTCTTCAAGAAATCTGCTGGATTCTGCTGCTGGAGGTACCTTTCTGACCATTACTTTAGGTGATGCAACAAAGCTTCTGGATAATATGATGGTTAACTATTCTGAATGGCACACTGAGAGAGCTCCACAAGGTAAGAAGGTAAATTATGTTGAAGAAACCTTCTCCTTGAGTGATAAAATTGATGTTATTATGTCTATGCTTGTTAATGGGAAAGATCATATTGATCCAAATCATGTTCCCTTAGCTTCTATGGTTGATCAAGAAGAGCAAGTTGATGTGAACTTTATTAGAAACAATAATTTTAGCAACAATGCCTACAAGAATAATTTTGGTAATAAAAATTATAGGCCATATCCTCCCAATATTTGTAATGCTTATGGAAATTCCTACAACAATAATAGAAGTGCACCCTCTAAACTTGAAGTCATGCTTAAACATTTTGTTAGTAAACAAACTGCCTTAAATAAAACTATTGCGGAAAAATTCTCTAATGCTAAAAGAAGTATAACATCATTGTCTGAAGCACAATCTTCTTTGAATAAAATGGCTGCTAAACCTGAAACTATTGAAAATCCCTTTGCTGCTACTAATTCCATACAAGTTAGAATTGATGAAAATGTTAGACTATTAGCTGAATTGCATGCTAAGTGGGAAAGATAAGATGAAATTGCTAGAAATATTAGTATTTCTACTATCACCACCACTAATGTTGATGCTAGCAAACCACATGAAGTCCCCATTCCTTTTGCAACAATGCCTAAAACCAATGGAACCTTTTCTAATAAAAATGCTGAAATTCTTCAAAATATGGGAAACAATAGCTCTACTACCTTAGATGGTAATTATGATTTTGATCTTGATGGTTGCAATATCTCTGAAGTAATTATGTTCCTACAAAATCTTGCTAAAAGTCCTAATTCTAGTGCTATGAATATGGCCTTTACAAAACACATTACTGATGCTCTCATAAAAATTAAAGAAGAAAAGATGAAACATAAAGCTTCTATTCCTATGAAATTAGAAGATGGTTGGTAACCCATCATTAATATGAAAGTGAATGATTTTGATCTCAAAGCTCTATGTGATCTCGATAGTAGTGTTTCTATTATGCCTAGAAAGATTTATGAAATGCTTGATTTACCACCGTTGGAAGATTTTTATTTAAATGTCCAACTTGATGATAATGCTAAAAAGAAACTCATGGGGAGTGTCAATGATGTTCTTATTATGGTTAACAATACCTATGTACCGTTGATTTCTATGTTTTGGATGTTGAATGCAATGCTTCTTGTCCTATTATTTTGGGAAGACCTTTTCTTAGAACTGTTGGTGCCATTATTGATATGAAAGAAGGCACCATTAAATATCAATTTACACTAAAGAAAGGTATAGAACACTTCCCTAATAAAAGATAGAAGATTCATTTTGCCTCTCCTATTAAAACAAAATTTGCTATTAATGCTTCTCCATTTGAGAATACTTGATTCTTTTCTTGCTTCTTATGCCTAGCTCAAAGGCGTTAAAGAAAAGCACTTATTGGGAGATAACCAAAATTTCTTTAGGAGTCTTTTGTTGAGTCTTGGAAGTTATTGCTTCAGTAATAACCTCTCCTTGTCATTTTTGTGTGGTGTTTGTGCCAAGAGTAACCTCTAATGAGAGAGAAGTAAGACTTGGGAAAGTTGCTGTCCTGAAACAGATTTTTTGCTTCACTGTAAAAATTCGTGAAAAATCTCTGTATGTCGGTTTGAGCTGTAATTTTTTGTGCTTCTGCCCCAGGTTGTTATCTAACTTTTGTTACTTCAACACTTCTCGATTTGAGCAACAGAAGGTCTTCGAAAAAATTGGTTTTTACCTGCTGGTCTGTTTTGACAAATATCTGCCATTATTTGCATTTGCCTCTTAATCTCTTTCTCTTTGAGTTCTCTTTGATCATTTGAACATTTTAAAGGAAGTGATATATTAGCTTGTGTTTTAATGGAAGTTTTACTTGTGTTGAAACTAAACCAAAAGACTTATCATCTTGAGTGCACTAATGTTGCTAATGAAGATTGTGTGAAGTTTTGTATGAAGGAAATTTTAAAGTGTAGGGAAGAGTAATGTGATAAGATGAAGTATGGACAAAAGCTCAAGCTTGGGGATGCCACCCGTGTAACCCCAAGAAATATTCAAGAAGTACAAGCGTCAAAGCTTGGTGATGCCCAAGACATCCCCTTCTTCATCAATAAAAATTTCAGGTATCTTCCAAACACTTCATTTTTATTGTTTCATGCACAATTGTGTTGTTCTTGGAGCGGCTTCGTTTTTGTTTTTAGTTTTCGTTTGCTTCATTTGGTTAGTTTGCTTGAATAAATTGGTTGGACCCCCGCATTCATACATAGTTTCAAATGAGTTGATTTGGATTGGAAAAGAGTAGGAAAGTTCATGCTTATAAGTGGTATAAAAGGAGCTTGTTTTTGACTGTGACTTAAGCTTTATCATGTCATGCTTGATATTGTTTTGACTTTATGCTTAGTGATTATTTCTGTAGCATGACTTGTTACAAACAATTGAGATTCCTTAATGTGCCTTGAAAGAATCATGTGTTGTTTTAGCATATAAAAGCATAATATTGTGGTATTCTCCTCTGACGCTTTATTTGGGTTGACTTGGCGCATGCTCACACCATGTTAAGACTATACCTAGTCACCATAGCCTCTATGATTTTGACTTATAATATCACTTTATGCTGTAATTAATAATGTTTTGTCATTTTCCATGATTATGGGCATTATTGCTCTCTTAGTTGGTCACTCCCAGTCTTTTGCTAGCCTCCGTACCAAGTACGAGTTCCACTCATGCATCCAACTCCAAATAAAACCAAGTTATTCCAAATAGTCCACCATACCTACCTATTAGCATTTGCTATTCCAAGTATATTCATGTTTTTATTTACCTTCCGAATTAAACTTGTTATGTGAAAATTAGTGATTAAAGCTCTCACGAACTTGATGGCACACTTTACTTTTCTTGCACTTAATAAACTTGAACCATTGTGCCCATTTATGTTGCGTATATGCTTGCGTTTTGTAAGTTCTGAATTAGCAGAACCATGTTATCATGGGGAATGCTTTCAACATTGCACTTTATTTAGTTGATATCATGATCTTTTGCTTATGGATCCCGGCGATGTGAAATGAAAGGGGAGCTTATAAGGCTCATGGAGTTTGTATATGTGTTAGAGAAACGCCTGGGCGGCTGGTCTAAGCCATGCCTAATCATGGTGGTAACCTGCAACATAACCATACTGAGAAATCTATGAAGCATCCTCTATAAAAAACCCTATGCAAATAGGAAATAAAAAAAGAGGCCTATGCAAATAGGAAATAATAGGATTGTTGAGATGCTCATTATCTGCTTGCCTTGTCATTTTGATATGGGGAATCTTCCGTATCATCGGGAAAGGGGTACCTTGTTGGCGGTTATCTATGATACACATGTACTTACAATGACAAGAACTTACCTGTGACTAAACTTGAGTAGCATGAGGAATGGTACTCGTAAGGGGCATGAGATTTTCAGCTTATAACTTGTCAAGCATATCCTCATATTTGTTTACTTTAACCTTAATCACCTAAATATGCTTATGATAGGGGCAATGAGAGCTGAAAGATAATAAGTACCATAATTTTTGGAAGCTCTTTATGAGACTTGAATCCCTGCTTCCTTCTATGAAGGGACTTTCTTTTACTTTTTATGTTGAATCTCCATGTTCTATCTTTAGCACCTATTTAGAGAGCATAGTGGTCATTCTTAGTTTAATGCGCATTGTCCCAAGACTTGTTGATTGATTCATAACTTTGATATTGCTTTTTCTTAAACTACTTGTATCTAGTCACCCTTATGAACTTTGAAGGTGTCCTATGCATTTATCTTTTGCTACACTATGAGGGACAAGCTGAATACCATTCTCATTATGTTTTCTATATGTGAAACAAACACTTCTTTCAAAGCATTGTTATTCACGAATCTTTTGTTTGCACCTTTTCATGTTATAACATAGTTGCTATGTCTTATTGTTAGAACTATGTCTTTCATGCTATGTTAAAGTACTATGATCTCAGCTATCAATGTTTTACAAATACCTTGATCAAGATTATGATGGTGCATGTCACCTCAAAAATTATTCTTTTTTATCACTTACCTACTCGAGGACGAGCATGAGTTAAGCTTGGGGATGTTGATACGTTGTAAACGTATCTATAATTTTTGATGTTCCATGCTTGTTTTATATCTACTTTCTTATGTTTTGTCCACACTTTGGAGTATTTTTACACATTTTCTTGAACTAACCTATTAACAAGATTCCACAGTGCTAGTTGCCTATTTTCTGTTGTTTTTGGTTTCAGAAAAGCTAGTAAGGAAATATTCTCAGAATTGGACCGGACAAAAGCCAAAGTCAATATTTTACCCGAAGCAACGCGGTGTCCGGAGGGGAGCCGAAGAGGGGCACCAGGGCGACCACACCCTAGGCGCACTGCCACCTGGTGCGGGCCCCCTGGTACTACACCGACCTTGCCCCTTCGCCTATAAAAGTCTCCCGTGACGAAAACCCTAAGGACCCGATCAAAATTCCACGAAATAGTATGTAGCCGCCGCCATCTCCATCCCTAGACTGGGAGGGATCTGAAGCTCTTCCCCGCACCCTACCGGATGGGAGAGATCACCTTGGAGGCCTTCTTCATCACCATGACTACCTCCGGTGTGATGCGTGAGTAGTTCATCCCTGGACTACAGGTCCATGTAGTAGCTAGATGGTTGGTTCTCCTCCTTTGTGCTACCATGTTTAGATCTTGTGAGCTCCGTTCATGATCAAGATCATCTATTTGTAATCTTACATGTTGTGTTTGCAGGGATCCGATGGATATTGAGATGGTATTTCAGATTGATTATTGATTCTATCATGTCTATGTTATTTGTGATCTTGCATGCTTTCCGTTGTTAGTAGCTATCTTGGCCGAGTAGATGCTAGCAACTCCAAGAGGGAGTATTTATGCTCGATAGTGGGTTCATGCCTCTAGTAATCTGGGGAAGTGATAGAAATCTCTAAGGTGCTAGATGTGATGTTGCTACTAGGGAGAAAACAACAATCCTTTGTGCATGGAGCAATCGTATTGTTTACTTTACACACTTTGCTTAATGCAATTATCTGTTGCTTGCAACTTAATACTGGAGGGGGTTCAGATGATAACCTGAAGGTGGATTATTAGTCATAGATGAAGTTGGATTATAGTCTATGTTAATGTTGTAATGGCCAATCAAATCTCGTAGGAGTCAAGATGATTAGTATATGCATGTATGCTTTCTTGGTGTCTGTCAATTGCCTCGCTGTAATTTGTTCACCCAACATGTCATCTATCTTAAGGAGAATCACCTCTAGTGAACTATGGACCCCGGTCCATTCTTTTACCATCAATCTATAATCTATTTACTGTTTTCTATTTACTTTTTGCAAGCAATTACTATCTTCCACACAATACGTTTAATCCTTTGTTTTCAGCAAAACCGGTGAGATTGACAACCTCACTGTAAGTTGGGGGCAAAGTTCTGTGGTTGTGTTGTGTAGGATTCGAAGTTGGAAACAACACCTTGGAAGTGTTTCCTTGCTCCTACTGGTTTGATAACCTTGGTTTCATAACTGAGGGAAAACTTACTACTATGCTCATCATACCTTCCTCTTGGGGTTCCCCAACGAGCTCGATATATTTTGAGCCATCAAGGTTCCCAACGAGCTCTACATTTTTAGCCATCAAGCACTTTTTCTGGCGCCGTTGCCGGGGAGTTAAGGACAACTTCACGAGGGGATTCCCTCACAACCAATCTCTTTAATTTGTTTTTTGTTTTGCTTAGTTTATTTTTGCCTTGTTTGCTTGTTTCTTTTTATCAAAAACACAAAAAAATAGTTGTACTGGTTTGCTTCTTTTATCAAAAACACAAAAGAATTAGTTCCTATTTTAGTTTCTATTTCTGTTGGCTTGCTTTAATCTTACAAAAATGAATACTCCTGAAAACACTAAGTTTTGTGACTTCACTAGCACAAATAACAATGATTTCATGTGCACACCTATTGCTCCACATGTTCCTGAAGCTGCTTTCTTTGAAATTAAACCTGCTTTGCTCAATCTTGTTATGAAAGAACAATTCTCCGTGTCTTTGGTAATCTTGATGTTGCTTGCTCACCTTAATAACTTTGTTGCACTTTGTGAAATTCAAAAACATAGGGATATAGATGGAGATATTATTAAGCTTAAATTGTTTCCTTTCTCTTTGAGGGGTAAAGCTAAAGAATGGTTGCTATCCCTACCTAGAAATAGTATTGATTCTTGGATTAAATGCAAAGATGCTTTCATTGGAAAAATACTATCCTCCTGCTAAGATTATATATATGAGAAGTGAAATAATGAAATTTAAACAATTTGATAATGAACAAGTTGCTCAAGCTTGGGAAAGAATGAAATCTTTGGTAAAGAATTGCCCCACTCATGGACTGACTGCTTGGATGATTATCCAAACTTTTTATGCAGGACTGAATTATTCTTCTAGAAATCTGCTGGATTTTGCTACTAGAGGCACCTTTATGACCATTACTTTGGGTGCTGTAACAAAGCTCCTTGATAATATGATGGTTAACTATTCTGAATGGCACACTGAAAGAGCTCCACAAGGTAAGAAGGTAAATTATGTTGAAGAAACCTCCTCCTTGAGTGATAAAATTGATGTTATTATGTCTATGGTTGTTAATGGAAAAGCTCATATTGATCCAAATCATGTTCCCTTGGACTCTTTGGTTGCTCAAGAAGAGCAAGTTGATGTGAACTTCATTAGAAATAATATTTTTAGCAACAATGCCTACATGAATAATTTTGGTAGTAATAATTATAGGCCATATCCTCCCAATAATGGTAAGTCTTATGGAAATTCCTACAACAACAATAAAGGTGCACCCTCTGAACTTGAAGTCATGCTTAAAGATTTTATTAGCAAACAAACTGCTTTCAATAAAATTATTGAGGAAAAACTTTTGAATGCTGAAAAAATATTTCATCTTTATCTGAAGCACAATCATCTTTGATTAATAAAATGGCTGCTAAACCTGAAACTATGGAAAACCCCTTTGCTGCTACTAATTCTATACAAGTTAGAATTGATGAAAATGTTAGACTATTAGCTGAATTGCATGCTAAGTGGGAAAGAGAAGATGAAATTTCTAGAAATAGTAGTATTTGTACTATTACCACCACCAATGTTGATGCTAGCAAACCACATGAAGTCCCCATTCCTTTTGCAACAATGCCTAAAACCAATGGAACCTTTTCCAATAAAAATGCTGAAATTCTTTGAAATATGGGAAACAATAGTTCTACTACCTTGGATGGTAATTTTGATTTTGATCTTTGATGGTTGCAATATTTCTGAAGTAATTATGTTCCTACAAAAGCTTTCTAAAAGTCCTAATGCTAGTGCTATGAATATGGCCTTTACAAAACACATTACAGATGCTCTCATAAAAATTAAAGAAAAAATTTGAAACATAAAGCTTCTTTTCCTATGAAATTAGAAGATGGTGAGGAACCCATCATTAATATGAAAGTGAATGATTTTGATCTCAAATCTTTATGTGATCTTGGTGCTAGTGTCTCTATTATGTCTAGAAAGATTTATGAAATGCTTTATTTGCCACCATTGGAAGATTATTATTTAGATGTGCAACTTGATGATAATGCTAAAAAGAAACTCATGGGTAGTGTCAATGATGTTCTTATTATGGTTAACAATACCTATGTCCCCGTTGATTTCTATGTTTTGGATGTTGAATGCAATGCTTCTTGTCCTATTATTTTGGGAAGACTTTTTCTTAGAACTGTTGGTGCCATGATTGATATGAAGGAAGGCACTATTAAATATCAATTCCCATTCAAGAAAGGTATAGAACACTTCCCTAAGAATAGAGATAAGATAACTTTTGCCTCTCCTATTAAAACAAAGTTTGCTCTTAATACTTCTTCATTTGAAAATACTTGAATCTTGCTTCCTATGCCTAGCTGAAAGACGTTAAAGAAAATCACTATTGGGAGATAACACAAATTTTTATTCAGTAAGTTTTTATTTTGTTGAGTCTTGGAAGTTATTGACTCAGTAATAACCTCTCCTTATCCTTTTTGTGTGGTTTTTGTTCCAAGAATAACCTCTAATGAGAGAGAAGTAAGACTTGGGAAAGTTGTTGTCCCGAAACAGATTTTTGTGCTTCAGTATAAAACATCGTGAAAAATACCTGTATGGCAGATTGAGCTGTAATATTTTGTGCTTATGCCCCAAGTTATTATATAACTTTAATTAGTTTATCACTTTTCGATTTGAGCAACAGAAGGTCTTTGAAAAAATCGGTTTTTACCTGCTGGTCTATTTTGATAGTTTTCTGCCATTATTTGCATTTGCCTCTTAATCTTTTTCTCTTTGAATTCTCTTTGATCACTTGAGCTTTTAGAAGGAATTGCTATAGTACCTTGTGTTTTAATGGAAGTTGTACTTGTGTTGAAACTAAACCCAAGGACTTATTATCTTGAATACACTAATATTGCTAATGAAGATTGTGTGAAGGTTTGTATGAAGGAAATTTTCAAGTGTAGGGAAGAATAATGTGATGAGATGAAGAATGGATAAAAGCTCAAGCTTGGGTATGCCACCCATGTCACCCCAAGAAATATTCAAGAAGTGCAAGCGTCAAAGCTTGGGGATGCCCAAGGCATCCCCTTCTTCATCAATAAAAATCTCAGGTTTTCTTCCAAACACTTCATTTTTATTGTTTCATGCACAATTGTATTGTTCTTAGAGCGTATTTGTTTTTGTTTTTAGTTTTCTTTTGTTTGGTTTGGTTAAATAAATTGTTTGGACCCCGCATTCATACATTGTTTCAAATAAGTTGATTGGTGTTGGAAAAGAGTAGGAAGCTTCAAGCTTATAAGTGGTACATAAGGAGCTTGTTTTGACTGGGGTCTACACTTTATCATGTCATGTTTGATGTTTCTTTGACTTTATGCTTAGTAATTATTGCTATAGCATGACTAGTTCCAAACAATTGAGATTGCTTAATGTGCCTTGAAAGAATCATGTGTTGTTTTAGCATACAAAAGCATAATATTGTGGTATTCTCCTTTGATGCTTTATTTGGGTTGACTTGGCGCATGCTTACACCATGTTAAGACTATGAACTAGTCACCTTAGCCTCTATGATCATCTAGTTTTTGACTTGTAATATCACTTTATGCTTTAATTAATAATGTTTTGTCGCTTTGCATGATTATGGCCATTATTGCTCTCTTAGTTGGTCGCTCCCAGTCTTTTGCTAGCCTCCACATGTACCAAGTGTGAGTTCCACTCATGCATACAACCCCCAGGAAAACCAAGTTACTCCAAAGAGTCCACTATAAATTCCTATGCATGGTGTGTTACACCATTTCAAGTATATTCATGTTTTTATCGACCTTCCAAATTAAACTTGTTATGTGAAAATTAGTGATTAAAGCTCTCACAAACTTGATGGCACACTTTAATTTCTTGCACTTAATAAATTTGAACCATTGTGTCCATATATGTTGCTTATATGCTTGCACTTTATAAGTTGTGAATTAGCAGAACCATGTACCATGGGGAACGCTTTCAACATTGCACTTATTATTCAGTTGATATCATGTTCTTTTGTTTATGGATCCCGTCGTATGAAATAAAAGGGGAGCTTGTAAGCTCATGGAGTTTGTATGTGTGTTAGAGAAACTCCTAGGCGGCTAGCCTAAGCCATGCCTAATCATGGTGGAAACTTGCAGCATAACCATAGTGAGCATTCTGTGAAGCATCCTCAATAAAAACCTATGCAAATAGCAAATAAAAAGATCACCGAGATGCTCATTGTTTGTTGCCTTGTCATTTTGATATGGGATAGCTCCTGTGTCATGGGGCAAGGGTACCCCGTTGGCGGTTCTCCATGATACACTTGTACTTACAATGACAAGAACTTACTCGTGACTAAAGTTGAGTGGCATGAGGTTCGATACTCGTAGCAAGGGGCATGAGATTTTCGACTTATAACTTGTCAAGCATATCCTCATATTTGTGTCACTTTAACCTTAATCACCTCAAGATGCTTATGATAGGGGCAATGAGAGTTGAAAGCTAATAAGTACCATAATTTTTGGAAGCTCTTTATGAAACTTGAAATCCCTGTTTCCCTCTAGAAAGGCCTTTCTTTTTACTTTTATGTTGAGTCTCCATCTTCTATATTTATGCACAAATTGAGAGAGCATAGTGGTCATTCTTAGTTTAATGTGCATTGTCCCAAAACTTGTTGATTGAATCATAACTTTGATATTGCTTGTCCTTAAATTATTTGTATCTAGTCACCTTTATGAACTTTGAAGGTGGCCTATGCATTTATGTTTTGCTATACCATGAGGGACAAGCTAAATACCACTCTTATTATGTTTTCTATATGTGAAACAAACAAACGTCTTCAATGCATTGTTATTCATGATCTTTTGTTTGTACCTTTTCATGTTACAACATAGTTGCTATGTCTTATTGTTAGAACTATATATTTCATGTCTATGTTAGAGTACTATGATCCCAGCTATCAATGTTTTACAAATACCTTGATCAAGATTGTGATGGTGCATGTCACCTCAAAAATTATTCTTTTTATCACTTACCTACTCGAGGATGAGCAGGAGTTAAGCTTGGGGATGCTTGATACGTCGTAAACGTATCTATAATTTTTGATGTTCCATGCTTGTTTTATATCTACTTTCTTATGTTTTGTTCACACTTTGAGGTATTTTTATACATTTTCTGGAACTAACCTATTAACAAGATGCCACAATGCCAGTTGCCTGTTTTCTGCTGTTTTGGTTTCAGAAAAGCTAGTAAGGAAATATTCTCGGAATTGGACGGGACAAAAGCCAAAGTCAATATTTTACCCGAAGCAACATGGAGTCCAGAGGGGAGACAAAGTAGCGCACCAGGGCAGCCACACCTAGTGGCGGCGCAGCCAGGGGGCGCGCCACCAGGGGGTGTGGGCCCCCTAGTGCTCCACCGACCTTGCCCATTTGCCTATAAAAGCCTCCCGGGACTAAAACCCTAAGTACCCGATCAGAAATCCACGAAAGAGTCTATAGCCGCCGCCATCTCCATCCCTAGATCGGGGGGATTCAAAGCTCTTCTCCGCATCCTGCCAGAGGGGAAAGATCACCCTAGAGGCCTTCTTCATCACCATGCCTGCCCCTGGTGTGATGCGTGAGTAGTTCATCCTTGGACTATGGGTCCATGTAGTAGCTAGATGGTTGGTTCTCCTCCTTTGTGCTATCTTGTTTAGATCTTGTGAGCTCCGTTCATGATCAAGATCATCTATTTGTAATCCTATATGTTGTGTTTGCGGGGATCCGATGGATATTGAGATGCTACTTCATATTGATTATTGATCCTATCATGTCTATGTTCTTTTTGATCTTGCATGCTCTCTGTTGTTAGTAACTATCTTGGCCAAGTAGATGCTTGCAACTCCAAGAGGGAGTATTTATGCTTGATAGTGGGTTCATGCCTCTAGTAATCTAGTGAAGTGATAGAAATCTCTAAGGTTGTAGATGTGCTATTGCTACTAGGGAGAAAACAACAATCCTTTGTCCATGGGGAAATTGTATTGTTTACTTTACACACTTTGCTTAATGCAATTATTTGTTTCTTGCAACTTAATACTGGAAGGGGTTCGGACGATAACCTGAAGGTGGATTATTAGTCATACATGCAGTTGGATTACGGTCTATGTATTATGTTGTAATGCCCAATCAAATCTCATAGGAGTCAAGATGTCTAGTATATGCATTGTATGCTTTCTCAAATCGTCACTTGCCCCGCTGTAATTTGTTCACCCAACATGCTATTTACCTTAAGGAGAATCACCTCTAGTGAACTATGGACCCGAGTCCATTCTTTTACCATTGATATACCATTTACTGTTTACTTTCTGCAAGCAATTACTATCTTCCACACTATATGTTTAATCCTTTGTGTTCAGCAAAACTAGTGAGATTGACAACCTCACTGTAAGTTGGGACAAAGTCATGTGGTTGTGTTGTGCAGGATTCCAAGTTGTTAGCAACACCTTGGAGTTGTTTCCTTGCTCCTACTGGTTCGATAACCTTGGTTTCATAAGTGAGGGAAAACTTGCTATTGTGCTCATCATACCTTCCTCTTGGGGTTCCCATCGATCTCTACATTTTGAGCCATAAGGAATCACTACATTAAGGTGAAAGATACGAGATTTCCAACAACCCAAAGAAACCAGGAGTTGTGAAGTGGAGACAGACACTTTAACGACCAACTATACGGTGGGAATAAAATTCCGATCGTATAGTTGCCATCGACACCGGTAGGTCAAACAGAACAACTTTCATGAAGGGACCCATATATAAAGAGGCCTTAAGCGACGAGAAAAGAGCACCTCCCAGATCATCAGCCGCCTCTAGATCTCCATCCACCACACTGAAGAGCCGCCGTAGGAATAGACTTAGATCTAATCTCCAAACCATTATCCACCACCATAGACATATTCCATAACTTGTTATAGTAGATCTCATCCTTGATTGGTGACATTGTAAGACTATTTGCTATCAATCTCATGATTTCCATTACAATATTTATGATCTTTGATCTCATCTCTATGTGTGAGTAATTCTCCTTGGGCTAAGGGCTTCGGCCTAGCCATGTAGCTTTTGTGTATGTTATTTATCATAGATGAGATCATGCATTAGTTTGTATGACATGATGATTATTGTACCCTCTCTTGCCTCAATCTAAGGACTTGTCAGGTACCAAAACCCCCGAGGATTGAGCTAGGTATAGGGAGTATGAGTAATGACTAATCTGTAGGTTGGGAACCCCAGTGACAGAAGGGGTAGTACGCTGTATGTGAGGGATTTACTTGGGATTAATGGTGATGTCACTATGCATATCATTAGTTATCTTTCTTCTATGGGTGAGACTAGTAGGCTATTGCTATAAGCGGTTGCGGAGGCAATAGCAATTATGGATGCACTGCCCACATATAATTTATCTTGATCTAACAATTACATGCATACTTTATTTTTATCTTTTATTCCCATCAGATGTTTTGCACAACTACAGGTGAAACTGAACGCCCTAGGCCCCCTCTCGCCATCATCGACAACAACAAAAGATGAAAACTCTTGGTCCGATAAAAACACAAAAGGAAATATAAAACTCCCGAAGGTCCGTTAAAGTAACTTTACTACGCTTCTGCTTCCCGAGGATTCGATAAACCTAGGTCTACTAGGGAAAAAGAGCCATACTACATCCGTAATCTGGATCGAAGGTATCGGTATTTTTAAAGTAAAGGAAACAAATAAACAAGTAACTAATTTTTGGGGTTTTCATATTGATAACAAGAAAGTAAACTAATAACAATAAATAACTACAAACAAAAATAAAACTAATAACAAGGTCTCTAGTGACCCTACCAGGATAGCGAATTGCTTCCCCGGCAACGGTTTCGATCCGGATTCACGGATGTAGTATAATTGTCTTTTTCCCTAGTAGACATAGGTTTAATCGAACCTTGGAAAACAATGCTCAAGGAATTAAAAAGGACATGTCTGCAAGACTTTGTTATTTTGTTTTACCTTCATTTACCATTCTAATCTTGTTTACTTTATATCGTGGGTTGATTCAATGGATGGAGATAGGCTAGGGTTGAAGATCCACCTGCACCTGCACATCATATGGGATAAAAGATAACTAGACGAATAGTCGCGCTTCATCGCGCCACCTTCATGGCGTTCTTACAATGCGTGGTATATGTGGTGCACTTGTAGTGGTTTGGTCTATGACACTATAGGCGGTACACCCGCAGATATTTGTTCCATCATAAATTTTTAGGCGCAGTAAGTCTGGAAATCCAATTCAGCTCACAAGTGCAACTATGTTCAATATATTTCGAAATTAGAAAAAAATCGCGTGTATATTTGGACATTCTATATTCACACATACCTTTTTTGGAAAAAAATATTACTCCCTCCGATCCTTAATAAGTGGCGCTCCTCTAGTACAAAGTTTGTACTACCTTTGTACAAAATGAGCCACACTTATTATGGATCGGAGGGAGTATTATTTGTGTACTGTGTAAAAAACACAGTTTCTAATGCTCCAACAGGGTTATTCTTGGACATTTTTTTCTTTTTACACAAGTCACATAAAATGGTATTTTTTCCTGAAAAATTGTGTATGAACACAAAATGTTCAGATATACACGTGAAATTTTCTTTCTTAATTTTTTTAACATTTTAAAATTTGTTTATATATATAATAGGTTCATTTGCACCTATGAACCAAAACAGCACATCCGTATTTTTTATTGTTGTGTCCTACTGTCATGTGTAGATGTAAGAAGATAACAGTTCGATCTATGAAAAGGGATGTGGGTGCGCCGATCAGTACAGTGACCACACATGTTCAGAACTATGATTGTTTTTTATGTTAAATAGTTACCATATCTTGTCCACCACACGCGCGAAGGACTGACACACGGGCCCACACGTAGTAAAATGAGCCTACATGGAAGTGTCATGTTAGCGGCATATGGCCTCAAAATCCTTGCAGTGTGACCAGGCTTAAGTCTATGGATAATAATAGGCATAGTCATGTGTAACGTTTTAATAGAGATAATCTTTTGTGGGAAGCACATCCTAATATACTAAAGCCCATGCGAGCCACATGCATAGAAATAGTCTTTTGATCCAACAAAATGCACCACAGAGCACCGGGCTACAGACAGTTATTAAGTGAAAAACACATATCAAAGCCTTAAGAAGAGATGTTGCTGTTGATCCCGAATGGGTCGCTAAGCAAAGACTATACATCCCTTTCCGTCACTAGGTTTCCTATGAGATCGCCGCAAGCGAAGTATCTCACCTCAAGCATTTATCGATCTCAGGGGTATTAGGTACCTACAAGTCCAAAGATTGAGGCAAGAGATAAATAAACAAAAGATAATAATCCCTTATTCAAACAATACCCAATACTCCCATAGATTAGATGCACATAATTGCTGCGAGGTTTATCCCCAACCCGCAACCCGTGAGGACTACTCACTCATAACAATAAGATCAGGGATAGAAAACATTGTGCAAAATACTTAGATTGAAATCAAATATTCTTACAATGGTCACTGAATCACAAGGAGATCTCAAGTACAAAGTAATGGCTATGGCTAATGGAGAGGATGAAAGATGGAGGGGGTGAACTATGGTGTGGATATCCTTTGGTGGTGTTGTGATGCAATCTGAGAATGGCGGCCCTCTGCACGGCTGCTGGGACCTTGAAATATATAGGTGACATGGGTATACCCTACAAGTACTCGAGTTTAGTATATACGGCCCAGATACGGCAGAAGCCCATGGTGTTGCCAATGCCCAATGCAAAATTCGGGTGACCCATAGACTCTTCGATTGCTTGCGAGACAAGAAGAAGCTTAAGATAGAAAGTTCAAAGGACGAACCCTAATCTGTAACCGACTCGACCTGCTACCTGAGACCTAGCCTATCTATATAAAGGCTAGGAGGGGGCAGCAAGGAGGGCAATCACAACCCTAGTTTCCACAACTCTCGCCAGATTGCATCTGCGCATCGTTAATTCCAAGAGCAGACAAGCAGGAGTAGAGACCTCTATGAGGCCTAAACCTAGGTAAATCTTGCGTACCTGTATGCTTGTTTGCTAGCCGATTGATGCCTCCAGCGCTCCCTCCTTCTTCAAAACCCAAGTCCATAACAATGGGCATTGACGAGTTGA
Organism: Avena insularis; assembly: GCA_023614405.1. Classification (NCBI taxonomy): domain Eukaryota; kingdom Viridiplantae; phylum Streptophyta; class Magnoliopsida; order Poales; family Poaceae; genus Avena; species Avena insularis. The sequence goes on from CM042690.1 coordinate 250,066,613, forward strand.
ACCCTCGTCAATAGGTGTCTTCATGAAAGTTGTAGGGTTTGACGATACAAATCCATCGCCACATGGTACGGGCGGACGGTACCAGGGGACCCTGCCTGTATGAGTGGTTGTTATGGCTGCTATCGCCTGGAAATTGCTCCAGAATTACTTGGTCGTGTGGACTTCCTCAAAATCTTCATTTATGACTCCTGATTTCGCATTAAAAAGCGTGATTTCCTGCACAACACAATTCAAAGAAATGGTTTGCATATCTTTGCAATAATTAGCCATTAGTGGCAAGGCTAGAGAGATTCTTGTCAATTACTTGACCAAAAACAATGTTTAAACGCGAGAAAAGATGACTATTAGAGCCATCAACCTCCCCAAAGATAAAACCTTGATCGCCCTCGACCAAGAAGAAACAAAAGAACTATAAGGAATTCAGCGTTTAAACTTGAAACAATGAGAATATGAATTCACTTACGGTTGGCAGCCATATGCGTCCAACACTTCATCCATTTGAAACGCTTATCAAAGTTAGAGAGATGACAAGAATACTATACAGGTTTGGTAAATCAAGACAATCAAAATAGAGTTTAATATAAGTATAAATAACTAGAAGTGTAACACTCAATCCAATTACTCTAGTTAACTCTCAGCTTGCCAAGGAACACTAGGATGTTTTATTATAGCAAAATTGAATAATAGAGTTCATGTCCTAAGTAGCATAATAGTGAAGTGTCTTATTGACACCCACATCAGTAAATCAAGGCTATCAAAACACTTCTATTCCAATCATTGCCTTTCCAGAAAATTCATAAAGTAGTAATGAGACCATGTTAAGGACTTTTTATGTGGATCTTCATCATTTTTTCTTCCTTCTTTCAAGGATAATTCTCAACAAGGATCATTGAGTGATTCTTTTAAACAATGGTTTACACAACCTTCCAGAGTACCAATACTTTTCCCATACAGTGACATGTGTGCCACCCTTGTCGTTAACTCATAGCCTAAATAAGTGGCTGTACCATTGATCGTTCACAGGCTAGCTGAGTTGTTGGCATCCAATGTTGTGCATGAAAAACATAGAACTCTTTTAAATAGTACCATGATTTGATCCACAAGGTTAGCTTTGGAATGCATCACAATTACCGCTAGACTTCATTTCAATCAAACAACTCCTTTCAAGAGTGTCGCCAAGTCTATCAAAACATCTATGGGGTTAAGTATCTACAAAGGTAAACTCTCAAGACAATCATTCATAAAACAAGTCATAACATTCAGACTTTTTCTTGTTGTACTTGTTTGGCAATATTATTTCCAAGTCGAGACTCGGTTAGCTAATGAACTAGAGCAAAAGCTTCCACGCCTAATCATTCATACAAATAAAAAGCTTTAATCTTACTATTTTGAATTACTCCCACTAGCATAGCATTTTAGAAAACCAACCAACTAAGATAAACAAATCAACCAACTAAGATAAATAATTCAAACTTCAAAAGTGGGAGAAATAGGACATACCTCTCATGAGCGACTTCATAATCCTCTTCCTTATAGGGATGTGTTCCTTCAAAACTCAAGTAAAATCAAATCCACTTTCAGGAAAAAGGAAAAAGGGAAAAATCTTTTTGTATTTTGAGGATGGGGATTAGAGAATAGAAAAGAACTTACGACCAAGCAAGGAACTAAGAAAAGGAAAACAAACTAAAAATAAAAGCAAACGAAAAACAAAAGAAAAGAAAAGCAAAGTGTTGGAACAAACCAACACGAGTGTCTCAAAGATCGAAAGGAGCTGGAGTACAACCTTATGATTACACAAATAAAATTGTCGGGGGACACATCCTAAAGCTCAGTCTTTTGCAAGCCTTTTTAGTGCTCATTGTGGTGATGGTGGATAATCTCCCATGTTCCATTGGTTTCTCCAATCATGGAACTGGGTGGCAAGGTTGGCAGTAGCATCTCGAAGGTTGATGGAGAGGTTGTTCATGTTTTAGATATTTCCTTCGAGAGCATAGATATCATCATAGGTGGTGTAGAAGTTTGGTGGCTGCACATCTTGTTCGATTCCTTCTTTTTCTACTTCTTCATCTTTTCCTTCCCCGTCCTTAGGTACTTCTTGTTGGGGTAGTCTTGCCTCAACCTGCGCGTCATAATGCAAATGTCCCTCCTCGATAGAGAATAGACCATTAGGCAAAGAGGCTGGGATCAAGTGATCCGCCCCAGCTATATCAAGGAAGTATCTACCGTTAGTTTTAGAAATCATACCACAAGCTCTCAGAGTAGAAAAAACAAGAAGGCGATTTCCTACCAACGGTTGGATATTACCTAGGTTGACGAGAAGCGCACATGCAAGCATGGTTATGACTCCTTCGCATATGGGACCATGAGATTTGAAAGCTTGATGCTTAATATAAAACAAAAGAAGGGCGCCCAAATTTGGCGTTAAGTTCAGTTAGGAATAGCAACTTTAGCAAGGATTATCATGTCCTCCTCATTGACTCTATTAAACTCACCACGTGCTTGTAAGGTGTTAGCAATAACATACAACAAATAATGAACAACATGATGATCAATTTGGTTCCCCTTGCTTGTGTTTCCATGAATTCTCATTCTATTAAAGTAAGCCAAGGGTGTTGGATTCAGAACAAAGGTGGTGGAGCGTATGTCGGTGGTGTTGTTGCCAAACCCAAAGTGGTGAGCCCATTGGTCGAGTGTCAAGGAGTAATCACAGTTTATAAGACGGAAGTTGATGCGATCAACTCTAGGCATTTTCTCCTCGGGGCAATAGTGTGAGCACACCGAATGTGTCAAGGTGCTAAGAAACTCAAACGTCAAGCAACGGTATGTGGTGACATCCTGAAAGACAAAGTGATACAAACCAACATTGTTGCATAATAAATTCAAATCAGCGTGAATGCCAAGTTGGTTCAGGATATAGGGACACACCCACTTGGTGGACTTGATTTATCCAAGCTTGAGATAGTTGAAACCGTTCAGCTAAAACTCCTCGGTGAACTCGATACCAAGTGACTCGGGAGTCAACGTATCAACGGGTGGTGCAGCTTGTTCCGAAGCCATTACACGGGTAAGGGTCCTCGTGTTCATCTAAAAAATGCTAATCAAAAATTTAGTCCAATAGAAACATATCAAAGACGATCCTCTACACCTGTTACAAAAAAACTCCTCTAAAAACAAAACTAAACATGCTCAACATCAAGATTGGCTCAAGAACAATACCTAAGTCTAGATTGATAATGGTGAAAGATTGAGAAGAGTTTTGATGCAAATAAGTTGGGGATCGGAGGAGAATCATACCTTAGATCGATTGGGTGCGAGGAATTGAATAAAATTGAAGATCCAATGGAGGTGATTTGGAGTTTGGAGGTTGAAGAAAGAGAATTTTTGTGTTTTGTAAATTTAGGGTTACCTCTTCCTAGGATGATATGGCGGCCGAGTACGTGGTACGGGCAAGCGGTATAGTCGGAGGCCGCCCATACCGAGTGCATACCTTGGGGTCGAAGAACTCCTTCCGGTGGCACACTCGGTACGGGCGCGCGGTACGGTCATGCACGCCCGTACTACTATTGTTATTGAAAGAACATTTCATGATCTCTAGTGTTTTGTGCGTTAGATAACAATACCAAGGAATATTTAATGTGTGTTGAGTGATGCAGATAATTTCCCATACAAAAAGCATCCAAAATAGAGTTTTGGGGGCGGATTATCCGCCCTTGCCAAGGGCCGGATTATCCGCCCCTGGCTCGATAGACAAAGTGGACAAGGCGCATCACACAGTATGGGGGCGGACTTTCCCTCAGATTGTCCGGCCATGGACGAATTTTTTGCCTGGGCCAGATAATCCTCCCCTGAGGAATTTTTGCAAAGGGAGCCAAGGAACATCACACAGTATGAGGGGAGGATTTCCCCCAAAAAATTTGCCCCGGCCGGATAATCTGGCCTCCACTTAGGCCGGATAATCCGGCCCCAAATTCTCCAACGACTGTGTTTTGATAGGGGGTATAAATACCCCAATTGCTCCTCCTGTTAGATCAATTGATTCATACAAAAAAGTGCAGTACTGTTCTTCAACTTCCAAACCGAGATCTCCATATTCATCCACCCGAAGGCTCCGAACTTTCGGGAATTGAAGGAGGAGGCTTCGATCTTCATCAACACCAATCAAGCGCTTCACTTCCTCTCCATTCACTTGGAGGACTCTTTATCTAGTATTTCTTGCAAATATCTAGATCTCATTTTCGGTTATTGATAATACTTGTTCTTGTGGCATCTTGTTATCATCATAGGATCCTCCAATTCAGTTGTGGATGTGTGCCCCACTAGTGTTGTAAAGGCACCGGTTCCCGCCTCGAAGGGTACCAATAGTGGAAAGGTGGATCAGGACTTTGGTGGTGAGATCCATCAGAGAACAGGGTGAGGCCTATTGTGGCGTGGTGGTCTTAGTACCGCGCACCCCTCCAACGCAGATGTACTTCCCTTAACAAGGAAGGAACTGCGGTCAAACAAATCATGTATCTCTGCGTGCTCCACTATGGTTACCTCGTTCCTCACTTTTACACACTTAGTAGGTAGGTTTGTATATAGGGAAATTCTCCATAGTTGCATATTTAGAGAATTTACCTTTGTGTCAAACCTAAAATTGAAAAAGAGTTAAAATTTGGAATAACACCTATTCACCGCCCCCTCTAGTTGCCCATATGATCCATTTCAATTGGTATCAGAGCCTTGGCTATTTATTCGGGCTTTACTGCCTAAGAGAGTATTGGTACTAAGGGAGATGGTAGTGAGGCTTTGGACAAGGTCACCATGGATGATCTCAAGTCATTGGAAACAACCTTGGTGAAAACAATAGAGACTCAAATGCAAGAGATGCCTGAAATGATAGCATGTCTCTCGCCACCCACAACTATTCTTCCATCTACTACTAGGGCTTGAACTCCTATTTCTAAGGACAAAGCCAAGGCTAACTCTGAAGAAAAGGAGTTGGAAAGTGAAGATAAAAATAATGGCTCCTCCTCCAAAAAGGGAAGTGGTAAGTAGGACTATAGTGAGGTCTCTCACTTATATTCACCCAATCCACAAATCCCTCACCCTCATATAAATAATAGGGGAGATCCACCCAATCTTACTACATCTTCTTTTAATCAATGACAATTCTTGATGAAATCTCACGTGCGCAGTTCATCCATTGATCTATGGAGGATCATTGAAGGTGGCCTCCATGTTGGAGATCCCAACAACTTGATTAGAAGAGAAGTCATTGATAGCCAACACAACACAATCGCTCTACACATGATTCAAGTTGGTGTGGGTCCCAAGTACGTGCCACACATGGAACACTTCAACACCGCCAAGGAAGCTTGGGATGCACTCACTAACATATTCATTGGAAATGAGAGCATGATAATAAATAGGTATGATGCTCTAAGCAATGAAGCCGGAGGATTCTATATGTTGGATGGTGAGGACCATGAAGACATGTATAGAAGGCTCAAAGTCATTACCACAACATTTAGAAAGCATGGTGACACACATGTCGATGATGCGTGGATCAAGAGGAATTATGTGAGTGCTCTCATGCCATTGATCCCCCTGATTTGAATAGATTACAAGGTAGACAAAACTACCACAAAATAACTTCCAATAAATTCGTGTAAGAAATGGCTGCATTCAAAGTTGCGGCGAAGAATGCCGAAGATGCTCGATTCCGAGCAATTGGAATGCAAAAAGGCGTGAATGTTGCATTGAAGGCCAATGTCATTGAACAAGATGAAGATGATAGAGGATTTGATATTGTCGCCATGAGCTGCCCTAAGGAGGTCAAGCATGCTCATGGTGACTACATGGCGTTCTATGCAAGAAATTTTTGGAAGGACCTAGCCAAAGCAAAAGCTGAACTTGAGCGCCAGAATGGGTCAAATGGGCGGAAGGAAAATGGCCCAAAGTTGAGAACTTGTTACAATTGTGGAGACCATTTGCACTTTGTAGCTGAGTGTCCCTATCAAAATAGATAAGATAATGGGGGTAGGCTCATTCTTATGGAAAAGTCAAAGGCACCTCGGAAGAAGCCATTTGTCAAGAAAAATGCTCCTTACAAGAAGCAACCAAAGTTTGTTTTGGTAGCACAAGAGGAGTACTCATCCACAAGTGAAGACGAAGAGGATGATGATACCTCACGAGAGGTGGATGCCATAGCCACCACATCTACACCTACGCCTGTCTTCCACTCTCCCAATGAGAATGTCATCAACAAGAATGTCACTTGCCTTATGGCAAGAGGTTCCGATGTACCACCTTCTATCACTTCCTTTCCTAAGACTACTATGAATGTTGATATGGATGATCACACTAGTCTTAAAGTTAAGGAAGAAGTTATTGATTTGGATTATTTTTGTTGGGTTCTCAGCATAGAAAACAAAAAATTTCCTACGATGGGAACTATACGCCAAGATCTATCTACTAGATACAAGCAACAGGTGGATATACATCCATAGAGAACTTACCCTCGAAGACAACAAAGCTTTGTTAACGAGATAGAACTCGGGGATGATGTAGTCGTACACTTGCTGATCTCAAGATCATGATGAAGTCCAGCAGGTCTGTCTCCAGCACATCCATCACATCTAGCTCCAGCAAGTCCAGCACCACCAAGTCCAGCACCGCAAAGCAGCGGTGCATCCGTGATCGCACACACGTACGATACCCCGACAACCTCCGTCCCACGCTCCAGAAAAGCAGCAGAAGCAGCAACTCCTTTCCAGATAAAGCCACCGGGAACATGTATCTCGCTAATCCAAGACCATGGGGAATAACTATAGGGGGAGAGAGATCCTTCACGAGGAGGTGTGTTTTGTGAGGAGGAGAGGGGGGCACCCAAGGGCCATGGAATGGCAGCCATGGTGGTGCCCCCACCTCTTCCACATTCATGTGGGTGGAGCTCCCACTCCCATAAAAAGCCTCCACTCAAAATTCCACTCACACATGCATTAAATTTCCACCAAATTTAATGCAAGCTCTCATTGAATAAAACTATTTTATTTATTTTATTCAGAATTTTGTCAATTACATTAATTAACAAAGATTCACATAAAACCCCTGCAACATTTCAATATCACATGCAGAACCAGTTTCTGCAATTTCACTCGAAACAGTTTTGGTGTCTATTGAAATAATTCCAGCGCTTTCTTAAATCTTTATCTGAAACATATTTGCTCCAAATGGTTTCAGTATCCCTTAAGTGTGTCACCCTATGGTTCGCGAATAATGCATACATGATCGAGACCCCTCTCCGATCAATAATCAGCAGCGGGACCTGGAGATCCATACTGACTCCCACATATTCAACGATGACTCTTGTGATCGTGTGAACCTTTAATGGCGTAACTAAATCCCTTTGTCTCGTGATATATTACATGTCCAAGATTCGATCATCGGCATCCAAATACCTAGTTTGATCTCGTTACCGACATGCACTCTTTTCTTGTTCCCATGATATAACATTCTAGTGATCACATCACTTGCTTGCAAGCTATTTCAATGTGATATCACCGAGAGGGCCCAGAGTATATCTATCCGTCATCGGGATGGACAAATCCCACTCTTGATCCATGAGCCTCAACATAACACCTTCGTAGCACTGAACCCACCTTTATAGTCACCCTGTTACGGTGTGACGTTTGATGTTATCAATATACTCTTCTGGTGTTAGCAATTAACATGATCTCATGGTCTAAGGACTAAGATTACTCCGTATGATATTATAGCAATATAAACATAATGACTTTGATCGCAATGCTATACTTCGGATGAATGTTCATCACATCATTCCACCAATGTTGTGACCTCGTTATTAACAACATCCAATGTCCATGATCAGGAAACCTTGATCATCTTGCTAATCAATGAGCGAGTTTATATGAGACACATTACTAGGAACTTTGTATTTTGTTTATTAAACACACATGTATTAATGTTTCCAATTAATACAATTATAGGATCCAAAATAAACATTTATCATAAACATGGAATAAGATAATAACCACTTTATTATTGCCTCTCGGGCATATTCCCTTCAGTCTCCCACTTGCACTAGAGTCAATAATCTTGTTTGAAAAACTTTTCGTATTGAACACCTATTGCTTTCTGGTGTTGCATATACGCGATTGCTAGTGGTTAACATAATCTCCGGATCTGACAGTTTTAGGTCCGTGTGTATTTGCATGTCTTTGCGTCTCTACGCATCACTCATTCTCAAATGAGATGGCATTGTATAAATTTGGTCTTTTGGTGAGACCTTTAGTTCGTTCGGGTTAAAATATTTTGATATTATTGTCATACAATATATCTTCATAGTATTATCCCACTTTGAACCACACCTAGTTTGATAACAAACTACATAACACAAATTCCCTCCTTTGCTGCTACTATAGCAGTTATATACTTAGCCTTTTGTTGTAGTATCCGTCACAATGTTTCAAATTTGAACTCATCCAAATCCATCATGGAACATCCTTTCCATTACATTGTGCCACCCATAGTCTAAATTGAGATAAATTTAATTTGTATCTTGTGACAAAACTAGTATCAATGTAACACTTTACAATGAACTACCTTTAACTATTTGTCACTTATACATGATATATTCTTAGTTCTTCCAAAGTTCATAAGAATATCTTTACTATCGTCCAATGATCATCTTATGAATCATTCTGGTATGTGCTCATAACATTTAGAGCATAGGACATATCTAGATATATACATATCATGGTATAATCGATCAAAATATTCATGTGATTTTACTCACCAAGTGTTGAAACACTTGAATCTTGATACAATCCTTTCCATGTAGCAAGAACCTTTCTTGTTGTTTCCATATTGAACCCTTTCAACATCTCATATATGTACGTCTGGCATAACCATATTAGCGCCTCAATCTATCCATATAGACATTGATGCCAAATATTCCGGTTTTGCCCAAGTCTTTCATTGAAATCCTATTTTAATGAAATTCTTAACTTATGTCAATACAAGATACATCATTTCCAATCAACACCATGTCCTCTACATAATGTATTAGAAATATGTCTCAGCGCTCCCACTTAATTTCTTGCAAATGCAAGCATCTTCATCATCTCCGATGAAATTAAACTCTTTTAACATTTTCCTCATGGTGAAGATTCCAACTCCGCTATGCTCACTTCAACTATTGAAGTTTGCATGCCCTTTTAGCACCCTTTGAATTAACAAACCCCTTTGGACCGTGTCATGTACATGTCCTAGGTAACCATTCTATTAGAAGAACCTTGTTTTGTTTATTCAACTACCATATACCAAATTATATGTAGTGGTTGCTACATTAATCCGTCAAGACTAAATATCGCTATGAAAGATCAAATCTTGTCATAGTCAACTCCTTGAACATTGTCATAAACTTCTTTCCGACACGTCGACTATTTCATAGATGTTAAACATCCATGTCTATTTCTTTATAGATCCAAACACGACCGATAGGCTTCACGCCTTTTTGGAGGGTCTTCCAAGTTCAGAAACATGATTTCTCGTGTATGGATACTATCACGGATTCTATGACTTCTAGTCATTTTATGGAGTCAGGGCCCATCATCTCTTCTTTGCATGCAGTCGGTTCATCATTGTCAAAACAATAACAACTTCTGTTTCAAATCTTACTATTTGATTCTTACCGACCCACATGGTTCAATAGGAACTCTAATCTCCAAGATCACACCCTTTGTAATCACGGGAGCCATGAGCATTGTGGCTGCCACCGGGACACTTTTCGGCGCTGCGCTACTTAGAACATATAGCTAAGGTTCAACAACCTTATCAAAGTTCTATTGTCCTCCCACTTAACTTTTCACAAAAAATTCCTTCTCAAGAAACTTGATGTTCCAAGCGACAAACTATTTTGTCCTCGGTGTTATGGAGGAATTCCCAACAAATTCTTTGGGATAACCTACAAAGACGTGCTTATCCGACTTTGGTTGTAAACATTTTACTTATGCATAGCATACCAAAATTTTTGAAAAGACAATTCGGGTTTTATCCCAAAACATAACTCATATGGTGTCATTTCAACGGATCACGATGGTGCTCTTTTTAGTGTAAAAGTGGTAGTCTCTAAAGCTTTAATCCTTAAAACATAATGGCAGTTTTATAAATGACACCTTTGATCTTACCATGTCAAACAAGGTTTGATTTGATCTCTCGAACATACCATACTCCTGTGGTTTATCAGGAAATGCAAATTCATGGAACAATTCTGAAATCTTAGGTGTTTTGCTAAACTTGTAACTCAAATATCTTCCTTTATGATCAAATCATTAAACTCTTTTATTTTCTTGCTACAATGATTTTTCACTTCATCTTGAAAGTCTTTGAACAATTTTCAAATGTTTCATACTTCTTCCTTATTAAGTAAATATATAGATATATTCACTCAAATTTCTGGAGAAAGCATATGAAGCCAAAAGATCCATCGCATATGGCTACACATAATGGACTATATACATCAACATGCATAATATCCAATAAATTAGTCATCCATTCCTCTTTGGCCTATGGACGGAGTTTCAATTATCTCAAGCAAAGTTTCACAAGCGTCAATTGATCAAAATCAAAAGACTCCAAAAATCCATCAACATGGAGTTTCTTCAGTTTTAATTTCCAATATAATTCAAACATCGATGTCACTTCATAAGTGATCTTCCAATCATTTGTCTTACGACATTTTAGCAATAATGTTTATGGATGTGATTTCTCCAACTAGATTTGTAAAAGTTCATCCATCCTTTATGGAATACGGTAATTATTTGAACAACCATCGTTCTCCTAATTCCGGAACAAAATAACAATTATTAAAACAAATCTTGAAGGCAAGGTATGACGACAACGAAAAACACAATAACACTTTATTTGTTTTTGATGAACATCATCACTTATTCTCTTGCCAGTTACTTAGGTCGTTGCAGTTCATGAATTGTGTTGTTCTGTATGATACTTCACACCAACCAATTCAGTATCCAATACCGGTATCCAATACCTCAGAACCACTTTGTTTAACAAGCAAGGAATACAACCATAACATGTATATCTTCTATATACCTAAGTTGGACATCTCCAACCTTTTCTTTTCTGCCAAATATTTTATAGATTCTCTTTCAACAATTCCTTTTCTTTTAAAAGAATCTATCAACATCAATAGTGGTGTCATTCACATGACAGATAGTACAAAGTGTATATAGTCAAATACTAATACCTTTGGACTTGCACTTTGAAGTGGATCACCATTATCAAATGTTTGGTGTTCTTTCAGAAATCCATTCTTTAGTAATCTATTAGTGTAGTAAACATTTTACTTACATCTTCTATTCATCCTTATCATGAAAACGTTCATGATCAAGCTACTATAGCCTATAAGGAAGAATCGCGAGTATAATGTTAGTTCCCAAAACCTTTTTAGGAGATCCGGATGACTAGCATCTCCATCCTTCACAAATTCTCATACAATATGAGAACATGTATTTTGCTAAATTATACTCTATCATAATGCAACCAAAAACATTGTTTTAGATATCACAATATCTTCCACACATGATGGTTTCTGAAACAATTTTTCAGCTCCTAGATAATATTGATATTAAAACAACTTTTGAATATCAATAATCATGGAGGCAAACATGATACTTTAGATACTAACATTGGAATTCTTACTCTTGATTTAATACTACTTATTAAACTTCATGGAGTAAATAGAATTTGCTAAAAGTTTGCAATAGGACTTCTAAACCTTAAATTGACATTCAAAACAATACAATACCAGTTTGTAAAGTAAATATCCAGAATTCTATAGTTCTATTATCTCAATTAAAACTAAGCATAAGGTAGTGAACAGATGCCAATGACTACAACAAATTATGCAAATTCACTTTGATTTAGTTTATGACAAATTGAGTTCGACTAATCCAAATTAGAAATGAAGTCCCACTCAAAAACGACATCCCTCGTGCCTTTTTGGTGATTACATGAACCAAATCCACTACACCAAGTTTGATCATCACGTGAGTCTGTGTAGCTTCAAAGGCGAGCATCAATATGGGCATCACATGAACTATATGACTCATGCTTAACCTTTCGGTCCGTGTTCCGAGGCCATGTCTATACATGCTAGGCTCGCCAAGTAAGAACCTTACTACTCGCGTGTGTAAAACTGTCTTACACCCGTTTGTATGAAAGCGTAGATTCGAGTACACCCGATCATCATGTGATGTCTCGAAACACGATCCATAGAACGGTGCATACTTAAGGAAGAACACATTTTATCTTGATATTTAAATGAGGGATCATCTTACAATGCTACTAAAAACGCCAAACTAGCAATATAAGATGCAAACATCATATGTGTAAAGTGGAATGATATGGTCCATGCATTTGATCACTATCATTTGCATCGTGGTATGATCTCTATCATTCCTTTGTGTGTAAGGCCAAGGTCTATGGAACTTACACGGTAAGTGTGTTGTAAGAGTATCTACCATACATCTACTTACAACATTACCATATCAATACACTAGCCCAGCAACAATCTAAACTAGACGGCTCTAATTTATCCATTGCAAGTTTTACGTGGCTTAGGGCTTTCGGAGATAGAACCGGTCTTACCTACGAACATGGAACCACAACGAGGATAACCAAGTTATTAGCAACTCGTTGTAAATCAGATATTGACTATAGTAGGAGAGACAGACACCCACCAGCCACTTATGCAAAACTAGTTACATGTCAGTCGTGGAACTGGTCTCATGTGCGATGACATGTAAGGTTGGTCCGGGCCGCTTCATCCCACTATGCCACCAATATCCAAAATACATAGTAGATGCAATAACATGATCATCATCGCCCACATATAAACATCTGTGTACTACCCGTGCAAAGCACCTATGCATAGATCAGGCTCTGATACCACTGTTGGGTTCGCAGCATTGAAAACAAAAAATTTCCTACGATGGGAACTATACGCCAAGATCTATCTACTAGATACAAGCAACGGGTGGATATACATCCATAGAGAACTTACCCTCAAAGACAACAAAGCTTTGTTAACGAGATGGAACTCGTGGATGATGTAGTCGTACACTTGCCGATCTCAAGATCGTGATGAAGTTTAGCAGGTCCGGCTCCAGCACGTCCATCAGATCTAGCTCCAGCAAGTCCAGCACCACCAAGTCCAGCACTGCAAAGCAGAGGTGCATCCGTGATTGCACACACGTCCGGTACCCCGATAACCTCCATCCCTCGCTCCAGCAAAGCAGCGGAAGTAGCAACTCCTTTCCAGATAAATCCACCGGGAACATGTATCTCGCTAATCCGAGACCATGGGGGAATAACTAGAGGGGGAGATAGATCCTTCACGAGGAGGTGTGTTTTGTGAGGACGAGAGGGGGGCCTTTTATAGGGGAGAGGGGGGGACCCAAGGGCCATGGAGTGGTAGCCATGGTGGTGCCCCCACCTCTTCCACATTCATGTGGGTGGAGCTCCCACTCCCATAAAAAGCCTCCACTCAAAATTCCACTCACACATGCATTAAATTTCCACCAAATTTAATGCAAGCTCTCATTAAATAAAACTATTTTATTTATTTTATTCAGAATTTTGTCAATTACATTAATTAACAAACATTCACATAAAACCCCCTGCAACATTTCAATATCACATGCAGAACCAGTTTCTCCAATTTCACCCAAAACAGTTTTGGTGTCTATTGAAATAATTCCAGCGCTTTCTTAAATCTTTATCTAAAACATATTTGCTCTAAATGGTTTCGGTATCCCTTAAGTGTGTCACCCTACGGTTCGCGAATAATTCAGACATGATCGAGACCCCTCTCCGATCAATAATCAGTAGCGAGACCTGGAGATCCATACTGACTCCCACATATTCAACGATGACTCTTGTGATCGTGTGAACCTTTAACGTCATAACTAAATCCCTTTGTCTCGTGATATATTAGATGTCCAAGATTCGATCATCGGCATCCAAATACCTAGTTTGATCTCGTTACCGACATGCACTCTTTTCTCGTTCCCGTGATATAACATTCTAGTGATCACATCACTTGCTTGCAAGCTATTTCAATGTGATATCACCAAGAAGTCCTAGAGTATATCTATCCATCACCAGGATGGACAAATCCCACTCTTGATCCATGAGCCTCAACATAACACCTTCATAGTACTGAACCCACCTTTATAATCACCCTGTTATGGTGTGACGTTTGATGTTATCAATATACTCTTCCGGTGTTAGCAATTAACATGATCTCATGGTCTAAGGACTAAGATTACTCCGTATGATGTTATAGCAATATAAACATAATGACTTTGATCGCAATGCTATACTTCGGATGAATGTTCATCACATCATTCCACCAATGTTGTGACCTCGTTATTAACAACATCTAATGTCCATGATCAGGAAACCTTGATCATCTTGTTAATCAACGAGCTAGTTTATATGAGAGGCATTACTAGGAACTTTGTATTTTGTTTATTAAACACACATGTATTAATGTTTCCAATTAATACAATTATAGGATCCAAAATAAACATTTATCATAAACATGGAATAAGATAATAACCACTTTATTATTGCCTCTCGGGCATATTCCCTTCAATTTTATCACTAACATGCAAGGCGAGCACAAAATGCATTTCGAGGCTCTTATGGGTCAACTAGCTCACTCCGAAGAGCTCCTCGAGGAAAAGGGTAGAATTGAAAGAGAGGATATAATGGGAATTGCATCCTTCAAGAATGCTCTAGAAGAAGAAGGTATTCAAGTCTCTCTAGAGGAGAGACTTGAGTCAATTGAGGAGTCACATGACGAGGTTTTGGCCAAGCTTGTAAAGGGACGTGATAATGCCATTGCCAAGGCCAATAAATTAAAGAAGGAAAAGATTGAATTTGGGGCTGCTCATGCTAGACTCTCCGAGAAATTATAGAAACTTGACATTGCTCACAAGGAATTGGAGAGTGAATACTCTATTCCCAATGAGTCGCATGATCAGCTCCAAACTCGATTGAACAAGTATGATGTTCCTAGCACTTCTGCACCAACATGTGGACATGAAGAAGTTCTTGAAGAAAATTTTAGGTTGAAAGATGAGCTTGCCAAGGCACCTCTACCCAAAGGTAAGGAAGTTCTAGATGCGGTCCTTAGTAAGCAAAGGACGAATAATGGAAAAGAGGGACTTGGCTATGTTCCCAAGAACAAAAAGAAGAAGAACAAGAAGAAGAAGGCCAATAATGGTCAAGCAAAGACAAGCACCATGAAAAGAACATCATGAAGGACAAAACTGGTTATAATGGTTTGCAGGATCTAACAATCCTCATTATGAATTATTTTGTGATTATTATGGTGATGTATATTCTAGCTATGTTGGTACTTTTGATAATTATATTGCTTGGTCTATTTGGGTTCCAAAGACCCTTGTTACTAACATGAGAGGACCCATTGGAAAATGGGTACCTAAAACCAAGAAGTAATTTTCTTGTAGAGCTATGCTTCTGGTGGATCTAAATGGGTGCTTAATAGTGGTTGCACAAGTCATATGACCAGAAGCAAGGAGATCATCATGGAGATGAGGCCTAATCATGATCATATAATCGTCTCCTATGGTGATAAATCAAAGTCTAAGGTATTGGGTCTTGGCAAGGTTGTGGTTGCTCACGATATCTCACTCGTGGATGTCATGCTTGTTGAGACCCTTGGTTACAATTTATTATCTATTCATGCCCTTGGTAAGATGGGCTTTGCAGTTTTCATTGATGATGATTTAGTGGTACTCTTGTGGAGAAAGTCTCTAAAGGTCGCTTTCGTTGGATACGTCAAAAATGACCTGTATGTGGTGGAATTTTCGAGGAAAACCACTGTGGGTCCGATGTGTCTATTCAGAAAGGCCGACGCGGGTTGGTTATGTCATCGTCGTCTAGCCCATGTCAATATGAGAAGTTTGCAAAGCCTTCACAAGGGTGGCCAGATTCTTCTACTAAAAGAAAATGTTTCCTTTGCCAAAGATCATGTTTGTAGGGCTTGTGTTGAAGGAAAGATGCATGACTCTCCCCATCGAAGGAAGAGAATTATTTCATCAAAGAGGATTTTGGATCTCCTACATGTGGATATCTTTGGTCCTCCATCTCATGCAGGCCTTGGTAGGAAGAAATATTGTCTCGTCATTGTCGATGATTACTCAAGGTATAAATGGGTCTACTTCTTCAAGCAGAAAAATGAGACTCAACAAACAGTCATCGACTTTGCCAACGAGATCCAGCATCAACACATTGTCCCTATACTGGCAATTAGAAGCGATAACGGCTTCGAGTTCAAGAACTACACTCTGAATGAATTCATAAGTGAAGAGGGGATAAGACACCAATATTCCGCTACGTACACCCCTCAACAAAATGGTGTAGCCGAGAGGAAAAATCAGACCTTAATGGACATGGCAAGGTCTATTTTGGCTGAATTCAGGTCACCATACAACTTCTAGGCTGAAGCTAGATCCACCGCATGTCACTCATCAAACCGGCTTTACCTCCGAAAATCTTGGACAAGACCCCCTATGAGATAATTACTGGTAACAATCCCAACATTTCATACTTCTGGGTGTTCGGTTGTAAGTGTTTCTTTCTCATTAAAGGAGTTCGTTTATCTAAATTTCAGTTTAAGGCTTTGGAATGTATTTTTGTTGGTTATGATGCCGAATCCCACACTTATAGAGTCTACGATAAACTCTCCAGAACTGCTATAGAATCTTGTAGTGTGGTGTACGAGCAGAATGATGGCTCTTATGTGGGGCAAGTTGATGTTTGTGATGCAGATGTTGAAATACCCCAAGATGCCATAAGAAGAATGGGCGTGGGATTTTTCCGCCCCATTGAGGAACCCCTTGTGGTGGATCAGGAAGGACAATGCTCTACTCAAGTACAACCCTTATTTTCACAAGATCAACAAGCTCCACCTGCTGGAGAAACTACTGCACCAACTCAACAACCTCTTGAAGTTCATCAATCAACTGAAGAATCTGGAAGTCCTAGGCCGGATTTTCCACCTAAGGCCGGATTATCTGGCCCTACGCCATCACTTGCCAGGAATGACCAAGAAGCTCAAGAAGAAGCAGAAAATCCCAGGCTAGATTATCCTGCCCCTCCCTTGGCCGGATTATCTGGCACTGAGAATTTAGTACAACAACTTCCTGTTATGGATGTTGATCAAGATCAAGGGCAAGCTTTTCATCACCTGTCCGTGTTGAACAAACTGTTGATCAAGCTCAAGCTAGTGGTCAAGACGAATACTCTAATGATGAAGAAACCCCTCCAAGAAACAACAAGGATATTTAAATTCATCACAAAGGTCGCGTTGAAATAAATCTCGAACTAAGAGGGCATACACTTGATAAAGTTGTAGGCGACCTAAGAAGAAGGGTCTCCACAAGAAGGGAGCTAGCAAGCTTCAGTGATCATCAAGCTCATATATCTATGGTGGAACCTAAAAAGGTTTTGGAAGCCCTTGAAGATCCACATTTGGTTGTTGCTATGCATGAAGAATTAAATAATTTTGAGAGCAACAAGGTCTGGAAGTTAGTAAGAATCCCAAAGATTGCCGCAATGTTATTGGCACCAAGTGGATATTCAAGAACAAGCAAGATGAGAATGGAATTGTTGTAAGAAACAAGGCAAGATTGGTAGCACAAGGTTTCTCTCAAGTGGAAGGCGTCGACTTTGGTGAAACTTATGCTCAAGTGGCTCGCCTTGAGTCTATCTGTATCCTCCTTGCTTATGCAGCTCATCACAACTTTAAATTATAGCAAATGGACATTAAGAGTGCATTTCTTCATGGTCCTCTATATGAGTTGGTATATGTCAAGCAACCCCCAGGTTTTGAGGATAACAACTTTTTGAACCATGTCTACAAACTTGATAAGGCGCTCTATGGCCTTAAACATGTTGGTTCCGCAGCATAGAAAACAAATTTTTTCCTATGATGAGAACTATACGCCAAGATCTATCTACTAGATACAGAGCAACGGGTGGACATACATCCATGGAGAACTTACCCTCGAAGACAACGAGTTTTGTTAACGAGTAGGAACTCGTGGTTGATGTAGTCGTACGCTTGCCGATCTCAAGATCGTGTGGAAGTCCGAGCGCCACAAATCAGCAGCGCATCCGTCCTCGCACACACGTTCAAGCCACCAGAAAACCTCCACCTCCTCGCTCCAGCAAACCAGCGGAAGTAGCAACTCCTTCCAGACGCAAGGCCACCGGGAACATGTATCTCGCTAATCCGAGACCATGGGGGAATATCTAGAGGGGGAGAGAGATCCTTCACGAGGAGGTGTGGTTTGTGAGAGGGGAGGGCTTTATATAGGAGGGAGGGAGACCCCTCCCCTCCCATATCCGGCGCATGAGGGGGGACTCCTCCCCTCCTTCATTCATGTGGTGAACCTCCACTCACATAAACATGGCCTCCACCCAAAATCCCACTCACATGTATTTAATTTCCACCAAATTAAATGCAACTCTCAATTAATAAAACTCTTTTATTTATTTTATTCATAATTTTGTTAATTACTTTAATTAACAAACATTCACATAAAACCCCTTGCAACATTTCAATATCACATGCAGAACCACTTTCTGCAATTTCACCCGAAACAATTTTGGTTTCTATCGAAACAATTCTTGTTTCTATCGAAACATTTCCTGCGCTTTGCAAACCTTTTGTCTGGAACATATGTTCTCCTAAATGGTGTCCAGCAACCCTTAAGTGTGTCACCCTATGGTTCACGAATAATGCAGACATGATTGAGACTCCTCTCAGATCAATAATCGAGCTTGACACGGAGATCCATACTGACTCCTGCATATTCAACGATGACTTTTGTGATCGTGAGAACCTTTAACGTCAGCAATTTAATCCCTTTGTCTCATGATATAATACATGTCTGATATTCGATCATCGGTATCCAAATACCTAGTTTGATCTCGTTACCGACATGCACTCTTTTCTCGTTCCCGTGATATAACATTCTAGTGATCACATCACTTGCTTGCAAGCTATCTTAATGTGATATCACCGAGAGGGCCCAGAGTATATCTATCCATCATCGGGATTGAAAAATTCCACTCTTGATCCATGAGCCTCAACATAACACCTTCATAGCACTGAACCCACCTTTATGGTCACCCTGTTACGGTGTGACGTTTGATGTTATCAAGATACTCTTCCGGTGTTAGCAATTAACATGATCTCATGGTCTAAGGACTAAGACTACTTTGTATGATGTTATAGCAATATAAACATAATGACTTGATCGTAATGCTATACTTCGGATGAATGTTCATCACATCATTTCACAAATGTTGTGACCTTGTTATTAACAACATCCAATGTCCATGATCAGGAAACTTTGATCATCTTGTTAATCAACAAGCTAGTCTATAAGAGAGGCATAACTAGGAACCCTTTTTGTTTATTAAACACACATGTATTGATGTTTCCTATCAATACAATTATAGCATGCAAAATAAACATCTATCATATACAAGGAATACATAATAACAACTTTATTATTGCCTCTCAGGGCATATTTCCTTCAAAACAAGCCCCACATGCGTAGGTGTGTGTGAAAGGTATCAAGCGACTCCTAAAGAAAGCCACTTGGTGGTGGTCAAGAGAATCTTCCGATATTTGGTTCATTCCCCTAATTTTGGTCTATGGTATCCAAAGGGATCTAATTTCTCTTTATCTGGCTATACAAATTTCGATTGGGCTGGTGACAAGGATGATAGGAAGTCAACTTCTGGATCTTGTCAATTCTTGGGAAGATCTTTGGTATGTTGGTCTTCGAAGAAACAAAATTGTATATCTCTATCCACCACCGAAGCTGAGTATGTGGCTGCTGCTGGTGCATGCACTCAATTACTATGGATAAGGCAAACTTTAAAGGAGTATGGTGTCAATTGTAACAAAATACCTCTTTTGTGTGATAATGATAGTGCTATCAAGATTGACTACAATCCGGTGCAGCATACAAGGACAAAGCATGTTGAGATTCTCAATCACTTCATTCGAGATCATGTTGCTCGTGGCAATATTGACTTATGCTTTATGAGCACGAAGAACCAACTTGCTGATATTTTCATGAAGCCACTTGATGAAGCAAGATTTTGTTACTTGAGGAATAAGCTAAATATCATGGATTCAAGGAGCTTGGCTTGATTACCCTTGCATACTCACTTATATCCCTTCCTTTTTGGTTTAGGTGTGGGCATTGACATAGGGGAGCGTGGTCCTAATTGATTGGGTTAACCCTCCCCCATAATGCCGAAAGCAAGAAAAATCATTTCTCTTAATATCATTTTGTGATATGTGAGCTTATTGATGAGTATTAATCAAGAACCCAAGATATATCTTCATGGTGTCATACCATCCACTCCAACATGGTGGCTTCAACCACCACCCTCTTCTTTGAGAAGAGTTGGTTACTTGTCGATCTTTTTGGACTTTCTTGCATATCTTGTGTTCTTATGGAAAACACACCCAATTTTGGCTTTTATTTGATTTGGCTCTTGCAATTTTGGGTATGTAGTACCATCACAGTTTGGATGTCTAAATCTAAGATTTTCTCCATCCCTGAGCCATCTAATTCTTGCACACAAGTCCTTTGGTACACTTGCGAGGGTTTTGTTTAGGGTGTGCTGGCCTGAATCTGTGTATAATAGAAAATTCAGAGAGGGTCGGGTTATCCGCCCCTAGTGGGGGCCAGATAATCCGCCCCAAGCGGATTTCGTCTCTTAAGGCTAGGGCGACGGGAGAAGGGCTCAAATAGAGCAACACTTCCTCCCTAACCCTGCCTCTCCCTTAGCCGGTGTCGGCCGTCCCGACCCTCCCCGGAGTCATTCCGACCATCGGATTCTCCGGTCCTTCCCCGGATTTCTCCCCAACGCCTCTCGGTACCTTCTCCTCCGAGTTCTTCTTCCAATGAGTGAGGGTAAATCCCCCATTCTAATGTTATGTATGGAAGTTGTGTTTTTGTTGTGGAAACTCGGATTAGAGGTTGCCCTTTGATTCATATGCATGCTAGAAACAATAGACTATCAACCCTTTTGCCCGATCTATGTTGATGCTATCAATCTAAGGCGATTCTCAATTTTTTTGCCAGGGCCGGATTATTTGGCCTGGAAGGTTTGCACCTAGTTCAGAATTTCACAGATTTTAGTATCATGTAGTTTTGGTTGGTGGATTGTTTTTCTATGATTGTTAGCAATCCTCCTCCTGGACTTGTGTGTGTGCTTATCTATTTGCTATGCATCTTTTTGACTTCATAGGTGGATCTTGTGTTCCTCAAACTTACAAGTGCCATCCTGATGCTCGGTATTTCAGGCCAGATGATCAAGGTGGGTTGATTAACGAGGTTGAGTTGCGTAGGCAAAAGAGAGAGGCTGAAAGGATGGCTGAACAAGCAAGCAAAGAAAAGGCCACTTGGGCGAGTTCCAAGAGGAAGGGTAAGCAAACCAGGGTCAACTATTAGGAGATGGACATTATTATATAATATTCTATTCGTCATCGTGATTTGTATGATGAGACTGAATGTGATGAAGAGCTTGGGGATTCCTGCTTTTGGTGTGCTAATCACAAGTACATCTTCGAGGATGTCTATTCTACTCTGAAGATCCACCCTATGCGTCCCATGGATATGACTAAGGCTAGGGAGAAGCCCCAACTTGTGGATACTCTAGCTGTGACTGAAAGGATGGGGCTGCACCATCTCATGTCTCTTTAGTGCTCCTGTGATTCCTCCATGGTGAAGAAATTCTTCTCCACTCTTGTGATTTGTGGCGATGACCGTCGCACTATGAAGTGGATGACAGGTGACACTCTAATTCAAGGTGATTTCTGGATATTCTCTCAGGTGCTTGGCTATCCCTTTAATGGCCGGGATCATGCTTGTGGGCACAATATCATTACCCCCATCAAGCCAAACAAGGACACTTTGCTCTCTCCCTACTGTGGTCTAGATGGAGTTGAGGGCAAGGTTGCAAGTCTCTACCCACTCTACGCTCAGCTAGTTAGTACTTTTTGTGATTCCAACACTCTGAGTGGGGTCAACAATGACAGTATCCATGGCCACCTCGTACAACTGCTTGCCTTTTCTCATGAATGTGCCACCTGTGAGGACTCGCGCGTGAATTATAGGTTGGATGTGATGGATTTTATTTATCATGAGATGACGGATGCCATGTTCAGCAGGCTCTCCATTCCCTATGCTCGCTTCATCATGATTCTCATCAAGCATATGCTTCCTCTTGAGAACTTCAACATTGATGGTGAACATAAAGTGAAGAAGATTTATTACAAGTCAAGAAATACCTCTCATCCCTCTTCAGCTCCAGAATCTTTCATGAGAGATGCTCGTTCTAGTGGGCGAAGGCCCCCAGTGCCGTCTGTTGCTTGTGAGGTGAAGCAACTCAATTGGTTTCAGTGGAACATTCTATGCATGGGTACAAACACTCACAAGGGGCAGTATGAGGCCTACCGGAAGCACCATGATATGGCTAACACCTAGCAGGTCATCCTCCACCATGTCTCAGGGGCATCAGGCCCCTCCTACTCCTATAGCTCCCGCACTGTATGCCTAGTGGAACACTTTAGGCACCAACTATGGAGAGATTGAGTGTCACTTGTTGCCCACCTTTGAGAGGGAACCTAATCCCCCAACCGTTGATGATGAGGACGATGAAGAGGAGTACGAGTATGTGGATGAGGACATGGAGCGATTCCTTGGGGCCTTAGCATCACTCTTCTTCCTTTTTGGCATTTCGATGCCAAAGGGGGAGAAATAGTTCTATTAGGCTATCGGGTGCAAGCATTTGCACTCTTTGTCGTTTTTTATCCTTGCATGTGCCCATTTTAGCGTTGAACTTTAAATTTTCTATTTGGTTTGTATTTTTTTGAGAATTTGTGGTTGGTTGTGTGAGACTATGGTATTATCTCTAGAATTATCTATGTGGATTTATCTCTCTGGAAGTATGGATTGATCTCTATGCCATGGATGTTGGGAATATGCCCTAGAGGCAATCATGGTTGATGATATTTCCCAAAGTATTCATAAAGTAAAGTTGTTGTTATATGAACATCAGATATATATCACTGAATGCATGATTCAGTTGTGGAACTATGTATTCATGATTGTTCATATTAGATTGTCCTTGGTCGTTGCGGTTGTGCTGGACACACAACTTAGACCAATGTGCAAGTCGGCTGATGACATGGTTCCACTTGTCATGGGCATGGTGATGCTATTCCGACTTACACTGATTCGGCTAAAGAGTTTAGCGAGTTAGACTGACCCACGGTTGAGATGCAATGAGCATGTTGTCATTTGCAGTCTCAAGCAATGGAATCCTTCGACCTGAGGTGATTGCATGATCCGAGTTGTGGATTGCCAACTTCGATTCTATTAAACATTGTTCCGTAAATGGGTAGTTATAAAGGTAGAGTTCGGGATGGTTGTGAAGCAAGTGCGTGACGTGGATTACCAAAATGGGATTTGCCCCTCCGTAATGGAGAGATATTCTCTGGGCCCTCTCGTGTGATATGATTTGGAAGCATGGCCATGCGCTACTCAGTTAAGTGTTAACTAAGGAGTCGGACTAAGAGTTAGTCCAGTGAATCACATATCATGGTACGAGAAGAGAGTTAAGCTATTAAAGGGATGGCAACTACTCGCCTATAGCTTAACACATATATCGTGAGGCAAAGGGACTTGGACGAAAGTCACATTGAAGGTTCGCCTTCTGACTTTACGACACTTGGGAGTTGGCACGTCTTGCTAGAGGCTGCTACCATCTATCGACTTGAGACCGAGTGTTCATGGGAGTGAGTTGGACTCAAAGCCATGACGGATACTTGGAGGAGTAGCTCATGTCGTGTCCCGGTGTACGTGAACCTACGGGGTCACACACTTAAGGGTAAGGAGCCCATGTGGATTAGATCCATGTGAAGATTGGAATACGGCCTAGATGGGCCTCAAGCGTTGAGCCCAACTAGGAGTGTATATAAGTGGAGTGACAAGGGATACTGCCTGACCTAGCTGTCACTTTCTCCACTTCCATTTCGGGCTAGACAGGATCTAGCAATCCTCTGTCCGAAGATCCTTCGTGTATGTGTGGATACCGGTAGAGGCATTGCACGTGCGACACTATAGACGGGGAAGCTCGTGGGGATCTGACGAAGGAGTTCGTGGGATTCGGAAGGGCTGTCCGGGGATCGTTCGGCACTGCTTCGACGCGCTACATCAACTTCCGCATCTGCAAGTCTAGCGGTAATCTCGTGGCCTATAACCTAAGCTAGATCTTGGGTGTACCGCGTTAGGGAAAAGTTTTGTTTATCCCTGCGTGGCCCTGTAGTGGTATCAGAGCGAAAGCTTCTGGTTTTAGGCTCTAGATCTATGCGTATGTGACATGCACGAGGTGGTGGATAGGATCCACTTAGGGTTTCGGTGGTCGATCTATGAGATAGATCGGTTTTGTGCAAGATTGATTGGATCAATCGCACTCGGGGGTGCCTGGAAGATCAAGTGCGGATGATCAATGAGATTGGTCAGATCTGCAAAGGGATCAAATTTGGGTTCAGATTAGGACCGCCGGCTTCGCCCTGTCGTAGCGCATTAGATGTCGTTGCGAGGTTCATAATGCCGGTAGATATCATATCTATGCATAACTTGTTTTTGCAGGAAGTTGTGAATGGTATGGCTTATGTGAATGTGATGTGTGTAATCCATACGTGATATGTGTATCATGGGTTTGTCAGCCGGCTGGAGCCAAAGTGTTGTCACTGTTATTATATAACGACCTACGTGTCGGCATGAGATGCCATCTTCTTGTATATTCCTTAGTGCTAGTGTAGCATGTTTGGAGGACTCAAAGAACACTGCAGCCAAAGGCATGACGAACAGGTTCATGGAGATGGAGATCACCATGAAGAGAGCCATACCATTTCACATTATAATTGGATTATTTTGTGTTATTGTTATGTCTCTAGTTTTACCTCTATGAGATAGTGGTTAAACTTTAATCCCTCAAAGAAGGTCTAGTCGGTCTCCCCGCCAGTGCTGCACCATCACAAGTCGGACATTCTTGGTAGTGGGCTCATAAAATTGAGGTGCTGCCAATTATTTTCGACTAGATGGGTTCGAGTAAAACTCTTACAGTGGAAGTACTTGGTAAGCTAGATGGGTCTATCATAGCGGTTGTGGGGCTCGGGTAGAGGGCGGTCGGGAGCCGGGGCATGAGATGCCACCCGACCAACAGGAGTCACATGAGATGCGATTGGCAAGGAGTTGCCTACCTAGATCACTTGAGGGCTAGCGGTGATGCTAAAGTTCACTAGTCGGCTTGCTTATTTAGGGTCCTGAATCACTAAGTAACCATCGGAGGGTTGTTGGTTCTAGTAGGAGCATAAGTATTAAAATGTTTAATACGCCTGCTCGTTTATGAATACTTGTCTTAAGTGTTTTGCATATTTATGTTGTAGATAATGGCACCTAGTAGTAGTCTCCCTCAATTGTCCAGTTTTGCTTTGAGGACCATTCTAGAGAAAGATAAACTTAATGGGACAAACTTCACCAACTGGTATCATAATCTAAGAATTGTTCTCAAACAAGAAAAGAGGGACCATGTTCTAGACAACCCGCTTCCAGATGTGCCGGATGAGAATGCGAGTGTAGCAACAACCAATGCCTATCGTAGAACATGTGATGAGTCTACAGAAATTAGTTGTCTTATGCTTGCTCACATGGAACTGGACTTGCAGCAGCAGTTCGAGAATGTTGAGGCCTACGATATGATCGAAAGCCTCAAAAGTATGTTCTAGGCTCAGGCAAAGACCAAGAGGTATCAAGTCTCTCAAGCTTTGTTGAGTTGTAAGCTTAAGGATGGTGATCCACTGAGTCCGCATGTGATCAAGATGGTTGGTTACGTGCAGTCTCTGGAAAGGCTTGGCTACCCCATTAGCGAAGAGTTCACTATAGATATAATTCTGAACTCTCTTCCTAGTGTCTATGGTCAGTTCATAACGAACTATGACATGCATGGTATGGATAAGAAGCTCACTGAATTACATGGGATGCCTAAGTAGGCAGAGGTTGATCTCAAGAAAGGTACTAGCCAAGTGTTGGTGGTACAGAATAAGGCTAAGTTTAAGAAGAGTTCTTGGACTAAGAAGAACAAGCCTAAGTCAGGAGGTAATGCTCAGGATGAGATCCCAAGCGTTTCCTCAGGGACTAAGTCATCTCCTTCAGCCGGTTCCGCTTGCTTCTATTGCAAAGCGGATGGTCACTGGAAGAGGAATTGCAACAAGTATTTTGCAGATAAAGCCAAGAGTAGAGGTGTGACTTCCAACTCAGGTACACTTGTTTGCAATGTTATAGACCTTTATCTTGCTGATGCACCCGGTAGTTCTTGGGTATATGATACAGGATCAGTCATTCATATCTACAACTCGTTGCAGCGACTGGTAAGAACTAGGGGCGTAGCAAGAGGCGAGGTTGACATTCGGGACGGCAACAAAGCAAGAGTTGCTGCGTTGGAAGTCGGCACGATGCAACTTTATTTACCTTTAGGATTCTTAATGGAACTAAATAATTGTTATTATGTTCCAGTGCTTAGTCGAAACATCATTTCTGCCTCATGTTTGATGATACAAGGCTATGAGTCTAATATTAAGAACAATGGTTGTTCTTTATATTTGAATGATATGTTTCACGGCTTTGCACCCGTTCAGAACGGGTTATTTATTTTGAATCTTGATGGTGGGTCGGTCTATAAGATAAATGTGAAAAGGTTGAAACCAAATGATCTGAATATGACTTACTTTTGGCACTGTCGACTTGGTCATATAAGTTGGAAACGCATGAAGAAACTCCATGATGATGGACTCCTAACTTCGTTCGACTTGGAGTCATTCGAGACATGCGAATCCTGCCTTTTAGGCAAGATGACCAAGACACCTTTTGCAAGGAGTTGTGAAAGAGCGTCTGACTTGTTGGGGCTAGTACATAGTGATGTATGTGGTCCAATGAGCGTGACAGCCAGGGGTGGTCATGAGTACTTCATTACCTTCACTGATGATTTGAGTAGATATGGATATGTCTACTTAATGAAACATAAGTCGGAAGCCTTTGAAAAGTTCAAAGAATTCCGGAATGAAGTACAGAATCAACTCGGCAAGAAAATAAAGTTTCTTTGGTCAGACCGAGGAGGCGAGTACATGAGCCATGAGTTTGATGACCATCTGAAGAGTTGTGGAATAGTTCCTCAGCTCACTTCGCTAGGTACACCGTAGAGGAACGGTGTGTCGGAACGGCGGAATCAGACCTTGTTGGACATGGTAAGATCAATGATGAGTCGGACAGATCTACCTTTATCATTTTGGGGTTATGGTCTGGAAACGGCAGCGTTCACACTAAACAGAGTACCATCAAAATCGGTAGAGAAGACACCACATGAGATGTGGACAGGCAAGAAGCCAAGTTTATATTTTCTTAAGATTTGGGGTTGTGAAGCATTTGTCGTTTACTTTCAGGACAAGCTTACAACCAAGTCGGATAAGTGCATTTTCGTTGGGTATCCAAGGGAAACCTTGGGTTACTACTTCTACAACCGAGAAGAAGGCAAAGTGTTTGTCGCTCGGAACGGTGTCTTCCTTGAGAAAGAGTTTCTTAGTCGGGAAGTCAGTGGGAGTATGGTGCGGCTCGAAGAAGTTCGAGAGGAACCGGTCAGTAGCGATTTGCTGAAAGCCTTGGAGGTTGAGCCAGTCATGGTAGCTGAGCCGGCAGCTGCACCTACACTGCGAAGATCGGAAAGATTGCAAAGTGTTCGTGATATATTACTATTGGACAGTGATGAACCGACAACTTTTTCGGAAGCGATGGTCGGTTCTGATTCTGAGTCATGGCTTGGAGCCATGAGATCCGAGTTAAAGTCCATGGATGATAATCAAGTTTGGAACTTGGTTGATCTGCCAGACGGTGCAAGACCCGTCGAGTGCAAATGGGTCTTTAAGAAGAAAACTGATATGGATGGAAACATTTCTATCTATAAAGCACGGCTTGTCGTGAAGGGGTTCCAGCAGGTTCAAGGAGTTGACTGTGATGATACTTTCTCACCCGTAGCGATTCTTAAATCAGTTCCGATCATGTTAGCTATAGCAGCCTATTTCGACTATGAAATATGGAAGATGGATGTCAAAACGGCTTTCCTTAATGGAAAATTAACCGAGGACGTGTATATGATATAGCCCGAGGGTTTTGTCAATCTGGCTAATGCTGACAAGGTATGCAAACTTTAGAAATCCATTTATGGATTGAAGCAAGCATCTCAGAGTTGGAACATTCGCTTTGATGAGGTAGTCAAATCGTTTGGCTTCATCAAGAGTGATCATGATTCTTGTCTATACAAGAAGTTTAGTGGGAGCAAGGTAAATTTTCTGATCTTATATGTGGATGACATATTATTGATTGGAAATGATGTCCAAATGTTGCAAGAAACCAAGAAATCATTGGAAAGGAGTTTCTCAATGAAGGACTTAGGTGAGGCAACTTATATACTAGGAATCAAGATCTATAGAGATAGATCTAGGCGGCTCATTGGATTGATCCAAAGTACATATTTGGACAAAGTGTTGAAGAATTCAACATGGAATCATCTAAGAAGGGGTTCTTACCAATGTCCCATGGCATAAGACTTAGCAAGACTCAGTGTCCTTCGACGACTGATGAGCGAAGTAGGATGAGTTGGATTCCTTATGCTTTGGCAGTCGGGTCCATCATGTATGCCGTGATTTGTACTAGGCCGTATGTTTCCTATGCTCTAAGTGTTGTGAGCAGATACCAGGCTGACCCTGGAGAAATCCACTAGGCAGCAGTTAAGAACATTCTTAAGTACTTGAGAAGGACTAAGGATGTGTTCCTAGTTTATGGAGGTGAGGTTGAACTCAGTGTAAGGGGTTACACGGATGCGAGTTACCTTACTGACTCAGATGATTCTCGTTCGCAATCTGGGTACATGTTCGTTATGAACGGAGGGGCTGTGAGCTGGAAGAGTTCCAAGCAAGAGAATGTGTCTACATCTACAACAGAGGCTGGGTATATTGCTGCCTCGGAGGCGGCAAAAGAAGCTGTTTGGATCAGGAATTTCCTGATTGATCTCGGTGTGGTTCAAGGCTCGTCCAATCCGTTAGACGTGTATTGTGACAACAATGGTGCTATTGCACAAGCCAAGGAACCTAGACAACACCAGAAGAACAAGCATATACTCATGCGATACCACTTGATTCGCCAGTTCGTGGATCATGGTGATATCAAGTTATGCAAGGTACACACGGATGTAAACGTTGCAGATCCGTTGACAAAGCCACTTCCACAGCCTAAGCATGAGGCGCACGTAAGAGCCATGGGTATTAGATGCCTGGACATGTGATGTCAGGATGATTGACTCTAGTGCAAGTGGGAGACTGTTGGGAATATGCCCTAGAGGCAATCATGGTTGATGATATTTCCCAAAGTATTCATAAAGTAAAGTTGTCGTTATATGAACATCAGATATATATCACTGAATGCGTGATTCAGTTGTGGAACTATGTATTCATGATTGTGCATATTAGATTGTCCTTGGTCATTGAGGTTGTGCTGGACACACAACTTAGACCAATGTGCAAGTCGTCTGATGACACGGTTCCACTTGTCATGGGCATGGTGATGCTATTCCTACTTACACTGATTTGGCTAAAGAGTTTAGCGAGTCAGACTGACCCACAGTTGAGATGCAACGAGCATGTTGTTATTTGCAGTCTCAAGCAATGGAATCCTTTGACCTGAGGTGGTTGCATGATCCGAGTTGTGGATCGCCAACTTAGGTTCTATCAAACGTTGTTCCGTAAATGGGCAGTTATAAAGGTAGAGTTCGGGTTGGTTGTGAAGCAAGCTGCGTGACGTGGATTGCCAAAATGGGATTTGCCCCTCTGTAATGGAGAGATATTCTCTGGGCCGTCTCGTGTGATATGATTCGGAAGCATGGCCATGCGCTACTCAGTTAAGTGTTAACTAAGGAGTCGGACTAAGAGTTAGTCCAGTGAATCACATATCATGGTACGAGAAGAGAGTTAAGCTATTAAAGGGATGGCAACTACTCGCCTATAGCTTAACACATATATCGTGAGGCAAAGGGACTTGGAAAAAAGTCACATTGAAGGTCCGCCTTCTGACTTTACGGCACTTGGGAGTTGGCACATCTTGCTAGAGGCCGCTACCATCTATCGACTTGAGACCGAGTGTTAATGGGAGTGAGTTGGACTCAAAGCCATGACGGGATACTTGGAGGAGTAGCTCATGTCGTGTCCAGGTGTACGTGAACCTACAGGGTCACACACTTAAGGGTAAGGAGCCCATGTGGATTAGGTCCATGTGGAGATCGGAATACGGCCTAGATGGGCCTCAAGCGTTGAGCCCAACTAGGAGTGTATATAAGTGGAGTGACAAGGGATAGTCCCTGACCTAGCCATCACTTTCTCCACTTCCATTTCGGGCTAGAAAGGATCTAGCAATCCTCTGTCCGAAGCTCCTTCCTGTATGTGTGGATACTGGTAGAGGCGTTGCACGTGCGGCGCTGGAGACGGGGAAGCTCGTGGGGATCTGACGAAGGAGTTCGTGGGATTCGGAAGGGCTGTTCGGGGATCGTTAGGCACTGCTTTGACGCGCTACATCAACTTCCGCATCTGCGCGTCTAGCGGTAATCTCATGGCCTATAACCTGAGCTGGATCTTGGGTGTACCGCATGAGGGAAAAGTTTTGTTTAGCCCTGCATGGCCCTGCAATGGAATTCCGGTATTATCCATATGGATGCATCCAAATGGTATTATGCTTCGGAGCTCAATAAGTGGTTATCATATTGGCTATATCTATATTATTGAGGACTTCATTCTCCCAGTGGTATGATACTTTGGCTAACACATCATGTGTTGGTAATTTCCAATTCAATGAAAAGACTTGTACCTTCTTGTGTGCATTTGTATTCAAATGCAAACTTATTATATGCACACATTTAGGGGGAGTATTTTCATCCTTGGAATGATATTGTTAGTAGGGCATTATTGAAAATCCTATTATTGTCATCTAACACCAAAAAGGGGGAGATTGAAAGAACATTTCATGATCTCTAGTGTTTTGTGTGTTAGATAACAATACCAAGGAATATTTAATGTGTATTGAGTGCTGCAGATAATTGCCCATACAAAAAGCAGCCAAAACAATGTTTTGGGGCACGGATTATCCGCCCCTTCCAAGGGCCAGATTATCTACCCCTGGCTCGATCGACAAAGTGGACAAGGCGCGTCACGCAATATGGGGGCGTACTTTCCCTTGGATTATCCGGCCAGGGCCGGAGTTTTTGCCCGGGCCGGATAATACGCCCCTCAAGGGGGCCGGATAATCCGCGCTCCCCCAGGAATTTTTGCAAAGGGAGCCAAGGCGCATCACGCAGTATGGGGGGCAGATTTCCCCCGAAAAATCCAATTCCAGGGCAGAGTTTTGCCCCGCCCGGATAATCCTCCCCCCACTTAGGCCAGATAATCTGGCCCCAAATTCTCCAACGGCTGTGTATTGACAGGGGTATAAATATCCCAATTGCTCCTCCTGTCAAATCTCTTGATTCATACAAAAAAGCGCAGTACTGTTCTTTAAGTTCCAAACCGAGATCTCCATCTTCATCCACCTGAAGGCTCCGATCTTTGCAGAATCGAAGGAGGAGGCCTCAACCTTCATCAACACCAATTAAGCGCTTCACTTCCCCTCCATTCACTTGGAGGATTCTTGATCTAGTATTTCTTGCAAATATCTAGATATCATTTTCGGTTATTGATAATACTTATTCTTGTGGCAGCTCGTTGTCATCATGGGAGCCTCCAATTCAGTTGTGAATGTGTACCTCGCTAGTGTTGTAAAGGCACCGGTTCCCGACTCGAAGGGTACCAATAGTGGAAAGGTGGATCAGGCCTTTGGTGGCGAGATCCATCGGAGAACAGGGTGAGGCCTATTATGGCGTGGTGGTCTTAATACCACCCACCCCTCCAACGCAGACGTACTTCCCTTAACAAGGAAGGAACTGCGGTCAAACAAATCATGTGTCTCCGCGTGCTCCACTATGGTTACCTCGTTCCTCGCTTTTACTCACTTAGTAGATAGGTTTGCATATAGGGAAATTCTCTGTAGTTTCATATCTAGAGAATTTACCATTGTGTCAAGCCTAAAATTCAAAAATAATTAAAATTTGGAATAACACCTATTCACCCCCTCTAGGTGTCCATACGATCCATTTCAGTTATGCGATCATTATGTTTGCTTGAAAGTTGATGTTTTGATCGAGGGTACGGTACGGGCGAGCGGTACGACCATCTCAGGCCATACCAGTGGTCGTTACGATCACTAGGTCCTGCGGCAAAAAATAATGCTTCTATTTTCCAGAGCTTCGATGTGGTATTGGGCATGGTTGTTTTGCATATCATCAAGTAATTTCTTTGCAACACTCACTTGCTTTCCCATGATTATTCCTCCTTCTGCAGTATCTAGCATAGACTTATACATTGGGTTAAGGCCATTATATAAAATAAATGCAATATAAGCCCCTCTTCCATCCCATGACTAGAACAGTTCATTACAGCTTCTTTCATCCTTTCCCATGCAAGTGCTAGTGGCTCACGATCTTCTTGTCTAAAACTTGTAATGTTGGATCTCAGTTGCATAGTTTTAGCTGGTGGAAATAATTAGTACATTCCTCCCAAGATTTAATAGTGCCCTTAGGTAGAGCTAGCAACCAGTCCTTAGCCTTTCCTCTTAGAGAGAAAGGAAAC
This sequence comes from Avena insularis, assembly GCA_023614405.1. NCBI lineage: Eukaryota > Viridiplantae > Streptophyta > Magnoliopsida > Poales > Poaceae > Avena > Avena insularis. The sequence continues at coordinate 250,099,590 of CM042690.1, forward strand.
AAACATAATTTAATAGCATTTGGATCAACATCCTTAATATGCATCATGTCACAAATTTCAGTAAAAGTGTTTAAGTGCAAACCTAAATCCTGAAAAGATGAGCTTCCAAATTGGTTTTGCTGAACCAAACTTAAAAGATTAGGCTTAATTTCATATGCTTCCACATCAACAGCGGGCTGAGTCATAGGTGCATGACTAAAATCATCACTAGGAGTAGCATACTCCCTAGGTTGCTTTTGAGCCATGGCTCTTCTCTTTTTTGGTATTTTTAAAGTAAGAGAAACAAACAAACAAGTAACTATTTTTTGGGTTTTCAAATCGATAACAAGAAAGTAAACTAATAACAAGAAATAAACTACAAACAAAAATAAAACTAATAACAAGGTTTCTAGTGATCTCACTAGGATAGCGAATTTCTTCCCCATTAAAGGTGCTAGAAAAAGGGTTGATACCTTCGATCCAGATTCATGGATGTAGTATAATAGTCTTTTCCCTAGTAGAAATAGGTTTAATCGAACCTTGGGTAATAATGCTAAAGGAATTAAAAAGGAAATGTTTGCAAGACTGTTATTTCTTTACCTTCGTTTACCAGACCAATCTAGTTTACTTTATATAGAGGGTTGATTCAATGGATGGAGATAGGCCAGGGTTGAAGATCCACCTGCAGCTGCACATCATATGGGATAAAAGATAATAATTGGCACAACCATGTGTAACGTTTTAATAGAGATAATCTTTTGTGGGCAGCACATCCTAATATACTAAAGCACCTACGAGCCACAGGCATAGAAATAGTGTTTTGATCCAACCAAATTCACCATGAAGCACCGGGCTACAGAAAGTTATTAAGTGAAAAACACAGATCAAAGCCTTAAGAAGAGATGTTGCTATTGATCTTGAATGGGTCGCTAAGCGAAGACCGTACAATCCTTTCTATCACTGGTTTCCTATGAGATCGCCACTAGCCAAGTATCTCACCTCAAACCTTTATCGATCTCGGGGGTCTTGGGTACCTACAAGTCCAAAGATCAAGGCAAGAGACAAAGAAACAAAAAATATACAAATCCCTTATTCAAACAATACACAGTACTCCCATAGATTAGATGCACATAACTGCTGTGAGGTTTCTCCCCAACCCGCAGCCCATGAGGACTACTCACTCATAACAATAAGATCAAGGATAGAAAACATTGTGCAAAATACTTAGATTGAAATCAAATATTTTTACAATGGTCGCCGAATCACAAGGAGATCTCAAGTACAAAGTAATGGCTATGGCTAATGGAGAGGATGGAAGATGGAGGGGGTGAACTATGGTGTGGATCTCCTTTGGTGGTGTTGTGATGCAATCTGAGAATGGCGGCCCTCTATGCGATGGCTAGGACCTAAAAAAATAAATAGGTGTCTTCATGAAAATTGTAGGGTTTGATGAGCCGAAGCCACCGCCACCTGGTACGGGCGGACAGTATGTGATGACCCACAAGTATAGGGGGTGTATCGCAGTATTTTCGAGGGAAGTGAAACCCAATTTATTGATTCAACACAAGGGAGCCAAAGAATATTTATAAGCCTTAACAATTGAGTTGTCAATTCAGCTGCACCTAGAAACAATCTTGCTCACAGCAGTTTATCAGTAGAAACAGTTTTGTAGTAGGAGTAGTAAAGTAATAGCAGTAGTAAAGTAAAGACAATAGTTACAATTGCAGTAAACAGTAGGATTAAGGCGCGGAAGGCATAGGGATGGATGGACGGGCATTGCATGGACAAGAAAATTCATATAGCAATCAGAACATAGGGCAATTGCAGATAAATAAGATAAAGCATCCAAGTACTAAATAATCATAGGCATGTGTTCCATATATAGTCATACGTGCTCGCAATGAGAACTTGCACAACATCTTTTGTCCTGCCAGCCCGTTTGTAGCGGGGCCTCAAGGGAACTACTGGCAATTAAGGTGCTCCTTTTAATATAGCACCGGAGAAAAGCATTAACACTGAACACATGTGATCCTCACATCAAAGCCATTCCCGCTGGTTATCCCGATTTCTGTCACTTCGGGGCCTTTGGTTCCGGACAACAACGTGTGTATAGAACTTGCAGGTAAGACCATAAACAATACTATCATAATGAATAAATAACATGTTAAGATCTGAAATCATGGCACTCGGGCCCTAGTGACAAGCATTAAGCATAACAAGTCGCAACAAAGTCAAAAAACACTAATAGAAGATACCAGGCACCATGCCCTAACAATCCAATGCCATTACAATGAACGATCTCATCCAATCCCTACCATCCCCATAGCCTACAGCGGGGGATTTACTCACTCATAGATGGGAGAAACATGGATGGTCGATGGAGAAGCGATGGTGATGATGATGGCGATGATCTCCTCCAATTCCCCGTCCCGGTAGGGTGCCAGAATGGAGTTTCTGGTTCTGAATCACGGAATCGGGTGGTGGCAGCGGAGCAGAACTCTTTCTAGAAAAACGTCGACCCCCTGAGTTTTTAGGTCAGAAGGCAACTTATAGGCGAAGTGGGAGGCCGAGGGGCTAGCCGAGGCAGCCACACCACCCCCAGGCGCAGCTTGGCCTGACCCGCGCGGCCAGGTGGTGTGGGCCCCTCGTGGCCCTACTCCGTCTCGTCTTTTGGCTCCGTGAGTCTTCTGGTGAAATAGGATTTTTGGCATATTTTCCGGGATTTTTCCTAATAGTTGATTTTCTGCACAAAAAATAGACACCAAGGTAATTCTGCTGAAAACAGCGTCAGTCCGTGTTAGTTGTATCCAAATCACACAAGTTTAGAGGAAAAACAATAGCAAAATTGTTCCGAAAAGTAGCAACGTTTTGGACGTATCAACTCCCCCCAAGCTTAGCTTATTGCTTGTCCTCAAGCAATTCAATTGAAAACTGAGTGCGATAAAAGAAACTTTCACGAACACATTTGCTTCATATGATGTATATATTCTCAGCATATGATCAACTACTCAGACAATTCATAATAAAGAGTATGCAACTAAGTTTACTTAATAGGCATTGCAAGCTATGAGGAGATTCCAACTCAAAAATAATAAGTAGCATGAAACATAAACATAAGCAACATTACAATGCTCATAACAAGGTATGATACAATGGTATCTCGCTTGCCTTTGATTGTGAATGCCAAGGCACATCTGAAGTTTAGGTGAAGACTAGAAGTAAAGATATCAAATATACAAGCATAAAAGTCATAACACAATTAATCTAATATTGAGACAAGCACATTATACTAAGAATGACAACTATGCTCTCAAGAAAGTGCTCATAGAATAGGTGGTGACTCAACAAGGAAATGAAAAAGGTTTTGAATAGTTTGAAAGGCTTCCAAATGCTAAAAGTATGGTACTCATTAGCTTTGAGCTCTCATTGCCCCTATCATGAGCATCTTTAATATGGTTAAGGTGAAAGTGAGGTCCAATCTGAGTTATATGCTTGACAGACTATAAACTGGAAATCTCATGTCCCTTGAGTACGAGGGCCGCTCCTCATGCTACTCAACTTTAGTCACCAGTAAGTTCTTGTCATCGTAAGTACATGTGTATCATAGAGAACCGCCAACAGGGTACCCCTTGCCCGATGATACGGAAGAATCCCCATATCAAAATGACAAGGCAAGCAGACAACGAGCATCTCAGCAATCTTCTTATTTACCATGGGAATATGGTGCTTTTTTCTCTATTTCCTCTTTTCATATATCTCTCTTTTTTTCTTTTTTTACTTTTTTCTATTTTTTCTCAATATCTGACTCTTTTTTATAAGAAGAATGCTTCATAGACAGCTCATTATGGTTACGCTGCAGGTTTCCACCATGACAACATGGATTAGACCAATGACCAGCGCTTTCTAACACACATACATAACTCCATGGACTTACAAGCTCCCCTTTTATTTCACACCGACGGCATCCGCAAACAAAAGAGCATGATATCAACTGGGTATATATTTATAGGTGTTGAAAGCGTTCCCCGTGACAGCACGGTTCTGCTAATCCCCAGCCTATAATTTGCAAGCATATAACTTTCATGGACAGTCACAATGGTTCAGGTTTATTAAGTGCAGGAAATAAAGTGTGCCATCAAGTTTGTGAGAGCTTTACTAACTAACTTTCTCATAACAAGCAAACATTTTATTCGGAAGAAAACAAGGCATATTGAATATGCACGGAACAGCAAATGACGCTAATAGGTAGGTATGGTGGACACTCTTGGCAATATTGGTTTTTGGGGGACTGGAAACACGAGTAGAGCTCATACTCAGTGTAAGTGAAGGCTAGCAATAGCAAGGGAGCAACAAACAAGAGAGCAATAACTGTCATAATCATGCTTGCAACAAAACAGGACTAATCATGGCATGAAACTGATTCAATACCCTCAAGGCAAAATAATTCATCGAGGCTTAACTGATTATTTCAGTCATATGCATGCGTGAGCATGTGCCAAGTCAATTCAAGTGAAACACTCAGAGGAGGATACCACAGTGTCATACCAAGTTATGAATAGAGTAATGCAAGCAAACATTCATAGGACATGCTACAAACTATTAGCAAGCTGGAACTAATCATATAAAAGCAAGAACTACTAAGCATCCATAAATAACATACACCCTACATGAACAGACGAAGCATGCCCACAATGATGAGTATATGTACAAAAATGAAAACAAACAGAGTTCGTTACCAGCCTCTTACCACACCTCAAGTTGTGCCCTTCACTTGTGTGGCTTGAATAATAACATGAAACCAAATTCCACTGAGGACTGCTGAACCATGCAACAAACTCACAAAACCAAAGAAGAACAACAAATATTTTTGGTGTTTTCGATTTTTTTAAAACAAGAACCAAAAAGGAAGAACAAGCAAAGCAAAATCTTTTTGGGTTTTTTGAATAGTCCAAACAAAGCAAAAAAGGGAAAAGCAAACCAACGCAAAAAGAAGAAGAAGCAAACAAAGAGAAACAACAGAAATATTTTTGGTCTTTTTGTGTTTTAGAAAGAAAAAGCAAAGAAAGAACGAAAACTAAAAAGAGAACAAAACATGAATATACAAAGTACCGTCGCAAAATGATATGGAGATGAGTGCGATGACGGTATACCTCCCCCGAGCTTAGGCTTTTGGCCTAAGTGGGTATCAATCCAAATACGAGTAAGGGTTCCAAGCAGGTGGGTCATTGTAAGAATGATCGTAGTTAGGCCCTTGGGAAGAAGAAGCTCCCCAATCATAGGTAGGCTGCTGATATGAAGACTCCTCCTCATTCGAGGGCTGGACCGAATCATCTATGACCTCCCTTCTAGTATCCTGCTCCTGTTGGGAGAGCTCTCCCAAGTACGTATCAAGCTCCTCCTCCGTGAGGGACCATCCTACCATGTTATCAAGGTTAAACAAAACAGGTGTAGGCAAAAGAACAACTCACTCGGACTTTCTCCTTCTCCAACCAGCCTTGAGGAAGGTTATTTCATAAGACAAATCACTCAAATTGGCCCAAGAAGAAACAAATTTATGCTGTATCATGGAATTAAGGTCAAGTCTCTCTATAGGAAACTGTAGGTCTAAATGATGAGGCACTAAACCATGCAGAGCTAATAAACGAGAGGCAATGAGGCCTCCACAAATTCCACCTTTCTCGCGGTTAGTAGCAAGACAGAAAGCTATCAAGGCACCCAAGTTGTAAGTTCTATCTCGTTTTAAAGCAGCTGAGATGAATGCTAGATCATATGAGGATAGCTTATTAGCAGTTTTCCTAGTGAGAACACACTTGGCAATAAAGTAAGCAAAGTAGTGAATAGATGGGAGATGAATGTTACGGATTTTCCCACTCTCCTTTGAGAAGCTTCTCCCTTGGCAAATCTCCGCGTACAAGTCCATGAGTGGTGTAGGTCGCTCTTTAATCTTTCCACACGATCCCCACTGAGGTACTCTAATAGCTGCACAAAAATCATCAAAGGGGAGGTCGATAGCTATATTGTAAATTTTGTAGTGAACCATGAGGTTAGGCAAAGAGCAACTAAATCGAAAGTCCTACACCATAGACATGGTTAGCTTCACAAATTAATGAGGTTCGTCTCCCACAAAGTGCTCCAATCCTGCATTAGTAACCAAAGTATGGAAGTCCTGGGAAATTCCTGCAACCCTCATGAATTTGGAGCATGGATAGATGGAAGGAAAAAACTTCCTCCTCTCGGTGAACCTTCATAACCTCAGGCACCCTCAGTTCATGTTGATTGAGTTGATGCTCATTCATTTTCTATTCTGAAATTTAAACATCCATTAAACAAGTGATTGCAAAGTGGATATAATGGAGGGTACTACTCATAGGGACTTGTAGAGGCCTAAACATGCATCAAAACTATATCTCTAAGCATTGAAAAAGCTTAAAATCTCTCATAACCTGTCATCTATAGAAGCAAAATACTCAATATATAAACCACTAAACACAAATCTACTTGGACAAGCGGAGGAGTCACATACCAGAGAGCAAATGCTCCAAATTTCAGCAGCAAAGATGGGCTGAGCAAGGAGATCGAAAAATCGAGGGCAAGAACCGCAAGAACGCGATTTCGAGCAATGAACTGGTGTTTTCTCGGGAGAGAGAAGAAAGTGGGAAGTGAGAGAGTGAGTGGAGGGCTAGGGGTGGCCCACACCATGGCTAGGCGCGCCCCTGGGCTAGCCACGTCACCAGGTGGTGTGCCTGCCTGGTGCCCCCCTGGTACCTTCTAGGCACTTCTCTGCCCCTTTTTTCACATAAAAATTTAATATGAATTTTCTGGAATTTTTCGAATCACTTTATTTTTGAGCAATTTTCAGGTATATATGAATGATTTTCTGACAGGAAAAGGTTTTTGGAATGATGCAATTACAAAACAAGGCTAAAACTTCAGAAGTTCTAAGACACTCTAACATGCAAGGAACTAACAACAGAAAAGTAAACTAAACGAAAGAAAAAACTAAAATGGATAGAATAGAAGTAAGCGGAGATAATCATGGTGAAAACATTGTTTTGCTCAATGAAATCCTTTTGTTAACAAGGTTGATCAGGTCTTGTTACCAAAAAAAATTTATATGAATCAAAACTTTGTATTCCACTAATGATTATGTTACCTCAACCTTGATAGCAATGGTCCCAACCATAATAGTTTCAAATTTTTCTCTTGGTATGGGACAATATATTTCTCCAACTTGAATGCCCTCAACATGCTCAATTGAACTTAAACCATAAGTCCTATCAATCTTCTTGGGGAAATAGACAGTATGCTCCTTGTTATTAACATTAAAGGTCACCTTTCCTTGATTACAATTAATAACAGCTCTTGCAGTATTAAGAAAAGGTTTCCCAAGAATAATAGACATATTATCATCTTTAGGCATTTCAAGCACAACAAAATCAGTTAATATCAAGCAATTATGAGCCACTTGAACAGGTACATCCTCACATATACCAACAGGAATAGTAGTAGATTTATCAGCCATTTGCAAAGATATATCAGTTGGTATTAGTTTTTCCGGTTGAAGTCTCTTGTAGAGAGAAAAAGGCATGACACTAACTCCTACTCCCAAATCACACAAAGCAGTTCTAACATAACTATTTTTAATAGAGCAAGGAATAGTTGGAATCCCTGGGTCTCCAAGTTTCTTTGGAACCTTACCATTAAAGGAATAATTAGCAAGCAAAGTAGAAATTTCTTCATTAGGGATCTTCCTTTTATTCGAGACAATATCCTTCATATACTCTGAATAAGGAGGCAATTTAATAGCATCAGTCAAAGGAATTTGCAAGAATAAAGGTTTCATCCTGACATGGGTATACCCTGCCGGTACTCGAGATTGGTATATACGGTCCAGATACAGTGGAAGCCCACGGCGTTGCCACGACCCAATGAAGATTTCGAGTGGCCTACGGGCTCTCAATAACTTGCGAGACAAGAAGAAGTCTAAAGATAGAAAGTTCGAAGGGCAAACCTTAATATGTAACCGACTCGACCTGCTACCTGAGACCTAGCCTATCTACATAAAGGCCAGGAGGGGGCGGCGAGGAGGACACACGCAACCCTAGTTTTCACAACCCTCGCCAGATTGCATCTGCGCACCATTGTAATCTTCGATTCCTTCGTTAATTCCAAGAGCAGACAAGCAGGAGTAGGGACCTCTATGAGGCCTAAACCTGGGTAAACCTTGCGTCCCTGTGTGCTTGTTTGCTAGCCGATTGATGCTTCCAGCGCTACTTCCTTCTCCAAAACCCAAGTCCATAACAATGGGCATTGATGAGTTAAACCCTCGTCAATTGGAGCCATCCGTGGGGATTGGGAGTGCTGATGTTGCGGCTTCTTCGGCCTCATCAACCGCGATCTACAACTCCGCAACAGCGGACATTCGCCAGCTCTTCAGCGCGTTCGACTTCACCGTCCACACGTCGGCCACTCGCCCGGTTTTCGAGTCCGTGGGCGACGGAATCAGCCTGGAAATAGGGAGCTTCTGCTTCCAAGTTGGTCAGATGGGCACGCTTCACATGCCTGACCAGCCGACGACATCCGCGATTGCTCCAGCATCATGGTTCCCGCCACCAATCGGCACCCTCAACGAGCTCAACACCTCAGCAACAGCTGAGAGCACAGACAACGACAACAGTCGCGAATCCGATCTGGATGGCTTAGCAATGGAAGATGGAGTTTACGGCTCTGGATCCGAGAGCTGCGGGAGCAATAGCTTCCCCAGCCACTTCATGTGTGCTGTAATTAACACTGGCGACTCCACCGCTAATCACGAAAATGGTGGCAATGGATCTGGCACTGACCCGCCTAACGGTGGCATCCCTAATGGCGGACCTCCTAACGGCGGCCCCACCAATGGTGGCAATGGCGCGCCCGTCAACAATGGAGGGGCAGTCGAATCCCCAACCATGGTGAACGAGCACACTAGCGAACGTGTCGTGATCAAGCTCAATGATCTCGAGTGGGCTCACTGCCGAGACGCCCTGCGAGGCAATCCTCTGCCCCTAGGCACACCGCAAGAACTGCTGATGGGCTATCATTGGCTGCTAAAGGAAGAGTACATACGCTAGCTACAAACAATCGCGCAACTCGAAGCGCGTAAAAAAGCGGCAGACGAGTTAAGCCTTCGGAGGGCCGGGCTCTCCTCCCACGGAGGATCCTCCTCCAAAGGGAACAAATACGTGGCCAACAAGAGACTATCTCGAATGGCCCACTTCACCGAGCAGGAGCGCATAGAAGCTGCGAAAGTCCTCGACTTCAGCTCTATGACAGTCGACACTCGGGGCTACGTGGTCCCGAAGATGCCACAAGCAGCGGTGACAGCAGCCACCATGTACCTACTCAACAACTAGCCGCCAGCTGGAGATCCCCGAGTTGCCATGCACCGATCTACGATCGCAGGCTTGGGGCTAATCGAGGCTGCTCTCGACAAAGAGCCGACATTGGAGCCGAAGAAAAACAAGGCTCTAGCAAAACACTATTCCTCACCCTCGTCCAGCGACGACAGTCATGATCTGTCTCGACGTCGCCGCTCACGGCGACACAACCACGACTACGACGCACGTGATAACATCACGCAGCGCAAGATCGACAAGTCAAGGGCGCGACGTGCCCGATCGACTAACTTAGAGGATGAAGATGTGGAGCTCTGTGGTGCCAGATGCTTCAGCAGGGCCATCAGACAAAAGTGAATTCCCAAGGGGTTCAAGCTCCCATCGGAGAACCCAAAGTTTGACGGCCTGCAGGACCCGAAAATCTGGTTAGAAGACCACATCTTCTCTGTCAGGCTCCATGGTGGGAGTCGAAGCACTGCCATGCAATGCCTACAGCTACAGCTGCAGGGTGCCGCCTGAGCTTGGCTCAATAACCTCCCGCGCAGATCCATTTGCAGCTAGGATGAGCTGGTGTATAGCTTTGTGCGCAACTTCAAGGGCACCTACAAAAGGCCCATGTCAATCGAAGAGCTGAGATGCTACCAGCAAAGATCGGGCGAGTCATTACGCTCGTACATACAGAGGTGGTCCATCATCAAGAACTCCGTAGAAAATATCTCGGAGGACCGGGCAATCGACGCATTCAATGGCGACATTCGCCGCATAGAGCTCAGGGAGGCGCTGGGCCGCTCGAAGCCCAAAACCATTAACCACCTAATGGAAATTGCGAATCAGTGGGCAGATGGAGAAGACTCGGTGAAAAATCGCATCCACTCCAACGATGAATGTGCATCTACAATGACCGCGACAACGTCAACATGGTCATAGCCGGCTACACCGACAGGCGCGACGACAACCGCAACAGCGGCTATCGTAGCGGTGGACACCATGACTCCGGGAAAACCACGCAAGTATGGCAGCGCCGCACTCGCGAAGAGGCACCCGCGACAACAATCGAGGACAAACTGTCTGGGCCGTGCAACGTGCACTTCTACATTGACAAGCACGACGGCAAAAAGAAATCCAACCACCTTCTCAAGGACTGCCGCGAGTTCCTCAAGCTCCACGAGGGTTTGGCGCGGATGAATCGTGACGCTGTCAACAGAGGCTACGGAGTCGCCCTAGGCGCTGTAGCACATGGAGCTCCTCCTCCACCACCTGGAGGGCCACCACCCGCGGCCGCACCAATCCACGATCAAGGCGGCGAGCCATACCCACGGGATGTGGGCAACATGATGATCCAAAAGGGATGCCCCTCGAATCAGGTGCAGAAGGTAATCACTCGCCAAGTAAATTTGGCGACACACTCACCACCATCCACCACTGCGTACCTTAGTGGAAGCGACTCCTGCATCACCTTCGACAAGCGCGACCACCCACGCCAAGTACCCTGCCCAGGCCATTGTCCCCTCGTACTCGAGGCACAGATTGGAGGCTTCGACATGAGTTGCGTTTTCATGGATGGTGGAAGCGGCATTAACCTTATGTTTGCGAGTACCTTGCGAGCAATGAAGATCCCGCTGACCTGCCTAGAGGTCTCAGACATGACATTCCATGGCATCGTCCCAGGCAAGGGCATATATCCCCTTGGCAAAATCAACCTTGACATCATCTTCGGCATGCCAAAAAACTTTCAACGTGAACGCATCAACTTCGAAGTCGTCGACTAGCCCTCACAGTACCACTGCATCCTCGGACGTGTCGCGTTCGCCAGGTTCATGGCAGTGCCGCACTACGCCTACCTGCAGATGAAAATGCCAGGCCCCAACAGCGTCATCACAATCAACGAGAGCTTCAAGAAGTTGCGACAGGGAATTCAACAGAATTTCCAGTCCTTTGGCATGCAGGAAGAACTCGCAAGATTAAAGGAGTCGACAGAGAACAGTCTGCCTCCCTTGAGCCAGTCAAGTTCACCTATCGTGTCCTTCGACTTGTCGGTGCACACAAAGAAAGTTCAGGTCCACCCATTAGACCTGGCCAAGATGGCCCTCATCGCCAACAACTTGAGTCCCGCATAGGAACTCGCGCTCGTCGAATTCCTCCGTGAGCACTAGGAAATCTTGGCCTGGTGTCTGGCAGACATGCCAGGAGTTCCCGAAAGCACGACTCAATGTCAACCTGCAGCAAAGCGATCAAGCAAACAATTCGGTATTCGAGCCAAGAGCAAAAGCAGTCAGAATGGAGATCAACAGACTCCTCGATGCCAAATTCATACGCGAGATCACGGAAAGCACTTGGCTCGCCAATACAGTGCTAGTACCAAAAAAGGACACGGATATCCTATGGATGTTCGTGGATTTTACCTATCTGAATAAGCACTGCCCAAAGGATCACTTCCCACTACCGTGAATCGACCAGATCATCGACTCCACCGCGGGATGTGAGCGCCTCTGCTTCCTCGACGCCTACTCAGGCTACAATCAGATTCGAATGAAGGAGTAAGATCAAGAGAAAACGGCTTTTACAACGCCTTTTGATGTGTTCTGCTACAACACAATGCCCTTCGGGCTAAAAAACGCAGAAGCAACCTATCAGCGGTGCATGCAGGCTTGCCTCAAGAACCAACTTGGTCGCAACATCCAAGTCTATGTTGACGACATCGTAATCAAGACCAAAGAGGAAGCCTCACTAATCAACGATTTACACGAAACCTTCACCAACCTCGACCGCTACCGGATCAAGCTCAATCCGGACAAACGCGCCTTCGGCATACCATCTGGACAACTACTCGGGTATCTCATCTCCGCGAGAGGGATCGAGGCAAACCCGAAGAAAATAAAAGCCATACTGGCCATGGAGAAGCCGAAGAACGTAAGAGGTGTCCAGCTACTGGCTGGGCGAATTGCGGCGCTCAGTCAATTCATCAGTCGAATGGGCGAAAAGGCACTGTCCTTCTACCAACTTCTCCGCAAAGCTGACAAGTTCGAATGGACCAATGAGGCACAAGAAGCATTCGAAGACCTCAAGCGTCTCGTCACCTCACCAAGATCTGGTGACCCCACGCGAAAGGAATCAACATTGTCAGACATCTCCACCACCAACCAGGTGGTCAGCACGGTGCTCGTGGTGGAACGAGCCAAGGAAAACAAGGTCCATGGGGTACAACGCCTAGTCTACTACATCAGCGAGGTACTCACACCAACAAAGCACCGGTACCCGCATTATCAGAAGCTGGCATATGGCGTCTTCATGACAGCCAGGTGACTGCGCCACTACTTCCAGGAACACCCAATCGTGGTGGTCAACAACGCCCCGCTTGGACATATCCTCAACAACCCCGACGCCACCGGACGAGTCGCGCTTTGGGGAATCGAGTTGTCTCCACGAGACATTACATATGAAAAGCGCAAGGCAATCAAGTCGCAAGTTCTCCCTGACTTCCTCGTGCACTGGATGGAGAATCAGCTCCCTGAAAAACCAGATTTCTTATCTCCGAACAATGCACTTCGATGGATCCAAGCGAAAGGATGGAGCCGGCGCAGGTGTCATACTGACATCGCCTCAGGGAGACAAGCTGAAATACATCCTGTGAATGCAGTTCACTGCCTCCAACAATGAAGCTGAATACGAGGCCCTATTGCACGGGATGCAGATGGCAAAAGCCTGCGGCGCTAAGTGGCTAATAATATACGGCGACTCCAAACTGGTCGTCAACCAGACAATGCACGACTGCGACGCACTGAACGACAATATGATCTCCTACCGCGACCTCTATGCCACACTCGAAGGGGACTTCGACGGCTGCGAGCTGCGACACATAGGCCGCGAAAGCAATGAAGAGGCAGACACACTCGCCAACATTGGCTCTACCTGTGCCCCCATACCACCCGGGGTATTTCTCGAGCGTATCTGCGAACGCTCCATCAAGCCAAAGGCCGCAGAGAAGAAAACAAGCGCAACAATGGACTCGGGGATTATGCCACCCAATGAGCCAATGGCACTCGACAACCTGGAGATCGACATAGGACTCGAAGGACCCATGGCGATCATGATGACCGAACCCTCTTGGACTCAACCATACATCACATACCTTCTCAGCAAGAGGCTGCCAGACGACCCGATCGATGCGCGGCAAATCGCACGGTGATCCAAGGCATTCGCCATCATCAACAACAAACTATACAAGCGCAGCATTACAAGGGTACTCCAACGGTGCGTCTCCAACGCTGACGGAAGGGCCGTTCTCCTCGACATCCATGAGGGGACCTGCGGGCACCACGCCGGTAGTCGCGCCCTCGTCGCTAAAGCTCTACGAGCCGGATTCTATTGGCCCACCGCCATGCGCAACGCCAAGGACATCGTCCAAAGATGCAACGCTTGCCAGCGATTCGCGGACAAACTACACGCACCTGGCGTGGAGATCCGGCCAATACCATTGGCTTGGCCCTTCGTGCAATGGGGACTCGACATGGTCGACAAGCTCCCAAAGTCCTCATGAGGAGGCTACGTCTACCTCCTGGTAGCAGTTGACAAATTCACCAAGTGGATAGAGGCCGTGCCGGTGACTAACCAATCTGGAGCTAGTGCAGTCAAGTTCTTCGAGTCCATTTTCTATCGCTTCGGAGTGCCACACAGCATCATCACGGACAATGGAACAAACTTCACCTCTAAGGAGTTCCAGGACTTCTGCGATGACCTGGGAATCAATGTAAGCTATGCTTCCGTAGCTCATCCACAGACCAACGGTCAAGTCGAAAAAGCCAATGGGCTCGTCTGTGGCGGAATCAAGAAGCGACTCCTCAGGCCACTCGAACAAGCTGCAGGTTGCTAGCCAGACGAGCTGCAATCCGTACTCTGGAGCCTACGCACAACCCCAAATAGTGCAACGGGATACACCCCGTTCTTCATGGTGCATGGTGCTGAAGCGATGCTACCCGCAGAAGTACAGTACAAGGCACCACTAGTGGTCGCTTACAGTGAGCAGGAGTCAACAATTGCACTCGAAGACTCTGTCGACCACCTTGATGAGGCTCGAGAAATCGCCGCAGAAAGATCAACGATCTACCAGTAGAACCTGTGCAACTACCACAGCAGAAGGCTACGCCCTAGGTCCTTCGTCGAAGGAGACCTGGTCCTGCAACTGAAACAACAAGGGCATCTCAAGCTCGAGTCCCCTTGGGAGGGACCATACGTGATTACAGAAGTAATCCCAGGTGGCGCCTATCGCCTCAAAGACTTCGAGACAGGAGTTGCATACTCCAACCCCTGGAACATCACGCAGCTGCAGTGCTTCTACCCTTAGTCATTTTTTATTTCTTTCATCACAAATAAGGCTATTCATCCAAGGCTACTTATCCATACATTGTACCTCATACTGTTCTACGAATAAATAAAGCTAAGTGCCCCAAACTCTGCGTTTTTCTATTATTTTTTGCCATCTATATACTCTGGGGCTGCGCCACCCTTTACACATCTGTTCTACGAACCAATCGCGATATCCTGAGTAGCTGACGCACTAATCGAACCCTTGACAAACACCAACCCAGCTGCAACGCACCTGACAGGTTGGCAAGGTGCTGAGATAAACACAAGTCAGGCCAACGAAAAGGAATCGCATAGTGCAACGCACTCGCAAAACATACGAGCTAACAAGCTCTTTATGTACATCAATGTCAATCAATTATACACAACATATATATATATATATGAACTTTATAACACTGGTACAACTATGTGCAGGGTACAAACTAAACTACTGTTGCAACAAAAGAACATTTGTCTGCTCCTCGAAGAAGTCGACAATTTCCTCCGCTGGGCGATCCACCGCCTGGTAATGAGGAACCATGTTCCAGGTCGAACCTGCTGGCGGTGCCGGCGGTCTAGCAGCAATCGCTGCAACATCTACATCAGGCCTATGCAGTCACACCAGCGATAGAGCGGCCTTGGCGTCAGCCACCAACTGTTGCTGCACACACTCGCAGACTCCACTCAAATCTTGAAACTTAGCAAGAAAAGCCAGCAAGCTCGAGGGAACGGCGTCCAGCGGAAACATCGTCTGATAGATATTCCTTAAGCACGGTTGCGATTTCTTCAGAAAATGAAGCACTCGCGAGGCATGATCCTGCAGGGTTGTAGTGCGATTGCGCAATTATGATCTACCCAAAAGTACCCACTCGCCTAAAGCTGCTCTTGGGTCAGGTCATTCATGCGAATGGCAATCCTGTCCTTCTCATCTTGCGGATGGAGCGCGCTGACAACTATACCAAGCAAAGGCAAAAGTATGAAGACAACAAACTACCGCGAGTGGCTACAAGAAAAGATAAGGAAGCAGAAAGCTAACACTTGAATCGGTCGCCCAGCTGCGCCACCTCCCCTAGCAGATATTGCTCTCGGGCAGTGGCCTTCTCCGCCCTCGACTTCCATACATCCGCGTTACCACGGAGGATGGGTAGTTGCGCTCCAGCTGCTTAACGCGGTCACGTAGTCGCGAAAGCAGAGATAGCTCATCCACCCTTGAGCGTGACTACGCTAAGGCATCATCAGTGGATGGCAGATTCCAAGGCTCACTCGAAGGACCACTCGATGTGCCCTATCACAAGCCAAGCAAGAGATAATAAGAAGACCAAGCAATATATGGACAAAAACTCAAGTGCATCCAAGCATAACAAAGTATCAACAGATACACCCGCCAACGGCATGTTCTAGACAAAAGGGGTCAAGCTATTAACTATTACAAATATGACTACTGAGGAGCAACTAGCTTCTTTGACTTGGATTTCGGTTTCGGGGGCCTCATCGAGTCTGTGGCAGTATCAGATGCCACAGACTTCCCGCCGGCCCCTGACGCCGCAGCCTTCGCCGCCTTCTTGGCTGGCTGCAGCTCCTCAGAGTACTTTGTGACTGTGTTGATGAGCTGCGACCCGTACTTGCCACAGGCAGTTGCAAAAAGAGCAAAAACTACCTGTTGACCATCCGCGCCGACAGGCATCGCTTTGGAGACCGCCGCAGGATCCACCTTGACTCCATGGGCTTGAACCATCACGAGTGACATAGAAGCGCCAGCCGCACGAAGCAAGTTCTTGAAGCATGCAGGAATGCCTCTAGCAAGGGACTCCACCAGATCATCTACATTCTCAATCGGCTCAGCTTTGGGTGCCAGCTCCTCACGGAGGCGACTGAGTACACCCTTGGCTTTGGTTAGTGTCCCCTAGATGGAAGCACTATGATCTTCGACTGCTGCGATGGCGCCTGCCAAGGCATCATCACGACAGAGCGCCTGGGCGTCGAAGCTCAGACCACCGACA
Organism: Avena insularis; assembly: GCA_023614405.1. NCBI lineage: Eukaryota > Viridiplantae > Streptophyta > Magnoliopsida > Poales > Poaceae > Avena > Avena insularis. The sequence goes on from CM042690.1 coordinate 250,116,286, forward strand.
TCTACACAGAGCAAAGTGTTGGCAAAAAAGGTCAGCACAGTAACAAATTCGAAAGAAAGGACACGACAGAAATCCAGATGAAGAAATACTTGAAAGAGCCTTGGCAATCGAGAAGAGTTGTTCTTCGAACAACTTCTCCCTAGCAGCGATGGAGGAGCGCAAATTCTCTTCGTGTTTCCGCAATTTGTTAAGCACAACGACTGCCTCATCCCGGCCCTTCACCGCCACGGCGAGCGTCTTTTCGAGGGAAGCAGCGTCGTGAAGAAGCACATTATGCTCAGCTACGAAACAAACAAAGATAGACCGTCAGTCGAGTATATCACAAGGATGAAGAAGAAGAAGCAAAAAGCACTCACTTTCAACCACGCGATGGCGATTGTCCAACATTGCATGCTGGCGACCCATTGCAAGCACTTGCTCCGCCAGGCGAGCAGCTTCCTTCACAATAAGCTGCAACAGAAGAAACAACAAAAGGATCAGCAGATAACATGGATGATTAATTCGACTGCAAGAAAAAGGAATATCACACATACGTGATCCTCTAGTGACTCCGAAGTCGATTGCTGCATAGTCGTCCGGACAACCATCTGGTGCTCCACATCATGTGGAGAACTTGATGAATTGTGCCTGGAGTGGGCCGCCAATGGAGGGAAAGGAGTCCGCTCAGCCACTTCCTTGGCCTTGGAGTCCACGGCTCCAGATTCTTTCAAAAATTGGACGTCGCCAGAAGATGACGACGCTGGTTGACTATAGAACAAAACCAACATCAGGAAAATGCAACTCCAAAAAAGAACCAAGAGAAGAGTTGTATACTTACCAATCAAACTTGTCAAAATCGAAGGTTTGACCCTCCGACTCTGACGACTCCTTCGACAGCCGCATCTTCTTGCAGGAAGAGGGCAACACAGCACTCACAGGAACGACAGGAATCGGCGACTCAGCACCGATAGCTGGGCCTTCCGGAGTCGAAGGAGACGACGCATCCTAATCTTCGCTGCGCGAACGCTTGCGAGTGTCCGGACCGCTGGACTCGGGGGATTCCTCCTCCTCTTCAAATGGGATGGTCGACTCCGACTCGTCCTCCTCATCTACTTCGCGAGGAATAACCCCTCAGGAAGCGGGGGCAAACTGGGAGACACCCTCCAATCCTGCATACAGAAAACAAGTCAGCACAAGTCAAGAAAAAGAAGCACTCGACAAAATAAAGCTACTTCGTAGCACAATCATACCTCATGAGGAGGGTTAGAAGCATCAAAAGGGGCACAACTATTTCATTGGGGAGTACATCCTTGGCAGTGTACTTGGTCAGCAGCTGCACCCTCTTATCTACTTCAGTCGCAGAAATGCCATCAGCAGATACGCGAGTGACATCATCCGCACCAGCCCACTGAAACATAGGGTGGACTCTGGCCTGTAGGGGCTGGACGTGACGTCGCAACCATGTGCGAATGAGGGCGCAGCCTCCCTCTTCTTTACCCATGTGACTCTCGAGGTCGCAGACGCGCTCGTACAGCACATCTGTCTCCTCAGACTCGCCGGGCATCACCACGTTCTTCCAAGAGCGTCTCCTCCTGCACGGCACCGCGGGATCGAAAGGAGCGAGTTCGAAGTGGTCTCCGTCGGCCTTCTGGTCGCGGATGTAGAACCACTTGTCCCTCCACCCTTGGACGGACACCATGAACTTGATGTCAAAATACGTGACGGAGGAGTCGACATGGATACCGCAACCTCCTACATCATAGACTACGGAGCCAGACGCCGACTGGCGCTTCAGCTTGAAGAGTCGCTTGAAGAGACCAAAGTGTGGCTCGATTTCGAGCCAGCACTCGCAAAGTGTAATGTAGCAGGCAATATGGATGATAGAGTTGGGGGACAGCTAGTGCAGCTGGAGCCCATAGAAACAAAGGAGGCCCCTAAAGAAAGGATGCAGGGGCAGAGAAAGACCACGGATGATGAACGCTAGGAACATCACCAGGAAACCAGCAGGAGGACAAGGGGTTACCTCACGACCTGGGACTCGCGAGTCACCGACCGTGGGAGACAGAACTCCGTCTTGGTGCAGGAGACGGAGCTCGGACGACTTGGTGATGGATGCACGCCACACGCCATTGGTGACGCGAGTGACCACGCCCTTCTTCTTCCCGGCGACAGCGGTGCTGGTGCTCGCAACGGCGGAGCCGCCCTTCTTCTTGGCAGCAGCAGTGGCGGCGGCGGACTCAGCGGCAGCACCTCCCTTCTTTTTCCCCATCTTGCGGTGGCGATGAGAGCGAAGAAAATAACTCGGGAAAACATGGAGTTGGTCCAGCGCCACGAACAAAACGAACTCTCAGAGGCAGAGAGCAGAAGCAATGGAGATGAAGGCACAAAGCAGAGAGGGAGCAGATGAGAAATTACCGCAGCTGCGCTGCTACTTAACCCCCTGGAAGATGTAATCTAACGGCCAGCGCAAACCCTATCAGACGCGTGGCGCACATCGCGATCGACACGTGGAGGACCTGAAGCACGAACCGTCCCCCACTACTCCCATTACACGCGGAAATCGAGGAGGCGTAGTTAAAACAAAAGATTACGCACGCCTGGTCAAGTCAGGGTCAGAAAATGGGACCCACCGCTTGTCACATCCCGTCAAAGCGGCTCACGTGGGCAACTGAGATCATCACATCATTAGCACTAATGTCATCAAAGATTGAGTAGTAGAATACTTCGACCACTTTAGTCCTTGCTCGAGTCTTCGACTCCACCAAGCACTCGGGGGCTACTCCCATAGGGAGCACTGGTCGCGCACCCTACGATTTTTTCTCTTCTGCAGGAATATGGACATTCAAAGCATACACAACCACTCGAATCCACGATTCGTCTATGGACATGGGTTACTCCCATTGGGAGCGCCGGAAATAAATTTGACTAAAACAAGCAAACAAAAGACGACAGCAGTCGCAAAAAGTTCTTTAGTCCGTACCTGAGTCTTCGACTCAACGAGGCACTCGGGGGCTACTCCCATATGGAGCGCTGGTCGCGCACCCTATGATTATTTGTACATTGTACTGTGTGTCGATAACATCCACACTCGAAGTCTATGGCGACACTGCCTCATATTTTTCCCTACAAAGAGACTGCGTCTCCTAGATCACCCGAATCATCTCCGTGATGACAAAATTTCGGATGTCGTTCTTGCAGCGTGAAGATAAGACCTGAATAAGGCCTAGAAACGCATTTGTTGCGCACTACCAGAAATTTATCCGCACCTATAGGTGCGATGAACATGCCTTGACGGACATGTCGAGTGCTCACACCCATATACTGGAATTCCACTCCTGTAAGACCTCTGCGGCTTGAGTCGAATTACACCAACACTTCTCCGAATTCAAGTCCGGGGACTCGAGTTCGAGTAGATTGCGTTGTTTTACCCTAAGGTAGTTAACTAATACCGATACATCGGTTAAATCAGGCACACACATCAACAATCCCTATGACACAAACAGAGCACTCGAAAATACTCAATCATGCACTCTAAAGGCTTCATAAAGTCCCCAGTCGAATCTGCGATTCCATTGGACACTCGGGGGCTACTGACATGGGTATACCCTATCGGTACTCGAGATTGGTATATACGGTCCAGATACGGTGGAAGCCCATGGCGTTGCCACGGCCCAATGAAGATTTCGAGTGGCCTACAAACTCTCAATAACTTGCGAGACAAGAAGAAGTCTAAAGATAGAAAGTTTGAAGGGCAAACCCTAATCTGTAACCGACTCGACCTGCTACCTGAGACCTGTCCTATCTACATAAAGGCCAGGAGGGGGCGGCGAGGAGGACACACGCAACCCTAGTTTTCATAACCCTCGCCAGATTGCATTTGCCCACCACTGTAATCTTCGATTCCTTCATTAATTCCAAGAGCAGACAAGCAGGAGTAGGGAACTCTACGAGGCCTGAACCTGGGTAAACCTTGCGTCCCTGTGTGCTTGTTTGCTAGCCGATTGATGCTTCCAGCGCTCCCTCCTTCTCCAAAACCCAAGTCCATAACAATGGGCATTGATGAGTTAAACCCCCATCACATCCACTCACAAAACTTATTATAGTGTTCATCTTCCTTTGACTTGTGTTTCTTATCAGGGAAAGGCATAGGTTTTTGGACCCAAGGCTCTCTTTCACTACCATGTTTCTTATCAACAAAATCTTCTTTAGTGTATTTAGTATTCTTAGTGTGCTTTTTAGGTTTTTCTTCAACTTTTTCTTTATCAGGAACATCATTTTTTTCATTACCACTTTCAATTTCAGCATCGGAGACAGATATACTATTAGGATCTTTAGCAGGTTTAGAGGGTTCTACAATAGTTTTATGTTTCTTTTTTCTTTTCTTACGAGTAGTACCACTATTTTCAGCTTGTTGAGAATCCTGCTCGATTCTTTAAGGATGCCCCTCAGGATATAGAGGATCCTGGGTAGCAGCATCACTTCTAGTTCTAATTTCATAAGCATGTTTTTCTTTAGCAGCATTAACTAGCAAGTCTTTTTGCACTTTAATAAGTTGATCTATTTGAGTTTGAACCATTTGAAAATGTTTAACAAGCATTTTAACATCATTAGAGGTTCTTTCCACAATATCCTTCAACTCAACAATAGCTCTAGAGTTTTCCATTAGATGATTTTGCACCCTTTTATTAAAATTATCTTGCTTAACAATAAAATATCAATTCTTCTAAGCATTGATCAGAGGTTTAGAGTAAGGATATCACCTTCATCAAAGTGTTGGAGAGTGTGTACCTCAATAGTGGGTGAATGGGGAATTGGCTTACATAATTCTTCTATAGGAGGTAAATTCTTGACATCTAGCTTTAATTCTTCTCCTTAAGACATTTCTTAGCTTCCTTCATCACTTCATCATTTAGTTCAATAACTCCCTTCTTAGATGTTGGTATAAGTAGCAGGAATAGTTGGTTCAGAATAGTTGTCTCTATAGCTGGTTCAGGAGGAGTCAATCTTCATAATTCTTGCTTATTTTAGCCATTAATTCCTCGGCTTCCTTGGGAGTCCTATTCCTGAAAACACAATCAGTGACTATCTAGGTATGTCCTAGATTCTTCAGTTAGTCCATTATAAAATATATCAAGAAGCTCATTCTTAGGTAATGGACACCCAACCTGTGCATGAATCAAAGCACAAAATCTTGCCCATGATTCAGGCAATATCTCCTTTTCTCCCTGTTTAAAATCAAAAAGTTCCTGCAAAATAGCATGTCTAGCACTAGGAGGAAAATATTTCTGAGGAAAGTACTACTCAAGCAATCAGTATCAATAGATCCGGGAGGTAAATTACTAAACCAAGTTTTAGCTTCTCCTTTTTAGTGAAAAGGAAAATTTTAGCACCAAAGTAAGTCGCATCTTAATATCATCAAAACAGGCCACTCATGGTAAGCTCAGTCATATGTGCTACAACACTTTCATTCTTAGTCCCACAAAAAGGTTCTTTCTCAACAATAGCTATGTAAGATAGATCAAGAGAGAAATCATAATCTCTATCTTTAATGTTTATGGGAGATGCAGCAAACTTAGCATTAGGAGACAATTTGGGTATTTAATGATGAATTTATTGAAGAATGTCAAAACACTCATGGTAGAAGTTATATTAAGAGTCTTCTTGAGAGACGTACTATTAAACCTAAATTATCTCCTAACGCTAAGTTTGCTACATCTCCCAGAAACATTAAAGATAAGGATTATGATTTCTCTGTTGATTTATCTTACATAACCATTTTTGAGAAAGAACCTTTTTGTGGGACTAAAAATGAAAGTGCTGTAGCATATATGACTGAGCTTTCTACCATGAGTGGCCTATTTTCTGATGATATTAGGATGCACACCTACTTTGTTGTTAAAATTTTCCCTTTTTCACTAAAAGGAGAAGCTAAAGCTTGGTTTAATAATTTACCTCCTGGATCTATTAATAGCCCTGATTTCTTGATTGATACTTTCTTTCAGAAATATTTCCCTCCTAGTGCTTGACATGCCATTTTGCAAGAACTTTTTGATTTTAAACAGGGAGAAAAGGATATATTGCCTGAATCATGGGCAAGGTTTTGTGCTCTCATTCACGCACAACCTGGATGTCCATTACCTAAAAATGAGCTTCTTGATATATATTATAATGGACTAACTGATGAATCTAGGACATACCTGGATAGTTGTGCTGATTGTGTTTGTAGGAAGAGAACTCCCAAAGAAGCTGAGGAATTAATGGCTAAAATAAGCAAGAATTATGATGACTGGACTTTACCTGACTCAACTACACCTGAGCCAACACCAACACCAAATAAGAGGGGAGTGATTGAACTAAATGATGAGGTGATGAAGGAGGATAAGAAATGTCTTAAGGAGAAGGGTGATGTCTACGCACTTCTATTCTTGTAGACAGTTGTTGCGCCTCCAAGTGCAGAGGTTTGTAGAACAACATCAAGTTTCCCTTAAGTGGATTACCCAAGGTTTAACGAACTCAGGGAGGAAGTGGTCAAAGGTATCCCTCTCAAGAAACCCAGCAATCAAGATACAAGAAGTATCTTGTGTCCCCAACACACCCAATACACTTGTCAGGTGTATAGGTGCACTAGTTCAGCGAAGAGATAGTGAAATACAAGTGGTATGGATATAAGACAACGGTGCCAGAAAAGAGCTTGACGGGAGAAAAATACTAATGGCAAAAAGATGGAAGCAAGCAAACATGTAATAGATCTAGTTGCAAATGGTGTTTCAATGTTTAGAAACAAGGCCTAGGGATCATACTTTCGCTAGTGAACACTCTCATATAAATATCTTCTCTTCATGATACTACTCTGAACTACTCTCCGGTTGGACACTCTAATGCATGGTAGGGCTATAACAGCACTCCTCAAAGTCCATTTTCCCCATCTAGATAACCCCTCACTATCACCTTGAACGCTAGATGGTTCCAACAAACACCACAATTTCATAGAGACATCCAACTCCAAATATAACTCATAAAAAGTATTTATGTAACCGTAGCCAAAGTGCCACACGGTGTGCAGACTACCAACTTCACACACGTGGGGATAAGCAGAGATTAATTAAAGCACTTGAGTACCATAATAGATCTATATATTACAAAGCTCATGATCTCAATAAGATCACACATAGAGAGAGAGAGATGAACACATAGCTACCGGTAGAGCCCTTAGCCTCGAGGAAGAACTACTCCCTCCTCATCATGGGAATCAGCAACGGTGATGGAGATGGTGGTGGAGATCGATGGAGATGGCTCCGGGGCACTTCCCCGTCCCGGCAGGGTGCTGGAATAGAGACTTTCTGTCCCCCGAATCTCCTCTTTGGTCGCGGCGGTCCTGCAGAACTTTTCATGGCTGGAGGCTGGATGATTTAGGGTTTTCTCATCAGAGGCTTCTTATAGGCGAAAGGGCAATGTCAGAGGGTGGACCAGGGGCCCACACCACCTGGTGGTGCAGCCAGGGGGGACCCCCGCCACCACATGGTGTGGCCAGCCTCTGACCTCTCTCCATCTCGTCTTCTGGCTCCATGAGTCTTCCGGTAAAATATCGACTTTGGCTTTTGTTCGGTCCAATTATGAGAATATTTATTTTCTGGCTTTTCTAGAACCAAAAACAGAAGAAAATAGGCAACTGGCACTGTGGCATCTTGTTAATAGGTTAGTCCCAGAAAACATATAAAATACTCCAAAGTGTGGGCAAAACATAAGAAAGTAGATATAAAACAAGCATGGAACATCAATAATTATAGATACGTTTGCAATGTATCAACATCCCCAAGCTTAACTCCTGCTCGTCCTCGAGTAGGTAAGTGATAAAAAGAAAGAATAATTTTTTAGGTGACATGCACCATTATAATCTTGATCAAGGTATTTGTAAAACATTGATAGCTGGGATCATAGTACTTTAACATAGCATGAAAGATATAGTTCTAACAATAAGACATAGTAACTGATACGTTGGAAACGTATCTATAATTTTTGATGTTCCATGCTTGTTTTATATCTACTTTCTTATGTTTTGTCCACACTTTGGAGTATTTTTATACACTTTCTGGAACTAACCTATTGGCAAGATGCCACAGTGCTAGTTTCCTATTTTCTACTGTTTTTGGTTTCCGAAAAGCTAGAAAAGAAATATTCTCAGAATTGGACCGGACAAAAGCCAAAGTCAATATTTTACTGGAAGACTCACGGGGCCAGAAGACGAGACGGAGATGGGCCACGAGGTAGCCACACCACCTGGTGGCGCGGGCCAGCCCAGGCTGCGCCAAGGGTGGTGTGGGCCCAGTGGCACCCACCAACCTTGCCTCTTTCGCCTATAAGAAGCCTCTGATGCAAAAACCCTAAAGAACCGAGCCTCCAGCCACGAAAAGTCCCGCAGCACCGCCGCCACCAAATGGGAGATTCAGGGGACGGAAAGTATCTGTTCCGGCACCCTGTCGGGACGGGGAAGTGCCCCCGGAGCCATCTCCATCGATCTCCACCACCATCTCCATCATCGTTGCTGATTCCCATGAAGAGGAGGGAGTAGTTCTTCCTCGAGGCTAAGGGTTCTACTGGTAGCTATGTGTTCATCTCTCTCTATGCATAATCATATTGTGATCATGAGCTTTGTAATCAAGTAGATCTACCATGCTACTCAAGTGCTTTAATAGATCTCTAGCTCTCCCCATGTATGTGAAAGTGATAGCATGCACACCATGGTGACACTTAGGCTAGAGATTACAAATACTTGTTTTGAGTTATATTTGGAGTTGGATGTCTCTATGAAATTGTGGTGTTTGTTGGAACCATCTAGCGCTCAAGGTGACAGTGTGGGGTTATCTAGATGGGGAAGGCGAACTTTGAGGTGTGTTGTTATAGCCCTACCATGGATTAGAGTGTCCAACTAGAGAGTAGTTCAGAGTAGTATCATGAAGAGAAGATATTTATATGAGAGTGTTCACTAGCGAAAGTATGATCCCTAGGCCTTGTTTCTAAACATTGAAACACCGTTTGCAACTAGATCTGTTACATGTTTGCTTGCTTCCATATTTTTGCCTTTAGTCTTTTCCTACCCATCAAGCTATTTTCTGGCACCGTTACCACTTATAATTATCCATATCACATGTATTTCACTATCTCTTCGCCGAACTAGTGCACCTATACACCTGACAAGTGTATTGGGTGTGTTGGGGACACAAGAGACTTCTTGTATCTTGATTGCAGGGTTGCTTGAGAGGGATACCTTTGACCACTTCCTCCCCAAGTTCGATAAACCTTGGATAATCCACTTAAGGGAAACTTGCTGCTGTTCTACAAACCTCTACACTTCGAGGCCCAACAACTATCTACAAGAATAGAAGTGCGTAGACATCAAGCTATTTTCTGGCACCGTTGCCGAGGAGGTAAGGTAAAAGGTACTCACATCCTCCGGTGTGAGTGCTCGAAGTTATTTCCTTTTGATTATGCAATTTTGTCTTTTTGTTTCGTGTTTTCGCTAGTTGGGCTTAATGGAAAACAACAACAAAATTAGAGAGCTTTATAGTATTTACCTTGAGTTAGGACATGAAGTGTTTGAAGAGAAAATTAAAAAACCCGCGGAACTTAATTTGCATGCTAATAGCAATGTTGTTAGTATGAATTCTTTGGACACCATTATTGCTAATGCTATGGAAAAGTCTAAGCTTGGGGAAGTAGTTTTTATGAAAATGATCTTTTTAGTTCCCCAGCTTTGGAAGATAGCTATTCTATTGCTTATGATGATACCAAACCTCCGATATATGATGATTACAATAATAAATATGAAATTTTCAGTCCACCTACTATTGAGGAGAAAATTAATTATGATTACAATATGCCTCCTATATTTGATGATTATGGTGATGAGAATAATAATGATAGTATTTTGTTGAATTTTCTCCCACCACAATTATTAAGAATGACTATGCTTATATGGAGAGTAATAATCATTTTATGCATGTGGCTCATGATAAGAATGTTTTATGTGATAGTTATATTGTTAATTTTATTCATGATGCTACTGAAAGTTATTATGAGAGATGGAAACATGGTTTTATGTATCTCAACAATATTAAGTTTCCCCTCTTTATGTTGAAAATTTTGAAGTTGCACTTGTTTTTCTTTCGTATGCTTGTTGCTTTGTTCTTTCATGACTTGTTTCTTTACAAGATTATTTTTCATAGGAAGTGGGTTAGACTTAAATTTGTTCCATATTTGCTTCTTGATGCTCACTTTTACTTCAATTCATATTTCTTATGTGAGCATCTTCTCAAACTATCATGCCTAACATAATGTTGCTAATGACGATTGTGTGAAGTTTTGTATTAAGGAAATTTTCAGGTGTAGGGAAAGAATGATGTAATGAGATGAAGAATGGACAAAAGCTCAAGCTTGGGGATGCCACCCCGTTTCACCCCAAGAAATATTCAAGAGGTACAAGCGTCAAAGCTTGGGGATGCCCAAGGCATCCCCTTCTTCATCAATAAAAATCTCAGGTTTTCTTCCAAACACTTCATTTTTATTGTTTCATGCTCAATTGTGTTGTTCTTGGAGCGTCTTTGTTTTTGTTTTTAGTTGTTTGGTTTGCTTAAATAAGTTGGTTGGATCCCAACACACTTCTTTTGTAGAGAGACACACCTTGTTATTCATTTCCTAGAACACTTTAGTTTTCACTCTTATTGTTCTACGAGTGTTCTCCTTTGCTAGCACTGTGTTTAGCTTTAGTTTTCGACTGGTGTTGGAAAAGAGTAGGAAAGGTTCATGCTTAAGTGGTAAAAAGGAGCTTGTTTTTGACTGTGGCCTATGCTTTGTCATGTCATGCTTGATATTGTTTTGGCTTTATGCTTAGTGATTTTTGCTGTAGCATGACATGTTATAAACAATGAGATTGCTTAATGTGCCTTAAAAGAATCATGCGTTGGTTTAGCATATTAAAGCATAGTATTGTGGTATTCTCCTTTGATGCTTTATTTGGGTTGACTTGGCGCATGCTCACACCATGTTAAGACTATACCAAGTCACCACCCTCTATGATCATTTAGTTTTCATCTTGAAATATCACTTTATGCTTTAATTAATAATGTTTTGTCGCTTTGCATGATTATGGCCATTATTGCTCTCTTAGTTGGTCGCTCCCAGTGTTTTGCTAGCCTCCATACTAAGTATGAGTTCCACTCCTGCATCCAACTCCAAATAAAACAAAGTTATTAAAAATAGTCCACCATACCTACCTATTAGCATTTGGTATTCCAAGTATATTCATGTTTTTATCTACCTTCCAAATTAAATTTTTTATGAGAAAACTAGTGGTTAAAGCTCTCATGAACTTGATGGCACACTTTACTTTTATTGCCCCTAATAAACTTGAACCATTGTGTCATCTATGTTGTATATGCTTGCACTTATATGTTGGGGATTAGCAGAACCATGTTGTCATGGGGAACACTTTCAACATTAAACTTGTACATTATACCCAGTTGATATCATGCTCTTTTTTTATGGATGTCGTCGGTGTGAAATGAAAGGGAAGCATGTAAGTCCATGGAGTTATATATGTGTGTTAAAGAAACGCCTGGGCCGCTGGTCTAATCCATGCATAATCATGGTGGCAACCTGCAGCATAACCATAATGAGCAATCTATAAAGCATTCTTCTTATAAAAAAGAGATAGAGATTGAGAAAAAAAGAAAAAGAAAAAAAACATGAGAAAAGAGGAAAGAGAGAAAAAAACACCATTTTCCCATGGTAAATAAGAAGATTGCTGAGATGCTTATTATCTGCTTGCCTTGTCATTTTGATATGGGGATTCTTCCGTATCATCGGGCAAGGGGTACCCCGTTGGCGGTTCTCTATGATACACATGTACTTACTATGACAAGAACTTACCGGTAACTAAACTTGAATAGCATGAGGAGCAGCCCTCATATTCAAGGGACATGAGATTGCCAAATTATACTTTATCAAGCATATACTCCATAGTTTGTTCACTTTAACCTTAATCACTTCAAGATGCTTATGATAGGGGAAATGAGAGCTGAAAGCTAATTAGTACCATAATTTTTGGAAGCTCTTGATGAGACTTGAATCCCTGCTTCCTTCTATGAAGGCCTTTCTTTTACTTTTATGTTGAGTCTCCATCTTCTATCTTTATGCACCTATTGAGAGAGCATAGTGGCCATTCTTAGTTTAATGTGCATTGTCCCAAGACTTGTTGATTGATGCATAACTTTGATATTGCTTATCTTAAACTATTTATATCTAGTCACCCTTATGAACTTTGAAGGTGTCCTATGCATTTATGTTTTGCTACAGTATGAGGGACAAGCTGAATACCATTCTCATTATGTTTTCTATATGTGAAACAAACAAACGTCTTTCAATGCATTGTTATTCATGAATCTTTTGTTTGTACCTTTTCATGTTACAACATAGTTGCTAGGTCTTATTGTTAGAACTATATCTTTCATGTCTATGTTAGAGTACTTTGATCCTAGCTTTCAATGCTTCCAAATGGTTTCATCTTGATTGTGATGGTGCATGTCACCTCAAAAATTATACCTACTCGAGGATGAGTAGGAGTTAAGCTTGGGGATGTTGATACGTTGGAAACATATCTATAATTTTTGATGTTCCATGCTTGTTTTATATCTACTTTCTTATGTTTTGTCCACACTTTGGAGCATTTTTATACACTTTCTAGAATTAACCTATTAACAAGATGCCACAGTTCTAGTTGCATGTTTTCTGCTGTTTTTGGTTTCAGAAAAGCTGGAAAAGAAATATTCTCGGAATTGGACCGGACAAAAGCCAAAGTCGATATTTTACCGGAAGACTCACGGAGCTAGAAGACGAGACGGGGAGGGTCCACGAGGTGGCCACACCACCTGGTGGCGCGGGCCAGCCTCGAGTCTTGCACCGACCTTGCCTCTTTCGCCTATAAGAAGCCTCCGATGCAGAAACCCTAAAGAATCGAGCCTCCAGCCACGAAAAGTTCTGCAGCGCCGCCGCCGCCGAAGGGGAGATTCGGGGGATGGAAAGTCTCTGTTCCGGCACCCTGTCAGGACGGGGAAGTGCCCCCGGAGCCATCTCAATCGATCTCCACCACCATCTCCATCGCCGTTGCTGATTCCCATGATGTGGACGGAGTAGTTCTTCCTCGAGGCTAAGGGTTCTATCGGTAGCTATGTGTTCATCTCTCTCTCTATGCATGATCATATTGTGATCATGAGCTTTGTAATCAAGTAGATCTACCTTGCTACTCAAGTGCTTTAATAGATCTCTAGCTCTCCCCATGTGTGTGAAAGTGACAGCCTGCACACCATGGTGGGACTTAGGCTAGAGATTACAAATACTTGTTATGAGTTATATTTGTAGTTGGATGTCTCTATGAAATTGTGGTGTTTGTTGGAACCATCTAGCACTCAAGGTGACAGTGTGGGGTTATCTAAATGGGGAAGGCAGACTTTGAGGTGTGCTGTTATAGCCCTACCATGGATTAGAGTGACCAACCGGAGAGTAGTTCAGAGTAGTGTCATGAAGAGAATATATTTATATGAGAGTGTTCACTAGCGAAAGTATGATCCCTAGGCATTGTTTCTAAACATTGAAACACCGTTTGCAACTAGATCTGTTACATGTTTTCTTGCTTCCATCTTTTTGCCTTTAGTCTTTTCCTACCCGTCAAGCTATTTTCTGGCACCGTTACAACTTATAATTATCCATACCACTTGTATTTCACTATCTCTTCGCCGAACTAGTGCACCTATACACTTGACAAGTGTATTGGCTGTGTTGGGGACACAAGAGACTTCTTGTATCTTGATTGCAGGGTTGCTTGAGAGGGATACCTTTGACCACTTCCTCCCTTAGTTCGGTAAACCTTGGGTAATCCACTTAAGATAAAAGTGCTGCTGTTCTACAAACCTCTACACTTGGAGGCCCAACAACTGTCTACAAGAATAGAAGTGCGTAGACATCAGTAACTATGCATGCAACATGAAAGGATACAAACAAAGATCATGAATAACAATGCATCCAAAGACGTTTGTTTGTTTCACATATACAAAACATAGCATAGTGGCATTCAGCTTGTCCCTCATGGAGTAGCAAAACATAAATGCATAGGACACCTTCAAAGTTCATAAGCGTGACTAGATACAAATAGTTCAAGAACAAGCAATATCAACATTATGAATCAATCAATAAGTTTTGGGACAATGCACATAGAACTAAGAATGGCAACTATGCTCTCTTAATTGGTGTATAAAGATAGAAGGTGGAGACTCAATATAAAAGTGGAAGAAAGGCCCTTCAAAGGGAAGCAGGGATTTCAAGTCTCATAAAGAGTTTCCAAAAATTATGGTAATTATTAGCTTTCATCTCTCATTGCCCTATCATAAGCATATTGAAGTGATTAAGGTTAAAGTGAACAAACTATGGAGTATATGCTTGACAAAGTATAAGTTGGCAATCTCATGTCCCTTGAATACGAGGGCGCTCCTCATGCTACTCAAGTTTAGTTACCGGTAAGTTCTTGTCATAGTAAGTACATGTGTATCATAGAGAACCGCCAACGGGGTACCCCTTGCCCAATGATACGGAAGAATCCCATAATAAAAATGACAAGGAAAGAAGACAATGAGCATCTCAGCAATCTTCTTATTTACCATGGGAAAATGGTGTTTTTTCTCTCTTTCCTCTTTTCTCATCTTTTTTCTTTTTCTCTATCTCTATCTCTTTTTTTAATAAGAAGAATGCTTCATAGATTGCTCACTATGGTGATGCTGCAAGTTTCCACCATGATTAGGCATGGCTTAGGCTAGCGACCCAGGCGTTTCTCTAACACACATACATAACTCCATGGACTTACAAGCTCCCCTTTCATTTCACACCGACAACATCCATAAACAAAAGAGCATGATATCAACTGGGTACAATGTACAAGTGCAATGTTGAAAGCATTCCCCATGATAGCATGGTTCTGCTAATCCCCAACATATAAGTGCAAGCATATACAACATAGATGACACAATGGTTCAAGTTTATTAGGGGCAAGAAAAGTAAAGTGTGCCATCAAGTTCGTGAGAGCTTTAATCACTAATTTCACATAACAAGTTTAATTCGGAAGGTAGATAAAAACATGAATATACTTGGTGGACTCTTTGGAATAACTTGGTTTTATTTGGAGTTGGATGCATGAGTGGAACTCATACTTGGCATGTAGGCTAGCAAAAGAGTGGGAGCGACCAACTAAGAGAGCAATAATGGCCATAATCATGCAAAGCGACAAAACATCGTTAATTAAAGCATAAAGTAATATTACAAGTCCAAAACTAAATGATCATAGAGGCTATGGTGACTTAGTATAGTCTTAACATGGTGTGAGCATGCGCCAAGTCAACCAAAACAAAGCATCAAAGGAGAATACCACAATATTATGCTTTTGTATGCTAAAACAACGCATGATTCTTTCAAGGCATATTAAGAAATCTCAATTATTTGGAACAAGTCATGCTACAACAATAATCACTAAGCATAAAGTCAAAGCAATATCAAACATGACATGATAAAGTCTAGCCCACAGTCAAAAACAAGCTCCTTTTTGTACCACTTATAAGCATGAACTTTCCTACTCTTTTCCAACACCAATCAAAAACTAAAGCTAAACGTAGTGCTAGCAAAGGAGAACACTCGCAGAACAATAAGAGTGAAAACTAGAGTCTTCTAGGCAATGAATAACAGGGTGTGTCTCTCTCCAAAAGAAGTGGTGGGATCCAACCAACTTATTGCAGCAAACCAAGCAAAATAAAAATAAAAACAAAAACAAAGACGCTCCAAAAACAACACAACATTGCATGAAACAATAAAAACGAAGTATCTAGAAAGACCTGAGATTTTTATTGATGAAGAAGGGGATGCCTTGGGCATCCCCAAGCTTTGACGCTTGTACCTCTTGAATATTTCTTGGGGTGACACGGTGTGGCATCCCCAATCTTAAGCGACCAACTAAGAGAGCAATAATGTCCATAATCATGCAAAGCGACAAAACATTATTAATTAAAGCATAAAGTGATATTACAAGATGAAAACTAAATGATCATAGAGGGTGGTGACTTGGTATAGTCCTAACATGGTGTGAGCATGTGCCAAGTCAACCCAAATAAAGCATCAAAGGAGAATACCACAATACTATGCTTTAATATGCTAAAACAACGCACGATTCTTTCAAGGCACATTAAGCAATCTCATTGTTTATAACATGTCATGCTACAGCAAAAATCACTAAGCATAAAGCCAAAACAATATCAAGCATGACATGACAAAGCATAGGCCACAGTCAAAAACAAGCTCCTTTTTACCACTTAAGCACGAACTTTTCCTACTCTTTTCCAACACCAATCGAAAACTAAAGCTAAACACAGTGCTAGCAAAGGAGAACACTCGTAGAACAATAAGAGTGAAAACTAGAGTGTTCTAGGAAATGAATAACGAGGTGTGTCTCTCTACAAAAGAAGTGTGTTGGGATCTAACCAACTTATTTAAGCAAACTAAACAACTAAAAAAACAAAGATGCTCCAAGAACAACACAATTGTGCATGAAACAATAAAAATGAAGTGTTTGGAAGAAAACCTGAGATTTTTATTGATGAAGAAGGGGATGCCTTGGGCATCCCCAAGCTTTGACGCTTGTACCTCTTGAATATTTCTTGGGTTGACACGGGGTGGCATCCCCAAGCTTGAGCTTTTGTCCATTCTTCATCTCATTACATCATTCTTTCCCTACACCTGAAAATTTCCTTCATACAAAACTTCACACAATCTTCATTAGCAACATTAGTGCATTCAAAAGATAATAAACCTTTGGATTTTAGTTTTAAAACAGAAAAACTTTCATTAAAAACACAAACTACTGTAGCAATTCCCTTAAAAAGATCAATTCACCAAAAAGAACCCAAAAAGAAATCAATAAAGAGGTAAATGCAAATAATGGCAGAAATCTGTCAAAACAGACCAATAGGTGAAAACCAATTTTTTTGAAGACCTTCTGTTGCTCAAATCAAAAAGTGTTGAACAAATGAAAGTTATCTAACAACCTGGGGGATGTATTCAGAAAATTATAGCTCAATCCAGAATACAGAGATTGGTCACGAATCTTTATAGTGAAGCACAGAAATCTGTTTCGGGACAGCACTTCCCCAAATCTTACTTCCCTCTCATTAGAGGTTATTCTTGGCACAAAAATCAAATAAAAAAGGATAAGGACAGGTTATTACAAAGGTAATAACTTCCAAGACTCAAGAAAACTATTGGGTTATCTCCCAAGAAGTACTTTTTTAACGCCTTTAAGTTAGGAATGATAGTTTGAGAAGATGCTCACATAAGAAATATGAATTGAAGTAAAAGAGAGCATCAAGATGCAAATTCAAAGAACATTTAAGTCTAACCCACTTCCTATGCATAGCAATCTTGTAAAGAAACAAGTCATGAAAGCACAAAGCAACAAGCATAGTAAAGCAAAACAAGTGCAACTTCAAGACTTTCAACATAAAGAGGGGAAACCTAATATTATTGAGATGCATAAAACCATGTTTCCCTCTATCATAATAACTTTCAGTAGCGTCATGAATAAAATTAACAATATAACAATCACATGAAACATTCTTATCATGAGCCACATTCATAAAAGAATTAATACTCCTCACATAAACATAGTCATTTTTATTAATTGTAGTGGGAGTAAATTCAACAAAATAGCTATCATTATTATTCTCATCACCATAATCATCAAATATAGGAGGCATATTGTAGTCATAATTAATTTTCCCCTCAATAGTAGGTGGACTGAAAATATCATATTCATCATTGCAATCATCATATATTGGAGGTATAGTATCATCATAAGCAATAGAATAGTTATCTTCCAAAGTGTGTTCATTTGTAAACATATCATCATTGGAAGGAACATGGATAGCACTAATAGTACATCAATTATTATTATCATCATTTTCAGAATTTGTACCGAAGATATTTTCAATATCAAAAGTAGTGTGCTTTTCCCAATCAAGATCACTACTCTAGGTAATAGGCATAGGGACATCATCGAGTTCAGACTCATCAAAAACTATAATAGGAGCAACATGCTTCGGGGAAAATACTGTTTCCTCTCTTCTTTTACTCATCCTCTTCTTATTTTTCTTCTTCTCTTTAGGAGGGAGAGGCTTGAAAGGAAGCTTCTCCATATACCCTGGTTTATTGTTAGAGACAATAGAAGAAACTTTGGAGGATTCCTTTTTTTCATTAATAAGATCAAAACACATATTAGTCCTGTCATATTTTGGTAAAATCTCATCTTTTATAATATTTTGTATGTAAGTATTTGTGTGGCAATTACCAGCACAATAAGTATGACAACCATGCAAGACGCTATTCATACCAAAATCACTCATATCTACCAAAGAAGTTTTTCTTGATAACTCTTCACACCCCAAACATAATGTAAGTTCATCATGCTGATTAGGAGTGATCATGTCATCACAATATAAACGTGCAGTACTCATTGGATTAGAAGGCTATTATTATGGCCTGAGAATTGAAAATTGAAATGACCCACTTCAAAGCAAAGTTCACAAATAAAAGGATAGAGGGCACAAACTTTTTTACCAAGATCATTTAGAGCCCTATACCATGTTCTAGTTTTTTCATTCCTGTGGGTGATACAATATTCTTCTTCGATTTGATTACTCTCACAAGGTCTATGTATTCCACAAAAATTAACATGCTTATAATAAATGGTACTTTCAGAGGTTTGAGCATGCTTATTGTTATCATTAATAACAGTTTCATTTTCCATGCAAGTGTCTTTAAAAGGCTCGTGATACATGTCCCATTTTTCTTTAGGAGCATTAATATGAGAAGCAAAGGCTCTACAACAATCAACTAGAATTTCAGGATCAAGATCATATTTAGCACTAAGCTCTTGAAAATCAGCAGTTTCAGCGAAATACTTAATGCAATCATACTCATAGTTTATACCTGGTTCTTTACCTTTGTCGTTATCCCAATCTTCGGTATTGCTTTCAATTGTTTCAAGAAGATCCCACTTAGCTTTGACCTCCTTACTTGTGAAGTATCCCTCTAAACAGGTATCTAGATAGTCCTTGTAATGTCCTGAAAGCCTTACATAAAAATTATTAATAACAATATTAATAGGGAGCTCATGAATGGGACATTTGAGCATTAGTGACTTCAATCTCCCCATGCTTGGGCAATACTTTCTCCATCATGTGGATGAAAATTATAAATGTAATTGCTATCTTTATGAATTTCATGAGGAGGATAAAATTTAGAGTAAAAGAGAGATTCAAGTTCCTTCCACTCCAAATGATGAGGATCATCTAGTAGCTCATACCACTCCCTTGCTTTGCCCTTAAGTGAAAAAGAGAATAGCTTCCTCTTAACTTGGTTCATTGAAATACCTGCACACTTGAATGGATGAAACCTTTAATTTTGCAAATTCCTTTGACTGATGCTATTAAATTGCCTCCTTATTCAAAGTACATGAAGGATATTGTCTCTAATAAAAGGAAGATTCCTAATGAGGCAATTTCAACTTTACTTGCTAATTATTCCTTCAATGGTAAGGTTCCAAAGAAACTTGGAAACCGAGGGATTCCATCTATTCCTTGTTCTATTAAAAATAATTATGTTAGAACTGCTTTGTGTGATTTGGGAGCAGGAGTTAGTGTTATGCCTTTTTATCTCTACAAGAGTCTTCAATTGGAAAAACTAATACCAACCGATATATCTTTGCAAATGGCTGATAAATCTACTACTATTCCTGGTGTTATATGTGAGCATGTTCTTGTTCAAGTGGCTCATAATTGTTTGATATTAACTGATTTTGTTGTGCTTGAAATGCCTGAAGACGTTAATATGTCTATTATTCTTGGGAGACCTTTTCTTAATATTGTAGGAGCTGTCATTAATTGTAATCAAGGAAAGGTAACTTTTAATGTTAATGACAAGGAGCATACTGTATATATTCCCAAGAAGATTCATAAGACTTATGGCCTAAACTCAATTAAAAATATTGAGGGCATCCAAGTTGGAGAGATATATTGTCCCATACCACGAGAAAACTATGAAACTATTATGATTGGGACTATTGCTTTCATGGTTGAGGTAACATAATCATTTAGTGGAATGCAAAGTTTTGTTTCATATAAAATTGTTTTGGTAACAAGACCTGATCAACCTTGTTAACAAAGGGATTTTAATGAACAAAACAATGTTTTCACTATGATTACCCCTGCTCACTTTTATTTTATCCAGTTTTAATCTTTGCTTTCACCATGTTTACTTTTCTATTGCTAGTTGCTTGTATATTAGAGTGTCTTAGAACTTCTGAAGTTTTAGTTTTGTTTTGTTTTTGCATCATTCCAAAATCATCTTTCTGCCGGAAAATCATTCATCAATACCTGAAAATTGCTCAAAAATAAAGTTTCTCGAAAAATTCCAGAAAATTCATATTAAAATTTTATGCTAAAAATGGGGCAGAGAGGTACCTGGAGGGACCCAGGGGGCCCACCAGGCAGGCACACCACCTGGTGGCGCAGCCACACCAGGGGCGCGCCTGGCCATGGTGTGGGCCACCCCTGGCCCTCCACTTATTCTCCTACCTGCCACTCCTTTCTCTCTCCCGAGAAAACATCGTTCCATTTGCTCAATCCTATGTTCTTACTGTTATTGTTCATGATTTTCGATCTCCTTGCTCATCCCACCTTTGCTGCTGAGATTTGGAGCATTTGTTCTCCGGTATGTGACTCCTCCGCTTGTCCAAGTAGATTTGTGATTAGTGGTTTATATCTTGAGTATTTTGCTACTATAGGTGACAGGTTATGTGAGTTTGCATGCTTTTTCTTGCTTAGAGAATTTTTTTTGATGCATGTTTAGGCCTCTTACAAGTCCCTATAAGTAGTTCCTTTCATTATGTAATCACTTTGCAATTATTATTTGTGATGGTTGTCTAAAATTTCAGAAAAGGGGAGATGAACAACCACACTTTTGGAGAAGTATTTGAGAGAGACACACCTAGGAGGGCAAGGCCTTCGAGATCAGCTTCTCAATTTAGGCCATCATATAATGAAGATCGTATTGCGTCGTGCTTTGGCAATGAGGGAGATGAGGGAGATGCTCACCCATCTACCTTCCCTTCTTTGGCCTTTTTGCAAGCTACAGGGATCCTTGATGATTTCTTACTTCTCGCTCAGAGGGTTGGTCTAACCACCTACATGCAAGATGAGAGTGAGCAATATGCCGTGCTCACTGAAACTTTTGTTGAAAGTTTCACTTTCACTAACACCCCTTATAGGTCAACTGTTTCATTCAAAATCTATAATATGCCTATTACCATGACATTGGAAAGATTTTGCAGCATTATAGGCATTGGCATGACTAGGACAGTAAAGAATATCCAAGGTCGACCCGCTGATTTTATTGAGCTCTACCAAAGTGTAACAAATGATGATGACCGCACAACTCAGCGCGGGAAGATAAGAAACATTCGACTCCTAGATCTTAGATATTTTGCTTACTATCTTGCCACTAGCATTCTTGGTAGGGAGAACACTAGTAATATTTCTAATTATCATTTAGATTTCTTGCTGGTGCACTTAATAATGAAACCAAGTACTCCCTCCGTCCCAAAATAAGTGACATGGGTTTGTCTAGATTCGGATGTATCTAGACATATTTTAATACATAGGTACATATGAATCTAGACAAACTGAAGTCACTTATTTTGGGACGGAGGGAGTATAATCTTGGTTCTCTCATTGCTCGCCGCCTAGCTGCTAGAGGACCCACTTATGGGGGCATTATTGCTGCACGCATATTTGTTTCCTTGGAACTTTCTGTTGATCCTAATGATACTGTGCTGACCCCACAAAGGCTTGATCTTGCTACTATGAAAACACATCACTTTGTTACTACTAACTCTAGTGCAGAGAGTTTAGTTTACAGGATGTTGTTTACTGACGGAGATGAGAGGGAAATTCCCTTGCCACAGTCTACTCTGTTCAATATTTGCAGGATGCCATGGTCGCGCTCCAAGGAGGAGGTGGACGAGCAGCTCCGCTTGCTTGGTTTCCACGGCAGAACCAGGGAGATGCACCCTCTTATGACTACTCTGCGACTACATCGAGGCATCCTCGAGTTCGTATTAGTACGAAGACACTTCTTCACCATATTATGGAGGCGCTCCTTCTTGGCCAGCATGGGATTAATCTCCACTTAGGCCAAAAGCTTAAGCTTGGGGGGAGGTATACCGACATCACACTCATCTACATATCATTTTCTGTCGGTACTTTGCATATCCATGTTTCGCTTTCTTTTTAGTTTTTGGTCTTGCTTTATTTATGTTTTCTAAAACACAAAAATACCAATTTTTTTACGTTATTTCTCTTTGTTTGCTTCTTTATCTTTTAGCCTTGGTTTGCTTCACCCTTTTTAGCTTTGTTTTGATTGCTCGAAAAACCAAAAAAGATTTTGCTTTATTTGCTCTTTCTTTCAGCTCTTAAAAAGCGAAGACCCAAATATTTGTTGTTCTTCTCTGGTTTTGTAAAGTTTGTTGTAGGGTTCAACGGTCCTAAGTGACTCCTTGGAGTTTGGTTTTGTCTTATCCAAGTCACACAAGTTAAGGGCAATGATGATTGATGACAACTCGAGGTGTGGTAAGAGGCTGGTATGAACTCTATTTGTTTTCATTTTTGTACATATACTCATCATTGTGAGCATGCTTAGTCTATTCATGTAAGGTGTATGTTATTTAATGGATGCTTAGTAGTTCTTGCTATCTTATGATCAGTTCCAATCCATTAATAGTTTGTAACATGTCATATAAATGTTGGCTTGCATTGTTTTATTCATAACTTGGTATGACATTGTGGTATCCTCCTCTGAATGTTCTATTTGAATCGACTTGGCACATGCTCACACATACATATGACTAAACAAAAAGTCAGCTAAGCCTCGATGATTTATTCTGCCTCAGAGTTCTTGTGTCACTTTTATGCCACTATTAATTTTGTTTTGTCGCAAGCATGATTATGACAGTTACTTCTCTCTCAATTGTTGCTCCCTTTCTATTTCTAGCCTTCACTTGCACTGAGTATAAGCTTTACTCATGCATCCAACTCCTTAAAACCAAGTTGTCAAAAAGAGTCCACCATATCTACCTATTAGCTTCATTGTTATTCCTTGCATATTTATTATGCCGTGTTTTCTTCCACATAATAATGTTTGCTTGTTACGTGAAAATTAGTGATTAAAGCTCTCATGAACTTGATGGCACACTTTACTTTCTTGCATTTAATAACTCTGAACCATTGTGTCCATCTATGTTGCTTATATGCTTGAGCTTTATAAGTTCTGAATTAGCAGAACCATGTTACCATGAGTAACACTTTCAACATTGCACTTATTCAGTTGATATCATGTTCTTTTGCTTATGGATCCCGGTGGTGTGAAATAAAAGGGGAGCTTGTAAGCTCATGGAGTTTGCATATGTGTTAGAGAAACGCCTAGGCGGCTAGCCTAAGCCATGCCTAATCATCACTACAAGAAAAGTTGGCTTTTACAAGGGACGATTTTCGTGGTTGAAGGCCTGTTTTTCGTGGCTAAAAAGTCTTCTATGACAGATGACTGATGGCTCAATGCACGGAGCCAGAAAAGTGCTGGTGCGTGGTTGATGTAGAGCTTGTTGGAAACCCAAGAGGAAGGTATGATGAGCACAGCAGCAAGTTTCCCTCAGTTATAAAACCAAGGTTTAATCGAACCAGCAGGAGCAAGGAAACACCCCAAAGGTGTTGCTAGCTGAGCCTTGGTAGGGCGCACTACCGGTGCTAGTAGCAATGTGGAGACCTGCACAACACAACCACAGAACTTTGTCCCCAACTTGCGATGAGGTTGTCAATATCACCGTGTTTTGCGGAAAACAAAGGATTAAACGTATCGAATGGAAAGAAGTAATAGTTTGCAGAAAGTAAACACAAAGCAGTAAACAGTTTATAGATTGTATGTAAAGAAAAGGACCGGGATCCATAGTTCACTAGAGGTGGCTCTCCTTAGATAGATAATGCAGAATTACAAATAGATGATCTTGATCATGAACGGAGCTCACAAGATCTAGACATGAAATCACAAAGGAGGAGAACAATCCATCTAGCTACTACATGGATCCGTAGTCCAAGGATGAACTACTCACACATCACACCGGAGGCTTGCATGGTGATGAAGAAGGCATCCAGGGTGGATTCCCCTCTCCGGCAGGATGCCGGGAAGAGCTTCAAATCCCTCCCGATCTAGGGATGGAGATGACGGCGGCTACAAACTCTTTCGTGGATTTTTTGATCGGGCCCTTAGGGTTTTCGTCCCGAGGGCATCTTATAGGCGGAAGGGGAGGCCGAGGGGGTGCCAGGGCCACCACTCCACCCCCTGGCGCGAGCCAAGCCTGGCCGCGTGGCTAGGTGGTGTGGCCGGCCTCTGGCCCCTCTCTGTCTCGTATTCTAGCATCTGATGACTTCCCGAAAAATAGGCACTTTGGCTTTTGTCCCATCCAATTCCGAGAATATTCATTTTCTAACTTTCATGGAACCAAAAACAGCAGAAAACAGGCAGCTGGCACTGTGGCTCTTGTTAATAGGTTAGTCCAAAAAATCATATGAAAAGTACTCCAAAGTGTGGACAAAACACAAGAAACTGGATAAAACTAAGCATGGACATCAAAAATTATAGATACATTTGCAATGTATCAACATCCCCAAGCTTAACTCCTGCTCGTCCTCGAGTAGGTAAGTGATATAAAGAAAGAATAAATTTTGAGGTGACATGCACCATCAAAGACTTGATCAAAGTATTTGTAAAACATTCAAAGCTAGGATCATAGTACTTCAATCATATCACGAAAGACAAAGTTCTAGCAATAAGACAAAGAAACTATGATGCAACATGAAAAGGCACAAACAAAAGATTCATGAATAACAATGCTTTGCAAGACGTTTGTTTGTTTCACATAAAGAAAACATAGCATAATAGTATTCAGCTTGTCCCTCATAGAGTAGCAAATATAAATGCATAGGACACCTTCAAAGTTCATAAGAGTGACTAGATACAAAAGTTTAAAACAAGCAATATCAAGTTATGCATCAATCAACTAGTCTTGGGACAATGCACATAGAACTAAGAATGGCCACTATGCTCTCAAAGTAGGTTCATAAAGATAGAAGGTGGAGACTCAATATAATGGTGGAAGAAAGGCCTTTTTATAAAAGGAAGTAGGGATTCAAGTCTCATAAAGAGCTTCCAAAAATTATGGTACTTATAGCTTTCAGCTCTCATTGCCCCTATCATAAGCATCTTGAAGTGATTAAGGTTAAAGTGAACAAACTATGGTGTACATGCTTGACGAAGTATAAGTTAGAAATCTCATGTCCCTTGTATACGAGGGCCGCTCCTCATGCTACTCAAGTTTAGTCACCGGTAAGTTCTTGTCATTGTAAGTACATGTGTATCATAGACAACCGCCAACGGGGTACCCCTTGCCCGATGATACGGAAGAATCCCCATATCAAAATGACAAGGCAAGCAGACAACGAGCATCTTAGCAATCTTCTTATTTGTAATAGCATGAATATACTTGTAATATACTTGTAATAAACAAAAGCATGAATATACTTGTAATAGCATAAGCTCATAGGTAGGTATGGTGGACTCTTTGGAATAACTTGGTTTAAGGAGTTGGATGCATGAGTGGAACTCATACTTGATTGTGGAGGCTATCAAAAGACTGGGAGCGACAAACTAAGAGAGCAATAATGACCATAATCATGCAGAGCGACAAAACATCATTGATCAAAGCATCAAGTGATACTACAAGTTGAAAACTAAAGGATCATAAAGGCACTGGTGACTTGAGATAGTCATAACATGGTGTGAGCATGTGCCAAGTCAACCCAAATAAAGCATCAAAGGAGAATACCACTATATTATGCCTTAATATGCTAAAACAACGCATGATTCATCCAAGGAACATTAAGCAATCTCAACTGTTTATAACAAGTCATGCTACAGCAAAGAATACTAAGCATAAAACCAAAACAATATCAAGAATGGCATGACAAAGCATAGGCCACAGTCAAAAACGAGCTCTTTTTACCACATAAGCATGAACTTTCCTACTCTTTTCCAAACCAAACCAAACTATTTGCAAACCAATGTATGAAAGAGGGGGTCCAACCAATTTAATCAGAAAACTAAGCAAACAAAAGCAAATGAAAAACCAACATGAAAACGAAAAAGAAGACGCTCCAAGAACAACGCAATTGTGCATGAAACATTAAAAATGAAGCGTTTGGAACAAACCTTGGATTTTTATTGATGAAGAAGGGGATGCCCTGGGCATCCCCAAGCTTTGACGCTTGTACTTCTTGGATATTTCTTGGGGTGACACGCGTGGCCTCCCCAAGCTTGAGCTTTAGTCCATCCTTCATCTCATTACTCATTCCTTCCATACCCCTGAAATTTTTCCTTCATACAAAACTTCACACAATCTTTATTAGCAACATTAGTGCACTCAAGATAAATAGGTCTTAAGGTTCAGTTCTAACACCAAATAAACTTCCATTAGAACACTAGATACTGTAGCACTTCCCTCAAAAATCTCAATTCCCCAAAAGAACTAAGAAAGGAACCAACAAGAAGCAAATGCAGAAAATGGCAGAAATCTGTCGAAACAGACTAGCAGGTAAAGACAAAAATTTTCGAAGACCTTCAGTTGCTCAAATCAAAAAGTGTTGAACTAACGAAATTTAGATACCAACCTGGGGCAGAAGCACAAAACTTCATGCCTCAAAAAAACGTTCAGAGATTTTACAAGAATTTTTATGGTGAAGCACAGAAATCTGTTTCGGGACAGCAACTTTTCCAATCATTACTTCTCTCTCATTAGAGGTTACTGTTGGCACAAAAAGCAAATAAAAAGGATAAGGAGAGGTAATAACTTCCAAGACTCATCTAAATTTTTTGGGTTATCTCCCAATAAGTACTTTTCTTTAACGCCTTTAAGTTAGGCATGATAGTTTGAGAAGATGCTCACATAGGAAATATGAATTGATGTAAAAGAGAGCATCAAGAAGAAAATTCAAAACACATTTAATTCTAACCCACTTCCTATGCATAGGAATCTTGTATGCAAATAAATTCACAAAGAACAAAGTGACAGGCATAGGAAGATAAAATAAGAGTAACTTCAAAACTTTTAGCACATAGAGAGGTGTTTCAGTACCATGAGAACTTCCACAACCATATTTTCCTCTCTCATAATAATTTTCAGTAGCCTCATGAATAAACTCAACAATATAACTATCACATAAGGCATGCTTTTCATGATCGACAAACTTATAAACATTTTCAAGAGAATCCATAGGAACATAACATTCATCCTCCTTTGGTAAGCATGGGGGACAATCAAATAATGTGAGGGGTAAAGGGTTACTCTCACTAGAAGGTAGGAACGGGTAGATCCATTCTTCCTCCTCTTGATCATCACTCTCCTCCTCTTTTCATCCAATGAGCTTACAATTTCAGCAATTTCTTCTTCCATAGGCTCCTGCAAGGCATTAGTCTCTTCCACTAGTGGAGAGCATCTATTAAGATAATCAAGTATATAGCCATTTTCTTACTTGTAATTATCAAAGCAAAATTGAAGTATATCATAAACCTCATATTTATAAGGTGCATCATCAGTATTTTCAAGCAAATAAGCAAGTTCGAATGCACCCTTCCAAGCAATAAATTCTTCAATTTGTTCCACATCATAAAAGTCATAATTTCCCTTAACATAAGAAGATATGGTAACATTATCATTATACTTACATTGAAAAGGGAGGTGTTTATACCTCCGACAGCAAAAAGATTTATCAAAGCAATAAGTAACATTATAAGTAGAGCACACATTTCTAGCAATGGTATCCAATTTATTAATTTGTTCCCATAAGTGTTTCCCTTTTTGTGACAGACGGTGTTCCTTATAATAATATTTTTGTTCTTTTGTGAACCCACCTTGCCAATAAGATTCAGTTTCAAAGAAACCAATCATTGATAGAAAGCATGATAAAGCAAGACAATAATAGACCAATGAAAATAGCCACTATAGTAGGAACTAATTTTTTTGTGTTTTCAATAAAGAAAGCAAACCTGTAAAACTGATTTTTTTGTGTTTTTTTATAAAGAAACAAGCAAACAAAACAAAAAGAAACTAAGCAAAACAAAAATAACAAATTAAAGAGATTGGTTATGAGGGACTCCCCTTGTGAAGATGTCCTTGACTCCCCGACAACGGCGCCAGAAAAATGCTTGATGGCTCAATGCACGGCGCTAGAAAAGTGCTGGCGCGTGGTTGATGTAGAGCTCGTTGGGAACCCCAAGAGGAAGGTATGATGAGCACAACAGGAAGTTTCCCTCAGTTATGAAACCAAGGTTTACTCGAACCAGTAGAAGCAAGGAAACACCCCAAAGGTGTTGCTAGCTGAGCCTTGGCAGGGCGCACTACCGGTGCTAGTAGCAACGTGGAGACCTGCACAACACAACCACAGAACTTTGTTCCCAACTTGCGATGAGGTTGTCAATCTCACCGTGTTTTGCGGAAAATAAAGGATTAAACATATCGAATGGAAAGAAGTAATAGTTTGCAGAAAGTAAACACAAAGCAGTAAACAGTTTATAGATTGTATGTAAAGAAAAGGACCGGGATCCATAGTTCACTAGAGGTGGCTCTCCTTAGATAGATAACATGCTGGGTGAACAAATTACAGTGGGGCAATTGACAAACATCGAGAAAGTAATACATGCATATACTAATCATCTTGACTCCTTTGGAACTTGATTGGGCATTACAACATTATACATAGACCGCCATCCAACTGCATCTATGACTAATAATCCACCTTCAGGTTATCATTCGAACCCCCTCCAATATTAAGTTGCAAGCAACAGATTATTGCTTTACAAACTACGTGTAAAGTAAACAATACGATTGTTATATGAACAAAGGATTGTTGTTTTCTCCCTAGTAGCAACAGCACATCTAGTACCTTAGAGATTTCTGTCACTTCCCTAGATTACTAGAGGCATGAACCCACTATCGAGCATAAATACTAACTCTTGGAGTTTCTAGCATCTACTTGGCCAAGATATCTACTAACAACGGAAAGCATGCAAGATCACAAATAACAAAGACATGATAGAATCAATAATCAATCTGAAATAGCATCTCAATATCGGATCCCCGCAAACACAACATGCAGAATTATAAATAGATGATCTTGATCATGAATGGAGCTCACAAGATCTAGATATGAAAGCAAAAAGGAGGAGAACCAGCCATCTAGCTACTACATGGATCCATAGTCCAAGGATGAACTACTCACGCATCACACCAGAGGCTTGCATGGTGATGAAGAAGGCCTCCAGGGTGGATTCCCCTCTCCGGCAGGATACCGGGAAGAGCTTCAAATCCCTCCCGATCTAGGGATGGAGATGACGGCGGCTACAAACTCTTTCGTGGATTTTTTGATCGGGCCCTTAGGTTTTTCATCCCGAGGGCATCTTATAGGCGGAAGGGGAGGCCGAGGGGGTGCCAGGGGCCACCACACCACCCCCTGGCGCGGGCCAAGCCTGGCCGTGCGGCCAGGTGGTGTGGCCGGCCTCCGGCCCTTCTCCGTCTCGTATTCTGGCATCTGATGACTTCAGGAAAAATTGGCACTTTGGCTTTTGTCCCGTCCAATTCTGAGAATATTCATTTTCTGACTTTCCTGGAACCAAAAATAGTAGAAAACAGGCAGCTGGCACTGTGGCTCTTGTTAATAGGTTAGTCCAAGAAATCATATGAAAAGTACTCCAAAGTGTGGACAAAACAAAAGAAAGTGGATAAAACGAAGCATGGAACATCAAAAATTATAGATACATTTGCAATGTATCAATGACCATCGTGGTAAAAGCCGTGTCATAAAAGAATCTACCGCGGTTTTTCCCTGACCGTGGCGGATCGCAACCTTCAACCACAAAAACTTGTTCTGTCGTAGATCTGTTCGCCAGCCGTGTTGAGTGCTCACGTCATGCGAACTGGCACGTGGCAGCCACTTTTAGCGGCCAGTTACCACCATTAACGTCCTTAGAAACCGTGGCAGAAGCCAGGCCCAGCCAAGGCCTGCTAAATTCTAACTGGGCTAGCCCATTAGAGTAGCCCAATTAGAAGATGGCCCATTACTGTTTTGCTCTGCACTATTTGAAATGGGCCCAAAGTTGCAGCCAGCAGCGGCCCGTGAACTTTCTGCCCAATACTGTTTCGGCCTAAAGAAGGCCCATGATGGTCCAACACTCTTTGACCCATTAGCAGCCTGCGCCAAGTCGCTCATGTACATTTAAGGCCTGCGGGCGGCCCATCACTGTTTATCACAGCCATCATGGGCGGCCTACTGACGACCCTTGTATGAGATGGCCTGTTACTGTTCAGGCCTGTTACTGTCCTGGCCTTTCACTATTCCGGGCTTTACCTGTTCAGGCCCACAAGTGACCCTTCACTATTCTAGTCTGGTAAATGTGTTGGCTATCGCTTCTCGCCTCGGAAATTTCTCGGGTCATTCTTGTTACGCTTGTCACTATTACGGCCTTTCACCGCTATGCCCTTCTTATTGCGGCTACTCTTGTTTAGGCATGTTACTGTTCTGAGATTTCACGGTTTCTTGCTTGTTACTACAATGGGTTGTTTCTGTTACGGCCTGCTACTGTTAAGGCATGTTACTATTATGGCATGTTACAGTTATGACCTGTTACTCTTACGGCATGTTACCATTACGGCCTGTTACTGTTACGTCCAGTTACAACTTGTAGGTCGGCCCATTATGTTTACAGCCTTTTACAGTTTCAGCCTTTCCTGAAGCCCATGCCAATAACATAAATTTTTTATATAATCCAGCATTTTTTACTGTTCATCGTCGGTCGAATACACAGCAGGCCAATAACAAAGCATGTTATTGTTCCCTAATCGACCTACCTGGCGTAGTTACCGTAACGACTACCGCATATGTGGACAATGTCAACTAAATGCATACATGGCCTACGCGAGTTATCTAGATATTACATCAGCTACAAACTTCTTAAAATTATTACATATTATCAAATCAAGGGAAAGAAAAATCAGCATTTCAGTTGACAATCAAGTTGATAGCAGAGTCCTCAATTCATCACCTGCATCTTCCTTTGAG
This sequence comes from Avena insularis, assembly GCA_023614405.1. Classification (NCBI taxonomy): domain Eukaryota; kingdom Viridiplantae; phylum Streptophyta; class Magnoliopsida; order Poales; family Poaceae; genus Avena; species Avena insularis. Next base: position 250,147,623 of record CM042690.1, read on the forward strand.
TGTGACAGCTATATTGGAAGAGACATGATCTTGCAACCCCCTCTTTGGTGGCGATAGCAATAATTGCATCCTAAAACTAAGTAATAACAAGTTAATACATCAAACAAGACAAACTACTCATTTGACTGATATGACAGGAGCTATGATTCGGAGTTTACAACTAGTCAATGGTTCAATTATTGACCAACACGTCACACAAACAGGAAAAACAAGCATGCATTAAACAAGTGTGCCTACCGTGAAACGAGCAATCAAAAAATGTGTGTGTGTGTGGCTTAGAATTTCAGCAAAAATAAACTAGCCAGGTCATTTCAACAAATATATATGGAAGCAGTTCTATACCCTAAAATGCAAGAGACGTCGGATGACTTGGAATTTGCGCTGAGACACAAAATGGCATGCAGTTACTGTCATAGCGAAGAATGAACGAGATAGAAATTATAACCGCATCATACGAGAACTTGTAGAGCAGGAATGCAAACCACGAATGAACCATATATTGTAGAGGATAGTTATGTCGTGACTTAGGACGAACCAGACCCAGAAACAGATGCAAGATATAATGGCGTCGCTCGTGAACCTGTAGACAAACAAGCATTAGACAAGTGTGCGTAGAATGAAATGAGCAATCAAACAAAGTGTTTCTTAGAATTTCAGCAAATATAAACAAGCGAGGTCATTTCAGCAAATATATATGAAAGCAGTGGCATCTCCTGGAATGCATAGTCGTTGGGTGACTCAGAATTTGCGGTAGGCTACACAATGGCATGTAGTTACTGTCGTAGCTAAGAATCAACAGATAGAAATTATAATGGCATCATAAGAGAACGTCTAGAGCATGAATGCAAACCACGAGTGAACTACATAGTAGAGAACAGTTATGCTGTTGTCAGGATGAACAAGCACCAGATAAGGAATTAATGGCATCCCTTGTGAACCTGTCAAATAGGCTATGCAAACCAACATGTTCATTATTCCATTTTGAGCTATATGCAATAAAAAGGAAATAGTTAGTGATGTAACTTTTGAAGAAGTAGATGGCAACAACAAAATTATAATCGAATTAGTACGAAGAGTTTAAACAGCTACTACAGGATAGCAGAATGATGCCAAGGAGGAAATAATAGCAGGAACTGATCTCAGAACAAAACAGATAGATTCATCAATTGTAGAGCAGGGAATCCACACTAATATTTTCGCTGACTTCAGATTTTGCAAGGATTACACGGTAGCAGGCAATTACTGTTGTATGGAGTAGCTAAGAACATGTGTATGACAAAATAACATACATGTCCATGACTTGAAATTTGTAGAGCAGCGCATGCAAACCAACATGTCTAATAACCTTGTATGTACTAGCACGAAGAACAGACATGCCCACTGACTTATATGTACGAGCACAATGACAAAAATGCAGTTCACTGTGATAGGCTTGAACCTACTATACTGCTGACAAAACAAAAACGGGTTGCAGATTTGGTTAACCTTGGTCGGAGAGGCGTCTAAGCATCATCGGTACCGTGCGGGTGACGTCTAGGTCACCAAGTGTGCTGTGGTTGCGGTGGCTGTTGGCCTCGGGGAAGCAGATCTTGGGCAGTCGATGCGGTATTGAGCGCGGTGGACAAGAGTGTCGCTGAGGCAGATCCAGTGCAGTGAACGGTGATGGCTGAGCAGCTGGTCTAGAGCGGTGGACATGGAACTCTCTGAACTAGATCACGTTCGGTGTACATCGGTGAAGCGGATCTAGTATGGTTGGGTAGCTTTCAGCAACCGGTAAGTAGAGCTTGGGCGGTTGATGATGCCATCGGCATGGTGAACGACACCGCAGATCTGGTGCAGTGGCAGAGAGACCCGATGAACCAGATTCGGTGGGTGAGCATCGGTGAAGCGGCTCCGCGGCGGTGCACGAGACCACCGCTCAAGCGGGTCCGGCCGCCGTGGAATTGCCGCTGGTCGGTGCGCATCGTGGTCGTAGAGGTGAGGGTGTGGGAGAGATGGGGATGCAATTTTTGGAAGGACCAGCCGGAAAATCTGGGCGAATCCGGACTAAGGAGGTGAACAGAAATATAAATTATGATCGTGCCCCCAAGCTACCGACTTTAGCTTGCCCATAGGACATCAGAACAATGGGTAGAATCGGAATTTCGAAGTCAAAAGTTTTTGAAACTGAGGGGCGAGAAATGCTTCAAGATCGATGTGTGATTTTGCCGCTTGATTGAGATATTGAATTTGGCGACCATCCATCTAATAATAATATAAAAATGGTACTACCCAGGTGGGATATTTTGCCTCAAAGTTTTTGAAACTGAGGGGCGGGAAATGCTTCAAAGTCAGTTTATGGTTTAGCCGCTTGATTGAGATAAGTGCCCATCTGATAATAATACAAAAATGGTACAGCCCCGGTGGGAGATTTTGCCTCGAAGTTTTTAAAACGGAGGGGCGGGAAATGCTTCAAAGTCGGCGTGCAGTTTTGCCGCTCGATTGAGATTTTGAATTTGACAAGCGCCCATCTGATAATAATAATAATATAAAAATGGTACTCCCTAGGTGGGAGATTTTGGCTCAAAGTTTTTGAAACGGTTAGGCGAGAAATGCTTCTAAGTTGGTGTGTGATTTTGCCGCTCGATTGAGATTTTGAATTTTGCTAGCGTCCATGTACTAGTAGTAGTAGTAAAAAAAGGTGGTAGAACGTACAACTATATGGTCAGGAATTCATTGACGAGAGTCACATCAACTGATCATCCATATAACCACACTTGAGGTACTCCATGTGTTCGATATTACTAGGCCGGAGTAGTACTAGTTCGGAGAATTAACTTCACCTACTCGCTTTATAGCTAGTTATTGCATGCAGTAGTAATCCTAAAATCCAGGCAATGCTCGTGGCCACCGCATCTAATTGAAAACATGGAAGCGAATGGATGCACTCCCGTTTTAACAACATGATCGGCTAGGAGCATTACACGACGTGGTGGTTCATATTTTACGGTCAACTAGAGGAGTAATTGAGTAAAACTAGGATCATTAATTGGTCCTCCGGCCTAGCAATTGAGGCTATAAAATAATTAAGAGGTATATACACCTTTAGTCCCACATCTTGCACCGCGAGAGCGTTTTAGTCCCACATATTAAAAATGAGCAATACTAGTCCCTCAACTTATATCTCGAGAGCATTTTAGTCCAATTTAATGGAATTTCAGTGAATTTGACTTAATTTGTTCACAAATGACGTTGATTTTTTAAAATGACCTCTCTTTATTTTTTATGTCATTTGTGTCCCTATGCGGACTGATAAGTGGGCCACCTGTTAGTAGACGTACAAATAAAATAGTTAAATCTCTAAGAGGAGAATGGATTCGAACTTAACATTTTTGTACAATAACACACACACACCCACAAGCCACTATGCCGGTAGATGCCCACGACTACTCAGTTGAGACAAGGAGTACTTGAGAGCACGTAATTATGATAGACGAGAAGTACTTGGGGGGAAGTAATTATTTATACAATAAAAAAGCACATACGAATGCAAAAAATGCTCACGTCTATGTTGGCACGGTCCATAATATCAATTGTACAGCTTTGTCGTTAACGTAGTAGCTAGCTGCACTGTCTAGAATAAACTTGAGTTTTTTCTTATTCACAAAAATGAAAAGGAATAAAGTTGAGTTGTTATTTTACCCAGAACACATATTTTTGAATATCCAAAATAAAGAACACATCAGCCAGAGCGCTCTTCAGTTAATCACTTCTGTGTGCATGTTGTCATGGCAAGGTTGATTTCTTCAGTAGCGCAGGTAATCAGTTCGATACCCTACAATGCATTGGTAGTTTTTCTTATTTCTTTTCTTATTCAGATCCTCCTGTCAAGTCATACCAAGGTCACAATTGGCAGGCAAAAAATACACAGGGGTCATTTTGCAAAAATTATGATGCCACATGTCACTTCTAGAATTAGTTACGACGAATTCGGACAAAATCACAAAAATTTGATTAAATTGGACTAAAATGTTCCTGGTTACAAGTTGTGGGGCTAGTGTTGCTCACTTTGCAAGATGTGGGACTAAAACGTTCCCACGGTGCAAGTTGTGGGACTAAAAACGTATATACATCAATAATTAACGACCGTGATATTAAGAGAACATGAGGTTTTTAGCTCCACGGAGCATACACCCCATCCGACCACATGGTGAGCATCCAAGGGCACAGCCAAAAAGCGAAATTAAAAAATAGAAAATGCCATGCAAAAAATGGAAAATGCGCTGCGTTTGCGTGTGCCCAGAGGACCAGGGAGCGCAGGTTTTCTTGTTAGATTTTAGGATAATTAAATACAATGAGGTTATGATACTACTACTACTAGTATCATCCTACACCTACACACTCGCGTGCTCCCAGGGGTCGTAAAGCTGGTGTGCGCATGACCGTTGTACCGTAATTAGTGTGCGTGCGCATGCGTGTGTCCGTGCCAGTTTGATGAAACGCGCTTGTCGTTGCTGTGTGCATGCCGTCATCTCGTTTCCACACGATTCGCTTGGCTTTCCCAGGCCTTTGTTTAAATGTGTGTCTCTAAAACCGCTTCCTGTGCCAGTCGGTGGGACCGAGACCACACGAATGCCATCATCCATGGCGGGCAAGAAGCAGGAGGACTCGCCATGGGCTAGTCTCCCTGAGGGACTCGTCCAGAAGATGGGTGACATCTTCCTTTCGATGGACGACTTTGACTACTATGCCGCCTTTCGGGCAGTCTGCAGCGCCTGGCGCAGCTTCACGGAGGAGCACTTTATGCCAGCCAGCTGGATTATTCTAGAGCACCAGTTGTCGGAGGAGTATCGGGTAGAAGACGCCGCCATCACGTTGCTGAACGTGAGAACTGGCCGCCACCTTGAGAAGAAGATTAGCCGGGTTATTCGCAGGTGCTTTCTTTATATTAATCTGTATATATGCGATCCATTTTTTGCATTCACATCCTATACTATCTGTTTTTCAAGTTCTGTTTCTTCGTCCACTTGTTGCCCAGGGTTTTGCTCCATGGTTTACCTTGATTGAATTTCAGTCTCTTTACCTTGATTGAATCTATGTTTCTCCTCCCTCTATCTCTAGAAGGTACTTTTATGTCGGTAGCACAACCGACGGCCTCCTTGTGCTTGGACAGAGGGTGCAGCCGTACAAGACCCGATTGTACAACCCCTTATCGGGCGGAGATACCGACCAAGCAGGTGGCTTCTGTCGCTGTGAGGATATTCCCGTCGTTGATGGTGTTTACATCAAACAATCAGAACACCACCATTTGGTGGGCGGATGAGAGCACGGAGGAAGGGAGTCGCCCAGTCTTTGGTGAAGGTGGTACTCGCCGTATGACTTCACGGAACTCTGGAGCATGACTTCTTACGCCAGTGATGTTTTTGTCGTAGACAGATACGAGTCTGTCCTCTCGACTATGTGTGATGCGGCTCATGGAGATGTGCAGATGCAGTGCTCCGCACGAACCCTGGAGATGCATCCCACCGTTGTAGGCCCTGTTCCGGGCTACCAGTTCCTAGAGAATCGTTTTTACCTCGTCAAGTCTGACGGGGAGTTGTTGTTCGTTGTGAGTGGACCGGTCTACGGCGGCATGCCGGTTGTTTACCGGGTTGATACCCAGAACTATGTCCTTTAGCCGGTCATAGGCATCGGAAGTCGTGCTCTCCTCATTGCTGACAATCAGTGCGTCTGTGTCGACAACACCAGGGTACCCACGGTGCAGGCCGACAGCAAATACTATGCGAATCTATCCGAGATTAGATCTTACAACTTTGAGGCTCTTGCGTGGGAAGAGGAGCCAAGCGTTGTATATGGGTATGGAGTAGGAGGATTATGGAATGACCGTCCTTTCGAACTCGATCGATTGCTGGAGGAGTATTGCAGAATTGTTGAGCATTCTGAGCTGCAGATGGTGCCGCCATATGGTGAGGATGGTACCACCCACTACGATTACTATGACGGCTATCCATCAGATTGATGGATTGTGTGGGTCTGCTCCTGATGTATTCTCTTCAGGTCAGCTCTTTATGTGTTCACTTTGTTGAGTGAACATCAATAAATTTTGCAAGTTCTATGGCGCCCGTGTAATACAATGGACGTTCTCCCTGTTCTGGTATATCGTCTGTTGTACCTCTTACAATTTCACTGTTTTTTCACGTGTGTGTAGTAATTCTGATAGATGCTCAGTTTGTAACAATCCTCAAACAACTTACAACTACAAATTACAGTAGATTATTACAATCCTCAGTAAACTTGATAGTAATAAAATGAAGCATAAAAGTTGCATCAGAGTCCAGAAAGCTAAAAAAACACCATAACTGGTGTTACAGAAAAGGTCTCTATGGAGCTTGCATCCCGAGACATGTAACAACTGGCTTCCCATGAGAGTTGCAGATGAGATTATTAAGTATGTTCTACGTTAAAGCTTGCCTGTTTTTCAATTCATATAAGTCTTTGCGTGCTATGGTGATTACTGAATCTATTTTGTTGGCTTCTTACTCAACAATATCACGGGCATCTTGGAGGGCATCCTCAAATAATCTTTCGGCTAAAAAACGAGGATCAGTCGAAGCGGTGTGCCATGAGCAATAGGTATTGTCACTGCTGCTGTGTGAAACAAAATCTAAACTTGGAGAAGCGGGTCTTTGTTCGGCATTCAGAGGGTCATTTGCAGCCTGAAACAAACACAAAACAAGTTATAACAGCATTACCATGCAATCACACCACCATGAATTTTAAATGTGTCAATGCGGTAATATATAAGGAAGGAAGCAATTAACATTGGTGGCTCATACATCTATTTCTTATTGAATAAGTGGACCAGCTGGCGCCATGGAGAGATGCGAGCATGTGCTACTCTGTGAAATGACTGCTCTACTTGAAGATGGCTGAGACCAAGACAAAACAAGTTACTTAAACAATAGACTTGGAAAACAAACTACAAATTCATTTTGAATAACAATGTGAGCAATCAACAAAAGCACCTGATGCAGACTGCTCAAACTAGAATGTGCAGAACATGAATAAAATGAATATTAAAACTAAGCCATTATGTTTCTCATATATAAACTAGCCAGGAACTACACAACGAAATCTGCCACTGATTTAATCATAGACAAAAAAAGAGTAACTCAGCCAATAAAAACACATCAATTGTGAGCCTCGAATATGCTAGCCAGATAATTTTAGACAAACAATGAATCAAGCAATCATACATTGAATTATTCATGAATAGCTGATGGCTCAATGCACAGCGCCTAGAAAAATGCTTGTTGGTGGTGTTGATGTAGATCTCGTTGGGAACCCCAAGAGGAAGGTATGATGAGCACAGCAGCAAGTTTCCCTCAGTTATGAAACCAAGGTTTAATCGAACTAGTAGGAGCAAGGAAACACCCCAAAGGTGTTACTAGCTGAGCTTTGGCAGGGCGCACTACCGGTGCTAGTAGCAACGTGGAGATCTGCACAACACAACCACAGAACTTTATCCCCAACTTGCGATGAGGCTGTCAATCTCACCGTGTTTTGCGGAAAACAAAGGATTAAACGTATCGAATGGAAAGAAGTAAAAGTTTGCAGAATGTAAACACAAAGCAGTAAAAGATTGTAGATTGTATGTAAAAGACAAGGACCAGGATCCATAGTTCACTAGAGGTGGCTCTCCTTAGATAGATAACATGCTAGGTAAACAAATTGCAGCGGGGCAATTGACAAACACCGAGAAAGCAATACATGCATATACTAATCATCTTGACTCCTTTGAGACTTTATTAGGCATTACAACATAATACATAGACCGCCATCCAACTGCATCTATGACTAATAATCCACCTTCAGGTTATCATTCGAACCCCCTCCAGTATTAAGTTGCAAGCAACAGATTATTGCTTTACAAACTACGTGTAAAGTAAACAATACGATTGTTATATGAACAAAGGATTGTTGTTTTCTCCCTAGTAGCAACAGCACATCTAGTACCTTAGAGATTTCTGTCACTTCCCTAGATTACTAGAGGCATGAACCCACTATCGAGCATAAATACTAACTCTTGGAGTTTCTAGCATCTACTTGGCCAAGATATCTACTAACAACGGAAAGCATGCAAGATCACAAATAACAAAGACATGATAGAATCAACAATCAATCTGAAATAGCATCTCAATATCCATCGGATCCCCACAAACACAACATGTATGGATTACAAAAAGATGATCTTGATCATGAACGGAGCTCACAAGATCTAAACATGAAAGCACAAAGGAGGAGACACCAGCCATCTAGCTACTACATGGATCCGTAGTCCAAGGATGAACTACTCACGCATCACACCAGAGGCTTGCATGATGATGAAGAAGGCCTCCAGGGTGAATTCCTCTCTCCGGCAGGGTGCTGGAAAGAGCTTCAGATCCCTCCCGATCTAGGGATGGAGATGACGGCGGCTACAGACACTTTCGTGGATTTTTTGATCGGGTACTTAGGGTTTTCGTCCTGAGGGCAATATATAGGCAGAAGGAGAGGCCGAGGGGGTGCCGGGAGCGGCACACCACCCCCTGGCGCGGGCGAGGCCTGGCCGCGCGGCCAGGTGGTGTGGTGGCTCCCTGGCCCTTCTCCGTCTCGTATTCTGGCACTTGATCCCTTCCGGAAAAATAGGCACTTGGCTTTTGTCCCGTCCAATTTCGAGAATATTCATTTTCTGACTTTCCTGGAACCAAAAACAGCAGAAAATAGGCAGCTGGCACTATGGCTCTTGTTAATAGGTTAGTCCAAGAAATCATATGAAAAGTACTCCAAAGTTGGAACAAAACACAAGAAAGTGGATAAAACCAAGCATGGAACATCAAAAATTATAGATACATTTGCAATGTATCAACATCCCCAAGCTTAACTCCTGCTTGTCCTCGAGTAGGTAAGTGATAAAAAGAAAGAATAATTTTTGAGGTGACATGCACCAACAAAGACTTGATCAAAGTATTTGCAAAACATTCAAAGCTGGGATCATAATACTTCAATTATAACATGAAAGACAAAGTTCTAGCAATAAGCAAAGAAACTATGATGCAACATGAAAAGGCACAAACAAAAGAATCATGAATAACATGCTTTGCAAGACGTTTGTTTGTTTCACATAAAGAAAACATAGCATAATAGTATTCAGCTTGTCCCTCAATAGAGTAGCAAATATAAATGCATAGGACACCTTAAAAGTTCATAAGAGTGACTAGATACAATAGTTTCAAACAAGCAATAACATGTTATGCATCAATCAACTATTCTTGGGACAATGCACATAGAACTAAGAATGGACACTATGCTGTCAAAGTAGGTGCATAAAGATAGAAGGTGGAGACTCAATATAAAGGTGGAAGAAAGGCCTTTTGTAAAAGGAAGTAGGGATTCAAGTATCATAAAGACCTTCCAAAAATTATGGTACTTGTAGTTTTCAGCTCTCATTTCCCCTATCATAAGCATCTTGAAGTGATTAAGGTTAAAATGACACAACTAAGAGGATATGCTTGACAAGTTATAAACCGAAATCTCATGCCCCTTACTTACGAAGACCGATCCTCATGCTACTCAACTTCAATCACGAGTAAGCTCTTGTCATTGTAAGTACATGTGTATCATTAAGAACCGCCAACGGGGTACCCCTTGCACATGATACGGGAGCTTTCCCATAATCAAAATGACAAGGCAAGCAGACAATGAGCATCTCAACGATCTTTTTATTTGCTATTTGCATAGGTTTTTATTGAGGATGCTTCATAGAGTGCTCATTATGGTGATGCTGCAAGTTTCCACCATGATTAGGCATGGCTTAGGCTAGCGGCCCAGGCGTTTCTCTAACACACATACAAACTCCATGATCTTACAAGTTCCACTTTTATTTCACACCGTCGGGATCCGTAAGCAAAAGAACATGATATCAACGGGGTACAAAGTACAAGTGCAATGTTGAAACCGTTCCCCATGGTACATGGTTCTACTAATTTCAACTTATAAAGTGCAAGCATATATGCAACAAAGAAGGACCCAATGGTTCAAGTTTATTAGAGGCAAAAAGTAAAGTGTGCCATCAAGTTCGTGAGAGCTTTAATCACTAGTTTTCTCATAACAAGTGGAAGGTAAACAAAAGCATGAATATACTTGGAATAGCATAAGCTAGTAGGTGGGTATGGTGGACTCTTTGGAATTACTTGGTTTAGGGAGTTGGATGCATGAGTGGAATTCATACCTTGTTGTGGAGGCTAGCAAAAGACTGGGAGCGACAAACTAAGAGAGCAATAATGGCCATAATCATGCAGAGCGACAAAACATCATTGATCAAAGCATAAAGTGATACTACAAGTTGAAAACTAAAGGATCATAAAGGCTATGGTGACTTGTGACAGTCATAACATGGTGTGAGCATGTGCCAAGTCAACCCAAATAAAGCATCAAAGGAGAATACCACTATACTATGCTTTAATATGCTAAAACAATGCATGATTCATCCAAGGCACATTAAGAAATCTCAATTGTTTATAACAAGTCATGATACATCAAATAATACTAAGCATAAAGCCAAAACAATATCAAGCATGGCATGACAAAGCATAGGCCACAGTAAAAAACGAGCTCTTTTTACCACATAAGTATGAACTTTCCTACTCTTTTCCAAACCAAACCAAAGTATGAAAGAGGGGGTCCAACTAATTTATTCAGAAAACTAAGCAAACCAAGCAAACTAAAAACCAAAACGAAAACAAAAAAGAAGACGCTCCAAGAAAAACACAACTGTGCATGAAACAATAAAAATGAAGCGTTTGGAAGAAACCTGGAATTTTTATTGATGAAGAAGGGGATGCCTTGGGCATCCCCAAGCTTTGACGCTTGTACTTCTTGGATATTTCTTGACACGCGTGGCATCCCAAAGCTTGAGCTTTAGTCCATCCTTCATCTCATTACTCATTCCTTCCATACACCTGAAAATTTTCCTTTATACAAAACTTCACACAATCTCATTAGCAACATTAGTGCACTTAAGATAAATAGGTCTCAAGGTTCAGTTCTAACACCAAATAAACTTCCATTAGAACACTAGCTACTGTAGCACTTCCCTCAGAAAGCTCAATTCCTCAAAAGAACTCAAGAAGGAACCCACAAGAAGCAAATGCAGAAAAATGGCAGAAATCTGTCAAAACAGACCAGCAGGTAAAGACGAATTTTTTCGAAGACCTTCTGTTGCTCAAATAAAAAATTGTTGAACTAACGAAAGTTAGATAACAACCTGGGGCAGAAGCACAAAACATTACAGCTCAATTCGACATACAAAGCTCTCTCAGGAAGTTTTACGGTGAAGCGCAAAAATCTGTTTCGGGACAGCAACTTTCCCAATCATTACTTCACTCTCATTAGAGGTTACTCTTGGCAGAAAAAGCAAATAAAAAGGATAAGGAGCTGTTATTACTGAAGTAATAACTTCCAAGACTCATCTAAAACTCTTGGGTTATCTCCCAACAAGTACTTTTCTTTAACGCCTTTAAGTTAGGCATAAGAAGCAAAGAAAGAATCAAGTGTTCTCAAATGAAGAAGCATTAAAACCCAGTTTCTTGCCCTTACCTCTCTTATTCTTATTCTTATCCTTTGGGAAAATGTGATTGTTTGGTGGAGAAGAAAGGTGCATGGTCCCCTTTCCCACATCTATTATTGCTCCAAGGAGTTCAAATAGGGATCTTCCAAGTGTAATTTGTCCTTTTCCTCCACATTCAATAACAAGATAATCAGTAGAAATCATTTTCCCAAGGATCTTTGTAAACGCTCCTTCAGCTATTCCAATAGGAAATAAGGTAGCATTATTAGCAAGAGATATTTCTTTTCCTCCTTCAGTAAGCCCCCAAAGGTTCAAAGATTCATAAATATCTTTGGGCATAAGACAAAATTCAGACATGATATCGCAGCGGGCTTGAAAAGTTTCAGTGTTTATCTCAATCTTTACTGTAGGGAGCCACTTTGATGGTTCAGAATTTATTGGAACATAATTGTGATGCTCCCTAAGCGTATTATAGCAACTCTCTAAGCAAGTAGTGCTAGCCTCAAGAGTGTTCAACCTAGCAAATATTTTTGTGAAAGAAATATCAGTTTGGCTAGGCATAGTGTAAGTGAGGATCAATTTATTTATAGCATTAATAACATCATCCTCATTACATTGGAGAAAATCTCCTCCCACAACAGCATCTAAAGCATATCTATAGCAAAGAGCGATCCCAAGGTAAACACTGCTAAGGAACAAGCTTTGAGTCATTTTAGGCTCAGTTTTTTCATGTAGATCGGAGATTCTAGACCAAGCTTCCTTAAAACTTTCCTCAATTCCTTGTTTAAAAGTGAAAATCATTTCCTCAGGTGACATAGTGATTGGAGCAAGGCTAGACATAGTGGCAACTCAAGATAGGAACTAAACTTTTTTTGTGTTTTTGAAAAAGAAAGCAAACTTGTAAAACTAATTTTTTTGTGTTTTTGAATAACAAAACAAGCAAACAAAGCAAAAAGAAAACTAAGCAAAACAAAAAGAACAAATTAAAGAGATTGGTTATGAGGGACTCCCCTTGTGAAGATGTCCTTGACTCCCCGGCAATAGCGCTAGAAAAATGCTTGATGGCTCAATGCACGGCGCCCAGAAAAATGCTTGTTGGTGGTGTTGATGTAGAGCTCGTTGGGAACCCGAAGATGAAGGTATGATGAGCACATCAGCAAGTTTCCCTCAGTTATGAAACCAAGGTTTAATCGAACTAGTAGGAGCAAGGAAACACCCCAAAGGTGTTACTAGCTGAGCTTTGGCAGGGCGCACTACCGGTGCTAGTAGCAACGTGGAGACCTGCACAACACAACCACAAAACTTTGTCCCCAACTTGCGATGAGGTTGTCAATCTCACCGTGTTTTGCGGAAAACAAAGGATTAAACATATCGAATGGAAAGAAGTAAAAGTTTGCAGAAAGTAAACACAAAGCAGTAAAAGATTATAGATTGTATGTAAAAGACAAGGACCGGGATCCATAGTTCACTAGAGGTGGCTCTCCATAGATAGATAACATGCTGGGTAAACAAATTACATCGGGGCAATTGAAAAACACCGAGAAAGCAATACATGCATATACTAATCATCTTGACTTCTTTGAAACTTGATTGGGCATTACAACATAATACATAGACCGCCATACAACTGCATCTATGACTAATAATCCACCTTCAGGTTATCATCCGAACCCCCTCTAGTATTAAGTTGTAAGCAATACATTATTGCTTTACGAACTGCGTGTAAAGTAAACCATACGATTGTTCTATGAACAAAGGATTGTTGTTTTCTCCCTAGTAGCAACATCACATCTAGTACCTTAGAGATTTCTGTCACTTCCCTAGATTACCAGAGGCATGAACCCACTATCGAGCATAAATACTAACTCTTGGAGTTGCTAGCATCTACTTGGCCAAGATAGCTACTAACAACGGAAAGCATGCAAGATCTCAAATAACAAAGACATGATAGAATCAATAATGAATCTGAAATAGCATCTCAATATCCATCGGATCCCCGCAAACACAACATGTATGGATTACAAAAAGATGATCTTGATCATGAACGGAGCTCACAAGATCTAAACATGAAAGCACAAAGGAGGAGAAACCAGCCATCTAGCTACTACATGGATCCGTAGTCAAAGGATGAACTACTCACGCATCACACCGTAGGCTTGCATGATGATGAACAAGGCCTCCAGGGTGAATTCCCCTCTCCGGCAGGGTGCTGGAAAGAGCTTCAGATCCCTCCCGATCTAGGGATGGAGATGACGCTGACTCTGAACTCTTCGTGGATTTTGATCGGGTACTTAGTGTTTTCGTCGAGGGAATATATAGGCGGAAGGAGAGGCCGGGGGTGCCGGGAGTGGCCACACCAACCTGGCGGGCGGGCCTGCCGCCATGCCAGTGTGGTGGTGGCTCCCTGGCCCTTCTCCGTCTCGTATTCTGGCACTTGATCCCTTCCGGAAAAATAGGCACTTGGCTTTTGTCTCGTCCAATTCTGAGAATATTCATTTTCTGACTTTCCTGGAACCAAAAACAGCAGAAAACAGGCAGCTGGCACTATGGCTCTTGTTAATAGGTTAGTCCAAGAAATCATATGAAAAGTACTCCAAAGTTGGAACAAAACACAAGAAAGTGGATAAAACCAAGCATGGAACATAAAAAATTATAGATACATTTGCAATGTATCAATAGCCAAATAATTTCAATGCTTCGGCGGCCTGAGAACAACAAACTGAATCATCAAGTGCCTCATATTAAAATAGCCAGTTCGTTTAACTATGATACACAGTAGATACAAGAGTGAGATGAACTGCACAGAGTTCCTTATGATACATGTGTGGATCTTATCGCTAGTGTGGCCTTTTTCTTATTATCAGACAACTCAGATGCAATACACTTGGCCTCTCCATATCTAGGAAATTGAACTAAGCACATGGAACAAAAGCAGACCATAGTGGGGCTAAAATTTTAACGCTAATTTTTGGCAAAAAAATATGAAAACAAGAAATACAAATGGTAAATTTAAGCAAACAAAAAATGTGGCAAGGTCCAAACTTCGGGTGGGGGCCTTACGGTAGGTGTTACACGAGATCTACGGCGGCTCGTGTGGACGGGCGGAGTTTGTACTCCATTGTTGCTCCTCTGCATAAAGGTAAGGCGAACTGTAAATACAAACAGGTTCCAACATGATATACATTGGCATGAAGTGAAACAAAAGTGATGGGGTCTTACGAGATTATAGTAACCATTCACTCTATGATATTTTGTGCAAACAGAGGCTGCTCCTTACATAATAACATCAAACAGTTTGAGCCGCAGGTTAAGAGGGATCAAATCGACAGCACATAAGGGTCAAATAGTATGACGTGTATAAACGTGTAGTATAGGATAGAAGGACAATAGTACGATGGAAATACTATAGTTCGTAAATCGGCGAATGATAGAGATATTATATAATCATATCTCAAGTGGATAGGTACAGCAGAGAATGTAAACAAATATGTTAAGTGACAAATAATTCACAAAAAAATAGTACAGTACATAAAAACTGTTCAATACGTGGAGTTTAAGCATAACCACAACGGGTTAATTTAGTACTCCCTCCGTTTCAAAATATAAGATGTTTTAGCTTTGTGAAAAGAGTGCATCTAGACCTCTTTTATTGTGTAGGTTCATCTAGGTTTGGAGTGAACCTACACACTAAAATGAGTCCGGATACACTTCTTTTACAAAGCTAAAGCATCTTATATTTTGAAACAGAGGGAGTACATAACAGGTGTATATCAAGTAAAGAACCTGTTAGTTAGGAAATTTAGCACGAATATAGTACATTGCCAACGAATAAATCGCGCAGGGAGATCTGATTTTACCTCGATCGGGGAGGCATCTAGGCCTCCTCCGCATCCTCACGGGTCACGTCGAAGTCGTTGAAGGTGCTACGGTCGTAGTGGGTGTCGACAACGGGGAAGAAGATCATGGCGGGCGATGATACGAGCAGAACACTGGACCACGGCATCAGTGGAGCAGATCCTAGGCAGTCGATGATGTGATCAGCGCGCCGGACAAGAGGGTTCGTTGAGCTGATCAGGTGTGCGGGTACGCCGGCTAAAGCGCAGTAGGGATGTTCCAGCCGGTGACGTATTCCTGGAGGAGAGAGAGGGGGAGGGGGTTGGGTTTAGGTACTGCTAGCACTATACTGGGAAAATTACGAGTGAAGCCCCCCACCTACTGCATTTAATATGGGTCGAATGGGAATTTCGAAGTATCTAAAATTTTGGGGCACGAACTATGTCCGGATGCGCGGGATCGTTTTTAAAAGGTGTTCAAAATTTTCATGATGCAAAGTCTTAGCTAGAAGTCGAACCACTCGTCAAAACTCTCTGTGGTTTCTGATATATTAATTAACCGCTCGATGGGTACCTCCAAAATATTTTTTCATAAAACTTTCAAAGCAACCTACAATTTATTAATTGTAGTTCAAGTTTGACCTAATTTCATTAAATTCAAGAGCAATCTATCGCACTTAGTTGTAGCTCAAGTTTGGCCTAATTTCATTAAACTATCAAGACGCACAATCTTAGCAAGAAGATGAACCTATCGTCATAACTCTCTTTTGGTTTCTGATAGTATATTAATTGACCCCCCCACGCACCCCCTCCGATGGGTACCTCTGAGAGCTTTTCTGTAAAACTTTTAAAGCAACCTACACGGGTTACTTGTAGTAGTTCAAATTTTACCTATTCTATTTTTTCTGATTTGCCTATTATAATTTTATATAGTGATGATATGCCAGATGTCTATTATCTGAGTCTCACGTGCAGGGCACGTGCAATTTACTAGTACTTGTACTTTCAAATTTGACCTAATTTCGATAAATCGACATAAAGTCATTCTAATGGGCAGAGTTAGCTGGGAAGTTTGAAAACTCATAAAACATGGGAATCGTTGGTACAACATGTTGGTCCAATATATATGTATGTAAACTTGGCTTGTGGCATTCAGATCCAATATTCTTCGGACTTTTCTTTAGTAAAAAGAACAACCTCACTCGTATTCTTCACTCGGAAAATGTAGAATTGAATGTTCTTTCTTGATAGTTGGAAACTCACACCGACGACACTGTTTACTACAAGAAGATGCACTGATGATCTACCTATAAAAATACATTTAATTCAAGAGCAATCTATGGCGTTTACTTGTAGCTAGTTCAAGTTTGACCTAATTTCATTAAATTACCAATATGCAAAGTCTTAGCAAGAAGTTGAACCTATCGTCGAAACTCTCGCTGGTTTCTGGTATATTAATTTTGAACCCTTGATGGGTACGTCCAAAAGCTTTTTCGTAAATCTATCAAAGCAAAACCTATAATTTACTTGTAGTTTCAAATTTGACCTAATTCCGAGATATCAACATAAACTTATTCAAATGTGCGGGGTTAGCTATAGGAAGCTTCAAAACCCATAAAACATGGGAATCACAAGTACAACATGTTGTCGATCCACTATATATATGTCTGTCAACTTGGCTTGTGGCATCCACATCCAATATTATTTGGTCTTTTTTTACGGAAAAGAGCAACTAACCTCGTTCGTCTTCACTCGAAAATGTAGAATTCAATGTTCTTTCCTGGTAGTTGGACACTCACACCCACGACACTGCTTACTACTAGAAAATGCACCCATCTACCTCTGAAATGACATTTAATTCAAGATCTATCTATCGTGCCTACTTGCAGCTCAAGTTTGACCTAATTAATTTCGTTAAATTATCAAGATGCAAAATCTTAGCAGGAAATTGAACCTATCGTCAAAACTCTTGTTGTTTTCAGATATATTAATTGTGACCCCTCGATGGGTACCTCCAAATTAAAAGTTTTTTTTGTAAAACTTAAAAAGCAAAACCTACTATTTACTTGTAGTTTCAAATTTGACCTAATTTCGATAAATCGACTTAAAGTCATTAAAATGGGCAAAGTTAGCTAGGAAGTTTGAAAGCTCATAAAACATTAGAATCGCAAGTACAACGTGTTGTCGATCGACTATATATGTCTATCAACTTAGCTTGTGGCATCCACATCCAATATTCTTTGGACTTCTCGAAAAATAACAACTAGTAGCCTCGCTCGTTGATGTCTACGTGCTTCTATTCTTCTAGACAGTTGTTGGGCCTCCAAGTGCAGAGGTTTGTAGAACATCAACAAGTTTCTCTTAAATGGATCACCCAAGGTTTATCGAACTCGGGGAGGAAGTGGTCAAAGGTATCCCTCTCAAGCAACCCTACAATCAAGATACAAGAAGTCTCTTGTGTCCCCAACACACCCAATACACTTGTCAGGTGTATAGGTGCACTAGTTCGGCGAATAGATAGTGAAATACAAGTGCTATGGATATAAGACAATGGTGCCAGAAAAGAGCTTGACGGGAGGAAAAGACTAGAGGCAAAAAGATGGAAGCAAGCAAACATGTAACAGATCTAGTTGCAAACGGTGTTTCAATGTTTAGAAACAAGGCCTAGGGATCATACTTTCGCTAGTGAACACTCTCATATAAATATCTTCTCTTTATGATACTACTCTGAACTACTCTCCGGTTGGACACTCTAATCCATGGTAGGGCTATAACAACACTCCTCAAAGTCCGCCTTCCCCATCTAGATAACCCCACACTGTCACCTTGAGCGTTAGATGGTTCCAACAAACACCACAATTTCATAGAGACACCCAACTCCAAATATAACTCATAACAAGTATTTATGTAACCTTAGCCAAAGTGCCACACGGTGTGCACACTGTCAACTTCACACACATGGGGATAAGCAGAGATTCGTTAAAGCACTTGAGTAGCAGAATAGATCTATAGATTACAAAGCTCATGATCTCATAAGATCACGCATAGAGAGAGAGATGAACACATAGCTACCGGTAGAGCCCTTAGCCTCGAGGAAGAACTACTCCCTCATCATCATGGGAATCAGCAAAGGCGATGGAGATGGTGGTGGAGATCGATGGAGATGGGTCCGGGGGCACTTCCCCATCCCGGCAGGGTGCCGGAACAGAGACTTTCTGTCCCCCGAATCTCCCCTTTGGTGGCGGTGGCGCTGTGGAACTTTTCATGGCTGGAGGCTGGATTCCTTAGGGTTTCTGCATCGGAGGCTTCTTATAGGCGAAGGGGCGATGTTAGAGGGTGGACCAGGGGCCCACACCACCTGGTGGCGCGGCCAGGGGGACCCGCACCACCACATGGGGTTAGCCAGCCCCTGGCCCCTCTCCGTCTCGTCTTCTGGCTCCGTGAGTCTTCCGGTAAAATATCGACTTTGGCTTTTGTCCCGTCCAATTCTGAGAATATTCATTTTCTGGATTTTCTGGAACCAAAAACAGAAGAAAATAGGAAACTGGCACTATGGCATATTGTTAATAGGTTAGTCCCAGAAAATGTATAAAAGTATCTCAAAGTATGAACAAAACATATGAAAGTAGATATAAAACATGCATGGAACATCAAAATTTATAGATACGTTTACGACGTATCAACATCCCCAAGCTTAAATCCTGCTCGTCCTCGAGTATGTAAGTGATAAAAAGAATAATTTTTGAGGTGACATGCACCATCATAATCAAGATCAATCCATTTGCAAGCATTGAAAGCTGGGATCAAAGTACTCTAACATAGACATGAAAGATATAGTTCTAACAATAGGACCTAGCAACTATGTTGTTACATGAAAAGGTACAAACAAAAGATTCATGAATAACAGTGCATTGAAAGATGTTTGTTTGTTTCACATATAGAAAACATAGCATAGTGGCATTCAGCTTGTCGCTCATGGAGTAGCAAAACATAAATGCATAGGATACCTTCAAAGTTTATAAGGGTGACTAGATACAAATAGTTCAAGAACAAGCAATATCAAAGTTATGAATCAATCAACAAGTCTTGGGACAATGCACATTAAACTAAGAATGGCCACTATGCTCTCTCAATAGGTGCATAAAGATAGAAGATGGAGACTCAACATAAAAGTAAAAGTAATGCCTTCATAGAAGAAAGCAGGGATTCAAGTCTCATAAAGAGCTTCCAAAAATTATGGTACTTATTAGCTTTCAGCTCTCATTGCCCCTATCATAAGCATCTTGAAGTGATTAAGGTTAAAGTGAACAAACTATGGAGTATATGCTTGACAAAGTATAAGTTGGCAATCTCTGTCCCTTGAATACGAGGGCTGCTCCTCATGCTACTCAAGTTTAGTTACCGGTAAGTTCTTGTCATAGTAAGTACATGTGTATCATAGAGAACCGCCAACGGGGTACCCCTTGCACATGATACAGGAGCTATCCCATAATCAAAATGACAAGGCAAGAAGACAATGAGCATCTCAGCAATCTTCTTATTTACCATGGGAAAATGGTGTTTTTTCTCTCCTTTCCTCTTTTCTCATCTTTTTTTCTTTTTTTCTTTTTCTCAATCTCTATCTCTTTTTTATAAGAAGAATGCTTCATAGATTTCTCACTATGATGATGTTGCAAGTTTCCACCATGATTAGGCATGGCTTAGGCTAGCGGCCCAAGCGTTTCTCTAACACAAATACATAACTCCATGGACTTATAAGCTCCCCTTTCATTTCACACTAATGACATCCATAAACAAAAGAGCATGATATCAACTGGGTACAATGTACAATTGCAATGTTGAAAGCGTTCCCCATGAACGCATGGTTCTTCTAATTCCCAACGTATAAGTGCAAGCATATACAAAATAGCTGACACAATGGTTCAAGTTTATTAGGGGCAAGAAAAGCAAAGTGTGCTATCAAGTTCGTGAGAGCTTTAATCACTAATTTTCACATAACAAGTTTAATTCGGAAGGTAGATAAAAACATGAATATACTTGGAATAGCAAATGCTAGTAGGTTGGTATGGTGGACTCTTTGGAACAACTTAGTTTTATTTGGAGTTGGATGCATGAGTAGAACTCATACTTGGTATGGAGGCTAGCAAAAGACTGGGAGCGACCAACTAAGAGAGCAATAATGGCCATAATCATGCAAAGCGACAAAACATCATTAATTAAAGTATAAAGTGATATTACAAGTCGAAAACTAAATGATCATAGAGGCTATGGTGACTTGGTATAGTCTTAACATGGTGTGAGCATGCGCCAAGTCAACCCAAATAAAGCATTTAAAGGAGAATACCATAATATTATGCTTTTATATGCTAAAACAACGCATGATTCTTTCAAGGCACATTAAACAATCTCAATTATTTATAAATGGCATGCTACAGCAATAATCACTAAGCATAAAGCCAGAATAATATCAATCATGACATGATAAAGTCTAAGTCACAGTAAAAAACAAGCTCCTTTTATACCACTTAAGCATGAACTTTCCTACTCTTTTCCAATCCAAATCAACTTTATTTGAAAACTAATGCATGAATGAGGGGGTCCAACCAATTTATTCAGGCAAACTAAGAAAACGAAAACTAAAAACAAAAACAAATACGCTCCAAGAACAACACAATTGTGAATGAAACAATAAAAACAAAGTGTTTGGAAGAAAACCTAAGATTTTTATTGATAAAGAAGGGGATGCCTTGGTCATCCCCAAGCTTTGATGTTCGTACTTCTTGAATATTTCTTGGGGTGACATGGGTGGCATCCCCAAGCTTGAGCTTTTGTCCATACTTCATCTTATCACATTATTCTTCCCTACACTTTGAAATTTCCTTCATAGAAAACTTTACACAATCTTCATTAGCAACATTAGTGCATTCAAAAGATAATAAACCTTTGAGTTTTAGTTTTAAAACAGCAAAACTTTCATTAAAAACACAAGCTACTGTAGCAATTCCCTCAAAAAGCTCAATTCACCAAAAAGAACCTAAAAAGAAATCGATAAAGAGGCAAATGCAAATAATGGCAGAAATCTATCAAAATAGAACAGCAGGTGAAAACCGATTTTTTCGAAGACCTTATGTTGCTCAAATCGAAAAGTGTTAAACTAACGAAAGTTAGATAACAACCTGGGGCAGAAGCACAAACAATTACAGCTCAATCCGACATACAGAGATTTTTCACGAATTTTTACAGCGAAGCACAAAAATCTGTTTCGGGACAGCAATTTCCCAAGCATTACTTCTTTCTCATTAGAGGTTATTCTTGGCACAAAAACCACAGTAAAATGATAAGAAGAGGTTATTATTGAAGCAATAATTTCCAAGACTCAACAAAAGATTCCTAACGAAATTTGGGTTATCTCCCAATAAATACTTTTCTTTAACGCCTTTAAGTTAGGCATGATAGTTTGAGAAGATGCTCACATAAGAAATATGAATTGAAGTAAAAGAGAGCATCAAGAAGCAAATTCAAATCACATTTATGTCTAACCCACTTTCTATGGAAAATAATCTTGTAAAGAAACAAGTCATAAAAGCACAAAGCAACAAGCATAGGAAAGCAAAACAAACGCCACTACAAAAATTTCAACACAAAGAGGGGAAACTTAATATTGTTGAGATACATAAAACCATGTTTCCCTCTCTGATAATAACTTTTAGTTGCATCATGAATAAAACTAACAATATAACTATCACATAAAACATTCTTATCATGAGCCACATGCATAAAAAAATTAATACTCCCCACATAAACATAGTCATCTTATATTTACTAATTGGAGGCACTAATGGAAGCGCCACGTTAATCCTCAATAATAATAGAAAATCAACCATCCGATCTTCGCGTTACGTATCTACAGCCATCGGATGAATAAGAAAGAAAGGAGTCCTCAAGTTATATCCCACGTACACGCGCACCTCCTTAATTAATGACCTCTTCCATTAGCCCTAAAAAAAACATAGACGGGTGCCCACGCGATGCATCTGCCGCCGTTGGAGAATAGTAGTACGAATCGTAGCAGTTGTCCATTGTCAATTCTCCTTTCCTGCATGCTATCTCAAAAAAGCCCTGCGCCGTCAGCGCTCTGCCAGATTGGTATGCCGCCGCCTCCTCTAGCTGGCAGAGGGAGTTCTTCTCTTATTTTTTTTTGAGGGAATAGAACAAGTTCTTCTCTATTTAATACGAGGATGGTGTAGTACACATGGGTCTTCCTGCCGGCCATGCACGGGGACGTGCATATCGATCCATGCAGCTGGTCTGACGGTGTTCATGGAGGTGGTAATGCTGAATTGCTGATGTTCCGGCCTCTTTCTCCCTTTGATTCTGTGTCTTACCTTCTTCATATTTTCTAATCAGAGAATTAGATGGCACAAATGCCGAGCAAACATGCTGCAAGGAGCAGACTCTAAATCTTCTTGGAGGAGACCGAAGCGTGGCTGCTTGAGATGTCGTCCGTGTAGTGTAAATCCGTGGAGAAATTTGGCAAGCTGACGGCTCTGTTATTTCTAGGCTATTTATATTCCGTCCAATTTTCTTATTGTCCACCGAGATCCATGACGCAATTTGGCGGTACGAAGAATCATGAATCTAACTCACGTTTTACTCACCAAAAGGCCATCATCAACCTATAGTTCTCAACCGATGACTACACCGGCATGAATCGTCCGGCCGGCAGCGAGAATCAATGTAAGTATTGATGTTCTTCTCTGTCGTTTCTCTTTTCATACGTGATTAGCAACAGCAGTATCAATGGCTACTACTGTTCTGTCTGACAATAATTGTAGACTGATGTTGTTGACAATAAACTCATCTCAAGTCATGACCATGTCTAATTTTCATTACCGGGATGGTATGTTGAAGTACCAACTTTTCGATTTGCAAAAGAAAAAAGTACCAACGTTTCTGAACGATAAGCATTATCCAATCTTTCTCTTTTATTAGTATACATGAAACTTGACGTGTTTGCTTGCTTGAACAAAAAGGATGTCAACGCATGCGTTCACAAACAAAATCTGTCTGGTAGTGTAATTTCCGAATCATATTTCAGAATTTATACATCAATATTTTGAAGCTGGAATAATTTTCTTAGCTTGCCACTTCTGTGTGCTTCTTCGCATATACATTCTTAACTATGGCACACCTGCATCTTTCGGTTAAACGGCTCACTTAACAAAAATATGTGTGTCTGCATAATATTAATAATATCCATGGTATATTCGAGTGC
Source organism: Avena insularis (assembly GCA_023614405.1). Classification (NCBI taxonomy): domain Eukaryota; kingdom Viridiplantae; phylum Streptophyta; class Magnoliopsida; order Poales; family Poaceae; genus Avena; species Avena insularis. The sequence goes on from CM042690.1 coordinate 250,171,318, forward strand.
ATGGCCAGTTTAATACAGCTCTCTCCATCACTCGAGTTATGGAGAGTTTTTCTGCATGGCTTGCTATGAAAATAAGTTTCCGTAGAAGTTTGTGTTTCATTACTTTGCTGAGGACATACATTCGAACAAATGTTGGTTTGGAAAAAACACATCATTATTTAGTTGTAGGTTCATCGACGGTAGCAATGTGGAAATAAATTGTTGTTATTCAATTTTAGACATTATTGCAATTTATAGAACTTTCTATTAGTATCTTCTTTTTGTTTAATTCTAATTTATATCTTTTGTTTTTTCTATTTGCTTCATTCTAATTATGTATCTTATGTTTACTAATTTGTGGATCGCTATCATTTACCACTAATTATCATGTTAGTCCATGTCTTCGTCTCAATTATGTACCAATGTCATAATTTTAGAGTTAGGGGTATACGAGTGAAGTCTATCCATTGGGAGCTCACATGTGACTGAATCCCTCTTTTCAAAGTAACTAACCTCATTATAAAGAAATTCCAGGGCCTCTTTTATCTGTTAGATTCAAAAAACAGAATTGTGAACAAACTATGATTACAATCTCTTTAAATCTTGGATCTTGCATGAATGAAGTTTGTACCAAATAAAAAAAAGGTAAATGTTGCGTCAATAGAAAATATCATATAAAAAAATATAATTACGAAGAAGTAGGTTTAATGTCTTTGAACTCCGAGTCTGATATGATTGAAACTATATGTTTGTTTACACCAAAGAAAACAACTCAAAGGTTGTGTCAGTATAATATTTCATATGAACTGTAGAGAAAATAAACTCTTACAAAAAGTAATATTGAATGGCAGTCAAGCGTATCAAATTCCCCACGTAAAGAATTTAAATTTGTAAAGGACTAAAATCCAAAAAAAGTGAAATAAAGATAATATTGTGTCATATTTTGAATATTGTGGATTTAAATACATATAGTAAATTTTGAAATCCGATTATTTCTTCTAAGTAGTGGTCAACACACTTGCATGTTTTTTCTGTAAAATATACATTGTTAATTAATAATTTATGATTCTATAACAATTTGGCATACCATAAATATTACTCCCTCCGATCCAAATTAGTTGATTTCATTTTATCTAGATTCGGATATAACTGGCACTAAAACAAGTCTAGATACATTCGAATCTAGATAAATCTGAGTCAACTAATTTGGATCAGAGGGAGTAATAATTTTTTACCATTATATGTTTACATAAATGTCCCGTGCGGATGCACGGGTTAATGACTAGTTCTTATTAATTGTAGTGGGAGCAAATTCAACAAAATAGCTATCATTATTATTCTCATCACTATAATCATCAAATATAGGAGGCATATTGTAATCATAATTGGTTTTCTCCTCAATAGTAGGTGGACTGAAAATATCATATTCATCATTGTAATCATCATATATTGGAGGTTTGGTATCATCATAAGCAATAGAATAGCTATCTTACAAAGCTGGAGAACTAAAAAGATTATTTTCATAAAAACTAGCTTCCCCAAGCATAGACTTTTCCGTAGCATTAGCAATAATGGTGTCCAAAGAATTCATACTAACAACATTGCTATTAGCAAGCAAATAAAGTTCCATAGGTTTTTTAATTTTCTCTTCAAACACTTCATGTCCTAACTCAAGATAAATACTATAAAGTTCTCTAATTTTGTTGTTGTTTTCCATTAAGCCTAATTAGTGAAAAAAAGAAAAAAAAAGACAAAATTGCAGAATCTAAAGGAAATAACTTCGAGCACTCCCCGCCAGCTATAGTAATAGAAGATCGCTTAGTAGCCACAGGATGTGAGTACCTTTTACCTTACCTCCCCGGCAACGGCGCCAGAAAATAGCTTGATGTCTACGCACTTCTATTCTTGTAGATAGTAGTTGGGCCTCCAAGTGCAGAGGTTTGTAGAACAACAACAAGTTCCCCTTAAGTGGATCACCCAAGGTTTATCGAACTAAGGAAGGAAGTGGTCAAAGGTATCCCTCTGAAGCAACCCTGTAATCAAGATACAAGAAGTCTCTTGTGTCCCCAACACACCCAATACACTTGTCAGGTGTATATGTGCACTACTTCGATGAAGAGATAGTGAAATACAAGTGGTATGGATATAAGACAACGGTGCCAGAAAAGAGCTTCACGGGAGGAAAAGACTAAAGGCAAAAAGATGGAAGCAAGAAAACATGTAACAAATCTAGTTGCAAATGGTGTTTCAATGTTTAGAAAGAAGGCCTAGGGATCATACTTTCACTAGTGAACACTCTCATATAAATATCTCCTCTTTATGATACTACTCTGAACTACTCTCCGGTTGGACACTCTGATCCATGGTAGGGCTATAACAACACTCCTCAAAATCCGCCTTCCCCATCTAGATAACCCCACACCGTCACCTTGAGCGCTAGATGGTTCCAACAAACACCACAATTTCATAGAGACATCCAACTCCAAATATAACTCATAACAAGTATTTATGTAACCTTAGCCAAAGTGCCACACGATGTGCACACTGTCAACTTCACACACGTTGGGCTAAGCAGAGATTCGTTAAAGCACTTGAGTAGCAGAATAGATCTATAGATTACAAAGCTCTTGATCTCATAAGATCACGCATAGAGAGAGATGAACACATAGCTACCGGTAGAGCCCTTAACCTCGAGGAAGAACTACTCCCTCATCATCATGGGAATCAGCAACAACGATGGAGATGGTGGTGGAGATCGATGGAGATGACTCCGGGGGCATTTCCCCGTCCTGGCAGGGTGCCGGAACAGAGACTTTCTGTCCCCCGAATCTCCCCTTTGGTGGTGGCGGCGCTGCGAAACTTTTCGTGGCTAGAGGCTAGATTCCTTAGGGTTTCTGCATCAGAGGCTTCTTATAGGCGAAGGGGCGATGTTAGAGGATGGACTAGGGGCCCACACCACCTGGTGGCGTAGCCAGGGGGACCCGCGCCACCACATGGTGTGGCCAGCCCCTAGCCCCTCTCCGTCTCGTCTTATGGCTCCATGAGTCTTCCGGTAAAATATCGACATTGGCTTTTGTCCTATCCAATTCCGAGAATATTCATTTTCTAGCTTTTCTGGAACCAAAAACAGAAGAAAGCAGGCAACTGGCACTGTGGCATCTTTTTAATAGGTTAGTCCTAGAAAATGCATAAAAGTATCTCAAAGTATGAACAAACATAAGAAAGTAGATATAAAAAAGCATGGAACATCTAAAATTATAGATACATTTACGACGTATCACTCGTCTTCACTCGGAAAATGTAGAATTGAATGTTCTTTCCTAATAGTTGGAAACTTACACTTACGACATTGTTTACTACAACAAGGTGCATCGATCTACCTCTAAAAATACATTTAATTCAAGAGCAATCTATCGCGCTTACTTGTAGCTCAAGTTTGACCTAATTCCGTTAAATTGTCAAGATGCAAAATCTTAGCAAGAAGTTGAACATATCATCAAAACCCTCGGTGTTTTATGATATATTAATTGTGACCCCTCGATGGGTACCTCCAAAAGATTTTTCGTAAAACTTTCAAAGCAACCTACAATTTACTTGTAGTTTCAAATTTGACCTAATTTCGATAAATCAACATGAAGTCATCCGGTCAAATGGGCAAAGTTAACTAGGAAGATTGAAAACTCATAAATAAAACATGGGAATCGTTGGTACAACATGTTGGTCCACTATATATGTGGGTAAACTTGGCTTTTGGCATTCAGATCCAATATTATTCTTCGGACATTTCTTTACGGAAAAAGAACAACCTCGCTCGTCATCACTCGAAAAATTGAGAATAATTGAATCTTCTTTCCTAATATGGTTCGAAAATCACACTGTACCTACGACACTGTTTAATACAAGAAAATGCACACATCTACCTCTCTGAAAAGTCATATATTTCAACAGCAATCTATCGCGCTTACTTGTAGCTTAAGTTTATCCCAATTTCGTTAAATAGTGTCATACGACGCAAAATCTTAGCAAGAAGTCAAACCTGTTGTCAAAACTCTCGGTTTTTTCTCATATATTGATTGTGATACCCCTCCTGATCGGTACGGTAGCTCCAAAAGCTTTTTCATAAAACTTTTAGAGCAACCTACAATTTAGTTATAGTTCAAGTTTGACCTAATTTCGATAAACCGACATGTAGTCATTCAAGTGGGCAGAGTTAATTAGCTAGGGAGTTTGAAAACTCAAAAACCATATGGGAATCGTAAGTAAAACACGTTGGTCCACTTAATATGTCTAGAAGGTTGGCTTATGGCATTGAGATCCATATTCTGCTTCGAGCTTTCTTTACAGAAAAAAACCATATCTTCATCACTCGGAAAACTGAGAATTTTATTTCTTGATAGTTGGAAACTCACACTGACGATATTGTTTACTACAAGAAGATGCACCCATCTACCTCCGAAAATACTTTTAATCCAAGAGCAATCTATCGCGCTTTCTTGTAGCTCAAGTTTGACCTAATTTTATTAATCGACAAGAAGTCAATGAAGTGTGCGAAGTTAGCTAGGAAGCTTGAAAAATTCTAGTACTAAAAACTTGGGTATTACGTATAAGAAACGGTGGTCCAGTTTGTTTGATAATTGGGGCAGTTGTATTTTCTTTTAACCGTGGTAGGTCTCGTAGGAGCGAGGTGCTTGAGAGTTAACACGGTCGGTAGAAGTACAAGTTACATCAAGGACCTCATAAAAATGAAAATTGCACCCAAGTCCATGCATTTAGCACAAAGACCCTGAAACTGAGCAATGAAGTGTGTGTTTTGAGGTTTGTGCATACTAGCGTTCATCGTGCTAAAGACTATCAGTAGAATATTTGTAGATGCTAAGAATGGAAAGTAGATCCAACGGTTAGCAATGTTTGGATTTGCCGGTCTTGATCCAACGGCCAATGTTCGAAGTTATACATACACTATACAGTGGTATGGTATGTTATTGTAAGAGATAAGACAAGATAAAGATAAGAAGTACTGTGAATGGCCGATCTTTTGAGTAACCTTCCCTCCCGATGTTTGGGAAGCAAGTGAAAATTTCAAAAATCGGAAAAGTTTGAATTTTTTTGCCGCCAAGGACCAAAGTGGTTTCCTTCCTATGTACTCCTCGTCCCTACTCCACACCAACATGGCTGTCGAGCACACTAGAGACACAGAGCCGCCGTACCAAGGCACACATGCGCAGCACCACGCTGTGGACGAGGGAGAGATCAGCCGGGCCGATGCGCGAGGGGAAAGGGTAGGAGAGAGGGAGGATGGATGGTGAGAGGAAGCGAAGGAGAGAGAAAATACACAATTTGTTTTGCGTGCATAGGTCCTGAAATTTACTAGTACTAGCATAGTGTAGTACACTGTAAGGCCGCAGGAGTACCTCGTGTCAGAAACCCATCATAACTTTGCTCTGACATGGAACCGCCTTCAACTTTTCTTCGTTGCTGCCCTCTTCCCCTGCCAATGTTTTATTCTCTCAGCATGTACATCCCGTGGACAGAGGTGACCATATGTCTAAGCAAAGAAATATATTACTCCCGCATTGTGTAAAAAAGCACACCTTAATATGGCCTACTACCCATTCAAAGATAATGGCCTACTATGTGGCATCCGCTAAGGTTCACCTTATACATAGTGAAAAAAATAAAGTTATCTTTAAGCCTAAGGTGCACCTCAAGCTTGTGAGTTGCCCATAGAAAATAGAAATATCATTTTCCATCTCTCCCTATTTCATGTGATCGTTTTCAAAAGTTGTTCAAAATTTTCATGATGCAAAATCTTAGCTAGAAGTCAAACCACTCGTCAAAACTCTCTGTGGTTTCTGATATATTAATCGCTCAATGGGTACCTCCAAAAGCTTTTTTCATAAAACTTTCAAAGCAACATACAATTTATTACATGTAGTTCAATTTTGACCTAATTTCATTAAATTCAAGAGCAATCTATCGCACTTAGTTGTAGCTCAAGTTTGACGTAATTTCATTAAACTGTCAAGACGCAAAATCTTAGCAAGAAGATGAACCTGTCGTTAGAACTCTCTTTTGGTTCCTAATAGTATATTAATTCCCCCCCCCACGTGCCCCCTCCGATGGGTACCTCTAACAGATTTTCCGTAAAACTTTGAAAGCAACCTACACGGTTTACTTGTAGTAGTTCAAATTACCTATTATATTTTTTTCCGCTTTGCCTATTATAATTTTATATAGTGATGATATGTCAAATGTCTATTATCTGAGTCTGACGTGTAGGGCACGTGCAATTTACTAGTAATTGTACTTTCAAATTTGACCTAATTTCGATAAATCGACATAAAGTCATTCTAATGGGCAGAGTTAGCTGGGAAGTTTGAAAACTCATAAAACATGGGAATCGTCGGTACAACATGTTGGTCTAATATATATGTATGTAAACTTTACTTGTGGCATTCAGATCCAATATTCTTCGGATTTTTCTTTAGAAAAAAGAACAACCTCGCTCGTATTCTTGACTTGAAAAATGTAGAATTGAATGTTCTTTCTTGATAGTTGGAAACTCACACCAACAACACTGTTTACTACAAAAAGATGCACCGATGATCTACCTATGAAAAGACATTTAATTCAAGAGCAATCTATGGTGTTTACTTGTAGCTCACTCAAGTTTGACCTAATTTCGTTAAATTACCAATATGCAAAGTCTTAGCAAGAAGTTGAACCTATCGTCAAAACTCTAGCTGGTTTCTGGTATCTTAATTTTGAACCCTCGATGGGTACGTCCAAAAGCTTTTTCATAAATCTATCAAAGCAAAACCTACAATTTACTTGTAGTTTCAAATTTGACCTAATTCCGAGATATCGACATAAAGTTATTCAAATATGCGAGGTTAGCTATATGAAGCTTCAAAACCCATAAAACATGGGAGTCACAAGTACAACATGTTGTCGATCCACTGTATATATATATAGGTCTGTCAACTTGGCTTGTGGCATCCACATCCAATGTTCTTTGGACTTCTCTTTACGGAAAAGAACAACTAACCTCGTTCGTCTTCACTCGGAAAACGTAGAATTCAATGTTCTTTCCTGGTAGTTGGACACTCACACACGGCAGTGCTTACTACTAGAAAATGCACCCATCTACCTCTGAAATGACATTTAATTCAAGAGCTATCTATCGAGCTTACTTGTAGCTCAAGTTTGACCGAATTAATTTCGTTCAATTTTCAAGATACAAAATCATAGTAAGAAGTTGAACCTATCATCAAAACTCTCATTGTTTTCAGATATATTAATTGTGACCCCTCGATGGGTACCTCCAAAATATTTTTCTTAAAACTTTCAAACCAACCTACAATTTACTTGTAGTTTCAAATTTGACCTAATTTCGAGAAATTGACATATAGTCATTTGGTCAAATGCGCAGAGTTAGCTAGGTAGTTTGAAAACTCATAAATAAAACATGGGAATCACTGGTACAACATGTTGGTCCACTATATATGTCTATAAACTTGGCGTGGCATTCACAAACAATATTCTCTGGACTTCTTACAAAAAAGAGCAACATTGCTCGTCTTCACTTGCAAAATATAGAATTGAATATTCTTTCCTGATAGTTGGAAACTCACATTGACGGTATTGTTTATTACAACAAGATACACTGATCTACCTATGTAAATACATTTAATTTCAAGAGCAATCTATCGCGCTTAATTACTTGTAGATCAGGTTTGACCTAATTTCGTTAAATTGTCAAGATGCAAAATCTTAGCAAGAAGTTGAACCTATCGTCAAAACTCTCGGTGTTTTATGATATAATAATTGTGACTCCATCGATGGGTACCTCCAAAAGTTTTTTTGTTGTAAAACTACCAAAGTAACCTATAATGTACTTGAAGTTTCAAATTTGACCTAATTTTGATAAATCGACATAGTCATTCGGTCAAATGGGTAGAGTTATCTAGGAAGTGAAAACTCATAAAACATGGGAATCGTTGGTACAACATGTTGGTCCACTATATATGTTGGTAAACTTGGCTTCTGGCATTCAGATCCAATATTCTTCGGACATTTCTTTACGGAAAAGAACAACCTCGCTCGCATCACTCAAAAAATTGAGAATTGAATGTTCTTTCCTGATAGTTGGAAAATCACACTGACGAAATTATTTACTACAGGAAAATACACCCATCTACATATGAAAAGTCATATATTTCAAGAGCAATCTATTGCGCTTACTTTGTAGCTCAAGTTTGACCCAATTTCATTAAATAGTGTCATGATGCAAAATCTTAGCATAAAGTCAAACCAGTTGTCAAAACTCTCGATTGTTTCTCATATATTGATTGTGAACCCCCGATGGGTACCTCCAAAAGCTTCTTCGTATAACTTCCATAGCAACCTACAAAACTTGTAGTATATAGTTCAAATTTGACGTAATTTTGATTAATCGACATATAAAGTCATTCAAGTGGGCAGAGTGATAAGCTATAGGAAGTTTGAGAACTCATAAAACATGGGAAATCATAAGTTTGTCCACTATATATATGTGAAGACTTGGCTTGTGGCATTTAGATCCTTATTCTTCGGACTTCCTTTATAGGAGAGAATAATCTCGATATCACTCGAAAATTTGAGAATGTTCTTTCCCGATAGTTGGAAATCACACTGACAGCATTGTTTCACCCATCTATCCTAGAAAAGACATTTAATTCAAGAGAAATCTATCACGCTTACTTGCTTGTAGCTCAAGTTTGACCTAATTTCGTTAAATAGTCAGGATGCAAAATCTTAGCAAAAAGTTGAAACTATCGTCAAAACTCTCGGTGGTTTCTAACATATTGATTGTGACCCCTCGATGGGTGCCCCCCAAAAGCTTTTTCGTAGAACTTTCAAAGTAACCTATAATTTACTTGTAGTTTCAAATTTGACCTAATTTCGATAAATCGACATAAAGTCAATCAAATGGGCATAGTTAGCTAGGAAGTCATTCAAATATTGACAAACATTTAATTCAAGAGCGATCTTCTGTGCTTACTTGTAGCTCAAGTTTGACCTAATTTTGTTAAACTGTCAAGATGCAAAATCTTAGCATGAAGTTGAACGTGTCGTCAAAACTCTCGGTGGTTTACGATATATTAATTGTCCCCTGAATAGGTACCTCCAGAAGAGTTTTCATAAAACTTTCAAAGCAACCTACAATTTACTTGTAGTTCAAATTTGACCTAAATTCGATAAATAATTGGCATAAAGTCATTCAAGTTGGCGGAGTTAGCTTGGAAGTTTGAAAGCTCATAAAACATGAGTATCGTCAGCACACCATGCTGGTCCACTCTTTATGTCTGAAAACTTGTCTTGTGGTATTCAGGTCCATATTCTTCGGAGTTTCTTTACGTAAAAGAACAATCTCGTCATCACTCGAAAAATTGAGAATTAAATGTTCTTTCGTGATAGTTAGAAATTAACACCGACAACATTTTTTACTACATCACCCATCTACCTCTAAAAATACATTTAATTCAATAGCAATCAATTGCCCTTACTTGTGTAGCAAATATTTGACCTAATTTCGTTAAATTGGCAAAAAGTCACTAAAGTGTGCAAAGTTAGCTAGGAAGTTTGAAACATCCTATTTCTTAAACTTTAGAATTATAAGAAACCATGTTCCACTTTGTCTGATAATGGGGGCAGTGTCATTATCTTTTAATTATGGTAGGTCCCGTAGGAGCGAGGTGCTTTATTAGTTAACACGCGGTCGGTGGAAGTACAAGTTACATCAAGGATCTCATAAAAATGAATATTACATCTAAGTCCATGCATTTAGCACAAGATCCTTGAAACTAAGCAATGAAGTGTCTTTTGAGGTTTGCACGTATGCTAGATATTGTAGAGCCAAAATTTGTTCTGAAACAATCTACATTCTAGCTTTTACTACTAGTACGTATAGTAAATAAGAATCAATAAAACAGAGTGATCGTACTCTCTATTGGAGTAGTAACTTGGATTGGTTTTTCACATATCTAAGTACTACTACTAATTATAATTTCTCAGAAAAAAGTACCACTAATAAATGCAGTACTGGTTTGTCTGATTTGTTGTAAAATGTAGTACTACTCGTACTACTATTACTATTACTCCCTCGGTCTAGGATTATTAAGGCCATTTAAATTTGATAAGACCAAAATAGTTAATTACAGGTTGGTGTCAAAGACATGCATGGAGTCCTTGGTCTCTCCCCTGCAGCACTGTACACCCTGCAGCAGGCCGCAGAATTTCATCTCTCTCTAGGAGTAGATCTTCTTGCCTCTCACTCACCTGGATCTTCTTGCCTCGGTCTCTCCCTCTATTTTTACTGTACTGTCTGGTACAGTACAATGTGACACCTGCTTTATTACTCACCTGTCAACTTTATGCAGCCTTTTTGTTTTGATGAAGCATGTACATCGTGTGGATATTGTCTAAGAAAAAAGTGGCCAAGTTCAGCTGCCACTGGTGCGCCTATGCCTAGCGTATTCCTGTGCAATCGTACCAGTACAGTATGAAACTCAATCAGTATACTCTTCAGTATACCCATCCAACCCGGGTTTCTGGCCGGCGGGCACTACGTCGGTGAGCCGATCTTCCCTCTGTAACCACTCCTACAAGTTCGTGTACCGCGTCGGCGGATTCTACCGTGAGCCGGCTGCTATCGATGTCATCCAGTCTGAGGCGATGATTGAGTGCCCCTATGACGGCTGCTTTAGCTTGGTCGCCTTCGACAAGCTCGACGAGCACAAGATCGCGTGCTCGCACGGCCCGTGCTCCTGCATTGATTCCGCCTGTGATTTCATTGCCTCGCCGACAGGGCTCCTTCCCCACATGAAGGAGGCCCACGGGGTCATAGTAACCAGGGCCATCTACGGCAGCGCCTTCTTTTGTCTCATCCCGACTCCACCACCAACAAGCACGAGGGGATTCACGCGCTTCCTCTGCGGGGATGACAGTGCCATGTTCGTCCTGACCATCAGCGCGCTTGGCCCGGCCGCCATCGTGTCCTTGGTGTGCATCAGGTAGGACAGGTGCTTGTGGCCACGGTACACGGTGAAACTGTGTGTGCCTGGCCCGCCGGGGTCAGCGGACTTGTCGATGGTCAAGAGCCTTAATGCGGTAATCGAGCTGACGAGCAGCTCGTCGTTAGCCAACCTCCCGTCCGACAAGCTCAGGACGTATCTCGGGGTGCCGCCGCAATTCCTGATGAAGGTTGGACAGTCCACCCATATATCTTTCTGGATTTGCATCGACAGGAAAAAATAATCTTAAACTATGGCTAATGATCAAGACTGTAATGGTCTATTAGCAGATAAATAGTACTACTAGTAGTACTATTTTACTACTCCAGTTTACTGGTAGTAGTCGCATGTAGGTTCTCTTTTGGTACTAGGAAGGATGCATTTTGGATGTAAACTAAGTTTGCTGCTAATATTATTCTGGAGTATTTAGGGGTTTAGTACAACTTTTATGTAATTGTTCACTTCTACGACATGGAGCAAAGATAAACACACTAACTTTTAGGGGGATACCCCCGGGTAGGGTCACGCCGGGATATAATGGCCGAGTTAGCCGAGGTATGGCAAGGTCAAAGCGAATGCTGGCCGAGTCACCTCAAGGCAGGCCGAATCATGGAGTAACCCGGACCCGGGGATGTCCATCTAACTGGGTCTCAGCCGACTTATATCGTAAGTCGGTGAGATGAATCTAACATGTATGCAGGAACAGGTGTGGCCGGATCAACTATGTACGATCCGGGTCATATCAAGCTTGTAGGAGAAGGAAGGTATCTCGCTGGTCAAAGGTGACCACTGTACGCAGAGCGTGAGCGAAGCGGACAGAGGCAGGACCACCGAGGCGTGGCCGACAAAGGTGACGATGCCAATGTCGGCTGACGCGGGCGCCGCAGAGGCTCACGTAGCCTCTTCATGGATGACGTGGGGGAAAAGTGACCCGGTCGGCTTAGTATTTTGGGAAGAGGCATATTCCCTGGAATATGCCTCCACGTATGCCCTAATTGGAGACCTAGCCACCCCTATATAAGGAGGGCTAGGGCCTCTGTAGAAAGGGTTGAGTTTTACTGGGTTGATCTCTAGTTGGATAGATTTACTTGGTTCCTGAGGGCTAGCTAGTGGTGAGGCTAAGAGAGCTCCTTCTTCCTCCTCTCTCCAATATAGCTCAAGGAGCACTTGTAATATGTGGAAGTGAATCAAATACAAAGCTTCTGTGTGTGGAATCACCACACTATCCCTCCCTGGATTCCCCTAGTGCATTTAGTCCCCACCTTTAGCCTATCCATGGCATCTGCCGTGACACCACCACGACAGTTGGCGCCCACCGTGGGGCTAGCGGCGCTAGAAGGGGTCAAGATCCGGACGGGAAACCTCATCGGCACCAGCGAACGCATCGTCTCCGGGCTCGTTCAGCACTTTGGAGCGCTGGACTTTCTCAGCGATAACGCTGGCTACTTCGCCAAGCGTCCTCTTCCGCGCAACGGCCTCTTCGTCAAGCTCGGCATGCACAAGGTTTACGTTGCTGTCGATGTGTCGCGCGTTCACCTGCGGCACGTCGTCGAAGGAGTCGAGCCATCCCTTAGCGTGGTTCGTGGGGCGCATATCACTCACTCCCTGGACCGTGCTGAAGTGATGATGACTGCGTGAGGTGGAGGCGCAAGCAAGGATCTGGCACCAGATCCGGAGGTAACGCCTAAGGCATTGAGGAAAAGTAGAGGTCCTCCACTAGAGAGGCTGGAGAATGTGTTGTAGCAAGCGATGGATAACTTGGCAAACCCAGTAGCAGCAGTGGTAGATTCGGCTCAGGCATAGGCCGAGCTAGAGGAAACTAGGCAAAAAATTCTAGAGGGTGCGAAAAAGATAGCCATGCTCAAGATCGTTGAACATGACATCATGTGAGTATGCAAAGGCAAATAAGGTAGATGCTGTAAAAGTAAAGGGGAGAAATCTCATGAGTGAAATGAACAAAGAGGGTGATACTAGGATTGAGGAGTCAAAGAACTGTTTATCCGCGGGGCTGCCAAAGTATAGTACCCCGGCAAAAACCCTCAGAGCAGCAGATGCAGCTGCGTCCGAGTTAGAGGGGCTAACGGGTGAAGCCCGTCAAAGACAGCAAGATAGGGTCAATGAGTTGGCTCGGATCAAGTACTGGCAAAATGAGGAATTTCTCAGGGCTAACCCGGCGAGAGCCGGGGCCTCCAAGATCGTTCATTCGGCGGTGGGTAACCCGAAGAAATCCGCTGGAGCTGCATCGTCTCCTCATGGTGGTCCTAGGAGAGAGGAGGTAGTAACCTCAACAAGAAAGAACAAACAGATAGTCCCGTATGACCCGGCAAGGGAAGGGAAAGGAAAAGAAGTACTGAGAAATGACGATCGACGAAGTGTGAGCCAAGGTGAAGCTGGCCGAGGTAACCATGACCAAGGCAATGCCGGTCAAGGTAATGCTGTAAATGGCAATGCCGGACAATGAAACTCGGCAGGAGCAGGACAACCGCAGCAGCAGAATATACCAAGGCAAGAGCAAAGTGTCGGCCGAGGTAGGCAACAAAGAGGTGCTCCGCGAGAGCAGGACCGATATAATGATGGTGACTCGGAAATGATGAACGCAGGATACCCAAGGCCGGACTATCATGTGATAGGGTCAAGATTGGGAAGCAGGGATTTGATGCCTGATGATGCCAAATTAAAACTGGATCGGCTATATAGGTCGGAACAGATTGAATGTCAAGGTTCTCCGGGTCCCGCATGTTTTGGACCCCAGATCATGAAGGAACCTCCGGTACCTAACTTCCAGCTACCTAGAGGCACTAAGACATACGATGGAAGCACAAAGCCAGAGGATTGGTTGATTAACTATGCTACAGCTATGAAAATTGCTACAGGAAACTTGGGATGGGCTGTGAGATACGTACCCCAGATGTTGGAGGGGCTAGCGAGGGTATGGCTAAACAATTTGCCACCCGGAAGTATTAACTGCTGGATTGATTTTAAGGAAATGTTTATCAGCAATTTCTCAAGTACGTATCAGAGGCCGAATAGGCCACAGACCCTAGCAATGTGCAAACAGAGACCGAATAAAACGGACCGAAAGGTCTTGACCCGATGGTGTACCGTGCAAAACTCATGTGAGGGTGTAATCGAGTCACAGGACATAGCTTGGTTTGCGCAAGGATGCAGATATGCAAGCATGTTGTGGCAAAGATTGCAAAGGGATATGCCAACAACGTTGGCAGAGACAATCCGGATTGCTGATTCGTATTCTCTGGGTGATCCGACTCAACCCAGGCTCGTGTCAAACGAGTCAAATGAGGAGTGCTACCAGAGAGATGGAGCCGGGTCATCCTGGAGGAATGACTACCGGGGTAAAAGAAGAGATGATAGACCGGATTACCAGTACAGCTTGCAACAAGTTGCTGCCGTGAATCAAGATCAGCCCGGAGCAGGGGGCAATCAACGTCAGAAAACTGGAGGGCAACAATGGACACCGAGAAATGATGGCAAGAAAACTTGGACGCCATAGCAGAAGAAATAGTGGCAGGAAAAGAAGGACCGTTCGAGGTATACTTATGAGTCGATGCTGGATCAACCGTGTAAATTTCACACGCCAAATCCGAGTAACCCAGCGGGTCATACAACAAGGCAGTGTGAGTGGATGCGCAAAATAGAACAAAGTGGTTCGGGGAATGCTCAGGCACCTCGGAACGATCAACCTCGGCAGGAGTTACCCCGGCAGCAATTGCTCTCCGGAGCAAACACGCAATAGCTAATGTTGCCTCCCCCTTCGTCGAGGTATGATAACCATGAGAGAAGGGATGCAGTGCATCAAGTGGAAGACCAGCATCAGCCGGATCAGAGCTACCCCGGAAATGAGGGAAGGAATGAGTACAGAGAGCATCATCAGAGTTACTGTGTGTTTACCACTGAGGAAACAGATAGAAAGACCTTGCAGCCACTACAAGGAATATGTTATTCTATGACCTTCTAATAGTGACCGCAGACAAAATCGTCATAGTTCTATGACGATTTCGAACCCAATGGTCGTAAGCCGTTTAGGAGGGCTAAAACCTTATTAAATTATGACGATTTCTATCAAAATCATCGTAATTTTAATAGACAAAATCGTCATAATGTGCATAATAAAACTTAGGGCTTTATTTATAGATGACTATGACCAAATTAAATCGTCATAATATCTAAAATAAAATACATTTAAATGACTGGTCAGCCACATCATCATTTATGTCTACGTGTCATGTCATCTTCGCTTATGTGGAGTATCTAAGTGTCAATTCTTATTTAGATATCTCTATATTTCTAGCCATGACAGGCGGGTCCCATTGGTCAGAGTTGTAATGTGTGTAGCAAAAATAGCTAGTGCAGGATTCGAGCCCGGCACTTCTCACTCGCCTCCATGGAGTTCAACCAACACGCCACCAATGAATTCATGTGTGAACTAAGGAACCGAACTTACTTGAAGAGGATTTATCCTTTGCAAGGAATTATCCAAAAAACAAAGAGCTGGGGATACTCGAACCGGTGACCTTACGAGCTTTCACATGCACAAGGACCACCGAGCCAGCAATTCGTTCGTGTTATGAAACCGCGGCAGTTCTCCTTTAACAAATTTGGTACCGCAGTTGGGCATGGGCCAAAGCGTACAAACCCGTTTGATTTCCTCTCTTTTATTTTTTCTTTACCTTTTGCAGAACGCCCACGGCAATTCTCTTTTATTTTTTTGTTTTCTTAATTATTTTGTAACTTTTTCATAATAAGTCCAAAATAATTGATTTTTGTTTCTAAATTTTTATAAAATTCAGTATAACATCTTAGGGTATTAATTAGCAATACTTTAATTAATTAAAAATAGTAGATTTACTAATCCTACATTAGTTCATAGTAGGGACAATACCATAATTCAAAATATGAGTTTAAAACTAGGAAGTGATTGTTCTTGTCTAGGGATTGAGTCTTATTAAAAAGTTTCGGTGGATCTCTGAAGAAACATGATAATGTGAGTCTAAAACTCATTTTTTTCAAAAAAATAATGGGCATCGGATCATGTACCTGTAGTTCAAATCGGACCCACTTCGTACCGATTCGGCAGGAATTTGTTTTTTTGCCAGGGGTAGACGAAAAGGTTTGAGATACCCCGATTGGGAGATTTGTCCATGTAAGGTGGCCTATTATTTTTTTAAAATTGGATGGTATCATTTTTAAACTTTCATTTGGTGGTTGCTTCACAAAAGGACCCGTTTTTTGCGCTCGGAAAATGGAAAATGGTTTTTCTGTGCGACAAAAAAGAACACTTCCTCCTGCAACATTGTTCTCCATCCCATAATACATATGAGCGCACAATATAAGCACATTATCACAAACTATTCCATGATTCAGATATAACATTGGTCGTTTGGCCCGAAAGCTATGAAACATCGAACATGATAGGTCATTTCTGAGAAGGTTTTTTTGAGATACTTGTAATATACCAAGTTTGGTATATTTACTTGCAACTATGTCACATTATAAGACACCACGCGAAGTATTTGCATTGATCGGACCGTTTTTCAATTTTTTATGCCTGTTTCAAACTATGGTCAAAACGGCGGGAATGAAGGTTCTTAGCTCGGGGCTGACCATCACTAAACTTGCATTAGATCTCTGAAGAAATATTATAATGTGAGTCTAAAACTCATTTTTTTCAAAAAATAATGGGCATCAGATCATGTATCTGTAGTTCAAATCGGACTCACTTACTACCGATTCGGCAGTAATTTGTCTTTTTCGCCAGGGGTGGACGGAAAGGTTTGAGATACCCTTATTGGGACATTTGTCCATCTAAGTTGGCCTATTATTTTTTAAAAATTGGATGGTATTATTTTGAAACTTTCATTTGGTGGTTACTTCACAAAACGGCCCATTTTTTGCGCTCGGAAAATGGAAAATGATTTTTCTGTGTGACAAAAAAGAAAACTTCCTTCTGCAACATTGTTCGCCATCCTATAATACATATGAGTGCACAATATGAGCACATTATCATAAACTGTTCTGCGATTCGGGACATAACATTGGTCGTTTGGCCCGAAAGCCATGAAACAGCGAACATGATAGGTCATTTCTGAGAAGGTTTTTTTGATACACTTGTAATATACCAAGTTTGGTATTTTTACTTGCAACTATGTCACATTATAAGACACCATGCGAAGGATTTGCATTGATCGGACCGTTTTTCAATTTTTTATGCCTGTTTCAAACTATGGTTAAAACGGCGGGAACGAAGGTTCTTAGCTGGGGGTGACCATCACTAAACTTGCTTTGGATCTCTGAAGAAATATTATAATGTGAGTCTAAAACTCATTTTTTCAAAAAATAATGGGCATCAGATCATGTACTTGTAGTTCAAATCGGACCCACTTCCTACCGATTCGGCAGTAATTTGTCTTTTTCGCCAGGGGTGGACGGAAAGGTTTGAGATACCCCTATTGGGACATTTTTCCATGTAAGTTGTCCTATTATTTTTTAAAAATTGGATGGTATCATTTTGAAACTTTCATTTGGTGGTTGCTTCACAAAACGGCCCGTTTTTTGCGCTTGGAAAATGGAAAATGGTTTTTCTGTGCGACAAAAAAAGAAAACTTCCTCCTGCAACATTGTTCGCCATCCCATAATACATATTAGTGCACAATATGAGAACATTATCACAAACTATTCCATGATTCGGGACATAACATTGGTCGTTTGGCCCGAAAGCCATGAAACATCGAACATGATAGGTCATTTCTAAGAAGGTTTTTTTGAGACACTTGTAATATACCAAATTTGGTATTTTTACTTGCAACTATGTCACATTACAAGACACCACGCAAAGGATTTGCATTGATCGGACCGTTTTTCAATTTTTTATGCTCATTTCAAACTATGGTTAAAACGACGAGAATGAAGGTTCTTAGCTCGGGACTGACCATCACTAAACATGCATTGGATCTCTTAAGAAATATTATAATGTGAGTTTAAAACTCATTTTTTCAAAAAGTAATGGGCATCAGATCATGTACCTGTAGTTCAAATCGGACCCACTTCCTGCCAATTCGGCAGTAATTTGTCGTTTTTGCCAGGGGTGGATGGAAAGGTTTGCGATACCCCGATTGGGACATTTGTCCATGTAAGTTGTCCTATTATTTTTTAAAAATTGGATGGTATCATTTTGAAACTTTCATTTGGTGGCGCTTGGAAAATGGAAAATGGTTTTTTTGTGCGACAAAAAAGAAAACTTCCTCCTGCAACATTGTTCACCATCCCATAATACATATGAGTGCACAATATGAGCACATTATCACAAACTATTCCGTGATTCGGGCCATAACTGTCCCAAGCCCTCTTTTTGGCACTTAGAAAATAGAAAATAGTCTACAACCAATCAAATCACAGCAAATCACCTCCCACAGATTGTCCATTCTTGTTTAATCTAAACCATTCACTGCCCATCAAACGGCTAGTCTCTCAGTGAAGGAAACACACATCCCACCGTGCCTGCTGCATCACCAAGTCCCCACTCCCTAGCCCCGCGCAACCACCTACCTCCCTCCACATCCACAGATCACAGAAACCCTAGGCCTCTCCTCCCCTCCACCGCTGCCACCACCTCGCAGCAGATCCCCTGATGCCCACCTCCTGCCGCTCCGATGCCCACCACGCAGCAGATCCCCACTGCCGCTCTGATGCCTACCTCCCCGTTCTCATAGTCTCTCTCCCACCTTGCAAAAGAGACAATCCGCCATGGCCACCGTTGCGTCTAATCTGGGAAGCAAAGGAGGCGCTGTATCGCGGGCATCTTCAGCTTCGTCGACTAGACCGCGCGTTTCCTCGTCCTCTCGTCCACCACCAGCATCGAGGGCCAGCAGGAGGATGCTGTCGTGGCGCCGCCACCGTCCTTCCTCCTTGTTCTCCGGCCAAGGGCACCGCCGTAGGACGCTGCGGATCTCGAGCCTTGCTAGGTCACTGCGGTGGAAGGCGGACATGCCCGACGGTGCTCGAAAGTCTGGCCGCCTCCATGACTTCGCGTGAGGTCCAGATCCAGAGCTGATAAGCCATCACCCTATGAGTCCCTTCCTCTCCTATCTCCCCAAAGTCCCCTTCCTCCGTGCATCTGCCCTGCTGATTACTTTGTCGTCTAGTCTCCCTAGCAAACCCTAGCAAGGTGTTCTCCCATGGGCGAAACCCTAGCAGAATGAGCGGGAGTTGGAGCCCCGCATGGATCTGGCGCCCCCAACCTCCGGCCTTCTGCACCTCAGCGCATGCCTCATGCAGTCCGGCCGCTGTCGACAGCCCCTGGATCCCCTTCCACAGGCTATGCCTCGTCACTCCATTGGTCGTCTCCTCCATCTCCCTCATATGATTGCACAAAAAACTCATATGATTGCCAATTTATGCCTGGCAGCTAGCAATTGGTCTATGTAGGAGCTATTAGTACCATAATTCGTAGGAATGGCCGATGACCTCTATTCTAGCACTCTTGTACTGCTAGCTTTAGCTAAGATTTGATACTGATTAGTTCCTAATTTTGTGTATATCCTGATGCATGTATGTAGATGAACAAATAAGAGAAATGGCATCCCCTATTAAGTATGGCCATGGATGCATGTATACTGATTCCTAGTCACATACACCTTGTATGGTCATGGATTTGTTGATGCCCTACTATTTGTTTACTGAGATTTGATACTACTGTTAATTTTTTTTTGCTAGATAGAATTCTGAGTTGGTGGGCAGTATGATAATCAAGGCAGATACAACCAAGATGGTGGGTACTATGATAATCAAGGTGGGTATGGTGGTGGACATGGCTATAACCAAGGCCGACAAGGAAACTACCAAGTTATAAGTGTAGCTTGTAAATTTCTGTTGCTGATCTTGCTTATTTAAGAAATTTTGATGCTCAATTGATTTATTGAACCAATGTAACTGTCAAGTGTCAGGAATACCCTTATGTTGCAGTTTTTACAATAGAAAATGTTTCAGGATGTTCATTTGATCTGTTACTTTTGTTTGAGACACTCCATTCACCTGTTAGTTTGCCATGCAAATATCCTAGTATTGTCCTATATGAACTCCTTTTGAGGGTAAATTCTATATGTGTTCTGTTCATTTTCTTCTTCTTTAATGTGCCATTGCATCTAGAAATGTCAAGATTTTTTAATATTGTTCCCAACCTATGATCCTGCATGTAGGGTATGAACGCGACAGGGGTGGTGGTGCTCCCGATGGGAGGTGATACAAAGGTGGAAGGGGATATGATCAAGCTCCTGGTGGCAGGGGTATGCTGTAGATTTGTATCACCAGTTTAATTTTTGCTAATAGTTATTCCTCATTGTTTCTAGTGTTATCCATGCCTCATGCTTCAAGATCGATATGTATCTTCTAGTGCACCTGTTGATGATCCTTGCTATCTTTAGAACATATTTCTTTCTGACTGACAGCCAAGAAACATCATTTTCTCTTTTATTACATGGGCTCCAGGCTGAAGGTGGAAGGACCGAAGGCTTCATTCATAATCAGTAAAGAGTGGACAGTATATTATTTTGTAGACAGTCATATTATGATTTGAACTATGGAATGATTGTAATATACTACCGTACTGTTGTAGTGTTATTATATTCCAGTGATGTGAATTATTCAGATTGTAATATATGCTATATTTTTGGTTACTTTGAATGACTGTGATTTGAGGTGTGCTTACCAAAATATTGGTTATCTATAATACATGTATGTCTTGTATGTTTGAAATCAACCAAACAGTAGTTGCGCTTGAAAAATATGAGAGCCCAAAAAATAATAGTAGTGCACAATTCTGACCATGTAAGTGAAAAGGCTAAAATGTTGGGCTTGGCCCAAGAAGCAATAAGAATTGACAGGAAGAAATTAATGGACTGGCCCAAGAAGCAATAAGAATTGACGGAAGAAATTAATGGACTGAATTGTTGGGCTTGGCCCATCTAATTTTTGAAATGGACCGGGCTGATTCTATGCCACATCGGATTGGACACGTAGGATCTGACCTGGCGAGGCCAGACTGTCCATGACGATATTCGATCGTCATAACGCTTATGACGATTCAATATCGTCATAGACGGTTATGAAGATTTCAGTAAAAACGTCGTTATAGTTCATTAGCGACGCCAAGCTTTTGACGATCTCAAAATCGTCACAGAATCGTCATAAAAGGACTATTGTGACGCTTCTGTGACGAAAATAGGGGGTCATATATAGCCAGATTCCTTATAGTGAGCGCCGACATATGGAGGTAAATGCGGTAAGGCCAGCAGTGACAAGGTATATGCCTTGGTCGGACCAGGAAATTACATGGAGCATCAAGGATCATCCCAAGCTTATGCCGAGTCCTGGTTCATATGCGCTAGTGCTGGACCCGACATTCATTAGGCCTAATATCAATGTGAGGTTCTCCAAGGTACTAATTGACAATGGCAGTAGCATTAACATCATGTATGCGGATACAATGCACAAGTTGGGTATCTCGGAGAACATGCTCCAAGCTACAAGGACAACTTTCCATGGTATTGTGCCAGGCATTTCTTGTGAGTCCATAGGTAAGGTCCGGGTTGACGTATTGTTCGGCACGAGAGATAACTGCCGAACTGAGAATTTGGAGTTTGAAGTGGTGAATTTGGAAAGTGCATATCACGCGTTACTCGGAAGGCCAGCATTGAACAAGTTCATGGCAAGCTGCCACATCAGTTATCTGAAAATGAAGCTGCTTGGGCCAAATGGAGTAATTACCATAGCTGGAGATTTCCGACGTTCTATTGAGTGTGCGTCAGCCGGGTCTAACCTAGCCGAGTCACTCGTGATTGCACAAGAAAAAAGGAAGATACAGGAGGTGGCGGCGTTGGCTCAGTCCACACAGCAATATATGCCGGCGTTGAGTAATCCGCATGGTAGTGTTTCGTTCTAAGCCACAAAGGATACCAAGAAAGTGCCTGTTGATGACATGTTCCCAGAGCGCACCGTAACAATTGGTGCCGGGTTAAATGATAAATAGGAAAGCGAGCTCGTCAACTTCCTCCGTGAGAATCAGGATATTTTTGCTTGGTCCACATAGGACTTGCAAGGTGTTCCGAGGGAGTTGGCCGAGCACTCTTTGAATGTGAGACCCGGAGCAAGACCGGTGAAGCAACCTCTCCGCCGCTTCGCCGAAGATAGGAGAAAAGTTATTGGAGATGAGATAGCTCGGTTACTAGCAACAGGATTTATCATGGAAGTTCTTTACCCGGATTGGCTATCTAATCCGGTGCTGGTGGAGAAGAAGAAGGATGATCCGAATGTGGCAGTGGTTTGGCGTATGTGTATCGATTACACGAACCTGAATAAGGCGTGTCCAAAAGATCCATTTCCACTGCCAAGGATAGATCAGGTCATAGATTCAACTGCAGGGTGTGAACTGTTGTCATTCATTGGTGCATACTCTGGTTTCCACCAGATACCCCTGAATCCAGATGATCAAATAAAAACTGCATTTAACACCCCGTATGGGGCTTATTGCTATCGCACCATGCCATTTGGTTTACAAAATGCAGGGGCAACGTACCAAAGATGTATGCAAAAAATTTTGCACGACCAGATTGGTCAAAATGTACAAGTGTATGTGGATGATGTGGTTATCAAGACCAAGGAAAGCAAAATGCTCCTTGACGATATCAGGCAGACATTCGCGAACCTAAGGAGGTTCCGGATGAAGCTCAACCCGGAAAAATGTACCTTCGGTGTCCCGACTGGAAAATTACTCGGATTCCTTGTCTCCAGCCGAGGTATCGAAGTCAATCCAACTAAAATCCGGGCCATAGAGCGAATGGAACTGCCGAAGTGTCTTAACGATGTCCAGAAGTTCACTGGTTTCCTGGCATCGTTAAGTCGGTTTGTATGTCGGTTGGGAGAAAAGGCATTGCCTCTCTATCAACTCATGAAAAAGTCGGACAAGTTCATTTGGACGCTGCAGGCCAATGAAGCCTTTATCCAATTAAAGAAAATGTTAGCCACTGCACCAGTGTTAGCCTCTCCACTATCAAAGGAGCCAATGTTGCTCTACATAGCGGAAACCAACCGAGTTGTAAGTGCAGTAATTGTAGTAGAGCGTGACGAAGAGGGTAAGTCAGTGCAAAGGCCAGTGTATTATCTGAGCAAGGTATTATCAGCCTCAAAGCAAAATTATCCGCACTATCAGAAAGTGGCGTATGGTGTGTACATGTCGGCAAAGAAGCTAAAGCATTGTTTTGAGGAGAATCCCATCAAGGTAATATGTGAAGCTCCCATATCCGAGATAATGAGTAACAAGGATGCAAGTGGCAGAATTGCAAAATGGGCAATTGAACTAGCTCCCTATGCGCCACAATATGACAGAAGAGAAGCAATCAAGTCTCAGGTTGTGGCCGACTTTTTTGTGGACTGGGCCGAGGTACAATATGAACCACCGCTGCCAGATCGGAACTACTGTAGAATGCACTTTGACTGGTAAAAAACAAAAACCGGGTTAGGCGCCGGAGTTGTGCTTACCTCGCCAAAGAATGACCAGTTGAAGTATGTGCTGCAGATCCATTTCGCAGCATCAAACAATGTCGCCGAATATGAAGCACTTGTGCATGGGCTCAAAGTGGCAAAAGAAATTGGGATACGTCGGATCCAATGCTTTGGCGACTCAGATTTGGTAGTTCAGCAAGTGTCGGGGCTGTGGGACGCTCTTGATCCAAACATGGCATTATACAGATTCCATGTGTAGAAAATATCTGGTTACTTTGAGGGATGCGAATTTCGCCATGTACCCCGGGTGGAAAATGAGGCCGCCGACGTATTGTCGAAGCTCGGATCAACCCGACAAGCAATTCCACCAGGTGTAGCATTAGAACACCTCAGAAAACCATCTATCAGACCGTCCCTAGAAACCGACTCAATCTACGTCCCGGAGGATCCAGAGTCTGGAGCTGCACCCGTGGACATTGACATGGGAGATGGTGCGCGAAACCCGAGGACTATCTTGGCAAACCCGGGGACTGCTTCGCAGAACCCGGGGACTGCTCAGCGTGATCCGGTTGAGGTTATGCCAGTGGATCAGATGGAAATTGATGAGGATGTGTTCCCTATACGAGCAATACCAGCTAGGGCACTACCCATATTCCAATTCCTGAAAGATGGAACCTTACCCGTTGAGGAGGTGTTGTCCAGGCAAACTCAGAGGAGAGCAAAAGCATACATGATCATCAATTCCGAGCTATACAAAAGGAGTGTGACTAATGTCCTCTAGCGATGTGTTGACCCGGAAGAAGGGCTTGACA
Organism: Avena insularis; assembly: GCA_023614405.1. Lineage (NCBI taxonomy): Eukaryota > Viridiplantae > Streptophyta > Magnoliopsida > Poales > Poaceae > Avena > Avena insularis. Next base: position 250,195,676 of record CM042690.1, read on the forward strand.
TCCTCCGAGATATACATCAAGGGGAATGTGGGCATCATGCCTTGTCCAGAGCCTTGGTAGCAAAAGCTTTCCGGCATGGATTTTACTGTCCAAGTGCCTTAGAACAAGCAGAGGATTTGGTAAGAAAATGCAATGGTTTTCAGAGGTACGCTACCAAGACACATATGCCAATGTCGGAACTCAAGACCATACCAATCACATGGCCATTTGCCGTATGGTGTTTGGACATGGTTGACCCGTTCAAACCAGCAAGGGGAAATATGACTCACATTTTGGTCATGGTGGATAAGTTTACAAAGTGGATTGAAGTAAAGCCAATAAGAAAATGTGATGGAGCTACGGCCGTGATATTTCTCAAAGACATCATCTTGAGATACAGTTGTCCTCACAGTATCATAACTGATAATGACACAAATTTTGCTGAAGGAGCATTTGCGTGATTCTGCCGAGATAAGAAGATCTGGCTGGACATTGCCTCGATTGCCCACCCCGCATCAAACGGACAGGTGGAGAGATCCAACGGATTAGTATTATCTGGGATAAAACCCCGGCCCATTGAGCCACTGCAAAGATCAGTGAGGCGCTGGATAGAAGAACTACCAGCGGTATTATGGAGTTTAAGAACAACTCTGAATCGATCAACAGGCTATACGCCATTCTTTTTGGTATATGGGGCAGAAGCTGTATTACCAGCCGACATAGAGCATGACTCACCTAGGGTCACCCAATACACAGAAGCCGAAGTGCAAGAAGCTCGACAAAATGATGTTGATCTGCTGGAAGAAGCGAGAGAATTGGCATTGTCCAGATTCGCCATATATCAGCAAAATCTCCGACGCTATCATAGCCAGAAAGTAAACCCCCGAGTCTTCCGGGAAGGTGATCTGGTACTCCGGTTGGTACAACGTACTGCTGGCATGCATAAGTTATCCCCCCATGGGAAGGGCCATTCATTGTGAGAAAAGCATTGCACAATGATTCTTATTATCTTATCGATGCAAAGCCACAGGAAAAGAACAAGACGGACAGGTCCGGCGAGGAATCAAAGCGTCCATGGAATGTAGCCCTACTTCGTCCTTTCTACACTTAGTAGAGAAGTGTATGTATCTGAGTCTCTCATATGTCGGTGTGTATGCCGGCAATGAGTTTATCAATGAAATGTTGGCACCTCGAGCAGTAACTCGAGGACTGCCTTAATAATATTTGTTGTCTTCTGTATCTCTCATTTATATTTCGGCTGGCGTAAGTTTTTCTAATTAACCCGAATTAGTAGTGTGTGAGCACCAAAAACCCAACTCTTCGACTTGCTGTTGTCCAACAAGATTTGGCTTCATGCCAAGCAAGAGAACAAGTTTGGAATTACGTAGCACATGAAAAACGACTAAGGAAAGGAACTTAATCGAGTCGACGTTTGTTTTTCGGACTAACCTTATGTTTACTTTCAATTTATTATGCTGAGTTATTTCGAGCTAATCCTAAGTTTCCAAGTATTGTTAAGACAATTTTTGAAGCTCGGACTCGTAAGTCATAAAACCGAATCAAGGTAGACACGAGCCGAGCCAGAAGATTGGAAGAACAAGAAAATGAAACTCGAGGACTATGCCCTAGTTAATCCGGCATAAAAACTTAGTAGCAAAATACCACTTGTGTATTTGATACAATTCCACCCGGCATACCGGGGATCTGATAAAATTTAAAGTATTTATCAAGGAGCAGCAGGAGGAGGTAATTCGGCACCAGCAGAGGCAGCCTCGGCCTCAGCTTCAAAATCATCTGCGTCTTCTTTGATGTCTGAGACTTCGTCCTCTTCGTCTTCATCCGACTCATCTTTAGCATTTTCAACGTTTTTATTATCGGCGGCATCCAGGAAGCTCGGTCTCTCGTTCCATTGATGAATGGGGCGTATTGGATGAAGCTGTGAGCGCATGCCTTGCGCCGAGCTACCCAATCCGGGTCAGTAGACCACTTTGATCCAGTGCTCATGCGCGCAAGGAGATTGAGGTCAATCTTCTCATACCACGTAAGAATGTAGTGGAGAACAATCTCAGCTCCGGCGCGCCCAGCAGATTCTCTCCAGAGATCGAGCTAAGTCTCGCATTCCATAAGCCTAGCAAAAAGGACAGGCATACTCTCCGGAGTATCTTCCTCAGGCCAAAAGGCCTTGAAGATCCGGATTACTACGTCCAAGATGTCCTTGCCATAGTTCCTCACAAGTTCGACACGAGAGGACAAGCTGACCAGCAAGTCCTCCAGGTCATTTGGAATTTCTCCAGCGCCAGGGACAATTGGGGTACCCCTCTTCTGGCGGATCTTGGCAACAACTTTGGATGCGACGACTTCACTCTCTGGGAATTTGCCTGAAAAAATAAGATAGGTGGAGTAAGTAAATGAAGCAAACCCGGAAAGGTCAGTGTGTGTTGAAGGAAAAGAACTTACCAGCAATATGGCTATGGATCCGGGTCAGCTCCTTGGTGCACTTGTCACGCCTCTCCCGGAGTTGAACAAGCTCAGCGTTCGCTGACTCAAGTTTAGAGTCGGCCTCCTTAAGCAGTTCTTGATCCTTGGCGATCTGGAGGTTGAGGCGCTCGCGCTCTTCAGTGAAGTTCTGGCCAGCCTTTTGAAGCTCGGATTGGTGCTGCGCTTTCAATTTATTCATGTACGCCTTGAGCTTGGCAATCTCATCATCCTTGGTTCGGAGGAGGGCAAGCTCATCATCTTTCTTTTTAAGCTTGGCACGATCTGCCACCTTGTTCGAGAAAATGCAGCATCATATCAGGCACGGGCACACTATCTTCAAGAGATGCTTAAATAGTTTGTTGACCCGGCAAAGCCGAGGTATGAATGTTTGCCGAGCCAATGAGAGAAGGAGATAGAGAGCATAGCAAAGTTGAGACAAAACGACTTACCCTTGATCTGGTCCAGGTTTTTCCTCATGATGGTATTCTCAGCTTCCACCTCAGCTGCAAAATCCGAATGATGGATTAGTTCGGCGGAAAAGGAGGAAGAAACAACAAAAAATGCCAAGGAAGAAACTTACCCCTTTTATCGTGTTCGGCGATGAGCACAGTATGCTTCGCACGCAACATTTTGTGAGTGTCCAGGAGACGCTGAAACTCAGCACTCCGGCGATTTGTGGTCACCTGAAAGAAGTACAAAGAGATAGCTTAGTCTTGTGCATATTCGAAGTGTACAAAATCCGGGCCAAGTGCAACTTAACCCGGCTCTAGGTGTGTGCATATTCGAAGTGTACAAGATCCGGGCCAAGTGGAACTTAACCCGGCTCTAGGTGTGTGCATATTCGAAGTGTACAAGATCCAGGCCAAGTGGAACTTAACCCGGCTCTAGGTGTGTGCATATTCGAAGTGTACAAAATCCGGGCCAAGTGGAACTTAACCCGGCTCTAGGTGTGTGCATATTCGAAGTGTACAAGATCCGGGTCAAGTGGAACTTAACCTGGCTCTAGGTGTGTGCATATTCGAAGTGTACAAGATCTGGGCCAAGTGGAACTTAACCCGACTCTAGGTGTGTGTATATTCGAAGTGTACAAGATCCGGGCCAAGTGGAACTTAACCTGGCTCTAAGTGTGTGCATGTTCGAAGTTATCAAGGAGCTATGTTAGTTTTCTAAGGAGCATCCGGCCGAGTAGCAAGTTACTCCCCCAGAGGCTTGGGGACTAATGGTTATATCACTAATATCTACAACATGTTAAGGAAAAGACGAAGAAACCTACCTCCATCATCCGACCCGCAAGGTTAATTGCCTTGGCAGCAGTATTCATCTGCGCAGCAAATTCGGCGGGACCGAACTTCTCCGGGAGATCGTCATTGTGGACGAACTCCGGTTTGTTCCAGTTATTCACAAACTCGATCAAGGTCGGAGGGTATCGTTCACCGCTGAGCATGTGGGGTGCCACTAAACCTTTGGCATGCGCTTCCCTCCTCTCAACCTGGGCAAGGGCAGGGCTAGTGTGCAAAACAAGTTGCGCATCAGCTGGCTCGGCAGGGGCATCCTTCAGAGATGGAGTCTTTTTTGAAAGCATGGACGCAAGTGTGCGCTGTCCAGCCTCGATGGACGCTACCCTGGTGGCATCAGGAGCCTTCTTGCCCTTAGGTTGCTGCTGAGAAGTGGAAGTTGTTGTAGCAGATTTGCCCTTGGGAGCTACCTTGGCGCTAGCCTTGGTGCTGCTAGTGTCTTCTCGCCGAGCCTTGGAAGACTCGGACGAGGCGGAGGGGCTTGATGCTGCTGCTGTTGCTTTTGATGTTGCTGCTGGGGCTGGAGTTGGTGCTGGTGCTGGTGTTGTTTTCTTCTTCGGTGGAGGTGCTGAAGGAACCTTGGTGATAGCTGGTTGCAGCGGAGCCGAAGTTGTGGTTCCTGCTACCTCGGCAGAGCTAGACTCCCCCGCTCCGAGGTTGCTCTCCTCTTGACGAGGTGGGCTGGAACCCGGAGCAGCCGCTGAGCCCTCTGGAATGGGGCTCAACGGGCGTGAGTCATCGCCACAAGGGGGAGAAGGGCTGTGTCGGAGCGGCGAGGCGATACCGGATCCACTTTGTGGGACCTCCACCGCAGCCCTGCCGAATCAAATAATGAATGATGAGAAACTATAAAGGAAGGGCAAGTGAATAAGCAAAGGGAGAAATGACTTACTCATCCGAAGTCAGGGGCTCCTTCGGCTTGTGAGCTCTCCGGGCCACAGCCTTAGTCGTGGCCTTGGTGGCGGCTTTGTCCGCGGACTTCTTTCGCCTCTTGGTTGGCTGAGAAGGTATGGAAGATGAAGCAGATGCGGCTCCCCTTTTCTTCTTCGGCACGACCGGGACTGGCTCACCCACGGCAAGGGGAGGGTCTTCATGGATCTGCCCACCGGGGTTAGCTGATGCCGGAAAAGCATAAGAAAGGGGGACATCGTCAAATGCTTCCATCACCTTAACATCCGAGTCATCTTCGTCGTCAGGCCAATCTCTAATGGAAGAGAGTTTACCGGTGGGTCGCTTGGTTGCGTCGGCCATTGGAAGGAACATCTCCTGATCCGGTTCCTCCTTGTCCGAGGTATCCCGGTCAGGCACCTATTTGAGGGAAGGCTCGGTGCCATCCTCGATAGTTTGCTAAAGGAATTGCTAAGGGAAAGAAAATACAATAGGCTTAAATATACAACAACGACTGACATAAGATTTAATTCGGAGAAAGTTTGCAGCATGAAACTTACCACGGGAGGAAGCCTATCTCGGCAATAGTGTTCAATTCCCCATGTCCACTCAGAAGAAAAGTCCTTCTTGGTGGTGAAGAGGGACTTGACCCGGCGAAAGATCTCGCTGTTGCTCAACTCAAAAGAGGAGGTCCGGTTGGGGTCACGGCCCTAGCTCATATGACAGACTTTGTGCGTGCGTTTCTGGAGAGGGGAGATCCGGTTGCGCACAAACGTAATCATGGCATTCTCATTGCAGAATCCGAGATCCTTCAACTCCTGGAACCTATCGTTGACCTGGTTCGCCAGGACAGTGGGCTTCTTGGGGACCACGTCCCACAGATCCGGATTGGGAGGACCCAAAGCGTAAGGGCGCAGCCGGATCTGATCCTCAGTTGTGCTGTTCCGGACGTAGAAGAAAGTCTGGGCCCATCCCTTACAGGAGTTAAGCCCCGTGACTCGGGGGAAGATTGACTGCTTTCTGGGAGAAATTGACGCAGCACTGAACTGCGTAAGCTGCTTGTCCTCCGGGTCAAGCTGAATGTTCGGAATCACGTTCCGACAGAGGCCAAAGAACCGGATCCAAAGCTCCTTCGTGGGCCATTGTCCGGCGTAACCTTCGATGGTGGTGGCAAACGTGGAGAGAGACGTGATGGCATTCGCCGGAAGGTGGTGCGGCTGGAGCTCATACGTATTGAGCCAGTCATGGAAAAAATTGCAAACTGGCAGACCAAAACCTCGCTGGAAGTGGGACAGAAACACCAAGTACTCACCCGGATTGGGTGAGGGGGCAAGCTGGGAGGCAGCGAGGCGTGCAGTGACTCCTTCCGGGATGCGCCTGGTGCGGTAAAGCCAATCCAGGTCATCCTGGCAAACCCAGGAGCCTGCCCACGCGCCGCGGTCGGCGGTCGCCGCATCTTCCTCCATCTCCTGCTCGGCGATGGAGAGCTCCTCCTCAGTCATCTCGAGATCACTATCCCCGCTGGCGCTAGCGGCGGCGGGGGGCAGTGGCCTAGACTGGCAACGACCCGTGGCGGAAGAGATGCGCGGAGGCGGCGGCAACGCTGGTGCGCGTGGAGGCAGTGCGGCAGCGGCGCTGCTACTCAGACGCGGTGGCGGCGGCGCTGTCACGGGAGAAGATGAAGAAGAGGTAGAGGCAGCGGGGCGCGGAAGTGGGGAAAGAGCCCAGGGGCGCGCCCCTCCCCTATTTAACCACTCCTCTAAGGGGGTAGTGGGATCGTGTTGTGCGGGTGTGCCACACGGTGTGGCCATGTACAACCCGGGTCAACCAATCAGCAGTGAGCCACACGGAGGGCCACAGGGCACAGCAGATCCCATGACGTGACATTATGGTGCAGTTAACGAGGAGGCAAGCACGACGCGACATGGGCAACAGTAACTTCTGACAGTTACTGTGGCGGTTACTGTTGCTGGCCCTTAAAATGAGGCAAACGTGATGATTAACCTCCACGTGGGGAAGCGTACAGAAGAAGGAAGAGTGACCCGGATGGGTATGAGGTAACCCGGCCAGCAAGTAAAAACTTGGAATGTGCCAAGGGAAAATAAACCCATGAAATCCGAGATAGGAGGTAACTCGGAAAAGGAACACAAAGCTCGGTGAAATTGAACCTGCTGTGGCCTTAGCGGCTAAGGTAGCTAAGACCGCACCAGCTTCGGGGACTAATGTTGGGGGGATACCCCCGGGTAGGGTCACACCGGGGTATAATGGCCGAGTTAGCCGAGGTACGGCAAGGTCAAAGCAAATGTTGAACGAGTCACCTCAAGGCAGGCCGAATCACGGAGTAACCCGGACCAGAGGATGTCCACCTAACTGGGTCTCAGCCGACTTATATTGTAAGTCGGTGAGATGAATCTAACATGTATGCAGGAACAGGTGTGGCCGGATCAACTATGTACGATCCGGGTCATATCTAGCTTATAGGAGAATGAAGGTATCTCGCTGGTCAAAGGTGACCACTGTGCGCAGAGCGTGAGCAAAGCGGATAGAGGCAGGACCACCGAGGCGTGGCCGACAAAGGTGACGATGCCAATGTCGGCTGACGCGGGCGCCGCAGAGGCTCACGTAGCCTCTGCATGGATGACGCGGGGGAAAAGTGACCCGGTCGGCTTACTATTTTGGGAAGAGGCGTATTCCCTGGAATATGCCTCCACGTATGTCCTAATTGGAGACCTAGCCACCCCTATATAAGGAGGGCTAGGGCCTCTGTAGAAAGGGTTGAGTTTTACTGGGTTGATCTCTAGTTGGATAGATTTACTTGGTTCCTGAGGGCTAGCTAGTGGTGAGGCTAAGAGAGCTCCTTCTTCCTCCTCTCTCCAATACAGCTCAAGGAGCACTTGTAATCTGTGGAAGTGAATCAAATACAAAGCTTCTGTGTGTGGAATCACCACACTATCCCTCCCTGGATTCCGCTAGTGCATTTAGTCCCCACCTTTAGCCTATCCATGGCATCTGCCGTGACACCACCACGACACTAACCGTTCTTATGGTGCTTCGATTTTAGTCATCTAACTCAGTGATTATAGAATTTTATGCCCAAACTTGTCAATTCGACTTGATTTAAGTCTTGAACCAAGATTGCCGTCAAAATTGCCCTGGTGTGGACGACGCATCAACGTGGGTCCAGTGTGCAGTATAGGCTGCCCTAGAAATCAGCCTAAATATCAAGAAAATAATATGAACATCTACGATATCAACTCAATGTTATTAGGATCATCATGAACCATGTTTTCATATTATATGCGTTTTACATTATATAAGTTAGTATGTTTGTACATATAGTTGGTCAAACTTTATAATATTGATTTTGACAAAACCTAGTATGCTTTCTAATTTGGAAATGAGAAAGCATCTAAGTACTAAAATGCGTCGAAATACATGTGTATCTAGACAAAGCCAAGTCAGTAACTACTATTTTAGGATGGAGGGAGTAATTATTTATGAGTAATCTATTTTGCACAAAAAATTTACTGCTATGACACGTGCCCACGACTAGAGCATGGACCAATGCATAATAATCGCGCGACCATGTGGTGGCGATCTACTCCATACTGGATTACCCTACGTGCAGAGGCGCACTAGTGGAGCACACACTCGTGTCGTTCCTGGTACGTAGTAGTACTACTAGTATATGCAAATAGGAGTATAAAAATAGATAGATCTTGTTGCTCATCGTACTATTTTTTCCCTCTAAGGCAACCTGGACGTGACTACTATAATACTATATTGGCACAACTTCTTCTTTTGGCGCTACAAGATGAATCTGGAACTCTCTGTGTCCGTTCAAAAAAAACACTCTGTGTAACATTAGTGTACTAGTACTTATTATACTCCCTAGTTTTTCGGACGTGCAGTAAAGTAGTGCAGTAAGTCTGTTTGGTCAAGCTGCATGCAACGAGCATTGGTTTGACAGGACAATTCAGGTTTTTAGATATCCAAGTTTCTACTCCAGCTCGATGGCTCAAGACATGAAGCAACTAGTACTCCTCTATCCTCCGGCTGTCGCCCAGATCAAAATGAACAAGCAAAAAATTGTGTATCTTGAAAATTGCCATGGCAATTTATTACCTACAGATCTTTATTTTGTTTCCTTCTAGGCACCTGCAAAGACTAATACTATACTGTACTAGTAGTACTACTTGTAAATAACGTGCTACGGTTGGGCCCTACAGCTAGTATTAGCCATAGACTTTTGTAGCTACTCTCATCACAGTGAATTGTCCAAGAGGTGGAGTTTCTTTTTTTTCTCCAAGAGGTGGAGTTCCTTTTTTTTCTCCAAGAGGTGGAGTTCCTTTTTTTTCCTGAGAGAGAAAACCTTTTTTATTCCTTCTTTGATTCAAAGAAAATTCAAAGTTTTTGTGAAGGATCTTGTCCCTTAGGAAATAATCCTATGCTGTTTTGTTTGATTCATTGGATTCCAATATGTAGGAATTATGTCCCGTTTGGAACACATGATAGGAAAAATATAGGAATAGGAAAAACACGGGAATTGAGATAACTTCAAAGTATTCCTTTGCTTTTTGTGTGATTCAAACACATACTTGATCCAAATTCATGTACTTTCCTCTTCTTATGTTTTGAGAATCCTGCAAATCAAACGAGCCCTGAGAGATGGTCTTTTTTTGTTTGTCTTTGATCATTTTTTTTGTTTGAACATAGGGACATAGAGCTTCCTCAGAACACGAGGAGGGAGGAAATTGCACAAACCTCCAACAATTGGATTTGAAATTGCAGGGAACTCCAGATAATCAGGATAGTCTAGTTGCAAGAAACTACTATACTACAATTACTTTTGGGTTACAAATGCTGCAGATAGCACAAAATTCTCGATTAGCCCTCTTAGCATTATTTCTTACATACCCGGGGCTCAACAGTTGGAGCTCTTTGCAACTACGGCTCCAATTGTTAGAGGTTTGTGCAACTAGCCTCAATTGGAGCCCCACCCCCCACTCGCCCACCTTCTGCAGTACTACTAGTAGTAGAGTAACGCACCATCAGCCTTTGTCTTCTCCATCGCACCCCGGCCTCCAGCTCACGCCAATGATCTTCCCTCCCTCCCCCACCCCACCCCACCCCACCCCAACTAAAGCCCCCAAAACACCATCTGCAGCCTCCTTCCATGGTGAGATCGAGCAAGGTCTGTAAAGATCCTGATCAGTTTCAGAAGGTGTTCACCGAAGGCCCTCTTCAAGTACTCATCAACCATTGCGACGCCACCACCACCGCGAGCCTCGTCGGTTCGTCCAAACATATTCTTCAATCAGCAAAAGAGAGCAGAACTACGCCTTCTTCTCATCCGTTTGTCCTCCCATGTGTTCTTCATTCTCACCCGACGGTGAGACCGTGGGAATCCAAAGACTGCTTCGAAGTGGCGGGCAGCCCGTGCAAGCTGACGCCGCTGGACAGGTTCTCCTTCGATGTTGTGATGCCAAATGGTTTTGATGAGAAGCGAGTAGGCGGCAATGGACATTGGATCGTCACAGTTGGGCCTGATTTCATGTGGGACCTTGTCAACGTGTACACTCGTCACAAGATTGTTATTTCGCAAGTGTCGGGGTTTGAACCAACCGAAGGTTCTGCACTTGCATTTCAGGATGATGCTGATGAAGGTCGACGTACTAAACTGCAGAAGATAGTCATTTTCTAAGTTCCGACAGCTGCTGGGGGATACAAAGATTTCTCTCTAGTCACCATTTTTGAATTCAAGATTGTTGTCATCAACAGGAATGATATTTCATGGATGGTCAATTTGTGTGAACGAGTTCCAGGTCTACTTCAGATACTGCGATGCTATTATCCAACACGATCGTGTGTTCGCCGTGACCGAGAACGGCTATGTTTATGCATGGAAGTCTCTGGAACTTGGTAAATTATCCTCCCTACGTATTTTATTAGCTTTGTTCCTGAATCGATGCAAGCTATTTTTTCTGAACTTTCATTGGTTAGTAGAAATCCATTAAAATTTTAGTTTCTTTAATTCGAAGGAATTCCCTAGGAATTTTAGAAGAATGCAATCTTTAGGAGGTTTTCTTACATATAAGTAGTTTGTTTCATATGATTGAATTCTGTTGATAGTATTGCTTCGTCTCCTAGTACATCCCATGGAAACTATGGTATCTACTACGTAGTAGTAAGTACTTATGTGAGACCCAGATATTATTCCCGAATCAATGTAAGTTATTTTTTCTGAGGTTTCTTTGGTTAGTAGGAATTTCATAGGAATTTTAGCCTCTTTGATTCATACGAATTCCCTAGGAATTTCAGAGGAATGCAATCCTTACTAAGTTTTCTTACATATAAGTAATTTGATTCATAGGATTGAGTTCTGTTGATAGTATTTCCTTGTCTCCTAGTACTAGTACATCCATGGAAAATATGGTATCTACTAGTAGTATTTACGTGAGACTCAGATACTAGACATATGACATATCATAACTATATAGAATTATAATACTAGGTAAAGCTCAAAAAATTAGAAATTTGATCGACATCTATAAAGTATGGGCACATATTTAGTTCTTGTATGTTCTATCATGTAGAAGTCAATGTTTATTAGGTACTAGTACTTGTAAATTTTGTGAACATGGTCTTGAGAAATAAAGGAGAAGATTCTAGAATGACGGAGAAGTTTGTTTTGAGGATTGTGCATAGCGTTCATTGTGCTAAAGACTATCAATAGAATCTTCAAGTAGATGCTAGAATGGAAAAGAAGATCCATCTGCTGGCGATGTTGGGATTGGCAAGTCCTGATCCAACAGTGAATATTCAAAGTTATTCATACACTACATAGTGGTAATATAAGATAAGATATTAAACCTCCTAGAAATAATCCTTGTTAGTTTTCCTTTGGTATATAAGACACCAAAATCTTGTATGATCCAACCTTGCTTTTTTCCCTATGAACTTTACATTCAAGATCCTATAGGATTATTTCCTATTTCATTTGATCCCATGAATCAAATCGTGTCTCTAGGAGAATTTCCATAGCATATCCCCATTTCGAAAAGAATTAGAATTTCCATAGCATCTCCGTAGGTTGGCATTTTTTTTACGCAATCAAACATCTTAAGTATTATCAAGATTTTTGAAAATAGTACTATATATCACCTTCTACAATGTCAGATCAATGTCAATATTATTTCCATGTTACATTTCCTTTCCCTTTGAAGGTCCTATCCTTATCCTGTCGACACGCGATGTGTTGTACCTGACACATGGGTTTGTTGAGGACGATGAGGAGAATGATCCTGGTAGGTGGTGGTTAGCAAGATTTGCCGATGGTTCAAGACTTCTTCTGGTCTATACATATGGTGTCTCAGGCAATGCAATTGCTGATGATACTAGTGTTGTTCACTATGGTCGCACCGTTCGCACCTATCCTTCTAGGTTTAAGTGCATGATGTTCTCGATGGACACAAGCTAGTTAACTGCAGCTAACCGATGGAAAAGGGTTATTGACCTTGGATCATATTCTCTTTTCCTTGGCATGAACTATTCGATTATCATTGCAGTAGGCGATGCAAATGATCCGCCAGGACATCTGATGAGAAGGAACTATGTTTACACATCACACCAAGAAATTGACTACGAGTACAGGCCGCATCCTGAAATTTGCCGCTTTAGTCTGAATGGTGACGCAGCTGTTGGTTTCCACACCAACACTCACTGGATATGGTCGGTGACGAGGGTTTAACTCATCAATGCCCATTGTTATGGACTTGGGTTTTGGAGAAGGAGGGAGCGCTGGAGACATCTATCGGCTAACAAACAAGCACACAGTGGACTCGAAGATTTACCCAGGTTCAGGCCTCGTAGAGGTCCCTACTCCTGCTTGTCTGCTCGTGGAACTATTGAAGGAATAGAGGATTACAATGGTGCACAGATGCAATCTGGCGAGGGTTATGGAAACTAGGGTTGCGTGTGTCCTCCTCGCTGCCCCCTCCTAGCCTTTATATAGATAGGCTAGGTCTCGGGTAGCAGGTCGAGTTGGTTACAGGTTAGGGTTTCCCTTTAAACTTTCTATCTTTAACTTCTTCTTGTTCCGCAAGCGATTGAGAGTCCGTAGGTTACTCGAGTTCTCCATTTGGGCCTTGGCGACACTGTGGGCTTCCGCTGTATTCAGGCCGTATATACCAAGCTCGAGTACCTGTAGGGTATACCCATGTCAGTAGCCCCCGAGTGTCCAGTGGAATCGCAGATTCGACTGGGGACTTTATGAATCCTTTCGAGTGCATGACTGAGTATGTTTTTCAACCGCTCTGTTTGTGTCATAGGGATTGTTCATGTGCGTGCCTGATTTAACCGATGTATCGGTATCAGTTAACTACCTTAGGGTAAAACAACGCAATCTACTCGGACTCGAGTCCCCGAACTCGAATCCGGAAAAGTGCTGGTGTAATTCGACTCAAGCCGCGGAGGTCTTACATGAGTCGAATTCCAGTATATGGGTGTGAGCACTCGACGCGTCCATCAAGGCATGTTCGTCGTACCTGTTGGCACGGATATATTTCTGGTAGTATGCACAAAATGCGTTGTCAGGCCTTATTCAGGTCTTATCTTCATGCTGCAAGCGTGGCATCCGAATTTTGTCATCGCGGAGATGATTCGGGTGACCCGGGAGACGCAGTCTCCTTGTAGGGAAACATCAGGAGGCGGTGTCGCCATAAACTTCGAGTGTGACACATAGTACGTTGTACAAATAATCATAGGGTGCGCGACCAGCGCTCCCTATGGGAGTAGCCCCCTAGTGCCTGGTTGAGTCGAAGACTCAGGCAGGGACTAAAGATCTTTTGCAACTGATATCGTCTTTTGTTTGCTTGTTTCAGTCGAATTTATTTATAGCGCTCCCTATGGGAGTAACTGATGACCCACAAGTATAGGGGGTGTATTGCAGTATTTTTGAGGGAAGTGAAACCCAGTTTATTGATTCGACACAAGGGGAGCCAAAGAATATTTATAAGCCTTAACAACTGAGTTGTCAATTCAGCTGCACCTGGAAACAATCTTGCTCATAGCA